>CM046950.1:127712751-128350852 GCA_025698515.1 Gossypium sturtianum
GTATAAATGTTAAGGCCTTTTGTGTACATAAACAAATCATTAAAACACTATCAAAACATACATATAATGACCAATTCAAGAGTCTTAAAATCAACTAACCAATATGCCATTCAAGGCACCTCAAATGAGATCATCAAGATTACCTAAACATGCATATTTTACCATCTACCGTTTATTAAATACTAGTTCCAAAAACTTACTAAACATACCTCAATTTGACCATTACTATACCATCACAAAACATGTCATTTGAGCCACTCAAAATATACAACATGAGGTAGATTAATAACACAAACAATCATAGCATCAAAGGTACCGAACCAAGACAACATTTACAAGTTATACATACCAAATCATCCATCAAACATTCAACTAATCATCATATACATTTCAACCACAATTCTACTACATAAGTTTATACACGCCATTACCCCAGGAGATACAAAAACTACCAATATTGATGGATAGTATGATCCGATTGATTGATCCATCCAAAATGTGAACAAAAAAGATCTACATAAAATTCCACAAGAACTAATAAGCTTATAGAGCATAGTAAGAACATCGTATAGCATTTAATCTAAAATTATTAAATACGATTCATATACTATTTGATTCAAAGATACCGGAGCGTAAACAGGGGAACAAAAGTGCATTCAGGGGTATCGAAGTATAAGCAGGGGCATGTATGTGCAATTTAGGGGTACTGGAGTACAAACAGGGGCACGTATGTGCAATTTAGGGGTACTGAAGTACAAACAGGGGCAAGTATGTGCAATTTAGGGGTATCGAAGTACAAACAGGGGCACGTATGTGCAACTCACAACAATCTTCGAAAAACATAATAATTAAGGCATCATAATATAAGTACACAAATAGAAATTTGTTTACATATTGAAATACTACGAACTTACCTCGACGACTAGGGGCGTAGAAACAAAGTCGAACTAATCCGAGGCTTTAGCTTTTCCCTAATCTAGATCTGTACATGGTCTATCTTAATGTAAATAGATAATTGCCATCCATTTAATACCTCTGGTATTCAATGTAGTCCACATTTCATATTTATGAAAAATTACCATTTTGCCCCTAACATTTTAACTTTTTACAATTTAGTCCTTAAGCCCATAAATTGAAATCTAAGCATTTTAATCCCCCATTCAAGATAATTGAATTTATTAGGGACTTATATCAACCCATATAAACCATCATTTCATAATTTTAACATGATTTTTTATCATTTTCACAAATCAATCCCTAAATGAAAATTTCATCAGAAATCACTTTAGAAACTTGTTTATTTATCAACAAGGACTCATAATCTACCATTTAACATCAAGAATCATACAAGAACATTCATGGCATAACTCTCAACCCTTAACAACTTTACAAAATCGATCCCTATGCTAGCTAGATTAAGGTAAAACGACTTCAAAAACATAAAAATCATTAAAAATGGGACAAAACGACATACCATGCAAGAAAAATTATGCTTGGCCGAACAAGCTATCTTCTCTAATGGTGGAAACGACTAGGGCTTGAAGACCATGAAAAAGATGATAGTTGTCTCATCCTTTAGTTTATTAACATTTAACTAATTTATCAAATTACTTAATTAACCTTTTAAAACATTCAAAATTTCAATAAAACCTTGCCATGAATCTACACTAACTATAAAAATGGTCTAATTACCATCTAAGTCCACTCACTTTAAAGTTCTATAGCCATTTGACCCTTTTAACTAATGGAACTCTACTTTTACACTTTTTTTACGATTTAGTCCTTTTTACTTAATTAATCATACAAACATTAAAAATTTGAAATGGAATTTTTGATACGACCTTACTAACATCCTATAGACATTAAAATAATAATAAAATAAAAATTTACTCATCGGATTCATGGTCCAAAAACCACCGTTCCGATTTCACTGAAAACGAGTCGTTACAAGTCTCCCCCTAAAGGAATTTTTGTCCCGAAAATCTTACTAGAAAATAGGTTTAGGTATTGCACTTTCATAGCTTCTTCCATTTCCCAGGTAGCCTATTCTATTCCATGTTGTTGCTAGAGAATTTTAACTAAAGCTATACTTTTATTTCTCAATTCTTTAACTTCTAGAGCTAGAATTATGATCTCTTCACGATACAGTCGTAACATCGATACGTGAAATACATTATGAATCTTTTCTAACTCTGATGGCTAAGCTAATTGACAAGCTACTGGTCCAACCCGCTCAATGATCTCGTACGGTTTGATAAATCGCAGACTAAGCTTTTCTTTTCAGCCAAATCGAAGAGCTTTCTTCCAAGGCAATATTTTCATAAATACCTTGTCACCGACTTGAAATTCTATATCATTTCTTTTAAAATCAGCATAAGAATTCTATCGATCTGAAGCCATTTTCAGACTACCTCGTATCACTTTGACCTTTTCTTCAGTTTCTCGAATCAAATCAACACCGAACAACTTTTTCTCACTCAGCTCAATCAATTACAACGGAGTTCGATACTTTCAACCATACAAAGCTTCGTATTGTCCCATTTGAATGCTCGCCTGATAATTGTTATTATATGCAAATTCAACCAACGGCAGAAATCTCTCCCAGTTACCTTCGAACTCTAAAACACAACATCAAAGAATATCTTCAAGTATCTAAACTACTCACTCAGACTGATCGTCCGTCTGTAAATGAAATGTTGTACTAAAATGTAATCGAGTACCTAGAGCTTCATGTAACTTGCTCTAGAACCGAGATGTAAACCGTGAATTTGTGTCAGAGATAATAGAAATTAGCACACCATGTAGTCTAATAATCTCAGCAACATACAACTATGCAAATCTCTCAAGTGAAAAATCCATACGCACTTGAATGAAATGTGTGAATTTCATCGAACAATCTACAATGACCTACACAACATCTTTATTTCCTAGAGATAAAGGCAATCCCGATACGAAATCCATCGTAACATGTTGCCATTTCCACTCTGGAATCATTACAAGTTGTAACAAACCAGAAGGTACCTGATGCTCGGCTTTAACTTACTAACAAACTAAGCATTTTGATATGAATTCTGAGATCTCCTGTTTCATATCTGGCCACCATACATCTGTTTCAAATCACCGTACATTTTATTGCTACCAGGATGAATCGATAAGCTACTACTGTGAGCTTCCTGTAAAATCTTCTGAATGAGATCAGAATGTCTCAAAATACAAATTCTGCCTTTGAAGTAAAAACTATCGTCTGAACCAATATGAAAATCTGAATTGGGTGTCGACTTAATCTGTTTCCGTTTAGTGATTAAATCATCATCACTTTTCTGAGCTTTGCAAATCTGTTTCAAAAACGCCGGTCTAGCTTTTAATTCAGCCAAAATTGAACCGTCATCATTCAACGTCAACCGTGTTTTTAATGCTCGCAAGACAAATAGGAATTTTTGCTTAAAGCATCAGCAACGACATTAGCCTTTCCCAGATGATAATCGATGATCAAATCATAATCTTTCTACAACTCAAGCCATCTTTATTGTCTCAAGTTCAGATCTTTCTGTGACATCAATTATTTCAAGCTTTTGTGATCCATAAAGATATGATATTTTTCTCCGTATAAATGATGTCTCCAAATCATTAAAGCAAACACAATAGTTGCAAGCTCCAAATCATGGGTTGGGTAATTCTTCTCGTACGATTTCAACTGTCGAGACACATAAGCCACTACCTTGCCTTCTTTCATCAAAACATAGCCTAAACTATTCAAGGAAGAATCACTATAAATTATAAATTCCTTACCAGACTCCGGTTGAACTAACACAGCTTTCAACTGGTCAAAACTTTGTTGACACTTCTCAGACCATTCAAATTTGACATCTTTTTGTAGCAGTCTCATCAACGGATTAGCGATCATTGAAAATTCTTTCACAAATCTTCTGTAGTATCCAGCTAAACCTAGAAAACTTTTGACTTTAGATACATTTCTTAGAGGTTTCCAATCCACTATACTTGAGATTTTATTGGGCTCGACACTAATATCGTCTGTCGATACCACATGTCCCAAAAATCCTACTTCGCGGAGCTAGAATTCACATTTGCTAAACTTAACAAACAACTGCTTCTTACATTAAGTTTGCAAAATGATTCTCAAATACTGGGCATGCTCGATCTCATCTCGTGAATAGATCAATATGTCATCAATAAACACAACAATGAATCTATCTAAGTACGGCCTAAATATTCTATTCATCCAGTCCATAAAGACAGCAGGTGCATTGGTAAAACCAAATTACATAAAAAGGAATTCTTAATGTCCGTAACTGGTTCTGAAAGTAGTCTTCGACACATCCAAGTCTTTAACCCATAACTGATAATAACCCGAATGAAGATAGACTTTTGAAAACACTATTGCACCTTTAAACTGATCAAATAAATCATCAATGCGCGACAAGGGATATTTATTCTTGATCGTGACTTTATTGAGTTGTATGTAGTCGATACATAATCGCATTGACCCATCCTTTTTCTTAACAAACAAAATTGGAGCACCCCAAGGAGAAAAGTTGGGTTGAGCAAAACCCCTATCTGTCAATTCTTGTAACTGTGCTTTTAACTATTTCAACTCTGTAGGAGCCATTCTATACAGAGCTATCGATACAAGAGATGTTCCTGGCACTAACTCAATAGCAAACTCAACCTCTCTGACCGGTGGTAACCCTGGTAATTCCTCTAGGAATACATCTATGAATTCATGTATAGTCGGAATTGATTCTAATTTCAATTTCAAAACCCTAGAATCAACTAAATAAGCGAGATACACTTCATAGCCCTTTTTAACATATTTTTGTGCCGTCATAGCTGAGATTATATTAGATGTGCCATCCAATCTATCTAATTCAATTCAGATTCGTTTACCATTCTGACATTTTAACATGATATGCTTTCATCTAAAATTCACAATAGCATCATGCAGAGTCTACCAATCCGTACCTCTAATTTTTAATGGACAAGATCTACATATCTAATTAACTAGAACACACTAACCCAGGGGATTTGTAACCTTGACAGTATATTCAGTGAACTCAACATGTAATTTCTTTTTGTCTACTAATATAGTTCATATATACGAATGAGTTGATCCAGGATCAATCAATGCATATACATTAATATCAAATAGAGAAAAAGTACCCGCAATTACATATGGAGCAGTAGCTTCCTTGCGAGCTCGGATTGCATAGGCCCTAGCTTGTGTTCTTTCTTCAGAACATTCATTAATCTTACTATTTTTCCCTCAACCAGGAGTAGCGTTCCTAGCGTTTCCAAATCGTTTACCTCTCTGGGAAGTTGTTTCAAGCTTGTTTGATTGATTACAAAAATCATTTTGCTTTTTCAGACAGTCACGAAGGAAATGATCAATGGATCCACAATGGAAACAAGCTCCCGACTTTGACCGACACTCACCAAAATGTCTTTTATTGCATTCCTCACAAACATGGACATTTCTCTCAACATTTCTTACACTTCCAACACTAGCCACTGGAGAATTGACAGACTAAAAACTACTTTGCCTCGGTTTCTCTCTACTCGTGAACTATGAAGGGCTAGCTAATCGACTTGTGTCATTTCTAAATTTTTTCGATGAAGACGTTTGAGCATGCTTGAATGACCTCCTTTTGTTATAGTCACGAAATTTTAAATCTGACTGTCGTTTCCTTTTACAAATTTTTTCAACTTTCTAAGCTCGTTCTGAAAGTTCTACAAATTCTCGTAACTTCAACGCTGCTACGAACATACATATATTATCATTCAACCATCCTTAAATCTAATACACATTTCCTCTTCATTGGATACTATGTTACGAGCATACTTCTTCTTGAATTCAGTTTGAAAGAAGTCCCAATTAATACAATCATTCAATGTCATCATGCTCAAAGTATCCCCCATAAATACGCTTCATCTTTCAGTAATGATACCGCACATCTCAAACAATCTTCGGGAGTGCACATCAATTTTGCAAAAAATCTCTTTGTATTCATTAGCCAATACTCGACTTTGGAAGGATCATCATCTACCTTACCTCTAAATTCTTCCACTCCACATTTTCAAATTTTATCTACTGATACTTGGGTAACTGTCACAGGTATAGGGTTTTGAGTATCTAGGGGTGCTGGAGGAGGTACAACAAGGGGTGGAGGTAGTGGAGTTGCAAGATTTACTTGTTTGAACTCATTGAACCACAGGTTCATCATTCCAAGGAATACATTTTCCAAGGATTGTGAGATAGACGCACTATTACTTGCTTCAGGATTCGAAGCTTGAATATTACTTAAACTTCATTAACTATAACTCGGTTCGATTCAACTAACATCTTGAATCTATAAGAAAATACCATATTAGAATGGATCAAAAGCATCACACTATCATAGGGTATATGTGGCATGTATATACTAAACTCTACTTTACTACATTAGTCTTAGAACCGACTAGACCGTAGCTCAGGTACCACTAAATCGACTAAACCATCGCCATGTTAGAGTTACAAAGCATTACCATACAAACAGAGCATTTAAACACACATTTCATACATTATCATAACAATATTATAAAACCTTCATTCACATACATATAGTCCTTAAATCGAGCCGTCTAGGCCCTAAGAAATAACTTAGAAACAATTTGGGACCAAATTGGAAACATTTGGAAAGTCTAGGAAAAAGTTTCAAAAATTTGGATACAGGGATCACACAAGCGTATGGACAAGCTATGTGACTCACACAGCTGAGACACATGCTTGTGTCTTAGACCATGTAACCTTCGAACTAGGGACACTCGGTCGTGTCCTAGCCTGTATCCTCACTCGTGTAACTTTTTGAGTAAGGTCGCACTGTCGTGTCACACACCCATGTTCCAAGCCGTGTAATTCTCAAAATTTCCTCGCATGTAACACCCCTTACCCGTATTCAATGTCGAAATAGGTTATGAGGCATTACCAGACATAAACACAAGAAAACATATAAAATTGAGACATAAATTTCCATCCAAGTTTAAAACCATTCACATACATTCATATCGTCCCTATTACGAGCCTACGAGGCCCAAAACATGCATCAGAAGTGGTTCGGGGCTAAACTGAGAACTTTGGAAACTTTTGGGAAACTTCAAAAATTTTTCATGTAAAAGGGGTCACAAGCCCGTGTGGGTTCGAGACACGCCCGTGTGACCCTAAGACACGCTCGTGCTTCAGGCCATATTCAAATTAGGGAGCTTTCTGTTTATGATGTCATCATCAAATTGAGGTCACACGCCCGTGTGCTTAGGCCGTGTGATCGATTAAATTTTCATAATTTTTCATAAAATAGGTGCAGACTTCACACAGCTAGGGCACACGCCCGTGTTCGAGGCCGTGTGAACACACGCCCGTGTCTCTTCCCATGTACTCATTACTGAGCATTCTGTTTTGCAACAATTTAGGTGCAGGGGACACACGACAAGAACACAGTCCCATGGGGCAAGTCGTGTGTCACACACAGCCTAGACACACGCCCGTGTGTCTACCCGTGTGGACAAAAACAAGGCTATTTACCAAGCCATTTTGTCACCCTTCCATGCACATGCCTACACAACAAAACATGACACCAATCCAAGCATATACATGTAAACAAAAAAATATATAGGATTTTTCCTATGTAATTTATCACATTTTTACTTAAATTCGTTATTAAAACTAAGTAATTGTTTAATAAATTAATGAAATATGTGAAAATATGAAATTAGGACATAGAAATTATTAAAATGTGATTTTATGCTTTATTATAAAGTTTTTATTCAATAAATGGCTTATTTTATATTAATTTGAACATATTATATTTTTTTAAGACATAATGTGGGCCATGCATGATTAAATTAAATAATAAAATATAAAATTATATTTAATAATTCATTTTAAAATATTTCATTAATAATTTGGGTTTTAAATAATTAATTAAATTGGATAAATTTTATTCTTTGGTCCTCTAACTTGTTGATTTATTCTGGACAGGTCTGATAGCTTTGCTGGATTACAAAACCGTCCAAATTGGATACCAAGTCAACCCAATATTCGCTTACACATGGCTGTCCATTTAAACCATTCTTTGGTTTAATTACATAAGGTCCTTGCAGTGTTGAAGAAATTTGAGATTTGCCCGAAGATTTACGATTGACCAAGTCTCAGTCCTGAGTTGTGTGGCATCAAAAATTGTAACAGACCGGTTTAGAAACTAGTCGGTATAGTGGCTTCGGGACCACAAATCTGAGTAAGAAAATTATTTTAATATTATTTTCCGTGCTTCTGATATGTGAATTAGTATGTGTGAAATTTCTGTGAGTTAATTTGTCAGTTTGTATGCTCAAATTTGAGAAAAGGATTAAATTGCATTAAATGCAAAACTAGTATGATATTTGTAAAAGTGCCTATTTATTGTGGCTTTTAAATGAGGAGGCCTTATGAGGCAATTTAACCATTAATGAGATAGTGGTTGGTTAAATGACATAATAACTTTATTGTTAAATTGTCTTTTATGATAATAAAAAGGTTTGTATTGGAATTTGATAATTAAGCGATAATTTAATAAAACAAAAGCATAAAAATTAGCCATTATGCTCATCTTTTGTGCCGAAAGTTGAAGAAAAAGAAAGGAAAGAATAAGCAAGGGTCTCGGCTATGGCTTTCGTTTGATTCAAGGTTAGTTTTTGATCCATTTTTTGATAATTTCTACGTTTTTGTAATCGTTGCTTTGTATACTTCAAAACCCATGTCTTAATTTTGAGAAATGATGATGATTTTGAAATGTGTCTTTGATGAACACATGAGTTTTGAAATATTTGATGATGAAATATGGAATATATGTGTTTGATTAGCATATTTTGTATTTGGATTTTTAGTGAATTTGAGTATTTTGGACTAAATTGAGGAATTAATATTTTGAAGGACTAAATTGTGAAATAAATGAAATGCATGGACTTGTATGAAGCATGTGAATATTCGGCTAAGCATGGGTGACATGAAATTTGGTGTATTTTGTGATTTTGTGAAATAGGGACTAAATTGTCCAAATGTCAAAATGTGAGGGCTAATTTGTAAATTACCCTAAATATGTGTTTCTGGATTGAATTGAATGTTTTGGTGAATAAAAGGGTTAAATTTGAATATGTATAGATCAATAACCAAAGAAAATAGACTTAGATCGTAGAAAGTCAAAAGTTGTTGAATAACCGAATCCGATCAAATATCTGAATCTGAGGTAACTCGATATACAAATAAATGCATTTGAATTGAGTTAATTGTGCATATATGAAATTCAGCTTGTGTTGAACATGCTCGAGATGCTATGTACATGGAATCCGAGATAGTATCAACAGTGTATCTATGTCCGAGAAGTCCCGTATGAGCCTAAGAATAGATAGGATTACATATGTCATGACATAGGTGTCTGATATGTGATATCATGTAAGACCATGTCTGGGACGTTGGCATTGATTTGAGACTTCGTGTAAGACCACGTCTGGGACGTCGAGATTGATATGAGATTTACGTGTAAGACCATGTTTGGGACATTGGCATCGTATTTGATTCATGCAAGACCCTGTCTAGGACAGTGGCATCGATATCTGAGTACATGCAAGACCACGTTTGGGACGTTGGCATTGTACAACTATTCCGAGCATTCTAAGTATCCTATTTAGTTCCGAACGGTTCAACGGGCAAGTCCGAGAAATGAATGACTATGTGATTTGTATATTCGCTTCAGGTACGTTTGATGTACATGTTTTGAATAGACATGGAAGGTGAGTAAATATGCATATGGAAGCAATGAACCAAAATGTGATATATGAATGAATGTGACGTGAGTAAATGATGAGATGATATGTGATATACATGTTTAAATGAGTTGTGAGCATATGAGATATTTGAGTTGTGAAATATGAGTAAGTAATGGCTAAGTAATGAGCCAATGATGATATTATGAATTTGTAAATGAGATACATTAATGTCATTGTGTTTATGTGGCTATGTGTATTGTATATTAAGTTTATTTGTATATGGCTTACTAAGCTTTTGGAAAGCTTATTGTGTGTGTGTTTATTCTATTTTATAGATCGTTAAAGCTACGAGAGGCTCAGGGACCGTCGAGGATCGTCATCACACTACTTAAACTTATTTTAGTACCTTGTGAAAATGTTTATACTAAAGTATGGCATGTATAGGCTAGTCATTTTAGTTTATATTTGAGTTGTGTAAATATATGGCCATGCGATATGGCTAGACAAATGGTTGTGTTATGAAGAGTCATGCTATATGATGTTTGGTTTTGGTATAATCTCATGCCTATGAAATGGTCAAGGCTATGGTAAGAATATGGATGCAATATGAGTATGTATGTTTGATAAATGAAATGGTTATATGAAAGGTAAAATGTGGATGTACCATGCTTGTTTTTACATGAGATTTAGTTGTGCAATTTGGTATACAAGTTGGCATGATTATAGATGAAATATAATGGGATAATATGTTAATTTTATGACATGATTTTTGGTTCCTAATTGTGTGTAGATTTATGCTTGTTGGAACTTGGAGGAATGACCCAAGTGTGGGTGGCATTTTGGCCTTGAAAATGGCCTAAATTTGCCCACACGATTGAGCACACGGGCGTGAGGCTGGACCATGTCCCTAGTGGTTGAAATTCAAAACAAGTCAGGATCGACCACGAGCTGGACACACAGGCGTGTGACTGGCAGTAGGGTGCAAGTCAGGATCGACCACGGGCTGGACACACGAGCGTGTCCTTGACCGTGTGGACAAGTCAGTATGTATGCCCTGTTTTGACACGGCTTAGACACACGGGTGTGTCTGAGGCCGTGGGAGGCACACAGCCTACCCACAGGGGCGTGTGACCTCTATAACTTAAAAAAAGTTTTAAATTTTTAAGAATTTCCTTATGTGTTCGGTTTAGTTTCGGCCCTATTCTTAAGCATGTTTAAGGTTTCGTAGACCTATTTAAGGGACGCTTTGATGTGATTTGTCAGACTATGATATGCGATGTCTGTAAAAGTTTTTGTTTGGTCCGGTAATGCCTTTAACCTTATTCCGGTGATGGTTACGTGTTAGGGGTGTTACATTTGGTTGGTATCAGAGCTACAGTTTAGTCAATTCTCAGACTAACGTAACGTGTGAGAGTCTAGCTATACATGCCATATCTCTGAACTGTGATAGTGTGGTGAATCCTGACGTGTAAAATGTGATTTTCGTATAGTAATGGATCCCAAAAGAGCCGTAGCTAACGATGTAGAAAGTAATGCGCCTGCTCCCGCTTAAGGGACAGGGCTATCTGATTCGAGACTGGCTACTAGCGGTCAAGAGGGAGAAACTAAACAAGCTTTCTTCCAGATGATGAGTGAGTGGTTCACTCAGTTTGTAAGAAATAATCTGACTGTTTCACAACCTCCGCCCCCGTCTAATCCTCTTCAGACTTCTACTATACCACCGGCTATAAATCTGAATCTGTTGAATAAGCCTCCGGTCTACAAAATCCGTAAGTATGGGGCTGAAGAGTTCAGGGCCACCAGTGATGACGATGCTGAAAAAGCCGAGTTTTGGTTAGAAAACACTATCCGAGTAATTGATGAGATGTCTTTGACTCCGGAAGAAAGTATTAAATGTGTTGTATCTTTGTTACGAGATGCGTCCTATCAGTGGTGGAAAACTTTGATTTCTGTTGTTCCAAAAGAGCGGGTCACATGGGATTTCTTTCAGATTGAGTTTCGAAAGAAATATATCAGTCAGAGATTTATTGATCAGAAACAGAAAGAATTCTTGGAATTGAAAAAGGTCGTATGTCTGTTACTGAATACGAACGAGGGTTCGTGAGGCTAAGTCAGTATGCCCGAGAATGTGTATCGTCAGAAGCAATAATGTGTAAGAGATTTGAATACGGCCTTAACAAAGATATCCGTTTGTTATCAGAATTTTAGAGATAAAAGAGTTTGTTCTGCTTGTTGACCGAGCATGTAAAGCTGAGGCACTCGGGAAAGAAAAAAGAAAAGCTGAGTCTGAAGCCAGAGATGTGAGAAAGAGATTTCCGAGCAAATCATTTCAGTCTACTTCGAAGAAATTCTGAGATGAGCATAGCCGTTCAAAGGCTAATGTGGGACATTCGAGTAGAGATTGAGCTAGGTCGCAGTTGAGCTCCAAAGCTCCAGTAACATCGACGGCTAGTGTTGGAAATGTCCGATCTGAATGACCTGAATGTAAGCATTGTGGTAAAAGACATCCGGGAAGTTGTAGATTGAATGATCGAGCTTGCTTCAGATTTGGATCGTTAGATCATTTCATCCGTGATTGTCCTGAGTCCGTTGAGCAAGAGATTGTTCAGAATCTAAGATCTGATAATGCTCCAGTGAGAGGTAGACCTTCTCGAAATACAAGAAACATCAGTGGTAGTCAGAGAATTACGAAGGACACTGTTGCGAGATCTGAAGCTAGAGCGCCGGCTAGAGCGTATGCTATCCAGCTCGTGAGAAAGCTTCATCTCCAGATGTTATTGCGGGTACATTTACTCTTTATGATACTTTTGTGATTGCATTGATAGACCCTGGTTCTACTCATTCGTATGTATGCATGAACTTAGTATCCAGTAAGACTTTTCCTATAGAGTCTACTGAATTTGTTATTAGAGTATCGAACCCCTTAGGTAAAAGTGTCCTGGTTGATAAAGTATGCAAGAATTGTCTATTGATGTTCAGAGATATTTGTTTTCCGACTGATCTGATACTATTACCTTTTGATGAGTTTGATATAATTTTGGGTATGGACTGGTTGACATTACACGATGCTGTTGTGAATTACAAAAGAAAGACCATTGATTTGAGATGTTAGAATGATGAAATAGGTCGGGTTGAGTCTAATGATTTGACTGGGTTACCTGCTGTGATATCTGTATTGAAAGCTTAGAATTGTTTGAGAAAGAGTTATGAAGCTTATTTTGCTTATGTAATTGATTCGAAAGTATTTGAAAAGGAAGTTGAATCAGTGCCAGTTGTCTGTGAATTCTCTGATGTGTTTCCTGAAGAACTACTGGATTGCCTCCGATACGTGAAGTTGAATTTGGCATTGATTTGTTGCCTGGTACGACCCCTATTTCGATAGCTCCGTACAGAATGGAACCAATGGAGTTGAAAGAATTAAAGTCGCAGTTGCAAGAGTTGACTGACAGAGGGTTTGTAAGACCGAGTTTTTCACCTTGGGGTACTCCTGTTCTGTTTGTGAAAAAGAAAGATGGCACGATGAGAATGTGCATCGACTATCGTCAATTGAATAAAGTGACTATAAAGAACAAATATCCGTTGCCCAGAATCGATGATTTGTTTGATCAGCTTAAAGGAGCCACTATGATCTCAAAGATAGATTTGAGATCGGGATACTACCAGTTGCGAGTAAAAGATTCAGACATTTCGAAAACTGATTTTAGAACGAGGTATGGGCATTATGAATTTTTAGTTATGCCTTTCGGACTAACGAATGCTCCTGCTTTTTTTATGGATCTGATGAACAGAATTTTTAGACCGTACCTAGATCGATTTGTTGTTGTTTTCATTGACGACATTTTGATTTACTCTTGAGATGAAGTCGAACATGCTGAACATCTGAGAGTTGTGTTGTAAACCTTGCGAGATAAGCAACTGTATGCAAAATTAAGTAAATGTGAATTCTGGTTGCATGAAGTTAGCTTTCTGGGGCACGTTGTGTCAGCATCTGGTATACGAGTCGATCCGAGTAAGATTTCTGCTATTCTGGAATGGAAGGCTCTGAAGAATGTATCTGAAGTTTATAGTTTTCTGGGACTTACTGGTTATTATCGAAGGTTCGTAAAAGGCTTTTCGATGATAGCTACTCCATTGACTAGATTGCTTCAAAAAGATGTGGGATATGAATGGTCCGATAAATGTCAGAAAAGCTTTGATCAGTTGAAAACTTTGTTGACTGAAGCTCCAGTTTTGGTACAGCCAGAATCGGGCAAAGAGTTCGTGATTTTTAGTGATGCTTCATTTAATGGTCTGGGTTGCGTTCTGATGCAGGAAGGCAAAGTAATATGGAACACCCTAAAAATCCGAGTCTTGATATATTGCATGTTTTGGTGATTAGTTTATAAAGGAAAAATTTTCTTATTACTTTTCGTGCCTATGATAGTCCTGAAGAAGAGTATAGAATTATTCGGTTATGGAATAATTTTTAGTTTTGAAAATTTATTGAAGTGGAGCAAGTGGCATTGACACTGAAGTTAAATTAAGTGTTAAAAAGTAGCATAAGATGAGTAAATGGCAAGGTGGTGTTGGCGCATGGGTTATAGCATGGGGGGAGTGGTTCGAATCCCTTGGATGGCATTTTGACAACTTTTATTTTTCTCTTCTATGGTAAGTGTCGGCCAAGCTTATTTATGGTAAGTGTTGACCTTGTTATTTTTGGTTAGTATATCAAAGGAATAAGGTAAGAGTGAATTTATGGTAGGGAATCAAGAAAATATGGAAAGATATGGAGACATAGGGCAAGTATCAAGGAAAGTGTTTTGGAAACAAATTCATGGTCATTTGACCAATGAATTTGGACTGACAATATGGCTAGGGGAAGGTTGGCGAATTTTGCTAGTAGCTTGGTAAGGTTTAGGAGTTTGCTTTTGGTCATTTTAGTTTTTGTGCAAAATTTTGCATTCCTCTTCTCAACTTTTCCCTTTGGCGAAATTGATCTTTTGGTAAGCCTTGATTATTTTGACCATTTGGTCATTTTTGCTTTTCACTTTAGTGTTCAATTTTGTGCCTTTCTCATAGTGCCGATTCTACCAACACCAAAAAGCCATTCTTTACTTTTCTTCTCCCCATTGCCGAATATACATTGCTCCCCAAACTCATCTCTTTCTTTCTTTCTCTTTTATTCTCTTTGAAAATTGAAACAACATCATCATCATTCTTCTCTCATCTTTTATTCTTGATACTCATACTTTCTCTATTATTTTCTCTCATGGCGAATGTTGATGTACCCATAGCCGAATCATTTTTCTATTTTTTTGGTCATATAGCCGAATCCTCCATCTTGCACAATCATCTTTCTCAATCGTCTCTTTCCAATCGTGGATAATAGTGCGATAGCGGAAGATCGGAAATCAAGTGTTCGTGGGTATCTTAGAACGTTGGAATCGATTTAAGGTGATAAAGGAACGTTTGATCGATTCTCATATTTCGGAACAAGGATCTTTGTGGTAAGCAAATTTCACCCTTAAACCCTTACTCATATTTCGATGTAATATTAGATTGGATTAACGATCTTTTGTCTTTGAAGACAATCAAAATAGGGAAGAAAAGGGCGGTGAATAGTGTTCAGAAGAGGGGTGGTTCCGTTATTCCCCCTAAGTTTAAGCGAAGGACTGTTTCAGCAATCCGGGATTTCCCACCGGGTTGCGGACGTTCATCCGAGGAGAATCAACTGTTCGAAGTCGTTCGTACTCCCAAACCATTATTTGTTCGTGGATTTGATTCGGTTAACGAACCATCAATCGGGGAGAAACCGTAAGTAGAAGTAGTTCGAAAACCCGAGGGTAAAATTTTAGATCGTTATTTTTAGATCGGTTTCATTAATAAATTATAGTGTTCTAATTATCGTGATACGTATAGGTGTTGACGAGCGGGAAAGTCTAGTTCTCACTATAACCAGGTGTGTAACTTCACACTTATCTTTCGGGTTAGATACTAAACCGTAAGAAATTTGATAAATCGTAAAAATGGCCAAATCAAAAATGTTGTAGTAATTAGTACTTTTGTGTAAATGCATGAAAACGGCTAAACCGAGAAATTTACGAAAAACTGCTAGATCGATAAATTGGGCCATAAAACTGCTAGATCGATAAATTGGGCCATAAAATCGCTAGATCGATAAATCGGGCCATAAAAAACGCTAGATCGATAAATTGGGCCATAAAACGCTAGATCGATAAATTGGGCCATAAAATCGCTAGATCGATAAATTGGGCCATAAAAGCGCTAGATCGATAAATTGGGCCATAAAATCGCTAGATCGATAAATTGGGCCATAAAGCGCTAGATCCATAAATTGGGCCATAAAATCGCTAGATCGATAAATCGGGCCATAAAATCGCTAGATCGATAAATTGGGCCATAAAAAAGGTAGATCGATAAATATGGGCCAAAGTTTGCTAGATCGCTAATGGGCCAAAACCCTCTAGTTCGAGATATGGGCCAAAGTTTAATACTATATTGTTAATAGGCCCAAATGAAAGGTTTTATTAAAGACTCATTTGTGTTATGGGTTACTTGATAAAATTTTTATGATTCAAAGTTTTTTATTCATACATAATTGCATGGGATGGGATTTGATGAAGAGAAGAAAGGCCTGTGGCCATGTATCTAGTTCGGTGGCTCTGCCACAAATTTTGGCTTAATGCCTCTAGTTCGGTGACTATGTCACAATCTAGTTCGGTAGTGCACTACAATATTATTTAAAAGGCTAAATGCCTACGATTGGTGTGTTTGGCGGGGTGGGTTGACTTGATCCCCACAGGTGTGCTGGTTGGTACGGGGGTGTGTAGCGGATGGAAATTAGGCTTGGTTGGGAAATTCATTTTACATGCATTTTATATATTTTGTTTCATTTTTTTATATTGTTAAAAATTTGTAATTGGGCTCAAGCCCAAATTAATGCCTTGATGGTCCGCCCAATAATGGTGGTAAGTGAGTTACACACTTGAGTTCTTTGTAACTCACCCCGCTTTATTATCCATCTCGGTAATGGAAATTGATGTGGACTTGGGCTAGGGGATGACTTGGTGGAGGCCATACTACGAGCTTGGGTTTTATAAACTATGAACTTTATTTAAGTTACTTATTTTAATTACTATTTTGGGTATGATGTAATAAGGCCTCTAATTATGTTTTTATGGATTTTTATGTGTGGATGGATTTAATTTTATTTTAAGACTCTTAATATGGGCTTATGTTAAATCTATAAAGTTTTCTTAAAAATATTGTGTTTTATAACAATTTTGGACACCTAAATTACTTTTCAATTTCTTTCAAATTCTTTTAAAACTACGTTAAGGTTTTGACTAATATATATAAGATTTCAAACAAGTATTTTTCTTTATTCATAAATTTTAATCATTGTACTTAGTTTTTATTAAACCTTATTTGTAAAGGTTTTGCATTACTGTTTTACTTAAATCATTAGAGAATTTTGGATGATCGTTCGGTGTGACAAACCAAATCTCGTCTTAACGCATAGACCTGGTTTGGGGTGTTACATTTAATGGTATCAGAGCTAGTTTCAAAACTCGGCTGTGGTTTGGGTTCAACAATGATATTTGTTTGAGAAACAACTCAAATTTCTAGACTTTTTGATTTACAGGTAGTATGGCACCATGAGCATCCCGCGCCAAGTCAAGTAAGTATCTGTATATTGATTGTTTATTATCATTGTGATATGATCATAAGAAACACTCTAGAACTTCTAGTTTTAGGTGTGGAAAATCGTAGAGATTGAGACAATAGGATATGGTTGCGAAAACAACTCTATCTCTTTTATATCATAAAACATCATTAATAAACACTGAAATAGTATTCTGATTCATAAAACTCTGAATCAGACTAAATCGAATTAGTCATTATGAGCACTAGAGGACGTGGTCGTGGACGCGGTAGACATGGCCATGGTAGAGGACGAGGTGTTAGAGGCGCAACTGAAGCGCCGGATCATATGCCGGAAATGGATGCACTTGCGTCACTCGAAAGTGAGACGGGATCACATGATCATATGGAAGAAGATAATGCGGTGACACGAGCAATGCTGCGAGTCCTTGAAAGGGTCGCTGGAGCTAGAACTGGGCCAACAGCTCGTGGGTCGATATCGAAACGATTGAAATCATGTGGTGCTGAGGTTTTCAGAGGTGTCTCATGTGTAGCTCCAAATGTCGCTGAATATTGGCTTGAGGAAGTGGAGCGAATTATGGACGATCTTGAGTGCACTGTGGAACAAAAACTAAGGGGACCGGTGTCCTTGTTAAGGGACGAAGCATACCAATGGTGGCTTACTGTCCGAGACGGCACTGAAGCTGCATTAGTTAATTGGGAATTCTTTAAAGTTTCCTTCCAAGGGAAATATGTAGGAACGAGTTATGTTGATACCAGAAGGAAGGAATTCCTGAATCTGGTCCAAGGGAATAAGACAGTGGCAGTATATGAAGCTGAGTTTTTGTGCTTGAGTCGCTATGCTCGAACAATAGTGGCAACGGATCATGAGCGTTGTGTACGCTTTGAGGATGGCTTGAACGATGAATTGCGGGTTTTGATAGCCCCACAACAAGTTAGAACTTTTGCCACGCTTGTGGAAAAGGCCAAGATAGCCGAAGAGGCTAAGAACTCGGAACGTCAGAATCGGGAATGAGCTAGAGGCAAGAGAGATATGAAGTATTCGGGTTCTTCAAAAGGTTTCAAGAAGAGGCCTCGGAATGATGAACCAGCTCAAGGTAGAACACCTGCAACTGTGAATCAGAGTCGAGATTGTGCTGATTGTGGGAAAAGGCATTCTAGAGAGTGCTGGAAGAAAACGGGTGCTTGCTATAAATGCGGGTCGATGGATCATCAATATAGGAATTGCCCTCGTCGAATGGATACAACTCAGGAAGCTCGTAACACTGATGCACCACCGGCAAGAGGAATTCAGCAACCACCGAGAGGTCGTGGACCAGTCGTGATGGTAATGGGGCGGGCGTGGTCAAGGTGCAATGTGGGTCGAGGCAATGGTCCTAGAGGCAACACGGATGCAAGACGGCCGGAGATTGGTATATGCAATTAGACGCCGTGAGGATGGCAATGTACCTGATGTGATAACTGGTACGTTCTTCATCTTTGATGTACCTGTTATTGCTTTGATAGATATTAGTTCTACCCATTCGTATGTTGCTAGCACCATATCTGGAAACTTGAATTTAGACTCTGAAATTTCCAATAGTGAGATGAAGGTAATTAGTCCTTTAGGACAGTCGGTGTTGGTAAATAAACTGTTTAGAGATGTGCCCTTAGAAATTCAAGGAGAAATATTTTTCGCAAATTTGATGGAATTGCCTTTCGGCGAGTTCGATATCATTTTGGGCATGGATTGGTTGGTTAAGCACCGGGTGAAATTGGATTGTGCTGAAAAGCGGATGTCAATAAGGACGGTGGAGGATAAAGAAATAGTTATGATAGGTGAGCGAAGGAATTACTTGGCAAATGTGGTATCTGCGTTAAAGCGAGAAAAAGTTGATGCGGAAGGGGTATGGAGCATTTCTAGCTTTTATTAGTGCTTTAGATGCCAAAGAGTTGTCGATGGAAGATGTGAGAACAGTGAAGGAATTTCCGGATGTATTTCTGAAGAACTTCCCGGCATACCTCCGGATCGGGAAGTGGAAATTGGTATTGAGCTCTTGCCGGAACGCAGCTCCAAAGTCCATTGCTCCTTATAGAATGGCACCGAAGGAGTTGGCGGAGCTTAAAGCTCAAATTCAAGAATTGTTGGATCGGGGTTTTATTCGACCGAGTGTGTCTCCGTGGGAGCACCCGGTTTTGTTTGTTAAGAAGAAAGATGGGTCGATGCGTATGTGTATTGACTACGAGCAATTAAATAAATTGACGATCAAGAATAGGTACCCTCTGCCAAGAATTGATGACTGTTTGATCAAATGAAGGGAGCTTTTGTTTTCTCAAAATTGATTTGAGATCGGGTTATCACCAAATTTTAAGGTGAAAGAAGCGGATATTCACAAGACGGCTTTCCAACTCGTTATGGACATTATGAGTTTTTGGTGATGCCGTTTGGGTTGACCAATGCACCAAATGCATTTATGGATATGATGAACCGGGTCTTTCAACCATATTTAGACCGGTTTGTGGTGGTATTCATAGATGACATTATGGTATATTCAAGGAATGAAGAGGAGCATGACTCGCATTTGCGAATTGTATTGCAATTACTTCGAGATAATCAATCGTATGCCAAATTCGATAAATGTGAATTCTGTTAAGGGAAGTGACTTTTTTGGGTCATGTGGTATCACCAGAAGGAATAAGGGTGGATCCTCGGAAGATTGAGGTCAGTATTGGATTGGAAAACACCAAAGTCAATGGTGAGATTCAAGTTTCTTGGGTTTGGCTGGTTACTATAGACGCTTTGTTGAGGGTTTTTCGTTCATTCTTTGCACCCCTAACTAAGCTTTTATGAAAGGAGTACCATATATATGGACCGATAAACAGCAAAGAAAGTTTCGAGAAATTGAAGAAGATTTTAACTAAGCGCCAATCTTGATTCAACTTTGAGGTGGAAAGGAGTTTATAGTTTCTCGCGATCGTCATACACGGCTTAGGATGTGTATTGATGCAAAGTGGGAAAGTGGTGGCTTATGCTTCTCGTCAGCTGAGACCGCACAAAGTAAACTACCCTACTCATGACTTGGAGTTAGCTGCAGTAGTGTTTGCTCTAAAGATTTGGAGGCATTACCTCTACGGTGAAAAGTCGTATGCAGATCTGAAGCGTAGAAGTATCGAGTATGCTGTGGGGGATCAAGTTTTCTTGAAGGTCTCACCTTGGAAGAAGATTTTCAGGTTTGGGAAGAAGGGCAAGTTGAGTCCTAGATACATTGGACCATATCGTGTGGTGAAGCGTGTTGGTCCAGTGGCCTATCAGATCAAATTACCTCTGGAGTTGAGTCAAATTCATAATGTCTTTCATGTTTCCATGTTGAGGCGCTATAGATCGGATCCTTCGCACATAGTACCGGTAGAAGAAGTGGAGTTGAATTCAGACTTGTCTTTTGAGGAGGAACCAGTGGAAATCTTAGACCGAGATGTTAAGGTGCTAAAAAAGAAAACCGTGCCATTGGTCAAGGTTTTATGGCGTAATCACGGAGTGGAGGAAGCTACGTGGGAGCCTGAAGATGCAATTCGAAAACAATACCCTCACCTTTTTCAACCAGGTAAATTTCGAGGACGAAATTTTCTTTAAGGAGGGTAGAGTTGTAACACCCTAAAAATCTGAGTCTTGATATATTGCATGTTTTGGTGATTAGTTTATAAAGGAAAAATTTTCTTATTACTTTTCGTGCCTATGATAGTCCTGAAGAAGAGTATAGAATTATTCGGTTATGGAATAATTTTTAGTTTTGAAAATTTATTGAAGTGGAGCAAGTGGCATTGACACTTAAGTTAAATTAAGTGTTAAAAAGTAGCATAAGATGAGTAAATGGCAAGGTGGTGTTGGCGCATGGGTTATAGCATGGCGGGAGAGGTTCGAATCCCTTGGATGGCATTTTGACAACTTTTATTTTTCTCTTCTATGGTAAGTGTCGGCCAAGCTTATTTATGGTAAGTGTTGACCTTGTTATTTTTGGTTAGTATATCAAACGAATAAGGTAAGAGTGAATTTATGGTAGGGAATCAAGAAAATATGGAAAGATATGGAGACATAGGGCAAGTATCAAGGAAAGTGTTTTGGAAACAAATTCATGGTCATTTGACCAATGAATTTGGACTAACAATATGGCTAGGGGAAGGTTGGCGAATTTTGCTAGTAGTTTGGTAAGGTTTAGGAGTTTGCTTTTGGTCATTTTAGTTTTTGTGCAAAATTTTGCATTCCTCTTCTCAACTTTTCCCTTTGGCCGAAATTGATCTTTTGGTAAGCCATGATTATTTTGACCATTTGGTCATTTTTACTTTTCACTTTAGTGTTCAATTTTGTGCCT
Source organism: Gossypium sturtianum (assembly GCA_025698515.1). Taxonomy (NCBI): domain Eukaryota; kingdom Viridiplantae; phylum Streptophyta; class Magnoliopsida; order Malvales; family Malvaceae; genus Gossypium; species Gossypium sturtianum. The sequence continues at coordinate 127,734,555 of CM046950.1, forward strand.
TTCTCATAGTGCCGATTCTACCAACACCAAAAAGCCATTCTTTACTTTTCTTCTCCCCATTGCCGAATATACATTGCTCCCAAAACTCATCTCTTTCTTTCTTTCTCTTTTATTCTCTTTGAAAATTGAAACAACATCATCATCATTCTTCTCTCATTTTTTATTCTTGATACTCATACTTTCTCTATTATTTTCTCTCATGGCCGAATGTTGATGTACCCATAGCCGAATCATTTTTCTATTTTTTTTGGTCATATAGCCGAATCCTCCATCTTGCACAAACATCTTTCTCAATTGTCTCTTTCCAATCGTGGATAATAGTGCGATAGCGGAAGATCAGAAATCAAGTGTTCGTGGGTATCTTAGAACGTTGGAATCGATTTAAGGTGATAAAGGAACGTTTGATCGATTCTCATATTTTGGAACAAGGATCTTTGTGGTAAGCAAATTTCACCCTTAAACCCTTAGTCATATTTTGATGTAATATTAGATTGGATTAACGATCTTTTGTCTTTGAAGACAATCAAAATAGGGAAGAAAAGGGCGGTGAATAGTGTTCGGAAGAGGGTGGTTCCGTTATTCCCCTAAGTTTAAGCGAAGGATTGTTTCAAAGAATCCGGATTTCCCAAGGGTTCTGGACATTCATCCGAGGAGAATCAACTGTTCAAAGTCGTTCGTACTCCCGAACCATTATTTGTTCGTGGATTTGATTCGGTTAACGAACCATCAATCGGGGAGAAACCGTAAGTAGAAGTAGTTCGAAAACCCGGGTAAAATTTTAGATCGTTATTTTTAGATCGGTTTCATTAATAAATTATAGTGTTCTAATTATCGTGATACGATAGGTGTTGACGAAATGGAAAGTCTAGTTCTCACTATAACCAGGTGTGTAACTTCACACTTATCTTTCGGGTTAGATACTAAACCGTAAGAAATTTGATAAATCGTAAAAATGGCCAAATCGAAAATGTTGTAGTAATTAGTAATTTTGTGTAAATGCATGAAAACGGCTAAACCGAGAAATTTACGAAAAATCGCTAGATCGATAAATTGGGCCATAAAACGCTAGATCGATAAATTGGGCCATAAAAGCGCTAGATCGATAAATCGGGCCATAAAATCGCTAGATTGATAAATTGGGCCATAAAACCGCTAGATCGATAAATTGGGCCATAAAGCGCTAGATCGATAAATTGGGCCATAAAATCGCTAGATCGATAAATTGGGCCATAAAGCGCTAGATCGATAAATTGGGCCATAAAGCGCTAGATCGATAAATTGGGCCATAAAGCGCTAGATCGATAAATTGGGCCATAAAACTGCTAGATCGATAAATATGGGCCAAAGTTTGCTAGATCGCTAATGGGCCAAAAACCCTCTAGTTCGAGATATGGGCCAAAGTTTAATACTATATTGTTAATAGGCCCAAATGAAAGGTTTTATTAAAGACTCATTTGTGTTATGGGTTACTTGATAAAATTTTTATGATTTAAAGTTTGTTATTCATACATAATTGCATGGGATGGGATTTGATGAAGAGAAGAAAGGCTTGTGGCCATGTATCTAGTTCGGTGGCTCTGCCACAAATTTTGGCTTAATGCCTCTAGTTCGGTGACTATGTCACAATCTAGTTCGGTAGTGCACTACAATATTATTTAAAAGGCTAAATGCCTATGATTGGTGTGTTTGGCGGGGTGGGTTGACTTGATCCCCACAGTGTCTTTGGTTGGTACGGGGGTGTGTAGCGGATGGAAATTAGGCTTGGTTGGGAAATTCATTTTACATGCATTTTATATATTTTGTTTCATTTTTTTATATTGTTAAAAATTTGTAATTGGGCTCAAGCCGAAATTAATGCCTTGATGGTCTGGCCCAATAATGGTGGTAAGTGAGTTACACACTGAGTTCTTTGTAACTCACCCCGTTTTATTATCCATCTCAGGTAATGGAAATTGATGTGGACTTGGGCCGGGGATGACTTGGTGGAGGCCATACTACGAGCTTGGGTTTTATAAACTATGAACTTTATTTAAGTTACTTATTTTAATTACTATTTTGGGTATGATGTAATAAGGCCTCTAATTATGTTTTTATGGATTTTTATGTGTGGATGGATTTAATTTTATTTTAAGACTCTTAATATGGGCTTATGTTAAATCTATAAAGTTTTCTTAAAAATATTGTGTTTTATAACATTTTTGGACACCTAAATTACTTTTCAATTTCTTTCAAATTCTTTTAAAACTACGTTAAGGTTTTGACTAATATATATAAGATTTCAAACAAGTATTTGTCTTAATTCATAAATTTTAATCATTGTACTTAGTTTTTATTAAACCTTATTTCTAAAGGTTTGGCATTACTGTTTTACTTAAATCATTAGAGAATTTTGGATGATCGTTCGGTGTGACAAACCAAATCTCATCTTAACGCATAGACCTGGTTTGGGGTGTTACATAATAGCTTATGCCTCGAGACAACTAATGCCTCATGAAAAGAATTATCCAACACATGATCTTGAGCTAGTTGCGATTGTGTTCGCATTAAAGATTTGGCGCCATTATCTTTTTGGTGAGAAATGCCACGTGTTTTCAGATCATAAAAGTTTGAAGTACTTGATGACTCAAAAAGACTTGAATCTACGACAGATAAGATGGTTAGAGCTGTTGAAAGATTACGAGCTTCTGATAGACTATCATCCGGGTAAAGCAAATGTTGTTGCCGATGCATTGAGTCAGAAATCACTGTTTGCATTACGTGCAATGAATGCTCATTTAGATCTATTTGATGATGGTTTAGTGTTAGCTGAATTGAAAGCGAAACCGTTGTTTTTACAACAAGTCTGTGATGCTCAGAAAGTTGATAATGAAATGCTAGCGAAACGAGCTCAATGTGATTCAAACGCTGATTCTGAATTTCAAGTTGATGTTGAAGATTGCTTGAGATTTAGAGATCGATTATGTGTTCCGAGAAAACCAGAGTTGATTTAGTTGATTTTGAATGAAGCTCATAATAATCGTCTATCTGTTCATCTGGGAAGTACGGAGATGTACCATGTTCTTAAGTAACACTATTGGTGGTCTGGTACGAAAAGAGACATTTTTTACTTTGTTTCGAAATGTTTAGTTTGTCAGCAAGTTAAAGCTAACCATCAAGTTCCATCTGGTTTGTTACAGCCAATTCTGATTCCTAAGTGGAAATGGGATAGAATAACGATGGATTTTGTTTCTGGATTGCCTCTGACTCCGAGAAAGAAAGATGCAATTTGGGTCGTAGTTGATCAATTGACAAAATCCGCCCATTCTATTCCGGTGAGATCTGATTACTCACTTGATAAATTGGCTGAGCTTTACATTTTTGATATTGTGAGATTGCACGGGGTGCCACTATCCATTGTGTCAGACAGAGATCCGAGGTTTACATCACGATTCTGGAAGAAACTGCAAGCAGCTTTAGGTACTAAATTACATTTTAGTACAGCTTTTCACCCGCAAACGGATGGTCAATCCGAGCGGATTATTCAGATACTATAGGATATGTTGAGATGTTGCATCCTTGAGTTTGACGGTACGTAGGAACAATATTTGCCATTGATTTAATTTGCGTACAATAATAGTTTTCAGTCGAGCATCAGAATGGCACCTTATGAAGCTTTGTATGGACGCAAATGTCGAACACCTCTGTATTGGACTGAGCTCAGTGAAAATAAGATACACGGGGTCGATTTGATAAAAGACACTGAACAGAAAGTGAAAGTGATCCGTAACAGTCTGAAAGCAGCGCCTGATCGTCAGAAGTCCTATGCGGACTTAAAACGAAAAGATATCAAATTTGAGATCAGTGACAAAGTGTTTTTGAAAGTGTCTCCGTGGAAGAAAGTACTCCAATTTGGATGCAAAGGCAAGTTGAGTCCGAGGTTCATCGGGCCGTATGAAATTATCGAACAAATTGGGCCAGTTGCGTATAGATTGTTGTTGCCACCTGAACTAGAAAAGATACATAATGTATTTCATGTGTCAATTCTCCATAGATATAGATCAGATCCATCACATGTGATTACTCCGTCTGGGATTAAAATCCGATCCAATATGACTTACGAGGAAGAACCAATCCGTATTTTAGCTCGTGAAGTGAAAGAGTTGAGAAACAAGAGAATTCCGTTAGTGAAAGTGTTGTGGCATCGACACGGAGTGGAAGAGGCTACGTGGGAGCCTGAAGATTCAATGAGACAGCAATATCTGAATCTGTTCAACGGTAAGATTTTTGGGGACGAAAATCCCTAAGGGGGAGAATTGTAACAGTCCGGTTTAGACCCTAGTCAGAATAGTGGTTTTGAGACCACAAATCCGAGTAAGAAAAATATTTTAATATTATTTTTCGTGCTTCTGATATGTGAATTAGTATGTGTGAAATTTCTGTGAGTTAATTTGTCAGTTTGTATGCTCAAATTTGAGAAAAGGATTAAATTGCATTAAATGCAAAACTAGTATGATATTTGTAAAAGTGCCTATTTTTTGTGGCTTTTAAATGAGGAGGCCTTATGAGGCAATTTAACCATTAATGAGATAGTGGTTGGTTAAATGACATAATAACTTTATTGTTAATTTGTCTTTTATGATAATAAAAAGGTTAGTATTGGAATTTGATAATTAAGTGATAATTTAATAAAACAAAAGCATAAAAATTAGCCATTAAGCTCATCTTTTGTGCCGAAATTTCAAGAAAAATAAAGGAAAGAATAAGCAAGGGTTTCGGTTATGGCTTTGGTTTGATTCAAGGTTAGTTTTTGATTCATTTTTGATAATTTCTACGTTTTTGTAACCGTTGCTTTGTATACTTCAAAACCCATGTCTTAATTTTGAGGATTGATGATGATTTTGAAATGTGTCTTTGATGAATACATGAGTTTTGAAATATTTAATGATGAAATATGGAATATATGTGTTTGATTGGCATATTTTGTATTTGGATTTTTAGTGAATTTGAGTATTTTGGACTAAATTGAGGAAATAATATTTTGAAGGACTAAATTTTGAAATAAATGAAATGTATGGACTTGTATGAAGCATGTAAAAATTTGGCTAAGCATGGGTGACATGAAATTTGGTGTATTTTGTGATTTTGTTAAATAAGGACTAAATTGTCCAAATGTGAAAATGTGAGGGCTAATTTGTAAATTGCCCTAAATATGTGTTTATGGATTGAATTGAATGTTTTGGTGAATAAAAGGGTTAATTTTGAATATGTATAGATCAAGAGCCGAAGAAAATTGACTTAGATCGTGGAAAGTCAAAAGTTGTCGAATAACTGAATCCGATCAAATATCCGAGTCTGAGGTAAGTCGATATACAAATAAATGCATTTGAATTGAGTTAATTGTGCATATATGAAATTCAGCTTGTGTTGAACATGCTCGAAATGTTATGTACATGGAATCCGAGATAGTATCGACAGTGTATCTATGTCCGAGAAGTCCCGTATGAGCCTAGGAATAGATAGGATTACATATGTCATGACATAGGTGTCCGATATGTGATATCATGTAAGACCACGTCTGGGACGTTGGCATTGATTTGAGACTTCGTGTAAGACCACGTCTGGGACGTTGGCATCGATATGAGATTTACGTGTAAGACCATGTCTGGGACATTGGCATCGTATTTGATTCGTGTAAGACCCTATCTGGGACAGTGGCATTGTACGACTATTCTGAGCATTCTGAGTATCCTATTTAGTTCCGAACGGTTCAATGGGAAAGTCTGAGAAATGAATGACTATGTGATTTGTATATTCGCTTCAGGTACGTTTGATGTACATGTTTTGAATAGGCATGGATGGTGAGCAAATATGCATATGAATGCAATGAACCAAAATGTGATATATGAATGAATGTGACATGAGTAAATGATGAGATGATATGTGATATACATGTTTAAATGAGTTGTGAGCATATGAGATATTTGAGTTGTGAAATATGAGTAAGTAATGGCTAAGTAATGAGCCAAGGATGATATTATGAATTTGTAAATGAGATACATTAATGTCATTGTGTTTATGTGGCTATGTGTATTGTATATTAAGTTTATTTGTATATGGCTTACTAAGCTTTTGGAAAGCTTATTGTGTGTGTGTTTATTCTGTTTTATTGATCGTTAAAGCTACGAGAGGCTCGGGGACCGTCGAGGATTGTCATCACACTACTTAAACTTATTTTAATACCTTTTGAAAATGTTTATACTAAAGTATGGCATGCATAGGCTAGTCATTTTGCTTTATTTTTGAGATGTGTAAATATATGGCCATGTGATATGGCTAGACAAATGGTTGTGTTATGAAGAGTCATGCTGTATGATGTTTAGTTTTGGTATAATCTCATGCCTATGAAATGGTCAAGGCTATGGTAAGCATATGGATGCAATATGAGTATGTATGTTTGATCAATGAAATGGTTATATGAAAGGTAAAATGTTGATGTACCATTTAAGGATCGTAAAAGTTCCGGATTAGTCTCGAGAGCCCTCGTGTGTATGATTGAGGCCTCGTATGACGAGAATGAGGTTATAGTGAGTAACGACGTTGAGCCTAAGTGGCAATTAAGTGGTTTGAGTTTGGTAACGCCTCAGGCCCGGTTCCTGGCGTAGAACCCGGTAAGGGGTGTTCATACATAGCAATAATGCATTATTCATATTAACTAACTCATCATGCATCAACTTCACACACTACTCATTCAATTGCACGAGCTTGCACTTCATGAATTTCATCATCATTGAATAGATTTAACTTAACTTGTATTGGCCAATTCCAATGGCCATTTACAAAATGATTCAAGTAACATTAATAGCCAACACCTTGGCCAACCAATATGACATAACAAAATGACCAAGTACCTATACATGCCATACTCAAAATAATCGAGCTTTGCTATACCGAAAGAAAAGCTTGATAGTGTGAGTTGAACTCTGACATCCTTCGATCCTCAAGCTAGCTTGGCGGTACTACAAGGAAATGGAAAACAGAGGGAGTAAGCATAAAGCTTAGTAAGTTTGCATTGAATAAATAGCCACATAAAATCTCATGATACATTCATACTTTACTTTAAGTAGTAACACAAGTTCTCAAGTGCATTGGCATGGCTTACTCATGCTTACTCTTACCAATCACACATCATACATCGAACTTATTTCTCGTGCATTACTCATGTATACCTGTATCACTCATCACATAACTTTAGCACATTTTGCAATAATGGATACAAACTTAGCTCATTATCATCTTTAACATGAACTTAACTCTTTATCATCTTCGGTATGAACTTAGCTCTTTACCCGTTGAACCACTTGGAATATCGAAGGATACCGAAATTCGTCTTACACGTAATAAGATGCCACTGCCATATCCCATATATGGTCTTACATGGGATCACATGTCGATGCCAATGCCATTTCCCAGATATGTTCTTATAGGGGATCTCATATCGATGTCGGTGCCATATCCCAGATATGGTCTTATACGAAATCGTATATCGATGCCATGTCCCATACATGGTCTTACATGATTTTCCTCTTAGATGCCGATGCCATATCCCAGATATGGTCTTACACGGGATCACAATTCAGTGCCGAGGCCATGTCCCAGACATGGTCTTATACGAGACCCTTTTTAATCTCATGTCTTGACGATGGTATCCTTTCTATTCCTAAGTTCAAAAGGGACTTTTACCTCATAAATCTTCATCATTTTCTCATCGGACATCATTGGTAAATTTTCATAAAAATAATGTACATTTCATGCAATCTCAAGCATTTCAATACCTAATGACATAAGGTTAATTTATTACACACAAACTTACCTCGGTATCAAAATTTGTATAATCATTCGATTTAGTCCACCTCCTTGTTCTTTCCACGATTTCGGTCCAGACTTCGTGTTTCTTGATCTATAATGATAATTTCACTCTTTTAATTATCACATTGACTAAATCGAACCTTGAATCATACTTTGGCAAAATTACAATTTTGCCCCTATATTTTCTCATATTTACAAAATGGTCCCTAGGCTCGTATATTGAAATACACTCATCTCCTTTGTTACCCAAGCCTAGCTGAATATTTATTGAGCTCATAACAGCTCACACTTTCCTTCAAAACTAATTTTTACTACATATTTTATCACTTTTACAATTAGGTCCTTTTTATGAATTTTCCATGAAAATCACTTGGAAAAAGATGTTTATCATACATCAAACTTTCATATTCTTCCACTAAACATCAAAATACATGCATGTCATGCATGGGTAAATTTTTGAACATGAACCCTAGCTCAAAATATAGCTAGAAATAGCTAAATCGAGCTACGAGGATTTCAAAAATACGAAGAACATTAAAAACGGGGCTAGGAGGTACTTACAATCAAGCTTGAAAGTTGAAGAAACCCTAGCTATGGTGTCCTTGAGAATTTCGGCTAGCATGAAGAAGGTGGACATGAATTTTGACATCTTTTTTCCTTTTAATTAACTTATTAACCAAATAACCAAATTGCCCTTAAGGCCCCTTTCTTGAGATTTTTCCTTCCCATGTCTATTTTTGTCCATCATAAGTTATAATGGTCTAATTGCTAAATAAGGACCTCTAATAATTTTATATTGCTTTCTCATACTTGAATCTTCTGGAATCTCATATTTTTCAATCTTTGCAATTTAGTCCTAATGAATAAATTGCTCACTAAATTATAAAATTTCTTTATGAAATTTTGACATAATCATGCAAACATGTCATAAACCTCATAAAAACCATAAAACATATATTTCTATTTTAAATTTATGGTTTCGCAACCACTATTCTTACTAGGCCCTAAATCGAGCTATTACAATTCTCTCCCCCTTAGGGATTTTCGTCCCCGAAAATCTTACCAGTAAAAAGGCTGGGATATCGGTTTCTCATAGCCTCCTCAGGCTCCCATGTAGCCTCTTCTACCCCATGTCCTTGCCTTCACAAGGGTAATACTCTTATTTCTTAACTGTTTGACTTCTTGAGCCAAAATCTTAACTGGCTTTTCACCATAAGTCATGTCCGGTTGAATTTCTACCTCTGTCGGTACAATCACATGTGAAGGGTCTGATCGGTAGCGATGTAACATAGACACGTGAAACATATCATGAATCTTTTCCAACTCAGATGGCAATGCCAAATGATAGGCTACTAGTGCTATCCTCTCGGTAATCTCATACGGCCCGATCAAGCGGGGACTCAACTTGCCTTTCCGGCCAAATCCAAGAACTTTCTTCCATGGTGATACTTTCAAAAATACCTTATCACCAACTTGAAACTCAATCTCTTTTCGTTTCAAATCCACGTAGGACTTTTGTCTATCTGAGGCAGCTTTTAGACAATCATGAATCACTCTTACTTTCTCTAACTAAATCGACCCCGTGAATCTGATTCTCTCTAAGTTCAGTCCAGTACAGGGGAGTTCAGCACTTACGCCCGTATAATGCCTCATAAGGCACCATTTTCCAGCTCGATTGAAAATTGTTATTGTAGGCAAATTCCACTAAGGGTAAATACTTTTCCTAATTACCTTGAAATTCTAAAACACAACATCGAAGCATGTCTTCAAGTATCTGTATTATCCTCTCCGACTGTCCGTCGGTTTGCGGATGGAAAGCTGTACTAAAATTCAACTTTGTGCCCAAGGCTTCTTGTAACTTTTTTCCAAAATCGTGATGTGAATCTCGGATCTCTATCCGAAATGATCGACAATGGTACTCCGTGTAATCTCACAATTTCTGACACATACAAATCCGCCAGCTTATCAAGTGAATAGTTAATATGTACCGGTATAAAATGGGCTGACTTTGTAAGTCTATCAACCACAACCCATATGACATCCTTCTTTTTCGGTGTCAAAGGCAAACCCGTCACAAAGTTCATAGTAATATGGTCTCATTTCCACTCGGGAACCGTAACAGGCTGAAGTAGACCCGAAGGTACTTGGTGCTCAACTTTTACTTACTGACAAGTCAAACATCTCGATATGAACTCAGAAATATCTTTCTTCATACTCGGCCACCAATACCATTTCTTCAAATCATTATACATCTTTGTACTGCCTGGATGTACAGATAAACATCCACTATGTGCTTCTTGCAAAATTTTCCAAATAAGCTCACCATCTCTGGGTACACAGACCCTATCTCGAAACATCAAACATCCTTAGGAATTAATCCGAAATTCTGGCTCAACGCCCGACTCACACTGAACTCTCTTAGCCTATAAATCGCCGTCGCTTTTCTGAGCTTCACAAATATATTGGAGAAACATCGGTCTAGCTCTCAACTCAGCTAGAATAGAACCATCATCTGACAAAGCCATTCGTGTATTCATGGCCCTCAATGCAAACAAGGATTTCCTACTCAAGGAATCAGCAACCACGTTCGCCTTTCCCGGATGGTAGTCAATCACTAGCTCATAATCCTTTATCAACTCTAGCCATCTTCTTTTTCTTAAATTCAATTCCTTCTGAGTCATCAAGTACTTTAGGCTCTTATGGTCAGTGAATATCCGACATTTCTCACCACACAAATAGTGTCTCCATATCTTTAACGCAAATACAATGGCAGCTAACTCTAAATCATGGGTCGGGTAGTTCTTCTCATGCGGCTTTAACTATCTAGAGGCATATGCTATCACCTTAACCTCTTGCATGAGTACACAACCCAATCCATTTAAGGATGCATCACTATAGACCACAAATTCTTTTCCTGGTTTGGGTTGTACTAAAACTTGAGCCTTAGTCAATGATGCCTTCAATTTCTCAAAACTCTGTTGGCACTTTTCTGTCCACTCAAACTTCACATCTTTTTGCAGTAGCCTCATCATCGGAGTAGCTATCATGGAAAATCCCTTTACAAACCGTCTGTAATAACCAGCTAGGCCCAGAAAACTTCTAACCTTGGATATGTTCCTTGGCAGCTTCCAATCCACAATTGATGAAATCTTACTCGGGTCAACTCTAATTCCATCTCCCGAGATAATGTGCCCCAAAAACCCAACTTCTTTAAGCCAAAATTCACTTTTACTAAACTTGGCATATAATTGATTATCTCGTAAAATTTATAAGACTATCCTCAAATGATCAGCATGCTCGCTCACATTTCGAGAGGAAATCAGTATATCATAAATAAAGACCACAACAAATTTATCCAAATATGGTCGAAAGATGCTGTTCATCAAATCCATAAACACAGTGGGGGCATTTGTTAGACCGAAAGGCATGACTAAAAATTCATAATGACCATACCTTGTCTGAAATGTTTTTTTCGGCGCATCTGAGTCTTTGACTCTCAATTGATAATATCCAGACCTCAAGTCTATCTTGGAAAACACAGTGGCTCCCTTCAATTGGTCAAACAAATCATCGATCCTTGGCAAGGGGTACTTGTTTTTTATGGTTACCTTATTAAGTTGTCGATAATCTATACATAACCTCATGGAACCATCTTTCTTTTTCACAAATAATACGGGAGCACCCCACGGAGAATAGCTCGGTCTTGCGAAACCTTTATTCGTCAACTCTTGTAATTGTGCCTTCAATTCTTTCAAATTGGTTGGAGCCATCCGGTATGGAGCAATTGAAATAGGGGCAGTACTAGGGGCTAATTCAATGCCAAATTCAATCTCTCTAACCGGATGCAACCCTGACAATTCTTCTGGAAATACATCTGGATACTCACATACTATGGGCACAGATTCAGTTCTTGACCCAGTCTCTTTGGCATTCATCACAAAGGCAAGATAAGCTTCATACCCCTTTCTTACATATTTTTGGGTAGACATATGAGAAATCAATACAGGCAATTTGTCTTGTTCATCTGATTCAACACGAAGAATATCCCCATTTTCACATTTTAACTCAATGAATTTCCTTCCACAATTTACTATCACATCATGAGTAGTTAACCAATCCATGCCAAGAATTACATCGAATTCATCAAATGGAAATAGCATGAGATTTGCCAGAAAATAATGACCTCTAATCATTAAAGGGCAGTCTTTGCATACTTTATCAACTAACACACATTTGCCTAGGGGATTTGACACCTTTATCACAAATTCTGTAGACTCTACAGAAATGTTCATACTAGATACTAATTTCATGCAAACATATGAGTGGGTAAATCCCAGGTCAATTAATGCAACAACATGAGTATCATGGAGAGAAAATGTACCCGTGATCACATCAGGGGATGATGCCTCTTCGCGAGCGCGAATGGCGTAAGTCCTCACAGGTGCTCTACCCTCAGATCTTGTAGCCTGCTCTCTGGGTGTATTCTTACTACTCGTTCCGCTTCTCGGATTTCTCTGTGACCTTCCTCTAGCAGTACTTCCCGATCTTGCACTCTGAGATTTCCCTTTATAACCTATCTCTGGGCTAATAAAATGATTTGGGGATCCACACTTGAAACAAGCTCTCTCATTTGCTCGACACTCACCGGGATGACGTCTACCACACTATGGGCATTCCGGTCTACTTGGTCGAGCATTACCAACACTAGCAACTGAAGTGGTCTGAGCTTTAGACTCCGAGTACTGTTTACCCTTACTTCTGTTTAAAAACCCAACTGAAGTGGCTGATTGAGTAGTAAACTCTCTTGATTTCTTGGATGAGGATTGAAATAAATTATCCAATTGTCTCTTCCTCGAGTCACGAGACTCAATCTCAGCCTTTCTCTTCTCTTTAGCCAATTCCTCGGCCTTGCAAGCTCTATCTACTAACTCAACAAATTCCTTAAGTTCTAGGACACCTACCTACAATCGGATATCCTCATTTAATCTGTCCTCAAACCTTTTGCACATGATGGCCTCGGTGGATACGCACTCCTGAGCGTATTTACTAAGCCTTACGAACTCACGTTCATATTTAGTCACCGTCATTCTACCCTGTTTTAACTCTAGAAATTCCTTTCTTTTCTGGTCAATAAACCTTTGGCTAATGTACTTCTTTCGAAACTCTTCTTGGAAAAATTCCCAATTAACTTTCTCCTTTACTACAACCGACACAAGGGTGTTCCACCACTGGTAAGCCGAATCTCTTAAAAGAGACACGACACACTTTACACACTGTTTGGGTGTGCAAGATAGTTCATCAAATACCCTGATGGTATTTTCAAGCCAGAACTCTGCTCTCTCTGGATTATCATCTTTATTAGATAGAAACTCTTCAGCTCTTTGTTTCCGGATTCTATCAACATGGGGCTTTTCCCTTCTTACCACTTCTACAACTTGGGGAGCTACAAAGGTAGGCTGAGGAATAGGTGGGGGAGGAGGGGGTTGCGTGTTCGGGTTTGTTCGAACGAACTCCGTATACCAAGTATTCATCATATGGAGAAAGGATTCCCTAGCCTCTTCTCCTCCTCTCTGACTTACAGTCGTTGGTCTATTCTCATTTCCAGTCGACACCGTCCCTTAGGTGGAAGCTGGCGCGTTACTTTCTACATCATCTGCCACTGCTCTTTCGGGATCAATTTACTATATGAAAACATAATTTAAGCTGTCAGGAGTCGTCACACTATCATTATATAAATACTCATACGTATGGCATGTATAGTTAGACTCGTGCTTACGTTACGTTAGTCCAAGAATTGGCTAAACCGTAGCTCTGATACCACTAAATGTAACACCCTTTACCCGTATTCAACGCCGGAACCGGGTACGAGGCATTACCAGACTTAACATACTTCATCATGTAATATTGAGCTATAAACTTTAACTCAAACCTAAAGTCTTTCATTCGTATCCACAACGTCCTTATTATGGGTCTACGAGACTCGAAACATACATATAGGATGGTTCAGGATTGAACCAGAAACTTATGAACACTTAGAAATTTTTTATTTAAAATAGGGCCACACGCCCGTGTGGAAAGGGACACGCTCGTTTGGGCAGGCCGTGTAGTCACACATGCCTATGTCTCTAGCCTGTGTGGATTTTATTTTTTTTCATTTCGAACTTACAGGGGTTTTCGCACAGCCTGGCACATGCCCGTGTCTATGGCCCGTGTGTGTAAACCTTAGTATTTTGTTTATGACGTCAGCAAACCTCTAGGATCACACGGCCTAGTCACACGCACGTGTGCTGGCCTGTGTGACGAACTATTTTTTTTGTAAATTAGGTGCAGAGGACACACGACCTATCAACACGCCTTTAGGGCTGGTCATGTGTCACACATGGCCTAAACACACGCCCGTGTGTCTACCCTTGTGGACAATTATAAGGCTATTTACCAAGCCAATTGCCACCCTGAAAAACACTCACACTTAAACCATTTCAAGCAATTCATACATAGAAATAATGCATTATTGATATTCACTAACTCATCATGCATCAACTTCACACACTACTCATTCAATTGTACGAGCTTGCACTTCATGAATTTAATCATCATTGAATAGATATAACTTAACTAGTATTGGCCAATTCTAATGGCCATTTACAAAATCATTCGAGTAACATTAATAGCCAACACCTTGGCAAACCAATATGACATAACAAAATGACCAAGTACTTATACATGCCATAATCAAAATAATTGAGCTTTACTATACCGAAAGAATTGCTTGATAGTGTGAGTCGAACTCCGATGTCCTTCGATCCTCGACCTAGCTTTGCGATACTACTAGGAAATGGAAAAGAGAGGGACTAAGCATAAATCTTAATAAGTTTGCATGCAATAAATAGCCACATAAAATCTCATGATACATTCATACTTTACTTTAAGTAGTAACACAAGTTATCAAGTGCATTGGCAATGGCTTACTCATGCTTACTCTTACCAATCACACATCACACATTTAACTTATTTCTCGTGCATTACTCATGTATACCTGTATCACTCATCACATAACTTTAGCACATTTTGCAATCATGAATACAAACTTAGCTCATTATCATCTTGAACATGAACTTAACTCTTTATCATCTTTGGTATGAACTTAGCTCTTTACCCATTAAACCACTTGGAATATCGAAGGATACCAGAATTTGTCTTACATGTAATATGATACCAATGCCATATCCCAGATATGGTCTTACATGGGATCACATGTCGATGCCGATGCCATATCCCAGATATGGTCTTATACGGGGTCTCATATCGATATCGATGCCATATCCCAGATATGGTCTTATACGAGATCGTATATCGATGCCATGTCCTAGACATGGTCATACACGATTTTTCTCTTAGATGCCGATGCCATATCCCAGATATGGTCTTACACGGGATCTCAATTCGGTGCCCAGGCCATGTCCCAGACATGGTCTTATACGGGACCCTTTTTAATCTCATGTCTTGACAATGGTATCCTTTCTATTCCTAAGTTCAACCGGAACTTTCACCTAATAAATCTTCATCATTTTCTCATCGGACATCATTTGTAAATTTTCATAAAAATAATGTACATTTCATGCAATCTCAAGCATTTCAATACAAAATGACATAAGGTTAATTTATTACACACAAACTTACCTCGATATCAAAATTTGAATAATTGTTCGATTTAGTCCACCTCCTTGTTCTTTCCTTAGTTTCGGTCCAGACTTCGTGTTTCTTGATCTATAATGAAAATTTCACTCTTTTAATGATCACATTGACTAAATCGAACCATGAATCATTATTTTGCAAAATTACAAATTTGCCCCTATACTTTCTCATATTTATAAAATGGTCCCTAGGCTCGTATATTGAAATACACTCATTTCCTTGGTTACCCAAGCCTAGCCGAATATTTATTGAGCTCATAACAGCTCACACATTCCTTCAAAACTGATTTTTACTACATATTTTATCACTTTTACAATTAGGTCCTTTTTATGAATTTTCCATGAAAATCACTTAAAAAAAGATGTTTATCATACATCAAACTTTCATATTCTTCCACTAAACATGAAAATACATGCATTTTATGAATGGGTAAATTTTTGAACATGAACCCTAGCTCAAAATATAGCTAGAAATAGCTAAATCGAGCTACGACTATTTCAAAAATACGAAGAACATTAAAAATGGGGCTAGGAGGTACTTACAATCAAGCTTGAAAGTTGAAGAAACCCTAGCTATGGTGTCCTTGAGAATTTCGGCTAGCATGGAGAAGATGGACATGAATTTTGTGTAACACCCCATACCCGAGTCCAAGGCTAAGACTGGATACGAGACATTACCATGCTTGAACTCACTTAAACATGTACTTACGGGCTGTAAAATTTTTTTTCGAAATACAAACTCTTATTTCTTAGTCAAAATGTACATATCATGGGCCTATGAGGCCTTAAACACATATCCGGGAACTTTCGGAATACAACCGGACCTCAAAAAAGGGGTCACACGCCCATGTGGCTTGGGCACGCCCGTGTACCCCTAAGACACGCCCATGTCTCCAAACCGTGGTTGACACTGACTAATCTCACATGGTCTTGAAATGCCCGTGGACTGAAACCATGTGCTATACCTTGATATACTGACTTGTTCACACGGTCAGGGCACACGCCCATGTTCTAACCGTGTATCACACACGGTCTAAACAAACGGCCGTGGAATTAGCCCGTTGTAACACCCCAAACCCGGTCAATACACGACGACCGAATCTGGTATGTTACGGGGAAAACGTACTTGAGAGGTTTAGGTTTTTCGTTTAAAAGCAGGATGTAAACACTTCACTATCTAGGGTATTTGAAGAAAATTTGAGTAGGCTTGTTTGAAATCAGGTGGTGTATTCAAAACCCAAAAATTTTGAAAGTTTAACCAAGAGATGTAGTTAAAACGAGTTTATTCCATTTCATTATTCAAATAGTTTCTTAGTGTTACTTAAGACATTTTAACTTGGTAGAAAATCGAGTTTTGATTTGGAAATCGTTTGAGTTTCTAATGCAAGTCATGGTGAGATACCCGATGGTATAGTTTAAAACACTTTGCGTTATAGTTTTTAAATCATTGTCTTTCCAAATTTAGTAAAATTCCAACCCACTTATTTTGTTAAGGCATATTAAAGTCTATTTAAAGCATAAACATCATAAAACATAATTTAAAGGCCTTTTACAACCCAAAACAAAACCCAAATAATAAAAAGCAAGCTAAAGTACCCAAATTATAAAGTCTGAGTAAAACTTTATTAGGCGTGGCATGAGCACCCGAGTCCATCCCGGCTCCATGTCCGCGTCTAAGTGTCACTGAAATGTCAAAGGAGAGGGTGAGTCGAATGACTCGAAGCATAAATCCCGCTCCCGATAAACAACATGCTAACACACATCATACATAGCAACATGATTAATGCAACCCGATCCTAACCATCCATATCGCCTTTTCTACCCTTTGTGGTACCAAACCACCGGTGGTGCTAAACCACCGTGACCCAAAGTCACGATATCCATAAGTGTGGTGCCAAACCACTGGTGACCCAAAGTCACGAATAATCCAATGATGGGGCCAACCCATCGTGTGATACCAAATCACTAGCAGACGATCCCATATCTCAAAGTGGGGCCAACCCACGGTGGTGTTAACCACAGGGGACGAGTCGCAATGAGGTGCCAAACCTCTGGTGTCCCAAAGACACAGTGTGATACCAAATCACTGGTGACCGCAGTCACAAATCCGATGATGGGGCCAACCCATCGTGTGATACCAAATCACTAGCAGACGATCCCATATCTCAAAGTGGGGCCAACCCACGGTGGTGTTAACCACGGTGGACGAGTCGCAATGAGGTGCCAAACCTCTGGTGTCCCAAAGACACAAATGTGATACCAAATCACCGTGACCAAAGTCACAAAATCAATCGTGTGGTACCAAACCACTAGAGGTGCCAAACCTCTGGTGTCCCAAAGACACAAAGTGTCCCAAAGACACTGATATCATCATTCTCCCTCCACTCATATCACCCATCAACATACCATACTCATGTGATCATGCATATCATACAAGTCATGCATATCATGCTAATATGTTTAACATCATATCCCATATCGCATATATCCATAGTCATGGTATCATATAGATCATCAAGATGAACTTATAATAATAATGCCGACTTACCCGAGTCCAAGATCATACCCAATAGGGTATCATACCAATCATTCTTCGTTTCATTAATCACAACAAGGTTATCAATCACATTACTAAATAGAAGTGTGTTAGTTTACACACCGCTAAAGCGCAACCCTAATACCACAAGAAACGATCTAAGGCTTCTTGATCACCGCTCCTATAATCGGCCAAAGAAAAAGCATTAGACAATCACCACATTCGACCAACATCAATTAACCAAAGGGGTTAATGTTGATCCTCACCTTGAAGATGATTTGGTTTCCTACCAAACTGAACCAAGCAAAGGTTCTCTCCTTAACAATCGGCCACCCCTAAAAAGAGAACAGCTTAAAACACTTGAAGCCTTATCTTATTGAAATCCAAAAGAATAGTCTAACAAATAATCCTCTTACCACCACTTAACAATCGGTTAATAGAAAACGGCTCCTCTTGCTTGCTTCCACACTCTAATGACCCTATAACGAAGAGATTAATACCCTTCCAAAATAACCATATTCGGCCCTTAACCAAACCATAACCAAAGAAAAGACAAGAGAGGGACAAATGGCCATTCGGCCACCCCACTTACCTTGTTCAAGGATTGAACAACCAACCAAGATCCACCCTTCACTGATATTCGGCCAAGAGAGCTACAAGGGAGAGGGAAGAGATTCGGCCTACTCTTCACAAGAAAAAGAATTCAACTTGGATAGCAATGAGAGAAAGAAAAGATTGCGAAATGTGAGTAGGGTTTCACAAGAGATGAAAAAGATGAATGGAGAAATCGGTTGGGAAGAAAATGGTAAGTTTCGGCTCTTATGAAAATAAAGAAATTATGAGAGGAGAGAAGAGAGTATTCGACTTACAAAGTAAAAGAAAGCAAAGCAATTTCGGCTACCAATTATTCAACAAAAGAAGGAAAATGTGGAAAGAGAGAATACCACTTTCTGGTTTTACCCCAAAAGACAAAAGAAGAAGAATGGAGGAGAATATTCGCCACAAGCACAAAATTAAGAAGAGGCAAAGTAAATTTTTGTTTGAAGCTTTCTGGTTTGAGGAAAGAAAATGTGATGAAGCTCTCTTGACAATCGGCTAACCCAAGACCAAAAGAGACTTTCTTTTACCAAGTGTGACCAAAACAACCAAAAAGAAACAAAATGCCAAAATGCATTCGACACCCTCCTACCCCTTACCAAAACCGCCAACCTCTCCCACAAGCATCCAAGTTTTGGCCAACACCCCCACACACTCCTCAATATTCGGCCACATCCCCACAATCACTCCAAGCCACCCATTTCAAATGAGTTTACCAAGTCTCCTCCACTATTTGCTCTCCACCTTCCATTTGAATGTGGAGACCAAGTCCAAGGAAGAATTCTACTTGTCTTCTACCTCTTCCTCCATGCCGTCCAAAATGAAGCCAAAATGGGGACTCTGCGACTTGAACTCAAGATCTCCACCTCATGCAGCTTGACGCCACACCTAGCTCCCAAGTAGCGCATGCCTTGCCACCTTGCGCCTTCTCTTCCGTGCAATAAAACTCCAACTAAAATACATATCCTCACTCCATCAGCTCCTCCTATAAAGCCTAAAAACTAAAATTTTCCTACCTACTCGTGCACACTCCTAGCCTACAATTAAGCCCCGACACTACACAAACAAAGAACACAAAGACACCAACACATGCAATATCATGCAACAACAAAATAGCCCCTAACCCGGGATATTACAGTTCTACCCCCCTTAAAAATAATTTCGACCTCGAAATTACCTGATCAGAAGAGTTGCGGGTATTGCTGTCTCATCATATCCTCGGGTTCCCACGTAGCTTCTTCTACGCCATGATTCCGCCAAAGTACCTTAACCAAAGGCACAGACTTCCTACGCAGAACCTTCACATCCCGATCTAGAATCTGCACAGGTTCTTCTTCCATAGTCAAATCTGAATTTACCTCGATCTCTTCCACTGCTACCACATGTGACGGATCTGAACGATAACGCCGAAGCATCGAAACGTGAAAAACATCGTGAATCTGACTAAGCTCACTGCAACTCCAAATGATACGCTCTCGGTCCCACTCGTCTCAAAACCTTATACGGCCCAATAAACCTCGGAATTAGCTTGCCTTTCTTTTCAACCTCAAAACCTTCTTCCATGGCGAGACCTTCGTAAAAACTTGATCCCCACAAAGAAACTCTATGTCTCCCGCTTTAAGATCGGCATAAGACTTCGCCGTCCGGCTTCCTTCAATCGAGCCGAATCAACTTAACCTTGTCTTCTCTGCTCTCAAAGAACCAACTCGGTCCTAACAAACGGGCGTTCACCCAACTCCGTCCAACAAGTAGGTGAGCGACACTTCCTACCATACAACGCCTCATATGGTGCCATCTTGATGCTCGCTTAGTAATCATGTGTTGTAGGCAAACTCACTCGATGGCAAAAACTCCTCCCAACTACCTCTAAAATCCAGACACAACCTCTCAAAGATATCTTCTAAGATCTGAATAACTCTTTATCGCCCTCGCCGATCATGGGTGCGGAAAAGCCGTCTTTGAAATCCAACCGCGTACTCCAGAGCTCGATGCAACGCTTTCTGTAACCTTGACGTAATCTGGGATCCCTATCCGAGATTATCAAACCGCACACCGTGCAACCTTACTATCTCTCAAACATACAAACCGCCAACTTCTCAAGTGAATAGTCAACCCTCACCGGAATAAAGTGAGAGCGATTTAGTCGTCGACGATCCACCACTACCCAAATCGAATCCTTCTTGCTTGGCGTGGCGGTAATCCACCGACGAAATCCATGGTTATCCTTTCCCACTTCCATCGAGGAATCTTCACAGTGAAGCAACCCCGACGGCAAAATCGATGTTCACTTTGACTGTGACATGTCGACACTTCCCAACACACTCTGTCACTTCTTTCTTCGACTGTGCCACCAAAATCGCTCTCTGAGATCCCTATACATCTTACTACCTCCGGGATGCATAGCATAAGGGCTACTATGTGCGTCCAAGAATCCTCTGCCTCGACCAACATCTTTAGGCATACAAGCCTTACCTTGGAAACACAGAACCTCATCACTAGACAAGTCAGAACCCTCCAAACCACCATCCTCGCACTTGCAACCTTCACGCACTCGTAACCTCATCCTCTAATCTGCTTTCTCTCGATCCGCTCAACCCAAGTAGGCTTAACTCCGCAACTCTGCTGCAGAATACTCCCGTCGTCATACAAGCTCAAATGGGCAAACAATGCTCTTAAGTCCAAACAACCTTACGGCTCAATGCGTCGCCACCACGTTAGCCTTGCCCTGATGATATTCAATCAAATATCGTAATCTTTCAAAGAACTCAACCCATCTGCGCTACGCCTCAAATTCAAATCCTTCCGAGTCGAGATACTTAAGACTCTTGTGATCCGTATAGACTATCGATCTCTCTCCGTACAAGTAGTGCCTCCAAATCTTCAACGCAAAGACTACAGCCGCTAACTCCAGATCGTGCGTCGGATAGTTGACCTCATGTGGCCTCACCGCCGAGAAGCGTAAGCCACAACCTTACCTTCCCGCATCAAAGACACAACCCAAACCCATATGTGATGCGTCACAATACACTCGTGAATTCCTTACCACCTCAAAGTTGAATTAAAACCGAGCTTCGTTAGAATCTTCTTAAGCTTGTCGAAACTCTCCTGCTTGTTTCTCACCCAAACAAACGGAACCTCTTTCCTCAACAACTTGGTCATCGGACTTTATCAACGAAACCCTCAACAAACCTTCGGTAATATCCGGCCAAACCTGAAAACTCCGAATCTCACCCACCGACCTAGGCGGCTTCGATCCAAAATCGCCTCAATCTTACGAGGATCTACTCAATCCTCACCACACTACATGACCGAAGAAAGTCACTTCTCTAAGCCGTAACTCGCACTTACATCGAACTTAGCATAGAGCCGCTTTTCCTCAAAATCTGCAAAGACAACTCTCAAATGCGCATCATGCTCTTCCTCTGTTCTTGAATACACCAAGATGTCGTCTATGAAAACCACGACGAATCGATCCAGATCTTCTTTGAAACACCCTATTCATCATATCCATAAATGCTGCCGGTCGTTAGTCAACCCGACGGCATTACGTAAATTGTAGTGCCCATACCGAGTCCAAACATCGTCTTATGGATATCGCCCTCCTTAACCTTCAATCGGTGATACCTGCACCTCAAGTCGATCTTCGAGAATACCGCAGCACCCTTCAGCTGATCAAACAAGTCATCTATCCGTGGCAACGGATACTTGTTTTTGATCGTCAGCTTATTCAACTGGCGGTAGTCTATGCACATCCGCATCGTACCATCTTTCTTCTTAACAAAGAGTACCGGCGCACTTACAGCGCGAAACACTTGGCCTGATAAAACCTCGATCCAATAATTCCTGAATCTGAGCCTTAAGCTCCACCAATTCCTTTGGCGCCATCCTATACGGAGCAATAGACACTGGCGCAGTTCCGGGTAATAGATCTATCCCGAACTCTACCTCACGATCCGGCGGCAAACCCGGAAGCTCCTCAGGAAACACATCAGCAAATTCCTTAACAGCACGGACCTCCTCTACAGCAGACTCTTTAGCCTCCAAGGCATACACATGAACCACATACGCCTCACAGCCCTTCCCAACCATCTTCTCTTCCTTCAGAGCAGATACCACATTAGATAAGTAATCTCTCCTATTACCTATCATAGCCACTTCATCACCCTCAGTCGTCCTTAGAACCATGCGCTTAGCCGCGCAATCCAACCTCGCCTGGTACTTGACCAACCAATCCATCCCAAGAATCATATCGAACTCTCCAAACGGCGGCTTCCATCGGATCGGAAAAACACTACCCCTTGGAGTTCTAGGGTACATTTCTAAACAGCTTTATCTACTACTACAGAGTGACCTAGAGGGCTAATCACGGTCATCCGCCTAGAAGATATCTCGAGTCTAGATCCATGGTCTCTACTATACTATCGGCAACATAAGAGTGCGTTGAACCCACATCAATCAAAGCAAAGATAAGGAGAACCAAAGATCGAAACGTGCGGTTATGACGTCCGGTCGCGCCGCCTCTCCTCTCGGCGCCTCGCTGCATACACTAATCCAGCCGTGCGCATCGTAACTACCGCACCTCTCGCCTGCTCCACGGCCCCACTGCATCCATTACTACCTCGCCATTACCACGGCCCCTCTGCGGTGGCGGTCCACTACTCCCGGAATCGAGTACGGCCGACTCTCGGGCCAATCTCGCCAACTTACGCGGACGGTCCCTCACACGGTGATCCAGAGAACCACACTCAAAACAACCTTTTCCACCGGTCCAGCCCTCCCCAATGATATCTCCCACAATGGTTACATCATGCGGCGGTCCGCCTAGCAAAGAAACAAACCTAGCAGATCGACTCGGTCCACCTTGGTCTAGCCCTCTTCTCGCGGATTACCCGACGATCCGTAAGACCCAAAGCTCCTCTTATGCCTATTTCTCGTCCATACCTGCCTCACGGACTCCTTAACACCCTCGGCTACCTTAGCCTTCTCAACCAGATAAAGAAACTCACGCTCCTGGCGAGGAGCAATCAAGCGACCTCAACTCGTCTCTCGGACCATCCTCGAAACGAACACACACCTCTCATGTTCGGTGGCTACAATACCCACTGGCATACCTACTCACTTCAAGAACTCACCTCGTGCTAAAACAGACTTACTCCCCGAACAAGCCTCGAAATGCCTTTACTGGGAGTCAATATAACTAGCCCCAATGTACTTCTTTTTGATACGCAGTACCACGAAATAATCCCATGTCGAGATCCTCTGCGCCACCTTTAATCGTCCCGAACCGTGAGCCACCATTGATATGACTCATCCCGGAGAAGCGATCGATGCCCTTCAACTTCTCTTCTAGCGGTCAAGTCCAGATCATCAATGATCCGCTCCGTTGCCTCTAGCCAATACTCAGCAGTGCTAGGAGCAACACCAGATACACCTCGAAAGAATTCAGCCCCGTTTGCCCGGAGTCGCTCGAGAGCAGATTTCCTAACTCCCGCACCACCACCTACACCAGCTACCCTTTCCAACACTCGCGGCGATCGCTCGTGACATCACTGCGTCCCCGGGCCCGATCTTGAAACTCACCACCTCCACTGGTGGCGGAACCGTATCTCATTCTCTCGACCTCGACTGCATCCTACGGGCTCGAAACCGTCATCCTACCACGACCTGGCCCACGACCACGTCCACTGTAGCGCTCATGACTAAATTCTCTACGATCGATTTAGGAGTTTTATGCATCGATATTTATTCCACTATTTTAAAGTAAAGTCTTATGAATAGTAAAGAAGCTTTGTTTTCGCGAGTTCACGTAATCCTATCGCTTTGAGGCTTTCTAAAGTAATCCACTATTGCAATCATCCGATCACATCAATAAATCACAAGCAATAGTAAGGGGTACTTACAAGGCGAATCAGTGCCGGAGACTCGGTGTCATGCCCTTCAAACCATTTATTTAAAAACAAAGACTATCAAACAAACTTTTGAAAGCATTTTGGGCCCCAGCCCACAAAAACAGCCTTTGAACTCGGCTCGATACCACAATTGTAACACCCCAAACCCGGTCAATACACCACGACCGAATCTGGTATGTTACCGGGGAAAACGTGCTTGAGAGGTTTAGGTTTTTCGTTTAAAAGCGGGATGTAAACACTTCACTATCTAGGGTATTTGAAGAAAATTTGAGTAGGCTTATTTGAAATCAGGTGGTGTATTCAGAAAACCCAAAAATTTTGAAAGCTTAACCAAGAGATGTAGTTAAAACGAGTTTATTCCATTTCATTTTTCAAATAGTTTCTTAGTGTTACTTAAGACATTTTAACTTGGTAGAAAATCGAGTTTTGATTTGGAAATCGCTTTGAGTTTCTAATGCAAGTCATGGTGAGATACCCGATGGTATAGTTTAAAACACTTTGCGTTATAGTTTTTAAATCATTGTCTTTCCAAATTTAGTAAAATTCCAACCCACTTATTTTGTTAAGGCATATTAAAGTCTATTTAAAGCATAAACATCATAAAACATAATTTAAAGGCCTTTTACAACCCAAAACAAAACCCAAATAATAAAAAGCAAGCTAAAGTACCCAAATTATAAAGTCTGAGTAAAACTTTATTAGGCGTGGCATAAGCACCCCGAGTCCATCCCGGCTCCATGTCCGCGTCTAAGTGTCACCTGAAATGTCAAAGGAGAGGGTGAGTCGAATGACTCAGTGCATAAATCCCGCTCCCGATAAACAACATACTAACACACATCATACATAGCGACATGATTAATGCAACCCGATCCTAACCATCCATATCGCCTTTTCTACCCCGTGTGGTACCAAACCACTGGTGGTGCCAAACCACTGGTGACCCAAAGTCACGATATCCATAAGTGTGGTGCCAAACCACTGGTGACCCAAAGTCACGAATCATCCAATGATGGGGCCAACCCATCGTGTGATACCAAATCACTAGCGAGACGATCCCATATCTCAAAGTGGGGCCAACCCACGGTGGTGTTAACCACGTGGACGCGAGTCGCAATGAGGTGCCAAACCTCCGTGTCCCAAAGACATAGTGTGATACCAAATCACTTTGGTGACCGTAGTCACAAATCCGATGATGGGGCCAACCCATCGTGGTGATACCAAATCACTAGCGAGCGATCCCATATCTCAAAGTGGGGCCAACCCACGGTGGTGTTAACCACGAGGGACGAGTCGCAATGAGGTGCCAAACCTCCGGTGTCCCAAAGACACAAATGTGATACCAAATCACTTTGGTGACCGAAGTCACAAAATCAATCGTGGTACCAAACCACTTTGGAGGTGCCAAACCTCCGGTGTCCCAAAGACACAGTGTCCCAAAGACACGGATATCATCATTCTCCCTCCACTCATATCACCCATCAACATACCATACTCATGTGATCATGCATATCATACAAGTCATGCATATCATGCTAATATGTTTAACATCATATCCCATATCGCATATATCCATAGTCATGGTATCATATAGATCATCAAGAAACTTATAATAATAATCTTTGACTTACCCGAGTCCAAGATCATACCCAATAGGGTATCATACCAATCATTACTTTGTTTCATTAATCACAACAAGGTTATCAATCACATTACTAAATAGAAGTGTGTTAGTTTACACACCTGCTAAAGCGCAACCCTAATACCACAAGAAACGATCTAAGGCTTCTTGATCACTGGCTCCTATAATCGGCCAAAAGAAAAAGCATTAGACAATCACCACATTCGACCAACATCAATTAACCAAAGGGGTTAATGTTGTTCCCTCACCTTGAAGATGATTTGGTTTCCTACCAAACTGAACCAAGCAAAGGGTTCTCCTTTAACAATCGGCCACCCCTAAAAAGAGAACAGTTAAAACACTTGAAGCCTTATCTTATTGAAATCCAAAAGAATAGTCTAACAAATAATCCTCTTACCACCACTTAACAATCGGTTAATAGAAAAACGGCTCCTCTTGCTTGCTTCCACACTCCAATGACCCTATAACGAAGAGATTAATACCCTTCCAAAATAACCATATTCGGCCCTTAACCAAACCATAACCAAAGAAAAGACAAGAGAGGGACAAATGGCCATTCGGCCACCCCACTTACCTTGTTCAAGGATTGAACAACCAACCAAGATCCACCCTTCACTGATATTCGGCCAAGAGAGCTACAAGGGAGAGGGAAGAGATTCGGCCTACTCTTCACAAGAAAAAGAATTCAACTTGGATAGCAATGAGAGAAAGAAAAGATTGCGAAATGTGAGTAGGGTTTCAACAAGAGATGAAAAAGATGAATGGAGAAATCGGTTGGGAAGAAAATGGTAAGTTTCTTGCTCTTATGAAAATAAAGAAATTATGAGAGGAGAGAAGAGAGTATTCGGCTTACAAAGTAAAAGAAAGCAAAGCAATTTCGGCTACCAATTATTCAACAAAAGAAGGAAAATGTGGAAAGAGAGAATACCACTTTCGGTTTTACCCCAAAAGACAAAAGAAGAAGAATGGAGGAGAATATTCGGCCACAAGCACAAAATTAAGAAGAGGCAAAGTAAATTTTTGTTTGAAGCTTTCGGTTTGAGGAAAGAAAATGTGATGAAGCTCTCTTGACAATCGGCTAACCCAAGACCAAAAAGAGACTTTCTCTTTTACCAAGTGTGACCGAAACAACCAAAAAGAAACAAAATGCCAAAATGCATTCGGCACACCCTCCTACCCCTTACCAAAACCGGCCAACCTCTCCCACAAGCATCCAAGTTTCGGCCAACACCCCCCAACACTCCTCAATATTCGGCCACATCCCCACAATCACTCCAAGCCACCCATTTCAAATGAGTTTACCAAGTCTCCCTCCACTATTTGCTCTCCACCTTCCATTTGAATGTGGAGACCAAGTCCAAGGAAGAATTCTACTTGTCTTCTACCTCTTCCTCCATGCCGTCCAAAATGAAGCCAAAATGGGGACTCTGCGACTTGAACTCAAGATCTCCACCTCATGCGCTTGACGCCACACCTAGCTCCCAAGTAGCGCATGCCTTGCCACCTTGCCGGCTTCTCTTACATGCAATAAAACTCCAACTAAAATACATATCCCTCGGCTCCATCGGCTCCCCTCCTATAAAGCCTAAAAACTAAAATTTTCCTACCTACTCGTGCACACTCCTAGCCTACAATTAAGCCCCGACACTACACAAACAAAGAACACAAAGACACCAACACATGCAATATCATGCAACAACAAAATAGCCCCTAACCCGGGATATTACACCCGTGGTCTATTCTGACTTAAGATACAAAGGTGCAGGGTGCACACGGCCTAGACACACGCCCGTGTGTCCATCTGTGTGGGCACTTAGAGGCTATTTGCCAAGCCATATGCCACCCTAAAATCAAGACCAAACTCATGCTCAATTCAGCAACTCAAGTATTACATCTAACATGAACAAGGATGCATACTTCATTGATAGATTAAAACATACATAGTTAATCATTCATGACTCAACTCTTTGGCCATATACAAAAAGAATACTAAGCTTGATAGCCAACACTTTGGCTAGTTTTAAAACATAACTCAAAATGAAATGTTTCCTATACATGCCATACTTAATATAAACAACTTGGCTATACCAAAATAGCGATTGATAGTGTGCTCCGAGCTCCGGTGACGATGATCCATGAGATTAGCTTGGCGGGACTACATGGAAAGAAAGAATAAAGGACGTAAGCATTTAGCTTAGTAAGTTTGCATGTAATTCTCATAGCAATATATTTGCTTAACATTAACCATTCATCATAAACAATGGCATTATGAAATCTCAAGTATTTAAGCTTACTTACTCTTACTTGATTCTTACATATCTCATGGTACTTACTATTCTCAAGCTCAAATGCGGTGACAAGATACCAGTATCACTTGATCACATAGATCAAGATACTTTACTATGATAAGCATAATCTCAACTTCATCATTCATATCATGAATAATACTCTTAATTAACTCTGACTAGCATAACTTGATAATAACTTTACTAACTTAACTTTCTTACTTTCTCATTTAATCTTTACTCTTTTGCCCGATGAATTACTATGAATAACAGAGGATACTAAATCTCAAAACACATGTGTCTTGATGCCAATGCTATATCCTTGATATAGTCTTACATGGGATCTCTTACTTGGTATTGATGCCATGTCTTGACATGGGCTTACACGAAGTCTTCCTTATGAGTTCCCTTGGGAACTTACCATTGCCATGTCTCGACATGGTCTTACTTGGTATCTTTACTTGTCAATGCCGAGCCTTGGCTTGGACTTACATGAAATCTTTCTTGTTACTCACCAATTCCATGCCTTGGCTTGGACTTACATGGGATCTCTACCTCTTTATAGCTTTTCAATGCCAAGACTTGTCTTGGACTTACATGATAACTTTGCTTGAGACTCACCAAAGGTGCCATGCCTTGGCTTGGGCTTATATGGGTCTTCATCTCATAATAACTCTTCAATGCCAAGACTTGTCTTGGTCTTACATGATAACTTGCTTGATTGCCGATGCCATGCCTTGGCTTGGTCTTATATAGACTTTCTCATTTCATGTGATAGATCGAGTGTCCTAAGTAATTCAACTTCAATCGGGACTTTCTCATGCTTGATCTCATTGATTTCTTTGTTTAACATAGCATCAAACAATCTCATGGAATTAAAATATATTCTACATTATACTAAGTAATTCAATGATATTAATCATAAAGCTTAGAAAACATACAAACATACCTCAATATACAAAATGTGTGTAGATATGCAATTTAGTCCTCGACTTTGTTCTTGCCTCGATTTCTGTAACACCCCAAACCCGGTCAATACGCCACGACCGAATCTAGCATGCCACGAAGGAAAACGTTTTGAAGAAAAATAAGTTAACGATAAAATTTTAGTGAAAAACTTTTTATTATTCTAAATTCGTAAAAAAAATTAAGTTGAAAACTGATATTTTACTTTGCAATTCCGTAAATAGATTTTTAAAACTTAGTTGCAGCTTAGATTCGTAAACCATTTATAAATTAAAGAGAAACTAAAGCAATTAGGTTGAAAATCGTATCTAATTGAAATTTGGAAACTTAAGTTTTGTAAAATAGTTTGAGTTATCGAAAATACTTAAGTTGCTAAAAATTATCAATTTATTTAGGTTACCCGATGGTAACGTTTTAAAAACCATCGCGCTTTGTATTTTAGAAAACTTTGTTCACATATCATTAAATCAATCATGTAATTTGCAAGTTATTCCTAAAACAAATCCAAAGCATATAAATAATCCAAAAACATAATTAAAGAGGCCTTATTACAAACCCATAAAAATGAAAACCAAATTAAAATCAAGTACCCAAATGGAAGTTCATGTAAAACCAAATTTCATTGCATGGCCTCCTCGAGTTCATCCGGCTCCTCATCCGCGAATTTACGAATTACCTGAAAAAGTAAGGGAGAAAGTGAGTCACCAAGACTCAGTGCATATTCCCTCTCCCGGGTAAATGCCACATACTTACACAATTTATAACCAAGCAATATATATATAATGCACCCAACCTAGCCATCCAAAACTCCTTTTCTACCCCGTGTGGTACCAAACCACTGGTGGTGCCAAACCACTGGTGACCCAAAGTCACGATATCCAATAATGTGATGCCAAATCACTAGTGACCCAAAGTCACGAATAATCAAGTTGTGGGGCCAACCCACGTGTGATACCAAATCACTGGCGACAATCCCATATCTCAAAAGTGGGGCCAACCCACGGTGGTGTTAATCCACAGGGACGAGTCGCTATGAGGTGCCAAACCTCTGGTGTCCCAAAGAAACAAATGTGATACCAAATCACTGGAGGTGCCAAACCTCTGGTGTCCGAAGACACGAATATCAATCTACCCCCTCCTCTCATATTGCCCATACCAATGCAATAGATAAACAAATCATGTCAATATACTTTGATATGAACATATAACCAATACATATCATAGATCGTGATATTAAACAACATATAGCAACATCATATCGAAACGGACTTACCCGTATCCTTGCTCATACCCATCAAGGTATCATATCAATATCTCATAGTTTCGGCTTTGACAACTTGAATAGTTATTTAACACACAGATATATATATATATATAAACCAAGTTATAAAGTGTGTAAGATACACACCTTTCACTAACGCAAATACTAACTTCCGTAGACCCGATCTACCTCACTAGATCACCTTGTCCTACATTCGGCCAAACCACAAGATTATAAGCAAAACCATTCGGCCAACATCACATCTTAATCCCAATAGCCTTTGGCTTTTCAACCATTAAAAGAATGATGAATCGACAAGAATCCTTACCACGTGACATACCAACTTTGATTGCTAGAGAAGTAAGGCTTAGATCAAATGTTTCCAAAGTCCCAAAGAGCCTATAAGAATAATCGGTTCCTAATAATAGTTAGAACCTTGTAACAAATGTCCATAGGTTCAGCCTTTGACCATAAGAAAATGACATAGAAAAGAGAAAGAAATGAAGGAAAAACGGTCATGAACACTTACCCTTTTTCCAAAACCGATTGAAGAAAACCAAATGAAGACCTACCCTTGTTGATATTCGGCCAAAACAATACAAAAAGGGAGTGGGAAGTTTCGGCAATATTGTTATGAAAGAAGAAAGATATGTGTATAAAAAGTAAGGAAGTATGTGAGTAGAAAAGAGAATAAAAAAAAATGAGAGAGAGGATTCGGTTTTAGCAACAATGGAAAAAAAGAAAAGTGAGTTTGGGGAAGAAAGAGGTTCGGCCAAATGAAAGAAAAAGGAAATGTGGTTGAGCAAATATTAAAAGAAGAAAAGAGAGAGATGGGAGAAAAAAGGTTCGGCCAAGCACCTAGTTTGCCGAAAAGAAAATGCACAAAATGTATAAATGAGTTTTCGGTTTCAAAAGGAAAAATGAGAGAAAGAAAATAGTATTTGGTTCAAACAAAATGAGAGCTAAAACCAAAAGTAAAATTGCACAAAATGCTTATGGTGCATTCGGCCAAAGAGGGATTTGTTTGGAGAGGAAGAGAAAATATGCCAAAAGGTGCACAATTGCTAAAGTTGGCCAAATATCCCCAAACCTCCTATCAACATTCGGCCACCCCTCTAGCCACACATGCCGTCCCACATACATGCACTAAAGGCCTTGGAATAGTTTCCAAAACATCTTCCTTAAGCCAAGCCTTGAGATCCTCTACATTCCCAAAGTTGAAGGAATTTTATCCCCAAAATCTAGCAATTCTATCCCTTATTTCATGCTTACCATAACCTTAAGTCTTCTTGTCATAAAAGAAAGTTGTCCATCTTATCCATATGTATAGTTGACCGACACTTAATGCTAGGATGTACAAAAATAAAATCCTCAATATGTTTTCCATGCTACTCAACCACTTCCCTCAAGCAACCTTTCAAGCTCCTTATCCACTATGCCACTAACTCCTCATGTGCTTTAATTTAACACTTAAATTATCTTAAGTGTCAAGCTCACTTAATCCACTTCACTAAATTTTCCACACTAAAAATTATTCTAGCTTAGCTAATATTTCCAAGCCTTCACACAAATATACTAAGCACACAATAACAATCATATCCGAGCTAACACAAATAACAAGATGATACTCTAATATTTTTAGGATGTTACAATTCTACCCCCTTAAGAAAATTTCATCCTCGAAATTACCTGATCAAAAGAGTTGAGGAAACTGCTGCCTCATCGCATCCTCCGGTTCCCACGTAGCTTCTTCCACGGCATGATTCTGCCATAAAACCTTCACTAAAGGAACGGACTTCCTACGCAAAACTTTCACATCTCGATCTAGATTCTGCACAGGTTCTTCTTCTATCGTCAAATCTGGACTCACCTCTATTTCCTCTACTGTCACGACATGCGATGGATCAAAACGATAGCGTCTAAGCATGGAGACATGGAACACATCGTGAATCTGACTCAGCTCTGATGGCAACTCGAGCTGATAGGCTACTGGTCCCACTCGTCTCAACACCTTATACGGCCCAATAAACCTTGGACTTAACTTGCCTTTTCTCCCAAATCTTAACACTTTCTTCCATGGCGAGACTTTCAGAAAAACTTTGTCACCCACAGAAAATTCTATATCCCTCCGCTTGAGATCGGCATATGACTTCGCCTATCCGGCTTCCTTCAACCGAGCTTGAATCAACTTCACCTTATCTTCGGTTTACGCAACCAACTCGGGTCCTAACATTTGACGCTCACTCAACTCGGTCCCAAAGATGTAGGTGTGTGACACCTCCTACCATACAACGCCTCATATGGTGTCATCTTAATGCTTGCTTCGATAACTATTGTTGTATGTGAACTCGCTAATGGTAAAAACTCTTCCCACCGCCTCAAGTCCAATACACAACCTCTCAACATATCCTCTAAAATCAGTATAACTCTTTTCGATCGCCTGTCGATCAGTGGATGAAATGCGGTACTAAAATCCAACCGCGTGCCCCAAAGCCCGATGTAACGCTCTCAAAACCTCGACGTAAATCTAGGATCTCTGCTCGAGATGATCGACACTTTGTACACCGTGCAACCTTACTATCTCCGCCACATACAACTTAGCTAACTTCAAGTGAGTAATCCACCCTTACCGGAATAAAATGAGTCGACTTAGTCGACGATCCACAATCACCCAAATCGAGTCCTTCTTACTTGGCGTAGTGGGTAGTCCATCGACAAAGTCCATAGTGATCCTTTCCCACTTCCATCAGGAATCTTCACCGGTGAAGTAACCTGCAGACGGCAAATC
Organism: Gossypium sturtianum; assembly: GCA_025698515.1. Taxonomy (NCBI): domain Eukaryota; kingdom Viridiplantae; phylum Streptophyta; class Magnoliopsida; order Malvales; family Malvaceae; genus Gossypium; species Gossypium sturtianum. The sequence goes on from CM046950.1 coordinate 127,768,075, forward strand.
GATGCTCCGCTTTGACTGGCGACACGCCGACATTTACCCACAAACTCGCCACCTCACGCCTGCACACGCCACCAAAATCGCTCTCTTAAATCCCGATACATCTTGCTACCTCCAGGATGCATAGCGTATGGGCTGCTATGTGCGTCCGAGAGAATCCTTTGCCTCAACTCAACATCCTTTGGCATACAAGCTCTTCCTTTAAAACACAATACTCCATCCTTGGACAAACTATAATCCTCTAAACCACCATTCCGAACTCAGTAACCTCCGATCATTCAAACCATCATCCTCTAACTCGCTTCTCCTTGATCTCGCTTCTAACCAAGTCGGCTTGACTTGCAATTCACCCAAAAGACTCCCATCGTCATATAAGCTAAGATGAGCAAACATCGATCTTAAGTCCGATACAACCTTTCGACTTAACGCTGCCTCGCCACCACGTTAGCCTTGCCCGATGATACTCAATCGAACAGCTTGTAGTCCTTCAACAACTCTATCCATCTATGCTGCCTCAAGTTCAAATCCTTCGAGTCAAAAGATACTTAAGACTCTTGTGATCCGTGTAGACTATCGACTTCTCTCCATACAAATAGTGTCTCCATATCTTCAAGGCAAAAACCACTGCAGCTAATTCCAAGTCATGCGTTGGATAGTTAACTTCATGTGGTCTCAATCTGCCGAGATGCATAAGCCACTACCTTCCCTTCCTCAGATCAAAGACACATCCCAAACGGTATGTGATGCATCATAGTAAACCGTGAATTCCTTGCTCGCCTCGAGTTGAATCAAAATCGGAGCTTCAGCTTAGAATCTTCTTCAACTTGTCAAAACTTCCTTGCTCCTTCTCGGTCCACACAAATGGAATTCCTTTCTCAATAACTTAGTCATAGGTCTTTGCTATCAAAGAAAATCCTTCCACAAATCTTCTTGAGTACCCCACTGCACCTAGGAAACTCCGAATCTCACCCATCGACTTAGGCGACTTCCAATCCAACATCGCCTCAATCTTTCGAGGATCCACTCTAATCCCCTCACCGATACTACGTGACCCAAGAAAGTCACCTCCTAAGCCAAAACTCGCACTTACTAAATTTTGCATAAAGTCGTTTTTCCCTCAAAATCGCAACACTACTCGCAAATGCGCATCATGCTCCTCCTCCGACTTGGAGTATACCAAAATATCGTCTATAAATACCACAACAAACTGGTCCAAAAACTGCTAGAATACCCGATTCATCATGTCCATGAATGCTGTCGGTGCGTTAGTAAACCCAAACGGCATTACCAGAAACTCGTAGTGCCCATACCGAGTGCAAAATGCCGTCTTATGGATATCACCTCTTTCACCTTCAAATGATGATAACCAGACCTTAAATCAATCTTGGAGAAAACCGCTTCTTTAAGTCGATCAAATAAGTCATCTATCCTCGGCAAAGGATACTTGTTTTTGATCGTCAGCTTATTCAACTAGCGATAGTCTATACACATCCGCATCGATCCATCCTTCTTCTTGACAAAAAGTACCGGTGCTCCCCAAGGCGAAACACTTGGTCTGATAAAACCTCGATCCAACAACTCTTGAATTTGAGCCTTCAATTCCCTAATTCCTTCTGGTGCCATCCTATACAGAGCAATAGACACCGGCGCAGCCTGCAATGATCTATACCAAATTCAACTTCACGATCCGGAGGCAATCCTAGAAGTTCTTCCGGAAATACGTCAACATATTCCTTTACCGCTCGGACATTCCCTACAATGAGACTCCTTAGCCTCCAACGCACACACATGAACCACAAATGCCTCACACCCTTCCCCGACCAACTTCACGACTTTCAACGCAGATACCACGTTGGATAGATAGTCTCTTCTATTACCTATCATAACCACCTCTTTGCCCTCAAATGTCTTCAAAACCATGCGCTTAGCAAATGCAATCCAAACTTGCTTGATACTTGACCAACCAAATCCATCCTAAGAATCGATCGAACTCCTCAAACGGCGGTTCCATCGGATCGACTACAAATATTACCCCTTGGAGTTCTAGGGGTACATCTCTATACAAACTTATTTACTTCTACAGAGTGACCTGCAGGGCTAAATCATGCCATCTTCCTAGAAGTAGTCTCGAGTCTAGATTCATAGTCTCTAGTATGTTACTAGCAACATACGGATGTGTCGAACCCACATCTATCAAAGCAAAGATATGGTTCACCAAAGATTAAGAACGTACCAATTATGACGCCCAAGCGTCGCCCTCCTCTCGACGCCTCACGCATATACACCAAACTAGGTCAGTCTTGCCTCGGTGTTGCCAAAGACCTCTCCGCGATGCTCCGTGACCTCGACTGCAACCATTACCTCCTCTACCATTACCACGACCTCTCTGCTTTGGACGGTCCTCATTTCGAATCGAGCACGACCTTGACCTCGGGATCGATTCCTGGCTAGCTTACATGGGATGGTCTCTCACACGATGATCCAAAGGAACCACACTCAAAACATCCTTTCCCTCCGGTCCAACATTCGCCCTAATGAAATTTTCCACATCGGCTACACTGCGGCCGTCCCCGGTCACGATTAGCGAATGTGCCTCCCAAATTGATTCGCCCACTCGCCTAACCCTCTTCCGAGAATTACCACTGACCGAATGATCCAAAACTTCTCTTATGTTTATTCTTATCGTGCCTCGCGCTTTGCCGATTCCTTTATCCCTTCGCTATCTTAGTCTTTTCAACTAGTGCAAAGAAACTCGCCTCCCGATGTGGAGCAATCGCAATCTCGGTTCGTCCCTCAATCCATCCTCGAACCGACACATCGCTCGTGCTTGAAGCCACGATACCTCTCTATACCGCTCAATCTTCAAAATTCGCTTTATATTCTAATACTGACTTACTTCCCTGGACCAAACTCGAAATGACTTACGATGTGCATCAATGTAATTAGACCCAACATATTTCTTCCGATACGCTGTCTTAAAATAATCCCAAGTGAGATCCTCCGCTGCAAAGACTATTCCGCATCGCGTGAGCCACCACCGATATGACTCATCCCGAAGAAGCGACACTATCCCTTTCACTTTTCCTCGGCATTCGCATCCAAGTCATCCATGATTCGCTCTGTCGCCTCTAACCAATACTCTGCAGATTTGAGCCACACACGAAACACCTCGAAATACCTCACTCTATTGGCTCCTGAGTCGCTCGGTGTCAGATTTTCGAGCTCCCGCGCCTCCACCTATTCCAGCTACCCTCTCAAGGACTCGTAGCATCGCCTGAGACACTACATCATCCCCCGTTTGATCCTGATGCTCAACTCCAACCGCTGATGGTGGGGGTAGTGGTACCTCATTTTCGGATCCTTGACTGCACCTCACCGGCTCAGACACAGCCATCCTACCCCGACCGCGTCCACGAGTAATACGACCCCGACCTCGAGTACTCATGTCTATAGTCTCGACTTATCTGATTTAAAAGTGTTATACATTAGTCATTATTCCACTTTCTTTAAAACACAGCTTTATGAATAATTTTAATAAGAAGTTGTTTCATGAGTACATTCAACCTATAGTTTGGGTCTCTAGAGTAGTTTCTAGTATAATCACCATACTAACATCATCATATCATCAAGATCAACAATTAAAGTACTTACCCAAGCGGATCGGTGTCGAGACTCGGTGCCATGCCTTTCGATCATATATAATTTTAAACAAAAACATTTTAAGATCATACTTTAAATCATTTTGGGCCTTGGGCCCACAGCCGAGCTTTTGAACTTGGCTCTGATACCAATTTGTAACACCCCAAACCCGGTCAATACGCCACGACCGAGTCTGGCATGCCACGAAGGAAAATGTTTTGAAGAAAAACAAGTTAACGATAAAATTTTAGTGAAAAACTTTTTATTATTCTAAATTCGTAAAAAAAAATTAAGTTGAAAAATGATATTTTACTTTGCAATTCCGTAAATAGATTTTTAAAACTTAGTTGCAGCTTAGATTCGTAAACCATTTATAAATTAAAGAGAAACTAAAGCAATTAGGTTGAAAATTGTATCTAATAGAAATTTGGAAACTTAAGTTTTGTAAAATAGTTTGAGTTATCGAAAATACTTAAGTTGTTAAAAATTATAAATTTATTTAGGTTACCCGATGGTAACGTTTTAAAAACCACCGCGCTTTGTATTTTAGAAAACTTTGTTCACATATCATTAAATCAATCATGTAATTTGCAAGTTATTCCTAAAACAAATCCAAAGCATATAAATAATCCAAAAACATAATTAAAGAGGCCTTATTACAAACCCATAAAAATGAAAACCAAATTAAAATCAAGTACCCAAATGGAAGTTCATGTAAAACCAAATTTCATTGCATGGCCTCCTAGAGTTCATCCTAGCTCCTCATCCGCGAATTTACGAATTACCCAAAAAGTAAGGGAGAAGGTGAGTCACCAAGACTCAAAGCATATTCCCTCTCCCGTAAATGCCACATACTTACACAATTTATAACCAAGCAATATATATATATAATGCACCCAACCTAGCCATCCAAAACTCCTTTTCTACCCCCGTGTGGTACCAAACCACCGGTGGTGCCAAACCACCGTGAACCAAAGTCACGATATCCAATAATGTGATGCCAAATCACCGTAACCCAAAGTCACGAATAATCAAGTTGTGGGGCCAACCCACGTGTGATACCAAATCACTGGCGACAATCCCATATCTCAAAAGTGGGGCCAACCCACGGTGGTGTTAATCCATAGGGACGAGTCGCTATGAGGTGCCACACCTCTGGTGTCCCAAAGACACAAATGTGATACCAAATCACTGGAGGTGCCAAACCTCTCCGTGTCCAAGACACGAATATCAATCTTCCCCCTCCTCTCATATTGCCCATACCAATGCAATAGATAAACAAATCATGTCAATATACTTTGATATGAACATATAACCAATACATATCGTAGATCGTGATATTAAACAACATATAGCAACATCATATCGAAATGGACTTACCCGTATCCTTGCTCATACCTATCAAGGTATCATATCAATATCTCATAGTTTCGGCTTTAACAACTTGAATAGTTATTTAACACACACACACACATATATATATATAAACCAAGTTATAAAGTGTGTAAGATACACACCTTTCACTAACGCAAATACTAACTTCCGTAGACCCGATCTACCTCACTAGATCACCTTGTCCTACATTCGGCCAAACCAGAAGATTATAAGCAAAACCATTCGACCAACATCACATCTTAATCCCAATAGCCTTTGGCTTTTCAACCATTAAAAGAATGATGAATCGACAAGAATCCTTACCACTTGACTTACCAACTTTGATTGCTAGAGAAGTAAGGCTTAGATCAAATGCTTCCAGAGTCCCAAAGAGCCTATAAGAATAATCGGTTCCTAATAATAGTTAGAACCTTGCAACAAATGTCCATAGGTTCGGCCTTTGACTGAAAGAAAACGACATAGAAAAGAGAAAGAAATGAAGGAAAAACAGTCATGAACACTTACCCTTTTTCCAAAACCGATTGAAGAAAACCAAATGAAGACCTACCCTTATTGATATTCGGCCAAAATAATACAAAAAGGGAGTGGGAAGTTTCGGCAATATGGTTATGAAAGAAGAAAGATATGTGTATAAAAAGTAAGGAAGTATGTGAGTAGAAAAGAGAATAAAAAAATTGAGAGAGAGGATTCGGTTTTAGCAACAATGGAAGAAAAGAAAAGTGAGTTTGGGGAAGAAAGAGGTTCGGCCAAATGAAAGAAAAAGGAAATGTGGTTGAGCAAATATCAAAAGAAGAAAAGAGAGAGATTGGAGAAAAAGGTTCTGGCCAAGCACCTAGTTTGCCGAAAAGAAAATGCACAAAATGTATAAATGAGTTTTCGATTTCAAAAGGAAAATGAGAGAAAGAAAATAGTATTTGGTTCAAAAAAAATGAGAGCTAAAACCAAAAGTAAAATTGCACAAAATGCTTATGGTGCATTCGGCCAAAGAGGGATTTGTTTGGAGAGGAAGAGAAAAATATGCCAAAAAGTGAACAATTGCTAAAGTTGGCCAAATATCCCCCCCAAACCTCCTATCAACATTCGGCCACCCCTCTAGCCACACATGCCGTCCACATACATGCACTAAAGGCCTTGGAATAGTTTCCAAAACATCTTCCTTAAGCCAAGCCTTGAGATCCTCTACATTCCCAAAGTTGAAGGAATTTTATCCCCAAAATCTAGCAATTCTATCCCTTATTTCATGCTTACCATAACCTTAAGTCTTCTTGTCATAAAAAGAAAGTTGTCCATCTTATCCATATGTATAGTTGACTGACACTTAATGCTAGGATGTACAAAATTAAAATCCTCAATATGTTTTCCATGCTACTCGAACCACTTCCCTCAAGCAACCTTTCAAGCTCCTTATCCACTATGCCACTAACTCCTCATGTGCTTTAATTTAACACTTAAATTATCTTAAGTGTCAAGCTCACTTAATCCACTTCACTAAATTTTCCACACTAAAAATTATTCTAGCTTAGCTAATATTTCCAAGCCTTCACACAAATATACTAAGCACACAATAACAATCATATCCGAGCTAACACAAATAACAAGATGATACTCTAATATTTTTAGGATGTTACAATTTCCATCCGGGCTTCATTTTTCTTGATCTATATTAATAATTAGATCATTTAATACTCACATTGACTAAATTGACTCTTAACTCATACTTTTGCAAAATTACTATTTTGCCCCTAAACTTTCTCATATTTGCAGTTTTGCCCCTAGGCTCGTAAAATGATTTTCATTTAACTTTCTTAAACATCATGCACAGCTGATTCATTTTCTCTACTATAATAATCATCAATTCTCACTATTTCTAATAGGTATGACCAATTTCATAACTATTACAAATTAGTCCATACTATCATTTTTCATAAAGTTTACTAAGGAAAAGATGTTTATCTAACATCAAACTCTCATAAACTTCCATAAAATATCATTTTACAGGCATGTCACTATTAGGTAGATTTTTGAACATGCATCTTAGCTCATTTTATAGCTAAAAATAGCTAATTCATAATACGAGAACTTCAAAAATACGAAGAATATTAAAAACGGGGCTAAGATGAACTTACTAGCAAGCTTGAAAGATGAACAAACCCTAGCTATGGGGTTCTTCAAATTTTCGACACCAAGGAAGAAGAATAAAATTTTTATCATCTTTTTCCTATTTTAATCATTTAATTGGTAAGTGACCAAAATGCCCTTCTCTTTAAAAAATTACAATTTACTAACTCATGTCCATTTTTGTCCAAAAATTATAATTTGGGAAAATTGATATTTAATGACTTCTAATTAATATTCTAAAGCTATTTCATACAAAAAGCTTCTAGAAACTCATATTTTGCAACTTTTGCAATTTAGTCCTATTTGATCATTCCATGTCAATTTCACAAAATTTCTACATGGAACTTTAATACTATCATGCAAACATGTCATAAACCTTAAGAACTCAATTTACTAACTCAGATTTGTGGTCTTGCACCACTATTCTGACTAGGCCCTAAATCGGGCTATTACATTTTGACTTCCTTTTCCCTTTTAATTAACTTATTAACCAAATGACCAAATTACCCTTAAGGCCCCTTTCTTTGAGATTTTTCCTTCCCATGTCTATTTTTGTCCATCATAAGTTATAATGGTCTAATTGCTAAATAAGGACCTCTAATAATTTTCTATTCCTTTCCCATACTTGAATCTTCTAGAATCTCACATTTTTCAATCTTTGCAATTTAGTCCTAATGAATAAACTGATCACTAAATAATAAAATTTCGTCATGAAATTTTCACATAATCATGCAAACATGTCATAAACCTCATAAAAACCATAAAAAATATATTTCTATTTTGAATTTGTGGTTTTGCAACCACTATTCTAACTAGGCCCTAAATCGAGCTGTTACACCTACAACTGTGACGCTTCAGCTAGCGGATCGATCTTTAGCATATCCAGAAGGAAAGATCGAGGATGTTTTGGTAAGAGTCGATAAATTTATTTTTCCTACTGATTTCATTGTCTTAGATTTTGAAGCAGGCAATGAAGTGCCGATCATCCTTGGGAGACCTTTCTAAGCCACGGGAAGAACATTAATTGATGTGCAGAAAGGTGAACTCACCATGCGAGTTCAAGACGATCAGGTAACCTTTAACATTCTTAAAGCGATGAAATTTTTCGATCAGGCAGAAGAGTGTTCAGTTATGGAAGAGATAGAAACCTTGGTTTCTATGGAAAGCAATTTTGAAGAAGATCCATTGGAGAAAGCCTTAGATCTTGACCCTTTGGAGGATGAAGAAGGTGAAGAAAACATGGCTTTGATGGAAGCCAATCCGATAAATTTTATTCAATCCACACGGTTTGAACCGTTGGAGTTGGAAGTCATGGAATTTGTGCAACCCAAGTTGTCAATTGAAGAACCACCTAAACTCGAACTAAAGGTACTTCCTTCCCATTTGAAATACGTTTATTTAGGTGACTATTCTACTTTGCCTGTGATTATTTCAGCGGAATTGACGAAAGATCAAGAGGAGCAACTAATTGCTGTTCTAAAGAAATTTAAGAAAGCAATTGGTTGGACCATAACTAATATTCAAGGTATAAGCCCTTCTTTTAGCATCCATAAAATCATTTTAGAAGAAGGTGAAAGAGCTCGAATCAATGGGCAAAGGAGGCTCAATCCTATTATGAAAGAAGTTGTGAGAAAGGAAGTGATCAATTGGTTAGATGCAGGAATCATCTATCCTATTTCAGATAGTTCGTGGATAAGTCTGTTGCAGTGTGTGTCGAAGAAAGGTGGAATCACGATTGTTGAAAATGAGCGTAACGAGTTAATTCCAACGAGAAATGTAACCTGTTGGAGAATTTGTATTGATTACAGAAAGTTGAACAAAGCCACTCGGAAGGACCATTTTTCGTTGCCTTTTATGGATCAGATGTTAGATCGACTGGCAGGAAATGAATTTTATTCTTTTTTAGATGGCTATTCGGGATATAACCAAATAGTTGTAGCTCAGGGGGACCAACATAAAACAACCTTTACTTGTCCATACAGTATGTTTTCTTTTAAGCGAATGACTTTTGGTTTATGCAATGCACCTGCAACATTTCAACGATGCATGATGGCAATATTCACTGATATGGTTGAAAATTTTGTTGAGGTTTTCATGGATGATTTTTCTCTTGTTGGTAACACTTATGATATCTATTTGAGTAAATTGGCTAAGGTACTGAAGAGATGCGAAGAGACGAATCTTGTCTTTAATTGGGAAAAATGCCATTTTATGGTCAAGGAAGGGATTGTCTTAGGTCATAAGATCTCAAAGAAAGGAATTGAAGTCGATAAAGCAAAGGTGGACGTAATTGAAAGATTACCGGCCCCAATGAATGTGAAAGGAGTCAGAAGTTTCTTAGGCCATGCCAGTTTTTACCTAAGGTTTATCAAAGATTTCTCAAAAATTTCTAAACCGTTGTGTTTATTGTTAGAGAAAGATACAGTGTTTGATTTCATCGAAGCATGTTTGGAAGCTTTTGAAGATCTAAAGAAGCGGTTAATCTCAGCCCCAATAATTGTTACACCAGAATGGAACTCACCTTTTGAGTTGATGTGTGATGCAAGTGACTATGCTGTTGGAGCTGTGATGGGTCAAAGAAGAAACAAAGTGTTTCACCCCATTTACTATGCAAGTAGAACTTTGACGGGAGCCCAACGCAATTATACGGTAACCAAAAAGGAACTCTTCGCTATAGTTTTTGCTTTTGATAAATTCCGCTCATATCTTACTGACCATGCTGCCATTAAATACTTGCTGATGAAGAAAGATGCAAAACCAAGGCTAATTCGTTGGATACTTTTACTCCAAGAATTTGACCTTTAGATCCAAGACAGAAAAGGTTTCGAAAATCAAATAGCTGATCATCTGTCGAGGTTGGAGCAAGATGAGGTAACTCAGTCATGTGTGCCTATCAACGAGAATTTCCTAGATGAACACTTATTTGAGGTAATTCGAATTCATGAAATACCCTAGTTTGTTGATTTTGCCAATTATCTTGCATGTGGAATAATTCCTCAAGAAATGACATACCAACAAAGGAAAAATTCCTTCATGATAGTCGGTATTATCTTTGGGAGGATTCATTTTTGTTTAAAAAATGTACAGATAATATAATCCGAAAGTGTGTAGCTGAAAGCGATCTTGCTGAGATCTTGTATCATTGCCTTTTATCTCCAAGTGGGGGACACTTTGGTGGTTCCCGTACTGCAGCAAAGATTTTGCAAGCAGGTTTCTTTTGGCCTACGCTGTAACACCCCTAACCCGTAACCATCGCCAGTCTAGGGTTAAGAGGCATTACAGGACAAATTAGAGACTTTTATGAACATTTCACATCATAAAGTCTATCAACATCATATCATAGCAATTACAAGCATATAGTCCCTTAATGAGGTCTACGAGACCTTAAACATGCATTAGAATGGGGTCGGGACTAAACCTAACACATACGAAATTTTTCTGAAATTCAAACATTTTTCAAAGTTACAGAGGTCACACGCCCGTGTGGGCAAGCCGTGTGCCTCACAAGGCCTTAGACACACCTGTGTGTCTAAGCCGTGGCAAAACAGGGCATACATACTGACTTGTCCACACGGCTGAGAACACGCCCGTGTGCCTCACCCGTGGTCGACACTGACTTGCATCACATGGCCAGTCGCACGCCCGTGTGTCCAGCCCGTGGTCAAAACTAACTTGTTTTGAATTACAAACTCAAATGACACGGTCGAGCCACACGCCTGCAGTGCTCAATCTGGTGGGGAAAATATAGGCCATTTTCACAGCCAATTTGCCACCCATTTTAGGGTCAAACCTACATGCAAAAACAATAATCATTTCAAGAACCAAAAGCAACCAAATCATACCAAAATGACCATCTTTTCTAACCATTCAAGAGTATATCAAACATGCCAACTTATGTACCATTTATCTCATTCTCATCACAAGTATTTCTAAGTATCATGCATCCAAAAACTTACTAATTCAATTTGACAACCTTTCATCAATAATATACCAACTTTGCATCTCAAAACATAGACTAAAAGTTACCATATTCAATCCCATTTACAAGCCATATCACATAGCTTTTATATATACAACTCAAAATATCGTCCAACTCAACTAGACTATACATGCCATACTTAAATGTATACACATTCAAAAGGTACCAAAATAGATTTTGATAGTGTGGTGATGATCCTTGACGATCCCCGAGCCTTTCGTAGCTTTAACGATCTATAAAACAATGCAAACACACACAAAGTAAGCTTTCAAAAGCTTAGTAAGCCATATACAAATAAACTTATCATGTAAAACATTTATAGCCATTTCAATTACAAGAACTTTAGCATTTCTCAATAGCATATTCACATATATTCTTTAGCTCAAAGGTATCTAACCATTTATTTGACAACAATTCACATCTCCATGTATCTCATTAGTTTATAGCACATTCATACAAATATCTCATTTTGTCTCAACAATTCTATGCATATATCTCACTTTTGCAAATTCACATATACTTACCTTTCATACTCAAACATAGAGTACATTTCAAACGTACCTGAATCATTTACACATTTCACATAGTCTTTTATTTCTCGGAATTGCCTGTTGAACAATTTGGAAGCAAATAGGATACTCGAATAACTCGGAATACTCGTACAATGCCAACGTCCCAGACGTGGTCTTACATGTAATTAAATATCAATGCCACTGTCCTAGACAGGGTCCTACACAAAACCAGATACGATGCCAATGTCCCAGACATGGTCTTACACGTAATTCTCAAATCGATGCCAACGTCCCAGACATGGTCTTACACGATAACTCATATCGGAACCCTATGTCATGAAATATTAATCCTATCTATTCCTAAGGTTTGTACGGGACTTTTCGGACATTGGCACATTGGCGATACTTTCTCGGATTGTACTTGTGCATTTTCCATAGTCATTCATCACAATTAAATTTCATATGATTATGAATAAATCAAATTAAATATATTTATTTGTATATAGACTTACATTGTACGGATATAAATTGACAGAAACGACTACTCGATCACTTTCAACTTCCCTCGGTCTAAATTCGTTTTCTTTGGTTCTTGATCTATACATATTTAAATTTAACCCATTTATTCACCAAATCATTCAATTCAATCCAAAAACAAACATTTAGGGCATTTTACAGTTTAGCCCTCACATTTTCACATTTTGACATTTAAGTCCTTATTTCACAAAATCACAAAATACACATAATTTCTTTGTACCCATGCTTAGCCGAATTTTCATATTCTTCATACAAGTCCATACATTTAATTTATTTCACATTTTAGTCCCTCAAAAAATTATTTTCACAATTTAGTCCAAATTACTCAATTTCATAAAAAATCCAAAGGCAAAACATGTTAATCTAACACATATATTTCACATTTCATCATCAACTATCACAAAGCTTACAAAATCATCAATGGCATATCTCAAAATCTTCATCAAATTCTAAAATTAAAGCATGGGCTTGATAGTACTCGAAGCAACGATCACAAAAACGTAGAAATTATCAAAAACCGAACAAAACTCATACCTTAATTAAAGCTTCCAATGACCGAACCCTAGAACTCTTTTCTTCTTTTCTTTCTCTTTTAATTTTGGCAAGATGAACACATTTTTCATGGAATTTTAACGTTTGTTTTATTATAATATATGTTATTACAAAAATTACTATTTTAACCATCATGAAATAATGCATAAACCTTTTAATTAATGACCACAACCGTCCATACAAATATACAATGGTCTAATTTCATTTTAAGGCCTTCATATTTAAAGAACATGGCATTAAGGCATTTTCACAAATAGAAAGCCAATTTTACCTTTTATGCAATTTAGTCCTTTTCTCTAATTAAGCACACAAACAATAAAATTAATTCACGAAACTCTCACACATGCTTAATCACATACTATAAGCACAAAAAATAATATTAAAATATTTTTCTAACTCGAATTTGTGGTCTCAAAACCACTATTTTGACTAGGGTCTAAACCGGGCTGTTACAATTCTCCCCCTTAGGGATTTTCGTCACCGAAAATCTTACGGTTGAATAGATTCGGATATTGTTGTCTTATTGCATCTTCAGGCTCCGACGTAGCCTCTTCAACCCTGTGTCGATGCCATTATACTTTTACTAACGAAATTTTCTTATTTTGCAATTCATTAATCTCGCGAGCCATGATACGGATTGGTTCTTCTTCATAAGTCATATCAGATTGAATTTCTATCTTAGACGGAGAAATTACATGTGATGGATCAGATCTGTATCGTCTAAGCATTGACACATGGAACACATTGTGAATTTTTTCTAGTTCCGGTGCCAACAACAATCTGTATGCAATAGGTCCAATACGCTCGATAATTTCATACGGCCCGATGAACCTCGGACTCAATTTGCCTTTTCTACCAAAATAAAGAATTTTCTTCCATGGAGACACTTTCAATAACACTTTATCACCGGTCTCAAACTCGATATCTTTTCGTTTCAAATCTACATATGATTTCTTTCGATCTGATGCAGCTTTCAGACTATCATGAATCACTTTCACTTTTTGTTCAGTTTCTTTGATCAAATCGACCCCGTGTATCTTATTTTCACTTAGCTCAGACAAATATAGAGGTGTTTGACATTTGCATTCGTATAAAGCCTCATAAGGCGCCATTTTAATGCTCAATTCAAAGCTATTATTATATGCAAACTCAATCAATGGAAAATATTGTTCCCACGTACCATCAAACTCAAGAATGCAACATCTCAACATATCCTCGAGAATTTGAATAATCCGCTCGGACTGACCATCTGTCTATGGGTGAAAAGCTGTACTAAAATGCAATTTAGTACCTAAGGCCTCTTACAGTTTCTTCCAGAATCGTGAAGTAAACCTCGGATCTCTGTCAGATAGAATAGATAGTGGCACCCCGTGCAATCTTACAATATCGGAAATATATAACTAAGCCAACTTATTAAGTGAGTAATCAGATCGTACCGAAATAAAATGAGCTAATTTCGTCAATCTGTCAACTACGACCCAAATTGCATCTTTCTTTCTCGGAGTCAAAGGCAACCCTGAAACAAAATCCATCGTCACTCTATCCCATTTCCACTTAGGAATCAAAATCGGTTGTAACAAACCAGATGGCATCTGATGTTCAGCTTTAACTTGCTTACAAATTTAACATTTTGATACAAAATATGAGATATCCCGCTTTATACCAGGCCACCAATAAAGTTACTTCAAATCATTGTACATCTTTGTACTTCCCGGATGAACAGATAAGCAGCTGCTATGCGCTTCATTCAAAATCAACTGAATCAAATCTGGGTTTCTCAGAACACAAATCTGATCTTGAAATCTCAAACAATCATCAACATCAACCAGAAATTCAGAATCAGAGTTCAAATCACATTGAGCTCATTTCACTAACATTTCATTATCAATTTTCTGAGCATCACATATTTGTTGTAAAAACAACGGTTTCGCTTTCAATTTAACTACAACTGAACCATCATCAGACAGGTTTAATGAGCATTCATTGCACGTAATGCATATAGTGATTTCCAACTCAATGCATCAGTAACAACATTTGCTTTACCCGGATGATAATCTATCACAAGCTCGTAGTCTTTCAACAGTTCTAACCATCTTCTCTGTCCTAGATTCAGGTCTTTTTGAGTAATCAAATATTTTAGACTTTTATGATATGAAAATACATGGCATTTTTCACAAAAAAGATAGTGGCGCCAAATCTTTAAAACGAACACAATTGCAGCTAGCTCAAGGTCGTGTGTCGGATAATTCTTTTCATGCGGCTTTAATTGTCTCGAGGCATAAGCTATAACTTTTCCTTCCTACATCAAAACATATCCCAGGCCGTTTAAAGAAGCATTACTATATATTACAAACTCTTTACCCGATTCTGGCTGTACCAAAACTGGAGCTTCAGTCAAAAGGACTTTCAACTGATCGAAACTTTTCTGGCACTTTTCAGACCACTCGAATTTCACATCTTTCTGAAGCAATCTCGCCAGCGGAGTTGCAATCATTTAAAAGCCTTTTACGAATCACAGATAATAACCTGCAAGTCCCAAAAAACTATGGACTTCAGACACATTTTTCGGAGGCTTCCACTCTAAAATAGCTAAAATCTTGCTCGGATCAACTCGTATACTAGATGCTGACACAATATGCCCCAAAAAGCGAACTTCACGCAACCAGAATTCACATTTACTAAATTTTGCATACAATTGCTTATCTCGCAGAGTTTGTAGCATGATTCTCAAATGTTCAGCATGCTCAACTTCATCACACGAATAAATCAAAATATCGTCAATGAATACAACAACAAATCGATCTAAATACGGTCTGAAAATTCTATTCATCAAATCCATAAAGACAGCAGGAGCATTTGTTAGTCCAAAAGGCATAACTAAAAACTCATAATGCACGTACCTCGTTCTGAAAGTAGTTTTCGGAATGTCTGAAATCTTTTACTCGCAATTGATAATATCCCGATCTCTGATCTATCTTTGAAAACACAGTGGCTCCTTTCAGCTAATCAAACAAATCATCAATTTGCGGTATATGATATTTATTCTTTATTGTCACTTTGTTCAACTGATGGTAATCAATGCAGATTCTCATCGTGCCATCTTTCTTTTTCACAAATAGAACGGGAGCACCCCAAGGTGAGAAACTCAGTCGTGCAAATCCTCTATCGGTCAACTCTTGCAACTGTGACTTCAACTCTTTCAATTCTGTTGGTGCCACTCTATACGGAGCTATTAATATAGGAGTCGTCCCCGGTACTAAATCAATACCATACTCAACTTCTCGTATCGGAGGCAGTCCCTGTAATTCTTTAGAAAATACATCAGTGAACTCATAAACAACTGGCACAGATTCAACTTTCTTTTCACTCACTTTCAAATCAATCACATTAGAAAAATAGGCTTCGCAACCCTTTTTCACATAATTTTGAGCTTTCATCACTGATATCACAGTCGGTAACCCATTCACATCATTAGATTCAATCCAAAATATTTCATCATTCTGAAATCTCAAATCAATAGTCTTTCATTTATAGTTCACAACAGCATCATGCAATGTTAGCCAATCCATACCCAAAATTATATCAAACTCATCAAAATGTAATAGCATCAGATCAGCCGGAAAACAAATATCCCAAAACATCAACGGACAATTCTTGCACACTTTGTCAACCAAGACACTTTTACCTAAGGGGTTCGATACTCTAATTACAAATTTAGTAGACTCTACGGGCAAAGTCTTACTGGATACTAAGTTCATGCATACATATGAATGAGTAGACCCTGGATCTATCAATGCAATCACAGAAGTATCATAAAGAGTAAATCTACCCGTAATAACATCTGGAGACAAAGCTTCCTCACGAGCTCGAATGGCGTAAGCTCTGACAGGTGCTCTAACTTCAGATCTCGCAATTGTATCTTTTGTAGCTCTCTGACTACCATTGACATTTCTTTTGTTTCTAGAAGGTCTACATATAGCTGAAGCATTATCTGACTTTGGATTCTGTACAATCTCTTGTTCAACAGACTCAGGACAATCTCGAATAAAATGGTCTAATGATCCACATCTGAAATAGGCTCGATCATTCAATCTACAATTACTTGATGTCTTTTACCATGATGTTTACATTCAGGTCGTTTGGATCAGACATTTCCAACACTAGCTACTGAAGTTGCTGGAGCTTTGAAGTTCGACTGCGACCTAGCTCGATCTCTGTTCAAATGTCCCACATTAGTCTTTGATTGACTATACTCATCTCTAAATTTCTTTGAAGAAGACTGAAATGATTTACTTGAGAATATCTTTCTCACATCTCTAACTTCTGACTCATCTTTTCTTTTATCTTTCCCGAGTGCCTCAGCTTTACATGCTCGATCAACAAGCACAACAAATTCTATTATTTCCAGAATTCCAACTAGAAAACGGATATCTTCATTCAGGCCATCTTCAAACCTTTTACATATTATTGCTTCAGTCGAAACACATTCCCGAGCATATTGACTTAATCTCACAAATTTTCGTTCGTATTCAATGACAGACATGCGACCCTGTTTCAATTCCAGAAACTCTTTGTGTTTTTTATCTATAAATCTCTGACTAATATATTTCTTCCGGAATTCAGACTGAAAGAAATCTCATGTAACCTATTCTTTTGGAACAACAGAAATCAAAGTCTTCCACCATTGATAAGCTGCATCTCGTAACAAGGAAACGACACATTTTAAGCATTCATCAGCAGTCAATGACATTTCATCAAACACTCGAATTGTGTTCTCGAGCCAAAACTCAACTCTCTCAGCATCATCTTCACTAGTAGCCCTGAACTCTTCAGCCTCATATTTATAGATTTTATCGACCGGAGGCTTATTCAACAGATTTAAATTCATAACCGGTGGTACAACAGAAGTCTGAGGAGGATTAGGCGGGGGCGAAGGTTTTGAAACAGTCGGATTTGTTCTAATATATTGAGTGAACCACTCATTCATCAATTGGAAGAAGGCTTGTTTAGCCTCTCCTTTCTGACCGCTAGTAGCCGGTCTAGAATCAGACGGCACTGTCCCTTGAGCGGGAGCAGGCGCATTACTTTCAACATCGTCAGCTATAGCTCTTTCGGGATCCATTTACTATACGAAAAACACTTTTTATACGTCAGGATTCATCACACTATCACAGTTCGTATATATGGCATGTATAGCTAGACTCTCACACGCTACGTTAGTCCTAGAATCGACTAAACCGTAGCTCTAATACAAATAAAATGTAACACCCCTAACCTGTAACCATCGCCGGTCTAGGCTTAAGAGGCATAACCGAACAAATCGGAGACTTTTACAAACATTTCACATCATAAAGTATATAAACATCAAATCATAGCAAATACAAGCATATAGTCCCTTAATGAGGTCTACGATACCTTAAACATGCATTAGGAAGGGGTCGAGACTAAACCTAACACATACGAAATTTTTCTGAAATTCAAACATTTTTCAAAGTTACAGAGGTCATACGCCCGTGTGAGCAGGCCATATGCCTCACACAGCCTCAGACACACCAGTGTGTCTAGGCCGTGGCAAAATAGGGCATACATACTAACTTTTCCACAGGCCGAGATCACGCCCGTGTGCCTCACCCGTGGTCAACACTGACTTGCATCACACGGCCCGACACACGCCCGTGTGTCCAGCGCGTGGTCAAAACTGACTTGTTTTGAATTACAAAGTCAAATGACATGGTCGAGCCATACGCCTGTGTGCTCAACCGTGTGGGCAAATATAGGCCATTTTCAAGGCCAATTTGGCACCCATTTTAGGGTCAAACCTACATGCAAAAAAAATCATCATTTCAAGCACCAAAAGCAACCAAATCATACCAAAAGGACCATCTTTTCTAACCATTCAAGAGTACATCAAACATGCCAACTTATGTACCATTTATCTCATTCTCATCACAAGTATATCTAAGTATCATCCATCCAAAAACTTACTAATTCAATTTGACAACCTTTCATCAGTAATATACCAACTTTGCATCTCAAAAAATAGACTAAAATTTACAATATTCAATCCCATTTACAAGCCATATCACATAGCTTTTATATATACAACTCAAAATATCATCCAACTCAACTAGACTATACATGCCATACTTAAATATATACACATTCAAAAGGTACCAAAATAGAGTTTGATAGTGTGGTGATGATCCTCGAGGATCCCCGGGCCTTTCGTAACTTTAACGATCTATAAAGTAATGCAAACACACAAAAAGTAAGCTTTCAAAAGCTTAGTAAGCCATATACAAATAAACTTATCATGTAAAACATTTATAGCCATTTCAATTACAAGAACTTTAGCATTTCTCAATAGCATATTCACATATATTCTTTAGCTCAAAGGTATCTAACCATTTATTTGACAACAATTCACATCTCCATGTATCTCATTAGTTTATAGCACATTCATACAAATATCTCATTTTGTCTTAACAATTCTATGCACATATCTCACTTTTGCAAATTCACATATACTTACCTTTCATACTCAAACATAGAGTACATTTCAAATGTACCTGAATCAGTTACACATTTCACATAGTCTTTTATTTCTCGGAATTTCCTGTTGAACCATTTGAAAGCAAATAGGATACTCGGATAACTTGGAATACTCGTACAATGCCAATGTCCCAGACGTGGTCTTACATGTAATTAAATATCGATGCCACTGTCCCAGGAAGGGTCTTACACGAAACCACATACGATGCCAATGTCCGAGACATAATCTTACACGTAATTCTCAAATCGATGCCAACGTCCCACACGTGGTCTTACACGATACTCATATCGGAACACTATGTCATGACATATTAATCCTATCTATTCTTAAGGTTCGTACGAGACTTTTCAGACATTGTCACATTGTCGATACTTTCTCGGATTGTACTTGTGCATTTTCCATAGTCATTCATCAAAATTCAATTTCATATGATTATGAATAAATCAAATTAAATACATTTATTTGTATATAGACTTACCTTGTACGGATATGAACGGACAGAAACGACTACTCGATCACTTTTGACTTGCCTCGGTCTAAATTCGTTTTCTTTGATTCTTGATCTATACATATTCAAATATAACCCATTTATTCACCAAATCATTCAATTCAATCCAAAAATAGACATTTAGGGCATTTTACAGTTTAGCCCTCACATTTTCACATTTTGACATTTAAGTCCTTATTTCACAAAATCACAAAATACACATAATTTCTTTGTACCCATGCTTAGTCGAATTTTCATATTATTCATACAAGTCTATACATTTCATTTATTTCACATTTTAGTCCCTTAAAATAATATTTTCACAATTTAGTCCAAATTACTCAATTTCATCAAAAATCCAAAGACAAAACATGTTAATCTAACACATATATTTCACATTTCATCATTAACTATCACAAACCTTACAAAATCATCAATGGAATATCTCAAAATATTCTTCAAATTCTAAAATTAAAGCATGGGCTTGATAGTACTCGAAGCAACGATCACAAAAACGTATAAATTATCAAAAACTGAACAAAACTCATACCTTAATTAAAGCTTCCAATGACCGAACCCTAGAACTCTTTTCTTCTTTTCTTTCTCTTTTAATTTCGGTAAGATGAACACATTTTTCATGGAATTTTAATGTTTGTTTTATTATAATATCTGTTATTACAAAAATTACCATTTTAACCATCATAAAATAATGCATAAACCTTTTAATTAATGACCACAACCGTCCATAACAATATAAAATGGTCTAATTTCATTTTAAGGCCTTCATATTAAAATAACATGGCATTAAGGCACTTTAACAAATAGAAAGCCAATTTTACCTTTTATGCGATTTAGTCATTTTCTCTAATTATGCACACAAACAATAAAATTAATTCACGAAACTTTCAGACATGCTTAATCACATACTGTAAGCACAGAAAATAATATTAAAATATTTTTTTGACTCAAATTTGTGGACCCGAAACCACTATTCTGACTAGGGTCTAAACCAGACTTTTACATACGCTATTTAAAGATACTTATGCTTATTTGAAGAACTATGATAAATTCCAAAGGACTGGAAATATATAATGGAGGAATGAGATGCCCTTGACAAACATTTTGGAGATTAAATTTTTTGACGTATGGGGCATTGACTTCTTAGGCCTGTTTCCTTCTTTGTATGGGAACAAATACATCTTAGTTGCTGTGGACTATGTATCCAAGTGGGTTGAAGCTGAAGCATACCCTACAAATGATGCTAAGGTAGTCATGCGATTCCTACATAAGCATGTGTTTACACGATTTGGGACACCAAGCGCTATTATTAGTGGTGAAGGTTCTCACTTTGTGAATAAATGGCTTAAGTGGTTGCTTGAAAAATATGATGTGAAGCACAAGATTGCTACTGCCTATCACCCCCAATCCAATGGGCAAGTTGAAAGAGTAAATCGCGAAATCAAAGGTATCCTTGAGAAGGTAGTACGCCCTATCAGAAAAGATTGGTCTCGAAGGCTCGATGATGCATTATGGGCCTCTCAAACATCATTTAAGAAACCGTTAGGAATGGCTCATTATCGGTTAGTCTTTGGAAAGGCATGTCATTTGCCATTAGGGTTGGAGAATAAAGCTCGCTGGGCTTTGAAGCTGTTGAACTTTGATCTTAAGCAAGTCGGTGGGAGAAGGATGTTACAACTTGATGAATTGGAAGAGCTGAGGTTGTTTTCCTATGAGAATGCCAAAATGAGTAGAGAAAGATCAAAGAGATGGCATGATAGTCATATACAACCTCGCGAGTTTAAAGAAGGTCAGAAGGTTTTGTTGTTTAATTCATGGTTTAAGTTATTTTTTGGGAAGCTTAAATCCTGATGGAAATGACCTTATACCATCTACCGAGTTTATCCTTATGGAGCTATTGAAATATACAAAAATTACAAAGGTACGTTTAAAGTTAATAGTCAACGTTTCAAACACTACTTGGATGGTGAAGTTCAGCGAGTTGAATCCTCGTTCAAATTAAGAGACCCTTAATTTTTCATGAACTCATTTTCTAAATAAATGAATAATTAGAACTTATTTTCTTAACTTATTACATTTAATTAATTCTGTCTAAGGAGATTGGAACTTAAGCGGGACCGCTGTGACCCCTTCAACCTTTCTTGGGAATTAATTTAATGTAATTTTTTAAGAAGAAATTTTCTAATTAAGATTTAAAATTTTTAAGTTTCATTTATTCTGTTTAAATTTTAAATTTTTATGTTAATAAAGGAGGTCAAATTTGGCCTAAGTACTAATCAGTTTTTTAGTAAGATACAGTCTGAGTTTGAGGCCCAAGATAGCAAAAAGGAGGGAAAAACCATGCCTTGCCGTCACACCCATTGCTTGCCACCCAAATAACCCTAATGTAGCTAAATTTTTGCTACATGTTGCCCTAATTTTTCCCTATATAAACCTGTAACAGTCCAGTTTAGACCCTAGTCGGAACAGTGGTTTTGGGACCACAAATTCGAGTTAGTAAAATATTTTAATATTATTTTCTGTGCCTACGATACGTGATTAAGCATGTGTGAAATTTCTGTGTGTTAATTTATCTGTGTATGTACTTAATTTGATAAAAGGGCTAAATTGCATAATTCGTAAAACTGGCTTTCTATTTGATTAAGGGCCAAATTGATGTGGCTTTATTATGTGAAGCCCTTAACAGGCAATTAGCCCATTATTTGGGTAAGTGGACGGCAATGGTCGCAAATGACCTTGTGTGCTTATGTTTTATACATTTAAATTAAAGGTTAGTTTTGTACATTAATAATTATGTTTAAAATGGTAAAACAAAACATGAAATGGCTATCATCATCTTCATTTACCACCGAATATTGAAAGAAAAGAAAGAACTTGAGTTGTTTCATTCGGCCATGGTTCAAGCATAAATCGGGTATGTGTTTTTGATCGGTTTTTGATAATTTCTACGTTTTTGCAATCTTTGCTTCAAGAACTACAAAACCCATGTCTTAATTTTGAGAATTGATGATGTTTTTGAAATGAGCCATTGATGAATTCATGAGTTTCATGATGTTTGATGGTGAATTATGAAAGATATACGTTTGATTAACATGTTTTGTCTTTGGAGTTTTATTTATTTTGAGTAATTTGGGTTAAATTGAAAGAATAATATTTTGAGGGACTAAATTGTGAAATAAATAAAATGTAAGGACTTGTATGAGCTACATGAGAATTCGGCTAGGCATGGGTAACTTGAAATTATGTGTATTTTGTGATTTTGTGAAATAGGGACTAAATTGTCCAAATATGAAAATGTGGGGGCTAATTTGTAAATTGCCCTAAATATGTGTTTTTGGATTGAATTGAATGGTTTGGTGAATAAATGGGTTAAATTTTAATATGTATAGATCAAGAACCGAAGAAAACGAATTTGGATCGAGAAAAGTCAAAAGTTGTCGAATAACCGAATCCGATCGAAAATCTGAATCTGAGGTAAGTCGATATACAAATAGATGTATTTGAATTGAAATATTTGTGTATATATGAGATTCAAATTGATATGAATATCCATTGAGATTGAATGTATGGTAAATCCGAGCTTACGTATATATCGACAAGTTATTAAAGTCTGAGAAGTCCCGTATGAACCTAGGAATAGATAGGATAGCATATGTCATGAGATAGGTGTCCGATATGTGATATCATGTAAGACCACGTCTGGGACGTTGCCATTGATTTGAGATTTCGTGTAAGACCACGTCTGGGACGTTGGCATCGATATGAGATTTACGTGTAAGACCATGTTTGGGACATTGACATCGTATTTGATTCATGTAAGACCCTGTCTGGGATAGTGCCATCGATATTTGAGTACATGTAAGACCTCGTCTGGGACGTTGGCATTGTACGACTTTCTGAGCACTCTGAGTATCCTATTTGATTCCGAACGGTTCAACGGGCAAGTCTGAGAAATGAACGACTATGTGATTTGTATATCCGTTTCAGATACGTTTGGAAAGTACACTATGTGTGTATGAAAGGTAAGTGTCTATATGAACTTACTAAGGTGAATATGTGTAAAGAAATGATGAGATAAAATGTGAATATATGCTTGGATGAGCTATGTGTATATGTGATATTTGAGTTGAAGAATGTGGCAAGCTATGGCTAAGTAAATGAGGCAAAGAATATGTGATGAATATGCATTGAGAAACATTAATGTCAATGTATCAATATGGTTATGTGCATTTTATGCTAAGTTTATTTGTATATGGCTTACTAAGCTTTTGAAAGCTTACTTTGTGTGTGTTTGTTCTGTTTTATAGATCGTTAAAGCTACGAGAGGCTCGGGGATCGACGAGGATCATCACCACACTATCAAACTCAACTTTGGTACTTTTGAATGTGTAAATAGTTAAATATGGCATGTATAGGCTAGTTGTTTTGGAGTATGTTTGAGACATATATATGTAGCCATGTGATGTGGCTAGATAAGTGATTTTGTTTTGTATATGATGCTATGCTATATGAGTCTGGTTTTGGTATAATCTTATGCCTATGAAATGGTCAAGGCTATGGTAAGCATATGGATGCAATATGAGTATATATGTTTGAACAATGAGATGGTTCTATGAATATGGCAAATTGAGGATGAAACATGATTAGTTTTGTATGTGAATTGGTTGTGCAAATTAGTATACAAGTTGGTATGAATAGAAATGATATTGAATAAGATGATATGTTGTTCACTTGACATGATTTTGGTTGCTAATTGTGTATGGAATAATGTTTGTTTGAGATTGTTGGAATGACCCAAGTGTGGGTGGCATTTTGGCCTTGCAAATGGCCTATTTTGCATACACGGCCAAGGGACACGGGCGTGTGTCTCTGCCGTGTGGCTCAAGGGCCACTTCGAAGTGTGCCTGGGCAGGTTACACTACCGTGGCACACGGGCGTGCCTGGTGGCCGTGTGACCAAGTTAGTAGCTAGCTTAATTTCACACGGTCATGGCACATGGGAGTGTCTGGTGCCCGTGTGGACAAGTCAGTATGTATGCCCTATTTTGGCACGGCCTGGACACATGGGCGTGTCTAGTAGCTGTGTGAGGCACACGGCCTGACTGCACGGGCGTGTGACCTCTGCAGTTTTGAAAAATGTTCAAATTTCCAAGAATTTTCGTATGTGTTCAGTTTAGTCCCGGCCTGTTTCTAAAGCATGTTTAAGGTCTCGTTGACCTATTTAAGGGGCACTTTGATTACGTTTGATGATTTGTATAATGAAATGTCTGTAAAAGTTTTTGATTGTCTGGTAATGCCTCTCAACCCTAATCCGGCGACGGATATAGGTTGGGGGTGTTACATTTGGTTGGTATCAGAGCTACGGTTTAGTCGATTCTCAGACTAACGTAGCGTGTGAGAGTCTAGCTATACATGCCATATATCTTACCTGTGATAGTGTGATGAATCCAGACGTGTAAAATGTGATTTTCGTATAGTAAATGGATCTCGAAAGAGCCGTAGCTGACGATGTAGAAAGTAATGCGCCTGCTCCCGCTCAAGGGACAACGCCATCTGATTTGAGACTGGCTAGAGCGGTCAAGAAGGAGAAGCTAAACAAGCTTTCTTCCAGATGATGATTGAGTGGCTCACTCAATTTGTAAGAAATAATCCAACTGTTTCACAACCTCCCCCCGCCTAATCCCCCTCAGACTTTAGTTGTGCCTCCGATTACGAATTTGAATCTGTTGAATAAGCCTCCGGTTGACAAAATTCGTAAGTATGGGGCTGAAGAATTCAGGGCTACTAATGATGATGATGCTGAAAAAGCTGAGTTTTGGTCAGAAAACACTATCCGAGTATTTGATGAGATGTCTTTGGCTCTGGAAGAAAGTATTAAATGTGTTGTATCTTTTTTTACGAGACGCGACCTATCAGTGGTGGAAAACTTTGATTTCTATTGTTCCGAAAGAGCGGATCACATGGGATTTCTTTCAGATTGAGTTCCGGAAGAAATATATTAGTCAGAGATTCATTGATCAGAATAGAAAGGAATTTCTGGATTTGAAACAGGGCCGCATGTCTGTCACTGAATACGAATGAGAGTTCGTGAGATTAAGCCAATATGCTCGGGAATGCGTTTCGATCGAAGCGATAACGTGAAAAAGATTCGAAGATGGCCTTAATGAAGATATTCGATTGCTAGTTGGTATTCTGGAAATAAAAGAATTCGTTGTGCTAGTTGACCGAGCGTGCAAAGCTGAGGCACTCGAGAAAGATAAAAGAAAAGCTGATTCTGAAGCCAGAGATGTGAGAAAGAGATTTCCGAGCAAATCATTTCAGTTTGCTTCAAATAAATTTAGAGATGAGCATAGCCGTTCAAGAGCTAATATAGGACAATTGAGTAGAGATCGAGCTAGATCACAGTCTAATACCAAAGCTCCAGAAACTTCAATGGCAAGTGTTGGAAATGTCCGATCTGAGCGACCTGAATGTAAACATTATGGTAAAAGGCATCCGGGAAGTTGTAGATTGAATGACCAGGCTTGCTTCAGATGTGGATCGTTAGATCATTTTATTCGAGACTGCCCAGAGTCTGTTGAACAAGAGATTGTTCAGAACCCGAGATCCAATAATGTTGCAGCTAGAGGTAGACCTTCTTGAAATGCAAGAAATGTCAGTGGTAGTCAAAGAACTACGAGGGACACTGATCGCTGTCAATCAGAGTTTTAAAATTTATAAAAGAATGATCGAACCTGGAAACTAACTCTGACAATGATTAAAGACACGTGCACCTATCGAGCAGTAGTATAGTTTAGGCAAGACCGGATTATCGAACCCAAAGGAACTAAAAGTATTAATACTAACTTTCTTTTTATTATTTAGCCTAAAATAAGTGAAGTTTGTTTATTAAACTAAATTAATTAACTACTAAACTAAAGACTCTAAGTCAAAGAAGAATGAATTTGGAAAATAACTTGGGAAAAACTCAGTTGATTAAGACGATACCCTAGGAGAATCCACCTAGACTTCACTTGTTATCTAACACTGAACCATATGATTTATTCACTTAGTTTGATCCGTAAGACTCCCTTACGTATATTAAACCCTCTCTTGAGGCGAATAACGTCTAACCCTAGGTTAATTAGCGGAACTCTCGTTCTCTTATAATAACCCCCTAGAATAGCAGTAAATCGATCTGTGGATTCCCATATTAGGTTTCACCCTAATCCGGTAAAATCTCGTCACCCTATCTCTAGGCGTGCGATCAACTCCACTTAATTATGCTAGATCTACTCTTAGGCAGGGTCTATTCCTCCTCCACCTAAGCACATTAAATTTGGATTAAGCTCACATAATTAAGAATAAACTAAGTTATAATCATATAATTCAAATAATCAAATAACAAGATTCATCATAGGTTTCATCCCCTTCGGGTATCCGAAGGTTTAGTTCATAACAATAAAGGAAAACATCTCAAGAGAAAAGATAAAACAAAACATAAGAAATCCCTAAAACCCCCTGAAGGAATTGAAGAGGAGATCCTCCGTCTTGAGTAGAATTCCGGCTTCTCGAGATGGATCAATTGGCTATCCCTGAGTGAATCCCCACAAATCTGCCTTCTCTGGCCTAGCACGATGCCCCTAGACGATGGCTTTGGGCTCCCCTCGACAGAGGGTTTCTGTCCAACTCGCCTTACAAGTTGCCCCCTTGGGTGTTTATATAGACTTCGAGATGCCTTACTTGGCCCCAAAGTATCCTAATTCAAGTAGAGTTCCTACTAGGGTGTTTGAATAGGCTTTGGAATATGTTTCTTTGCCTCCAAGTATCCAAATCCGAGTAAAACTTCTCTTGGCCGCGGCAGGGACACGCCCATGGCACACTCCTTTGTAAGTCGTTGTCAGGTCGTGTGGACTTCGTTGATGAGGCACGGCCGTGTAAATCGTGGTCCAGGCCATGTTCAAGATCTTTAAGGAGGCACAGCCGTGTGATCTTTGGTCCAGGCCGTGTCGATTTCATGCTTTGGCCCATTTGTCCCGTTTTAAGCCCGTTTTACGTTCTTTTCATCCCTTGGTGCTTTCCTGAGTATATAACATGAAAAGAAGGATTAAGAGCACCTTTTTACATAAATCAAGGAATAATTCATCCAAAAGCATACTAAATGTGGGATTAAAATATGTTACTATTTTGGTTTATCAAATACCCCCACACTTAAACTTTTGCTTGTCCTTAAGCAAAATTCTCAACTCATAATTAAACGAACTTCCCTCAATTCATAATAGTCAGTAATAGTGTTTCATCATAATTCAGAGATAATTCATACATGGATAATTCAACTCAAAGAGTCCTAAAGATTCAAACAGTCTAAGTCATACATTTGTAGCACAAAACATAGGTCTTTTTCCCCTCATCTAAATAATTACCTCTGATTCAAAACCGACAAGAGTTGACAAAAGATTCACTCAAATCACTCGAAGTGTTTAAGGTTCAGAATTAAGCACTCAAATGTCAAACCTGAAAAGTTAATCCCATAGGCTTGTATGAAAATCAAATCTCCACCACTGTAATATGAGATGAAACACAAATCAAAAGGTCTTTAACAGGGCTTAGGTTAAGGATATGGATATAGGCTGAATTAGAAGGTTAGAATAGATATTGAATTGATAAATTACCTAACTAGAAAAAAATGAACTGATAAATAAATAATTACAAGAATTAAAACTTTGAAACTAATAATACGAGCTTCTTCTTCAATATTTGGAATTCAAACGTGTAAGCTCACTTAATTACATGAATATACTTCGTTTTTTTTTAAGAATAAACTAAGTAATAATAAAAAACTTTAAGAACTGAAATATAGAACTTAGTTAGGCAACTGCTTAAAATCAAATCTTGACAAAAAGGGAGTCAAGGAATGGTGATAACAAATATACAAAGGGTTTTGGGTTAATATTAGTGGGTGAGTCAATAAAAAGGGTTGTTAGGATCAAAGGGGTTCACTAGGGGTTAATTATAAAGGTGGGTTTTTAGTAGAGTAAGTGGGTTAAATCCTAGGTGCCTTTATCATTTCTGTATATCAAATTAAAGATGTGGTCTCGACATGTATAATCGATGCAAGTTCTAGAATAACAAATCAATGTTGGCACACTCATAATCAATAAAGTGAGCAAGAAAAAGAATTTATGCTCTATGAGGCTCAAAATCTCACAAAAATTATGGGTGTTTTGATGTCAACCTCGTAAATTTCAAACTTCAAAGTAATATTTAAATTCAGGTAGACATTCTAAAAAAATTTTAATTCTTCAAAAATAGACTTATCATGCCTGATTCTCTAGTATTCTTAGAATTTAATTATCAATGCACAATTATCAATGACTTAATCTAAAACATATCAATAAAAATCATAAATAATCAGAAATTTCATTCTAATCATAATATAGGACAAGGCATAATTCAGGGATTTTTAAATAATACTATAGTTAACCCCCCCACACTTAAGATGTACATTGTCCTCAATGTACAAAGGTAGATAATATCAAAATAATCATAAAATCGTAAGATGCGGAGAGAAGGGAAACTTCCTGAATTTTGGATGAAGCCAATGAAAAGAAACCAGATAGGATTGGAGGTGAGCGCGGGAAAGCGTCTCGAACTGGTTGAGTCCTCGAAGCAGCCATCCTAATTTCTTTTGTATCCTAAGCTAAATCTAAATGGAATGAATAACAAGAAGAAAATAATAAAGAAAATAAAAGAAAGGAAATAAAAATAAAAATAAAAAAAAATGAAAATGAAAATAAAAATGAAAATAAAAAAAAAAAAAGAAATAAAAGTAAATATTTAAATAGTGATACGGTCCACGCCCTTGTTAGAGTTTAACCAGTCCGTGTTTTTCGTGATTTTGAATTTTGGGCGCGTTTAGGTGTTTTACCACGGCCGTGGGTCTCGTAGCACGCCCGTGTATTCTTCTCACAGTCTTTTAGAATGGGAGTGTTTAACCCGTGCTCATCAAGTCAGTAACCTCACACGGTTGTAGGGCATACGACCATGTCTCGCCTGTGCTCAATAAGTCGATAACAGCGCACGGAATTCAAAGACGGGCGTGGCTTTTTATCGCAGCCCGTGTTGGGAAAAGAAATCATTCTTTGTCATGCACGGTTACTAGCACGTCCGTGGTTTGTCCTTCCGCTTCCACACACCACGGCCACGCCGTGTGCAAGGCCGTGTGAGCATGGAAATCAGACTTTGGTTAGTTTATGGTTAGGTGATAAAATGAAAAATAAAAGTAAAATAAAAAATGTAAAAATTAATAGGGTTAGTGCTCGGGTTGCCTCCCGAGAAGCGCTCGTTTATAGTCTTAAGCTAGACTTTACCTCTCATTTGTATGGTCAAGGTGGTTTGAGGAGGTGAAAATCCTTCCTCATGCGATCAACTCGATTTTTGATATAAAACTTAAGTCGAGTAGTGTTTACCTCAAAAGTACTGAATTTAGGATTGCTTACCTCGACTGGCCCGTATAGGAAGACATCAAGTACCTCAAAAGTGATTTCTTCGTTTGTCTTGAGGTCTGAATTGGCGATTCGAGGGTCTTCCTTATTCAACAATACCCGATCCCCTATTTTGAAGTGATTTTTTGTTCCTATCAGCTCGTCTGGGGTTTCCTTCGGCTCCACTTCGTTTATTCCTAGTTTCTCTTTAAAGTGTGTTTTCCACTTGTCTAGTTCATCGACCTGAAGCCTTAGTTCTTCATGAATTATTTCTTTATGGGTACGAGGTCTAAGATCTAGCTCAGCTAGGTGATTTCGTGATGTTTCCTGTAAAGAAGGTTGAACGAAATAGTTATCAATAGAAATAATGTTCGTACCTTTATTACTCGATGTCCTAGCTGAGTCAAGAGCTTGAAGAGTGATTGTTTCGTTGTCTACGCGAAGTGTGAGTTCACAGAATTCTTCCTCTGTGTGGTCTTTCTTTATTGTATCGGGATATGGCGCACGAGGTTGGTACTCTATAATTGCCGGTTCTGGTATATCATGGCACACCTCAACCTTACCTTCACTTACCACATGTTCTTCCCTTGGGTTTGGTTCGTCTAACCCTTCACTATTGTAAATGGCTTGATTTTGCTCACTCGGGTTGGTTTCAGTATTGCTTGGCAAGCTTCCTTGTGGTAGTTCTGAGATTAGCTTAGCAAGTTGTATAACTGACTTAGTAAGTTCCCCAACTGACTCAGTAAGTTCCCCAACTTGGTTCTTGATCCCTTTGATCGATGCTTGTTGGTCATTAAGTGTTGTCTCAGTTTTTTGGAGACAGTTATCTGTAGCTGTCATAAATTTTGTCAGCATCTCTTCAATGTTCGACTCATCTTCTTATTGGTGAGGTGGTTGTTGAAAATCTGGAGGAAGTTCCGGTCCTTGGCTATTTTGATCATCCCATGAGAAATTGGGATGGTACCTCCAGCCTGCATTATAAGTGTCATTAAAATTATTTTGTGGTCTAGAATAGTTACCCATATAGTGAGCTTGCTCGTTTTCCATGCCATATCCGTAGGGTGGGTACTCAGGATTCGCCACACCTCCGCTTGTTTCGTACTGCAAAACTGGATGTATCTGCGAAGAACAGAAATTATCAAACTTTTTTTCATCATCTCTAGCTGATTAGATAACCCGTGACCACGCCGAGGTTGAAGGCACCGGCCGCTTTAGTAGGAATTGTCCTCATCGCTTGCCACTGATAATTATTCAGTGCCATATTCTCTAAAAACTAAAATTATCTGCCAAAAGCAAATGGAAATAATAATAATAATAGTAATAATAATAATGAAAATAACTTAAAAATTGGCTAAAGTAATAAAAATAGAGCTTTCTTAATATTTTAGTTCCCCGGCAACGACGCCAAAAACTTGATCACTGTAAATCAGAGTTTTAAAATTTATAAAAGAATGATCGAACCTGGAAACTAACTCTGACAACGATTAAAGGCAAGTGCACCTATCGAACAGTAGTATAGTTTAGGCAAGATCGGATTATCGAACCCAAAGGAACTAAAAGTACTAGTACTAACTTTCTTTTTATTATTTAGCCTAAAATAAGTGAAGTTTGTTTATTAAACTAAATTAATTAACTACTAAACTAAAGACTCTAAGACAAAGAAGAATGAATTTGGAAAATAACTTGGGAAAAACTCAGTTGATTAAGACGATACCCTAGGAGAATCCACCTAGACTTCACTTGTTATCTAACACTGAACCATACGATTTATTCACTTAGTTTGATCCGTAAGACTCCCTAACGTATATTAAACCCTCTCTCGAGGCGAATAACGTATAACCCTAGGTTAATTAGTGGAACTCGGTTCTCTTATAATAACCCCTAGAATAGCGATGCGTCGATCTCGTGGATTCCCATATTAGGTTTCACCCTAATCCAGAAAAATCTCGTAACCCTATCTCTAGGCGTGCGATCAACTCCGCTTAATTATGCTAGATCTACTCTTAGGCAGGGTCTATTCCTCCTCCACCTAAGCACATTAAATTTGGATTAAGCTAACATAATTAAGAACAAACTAAGTTATTATCACATAATTCAAATAATCAAATAATAATATTCATCATAGCTTTCATCCCTTTCGGGTATCCGAAGGTTTAGTTCATAACAATAAAGGAAAACATCACAAGAGAAAAGATAAAACAAAACATAAGAAATCCCTAAAACCCCCTGAAGGAATTGAAGAGGAGATCCTCCGTCTTGAGTAGAATTCCGGCTTCTCAAGATGGATCAACTGGCTATCCCTGAGTGAATCCCCACAAATCTGCCTTCTCTGGACTAGCACGACGCCCCTAGACGATGGCTTTGGGCTCCACTCGACAGAGGGTTTCTGTCCAACTCGCCTTACAAGTTGCCCCCTTGGGTGTTTATATAGACTTCGAGATGCCTTACTTGGCCCCAAAGTATCCTAATTAAAGTAGAGTTCCTACTAGGGTGTTTGAATAGGCTTTGGAATATGTTTCTTTCCCTCCAAGTATCCAAATCTGAGTAAAACTTCTCTTGGCCGCGACAGGGACACGCCCATGGCACACGCCCGTGTAAGTCGTGGTCAGGTCGTGTGGACTTCGTTGATGAGGCACGGCGGTGTAAATCGTGGTCCAGGCCGTGTTCAAGATTTTTAAGGAGGCACGACCGTGTGATCTTTGTTCTAGGCCGTGTCGATTTCATGCTTTGGCCCATTTGTCCTGTTTTAAGCCCATTTTGCGTTCTTTTCATCCCCTGGTGCTTTCCTGAGTATATAACATGAAAAGAAAGGATTAAGAGCACCTTTTTACATAAATCAAGGGATAATTCATCCAAAAGCATACTAAATGTGGGATTAAAATATGTTACTATTTCGGTTTCTCAGACACTGTAGCGAGATCTGAAGCTAAAGTGCCTGCTAGAGCATATGCCATCCAAGCTCGTGAGGAAGCTTTATCTCCAGATGTTATAACGGGTACATTTACTCTTTATTATACTTATGTGATTGCATTGATAGACCCTGGTTCTACTCATTCGTATATATGCATGAACTTAGTATCCAGTAAGACTTTGCCTGTAGAGTCTACTGAGTTTATTACAAAAGTATCGAACCCTTTAGGTAAAAGTGTCTTGGTTGACAAAGTATGCAAGAACTGTCCGTTGATATTTCGAGATATCTGTTTTCCTGCTGATCTGATGCTGTTACCTTTTGATGAGTTTGATATAATTCTGGGTATGGATTGGTTGACATTGCATGATGTTGTTGTGAACTGCAAAAGAAAGACCATTGATTTGAGATGTCAGAATGATGAAATAGTTCGGTTGAGTCTAATGATTTGACTGGTTTACCTACTGTGATATCTGTATTGAAAGCTCAGAATTGTTTGAGAAAGGGTAATGAAGCTTATTTTCCTTATGTAATTGATTCGAAAATATCTGAAAAGAATGTTGAATCAGTACCAGTTGTTTATGAATTCTCTGATGTGTTTCCTGAAGAACTACCAGGATTGCCTCCGATACGTGAAGTTGAATTTGGTATTGATCTATTGCCTGGTACAACTCCTATTTTGATAGCTCCGTATAGAATGGCACCAACAAAACTGAAAGAATTGAAGTCACGGTTGCAAGAATTGACAGATAGAGGGTTTGCAAGACCATGTTTCTCACCTTGGGGTGCTCCTGTTCTATTTGTGAAAAAGAAAGATGGTACGATGAGAATGTGTATTGATTATCGTCAGTTGAACAAAGTGACAATAAAGAACAAATATCCGTTGCCCAGAACCGATGATTTGTTTGATCAGCTTAAAGGAGCTACCGTATTTTCAAAGATAGATTTGAGATTGGGATACTACCAGTTGAGAGTAAAAGATTCAGACATTCCGAAGACTGCTTTTAGAACAATGTACGGGCATTATGAGTTTTTAGTTATGCCATTCGGACTAACGAATGCTCCTGCTGTATTTATGGATCTAATAAACAGAATTTTCAGACCGTATTTAGATCAGTTTGTTGTTGTTTTCATTGACGATATTTTGATTTATTCACGTGATGAAAACGAGCATGTCGAGCATCTGAGAATTGTGTCGCAAACTTTGCGAGATAAGTAATTTTATGCAAAGTTTAGTAAATGTGAATTCTGGTTGCGAGAAGTTAGTTTTCTAGGACATATTGTATCAGCATCTGGAATACGAGTTGATCCGAATAAGATTTCTGCTATTCTGGAATGGAAACCTCCGAAGAATGTGCCTGAAGTTTGCAGTTTTTTGGGACTTGCTGGTTATTATCAAAGGTTCGTAAAAGGCTTTTCAATGATTGCTACTCCGTTGACTAAATTGCTTCAAAAAGATGTGAGATTTGAATGGTCCGATAAATGTCAGAAAAGCTTCGATCAGTTGAAAACTTTGTTAACTGAAGCTCCAGTTTTGGTACAACCAGAATCAGGTAAAGAATTCATGATCTACAGTGATGCTTCGTTAAATGGTCTTGGATGTGTTTTGATGCAGGAAGGCAAAGTTATAGCTTATGCCTCGAGACAACTAAAGCCGCATGAAAAGAATTATCCGACACACGATCTTGAATTAGCTGCGATTGTGTTCGCATTAAAGATTTGGCGTCATTATCTGTTTGGTGAGAAATGTCATGTGTTTTCAGATCATAAAAGTCTGAAATACCTAATGACCCAGAAAGATTTGAATCTGCGACAGAGAAGATGGTTAGAGCTATTGAAAGATTATGAGCTCGTGATAGATTATCATCCGGGTAAAGCAAATGTTGTTGCTGATGCATTGAGCCAGAAGTCATTGTTTGTATTGTGTGCTATGAATGCTCATGTAGACTTGTCTGATGATGGTTCAGTGATAGCTGAATTGAAAGCGAAACCATTGTTCTTACAACAGATATGTGATGCTCAGAAAGTTGATAATGAAATGCTAGCGAAATGAGCTCAGTGTGATTCGAACTTTGATTCTGAATTTCGAGTTGATGTTGATGATAGCTTGAGGTTTCGAGATCGAATTTGTGTTCTGAGAAACTTAGAGTTTATTCAGTTGATTTTGAATGAAGCACATAACAGTCACTTATCTATTCATCCGGGAAGTACAAAGATGTATCATGATCTGAAGCAACACTATTGGTGGTCTGATATGGAACGAGACATTTCTGACTTTGTTTCAAAATGTTTAGTCTGTCAGCAAGTTAAAGCTGAACATCAGGTTTCGTCTGGTTTGTTACAACCAATTCTGATTCCTGAGTGAAAATGGGATAGAGTGACGATGGACTTTGTTTCTGGATTGCCTCTAACTCTGAGAAAAAAAGATGTGATTTGGGTCGTAGTTAATCGATTGACGAAATCTGCCCATTTTATTCCTGTACGATCTGATTTCTCACTTGATAGGTTAGCTGAGCTTCACATTTCTGACATTGTGAGATTGCACGGGGTGCCATTGTCAATTGTATCAGATAGAGATCCGAGATTTACTTCACGGTTCTGGAAGAAGTTGGAAGAAGCTTTAGGTACAAAATTGCATTTCAGTATAGCTTTTCACCTGCAAACGGATGGTCAATCTGAGCGGATCATTCAGATACTCGAGGACATGTTGAGTTGTTGCATTCTTGAGTTTGATGGTACCTGGAAACAATATTTGCCATTGATTGAATTTGCGTATAATAATAGATTTCAGTCAAGTATCAAAATGGCACCTTATAAAGCTTTGTACGGACGCAAGTGTCGAACGCCTCTGTATTGGACAGTGCTTAGTGAAAATAAGATACACGGGGTCGATTTGATAAAAGACATCGAATGTAGAAGTGAAAGCAATCCGTGATAGCTTTGAAAGCGACATTCGATCGCGTCGAAATCCTATGCAGATTTGAAAAGAAAAGACATCGAATTTGAGATCGGCGACAAAGTGTTTTTAAAAGTGTCTCCATGGAAGAAAGTACTCAGATTTGGATGCAAAGGCAAGTTGAGTCCGAGGTTCATTGGACCGTATGAGATTATCGAGCATGTTGGACCTATTGCGTATAGATTGTTTTTGCCACCTGAGCTAGAAAGGATTCATAATGTATTTCATGTATCGATGCTTAGACGATACAGATCTGATTCATCACATGTGATTACTGTAAGAGTATGCCCAAAGATCAATCATGAGATGGTTGTAATAACATACTTGATTTACCATGTTTATTAATATAAAACATTGTCATTATTATTTCAGCTTTTTTATCTGTGTGTACAAATAAACTATTTTATAATAATGTCCTGAGAATAATATGATTATTCTTAAAAGATCCTTAGTCAAGTATTATTGTTGACTAGGACAACAATAATGCATTAAGACTAACATGTAGTTGATTGATTATAAAGATTTGTCATTGATATGGAGTGTCAAAATCAACGCATGAACATGTGTGTTAGAGAACAACATATTGGACTGACCCGCTATGAGTATGTTTCTTGGATTATTATGTAATTGTCACAACATTACTCATAGTGATTAATATGTATATGATCCTCAGACTGGAGATCATCATTATCCCAACATCGTGAGTTGTATATTTTGATACAGTCAAACATACACCGTAACTGGTTGTTCTATAAAGGCTGATGTTGGATATACCACAATCTATGTAGAGGGATATGCTTGATCAATATAGGATAAGTCCCTCTTACATAATGGGAGTAATATCTTAGGCCACTTGATTGATTGAGACTAAAAATGCATGGCCATGCTAAAATAAGTTGATATGAGATGTCATACTAATTTGTATATCATAGTCTACTCAAGATATCAAGAAACATGGGATGGACTATGCAAGTGTGACTATTCCATGACTTGTGTCCATTCCAGAGATAAAGGACTTAAGGATTAATGCATGAAAGGTTAATCACAAAATGTTATGTCGAATCATGACTTCTTGCAACTTAGGTAGTAATGATGCATTGCTAGATGTCACTCATTGTTTGTAACATTAGAAACGTTCTAGTATTACTGCTAACGTTACAAGAACCTACAGGGTCACACCCTATGGTTGAAATGAACGAAATATAACATAGTTGGTATTGTGTTTGGTTGTCACATGAATTAAATTAATTATAGAATTAATTTAATTGGGTAATCAAATATTGAACATATTATATGTACAAGGATGTTGTACACATAATAAGAACATAGTTCTATTAATATATGAATTTGGTTCGTATATAAATTTAAATAAATATAGTTTACCGAAATCCTTGTTATAATTAATGTAATTTTAAATTTCAGTTAAAACATTATTATATTTATTTATTTTTAATTATGATTCATTATACCAATTATAAAAGGTAATAGGTTAATACAGAGCTTTATTAGAAACCCTAAAAATTGCTTGTGAGGTCTAGCAGCTGTCAAGCAAAGAAACCTCCAAAACAGTTTTGGAGATTTCTTCCGTTCATCGTCAAAGTGGGTGGATTACGTAGAGGCCGAAATCGAAAAAAGTTGCGGCTTGGTTCGATAGTAGATCAGAATTCTTGTTGTCGAGGCGTTGCTGTCTACTCAGATTGAAGTTTTAGTAATTTTGAAACCATTATTTCACCCCGATTCGTTCCTCACACATGGATTCATGGTTTGGATCGCTAGAATTATTTTTATTTTGCTGCGCCATGGGGGTACCGGCATTCCAACAGTGGTATCAGAGCCACTTGTGTGATACGGACTCGGGTTTAAATACTTGGTTGATGCAATTGTATGAGATGCATGCTTTAATTTTATTACGTTTTCGACTGTTTAAATTGTTTAAGCATGTAACACCCCTTACCCGTATTCAACTCCAGAACCAGGCACGAGGCATTACCGACTTTAAGACCTCAAGATCGCCACTTAGGCACAACATGACCACTCTCTTTGGCTATCACAACAACCTCAATCCCGACCTACAAGGCCTCTCTCAAACACACGAGGGCTCTCGAGAACATATTGAAAACTCTTACGATCTTAAAATTTTTCCATCTATACAGGGCTCACACGCCCGTGTAAGATTTGGCACGCCCGTGGATGTCACACACGCCCATGGTCACTACCCGTGCATGAAAACTCAAGCATTCTGCCAATTCCCCACGGTTAGGGCACACGCCCGTGCCTTTCACCCGTGGTGCACACTGACTACCTTAACACGGCCTAGAGTCTAGACACACGCCCATATGGCTAGCCTGTGGCCAACACTGATTAATCCCACACGCCCTAGACAAACGCCAATGTGGCTAGTCCGTGGTCTATTCTGATTTAAAA
Organism: Gossypium sturtianum; assembly: GCA_025698515.1. Lineage (NCBI taxonomy): Eukaryota > Viridiplantae > Streptophyta > Magnoliopsida > Malvales > Malvaceae > Gossypium > Gossypium sturtianum. Next base: position 127,806,612 of record CM046950.1, read on the forward strand.
TACTAACATGCAGGGGACACATGGCTGAGTCACACGCCCGTGGGCTGGCCGTGTGTCACACATGGCCTAGACACACGTCCGTGTGTCTATCCACATGGACAAGAACAAAGCTATTTGCCAAGTTCTTTTCACCCTTCTAGCATACACAATCATGCACTCATTCAAAACATCCATAATCAACTCACAATCTTACAATCTCACTTGGATAACTACATCTTTTCATATAATAAAGTAGCCAACAACTATGGCATTACACAAAATAGATTATCCATTTAAAGGCCAACTCATCATAGCCATATACAACAAAATTCACTAACTTGTCTAGCCCCTATAACTGCCATATACAAAACATCGAGTCTAATGTACCAGAGTGTGCTGATAGTGTGGGCGATCTTCCAATTGATCCTCGTATCTCGATTCAACACTTTACCCTATAAGACAAGGGAAAAGAAAGGGAGTAAGCTTTGAGCTTAGTAAGTTTACACATAAACAATTAAGCAACATAGCATAAGCTAAACAACAATTAGCATTATACTAACATATAATGTACAACTATGCTTACTCTTTCTATCCCTTACCACATTTATTCCAACACATCATGAGTCACTTACTCATAACCATTGACATGCACCCCTGCTTTCAATATCACATTTACACAATATACAACACTTCATTATTTCTCGATAATACATCCACACAGCTAATTCACACAGCTAATCCACACAGCTAAATGTCTCGTTGGTTTCGCACTTAGCCCACCACAATCAATTAATAAGGTAGTATCGCACTTAGCCTACCATGAAGGTAATCATAGTGGTTTCGCACATAGCCCACTAGATAATATACCTAATGATAGCATCGCACATAGCCAGCTCATCGTCAATATGCAGTAGGATTGTATCGCACTTAGCCCACCATTTAGCATTATCACAACACATTCACAAATCTACTTACTTAATCATTCATCCATTTATTTCACTTGAACCACATAGGTTCTCAATCATTCTCAACCATGCTATACACTATATAGCATTAACAAATTGTAAGTATGAATGCATGGTTTATGCATAGACTTACCTCGATACTCAAAAGTATAGAAACGTGCAATTTAGTCCACCACTTTGCTTTTGCCTCGGTTTCGATCTGGGCTTCGTCTTTCCTGATTTATAATGAATAAATTAGCTGATTCAATACACACATTGACCAAATTGACCCACATCTCATACTTTGGCAAAAATACTCTTTTGCCCCAAATATTTCTCATAATTACACTATTGGCCCAAGGCTCGTAAAGTGATTTTTATTCAACTTCCTAGCCTTTCATGCTTAGCCGAACCACTTACCCAACTAAAGCAATCATCAATTCTCACTACATCACACATGTATGACCAAACTTAAGACTTTCACAAACTAGTCCCTACATGCATTTTCTATGGAAACTCATTTAGCAAAAGATGTTTCTATTACATCAAGCTTTCATAATCTTCCATAAAACATCAAAATACATGCATGTAATACATGGCCACATTTTTCAACATCCATCATAGGTTATCAAATAGCTAAAAATAGCTTACTCATGCTACAAGGACTTCAAAAATACAAAGAATATCAAAAACGAGGCTAGATGCACTTACTAGCAACCTTGAAAAATTTGAAGAACCCTAACAATGGCTCTTGAAAATTTCAAGACCTTGGAGAAGAAGATGAATGAATTTTGTCATCTTTTCTCCTATTTTAATCACTTAATTGATAAATGACCAAAATGCCTTTTTTGATAAACTTTCTATTTTAACTCATCCATGCCCAATTTTGTCCAAATATTAGAAATTAAAAAAATGCTATTTAAGGACCTCTAATTAATATTCTAAAGCTATTTCACACAAATAGCTTCTAGAATCTCACATTTTGCAACTTTTGCAATTTAGTCCTTTTGGACAATCTAACCACAATTTCACAAAATTGCTTCATGAAACTTTCACACTAGCATGCATACATAGCATAAACCTCAAAAACTCATTCATATACCTCGAATTTGTGGTCTCGCACCACTATTCTGACTAGGCCCTAAATCGGGATGTTACAACTCTCCCCCTTTAGAGATTTTTGCCCCCAAAAATCTTACCAGTAAAGAGGTTTAGATGCGGCTCTCTCATAGCTTCTTTCGTTTCCCACGTAGCCTCTTCCACACAATGTTTCTGCCATAACACTTTCTCTAGTGCTATGCTCTTATTTCTCAACTATTTCACTTCTTGAGCCAAGATCTTAATCGGCTCTTCATCATAGGACATATCCGGTGTAACACCCCATACTCGAGTCCGAGGCTAAGACCAGATACGAGACATTACTATGCTTGAACTTTCTTAAATATGTACTTACGGGCTATAAAATTTTGTTCCAAATTAATAACTTCTCTTTCTTAGTCAAATTAGATATTTCATGGGCCTACGAGGCCTCAGACTTACGTCCCAAAACTTTCGAAACTCATCTAGAAACTTTCTCTCGAAACAGGGGTCACACGTCTGTGTGACTTGGGACACGCCCGTGCACCCCTAAAACATGCCCGTGTCTTTCACCCGTGGAGGATACTGGAAAAATCCACACGGCCTGGACACGCCTGTGGCCCTGGCCGTGTGCCAAACCTTGGCATTCTGACTTATCCACACGGTATGTACACACGCCCGCAAAGTCGTCGTGTGACAATTGAATTTCTAAGTGTCAAGTGCAGACTTCACACGGCCTTGGCACACGCCCATGTACCGACCGTGTGTATCACACGGCCTGAACAAATGGCCGTGTGACCAGGCCGTGGTCTAATCTGACTTAAGATACTAAGGTGCAGGAGACACACGGCCTAGACACACGCCCATGTGTCTATCCGTGTGGGCACTTAGAGGCTATCTTACCAAGCCTTTCACCACTCCCGTTTGTATACATTCATATACTACTTCAAAACATTCTCAAATCATCCATTAAAACACATGAATTAGCACATTTAATCATTAAAGAGATAAAGACTTTATCCCATACACTAGGGAGAACTACTCCCAATACAAATACAACCAACTTAAGCCATCATCTATGGTCATACACAACCAACTCTAGGTTCTCTTAGGCTAATACAATTTGGCTACATTGGTTAGAACTTAATCAACTTTAAAAGAATCCCTATACATGCCATGACTCATAAGGATTTGATACCTCATACCAAGGGTCAGCTCGATAATGTAAAAACATCTCCGGCGGCCTCCAACCCGAGCTAGTTAAAATAACCTATAAGGGATGAGAAAAGTAAAGGAGTAAGCAATAATGCTTAGTAAGCTCATCTGCATAATATGTCAAATATTGATATTCATTGAATATACATAATTACAAAGTATCATGCCGAGTTTTCTCATTAACTCACGGTTACTTGCTCAAATATTCTTGAAACTTACTCATTCAATCTCTTACCACATTCTTACCATGTCACAAGCCAATTGCTCGTTCAATTAACATACATTCCTGCACTGATCACCACATGATCATATAAAACAACACATCAAGCATTTTCAATAAGCTGCTCATGCTACTAATATCTCGGTGGTTTCGCACTTAGCCCACCATTGAATCTCTAATAGGGTGGTTCTGCACGTAGCCCACCTTTCATTTTACATTCATGGATAGTAATCCACATGTATATCTCTATTTTAAATATTCATCCGAGAACATTCTCACACACTTCTATTCTTACTTAACTTTCTATGATACTCGTTTGCATTCAAATAATACATTAATAAATCTATCTCATGCAACTAAAGTATATTGAATACACATAACCCACTAAGGGTTCATCATACACTAAATCCATATCAATTCAATTCTAACACACACTTGTGCTTTTCGTGGTACAACCACATACTTTCTTCCTTTCTACATATATGTTGAATCACTCAAGTTATTAAATAACTCTCTTGAGTCTCATACTCATAATGTCACATAGAATTTATACCCCAATAGGGTCTTACATGCATTAACATATCGATGCCATGTCCCTGACATGGTCTTATACGAATTCTTGTATTGAGGCCATATTCCAATATGGTCTTACACGAGACTTCAACAATCATCATATCATTCTACATACATTTCCCATTACTCTTATATTCAATTCTTTTGACCTCTCATCAAAGATATTTCATACATTCATAGAGTAAATATACATTCCATACAAAATTGGAACATTAAATTAACTCATACGTAATTGCAACATTCGCGCATGAACTTACCTCGATGTCGAAAGGGCCGATAGGGACTTTTGCCCTCATTTCTCTTTTCATCCGTTCTAGGTCCGAAACTTGTTTTCCTTGATCTAGAACAATGAAATTTACTGACTTAATCAGTTATAATTCATAATACAGCATAATCTACACTTTAGGAAAAAATGACTATTTTGCCCCTATACTTTAGCAAAATTACGATTTTGCCCCTAGGCTCGTAAATAAATTTTCATCACATTTTCTTCTTAAACAAGCCTAGCTGAACATTTAATCCTCTTACAACTATCCACAATTCCAACTATTTCATGCCTTAATGAACAAATTACAACTTTTGCATTTTAGTCCCAAATAGGTGTTTTCATGACAACACCTTTCACAAAAGTTGTTTCTCATCATCCTATCATTCATTTTCTTCCATAAAAACTCATAAAACAACACAAAATATATCATGGAAAGTCCCTAGACTTTCAACCATATTGCAAACTAGTCCTCCCATTAGCTAGCTTAAGCTTTGGGGACTCCAAAAATGCAAATTTCATAAAAAATAAGCATCAAAATCACTTACTTGAATGGAGTAAAGCTTGCTGAAATTTTAAGCTTTCAAACCCCTCCCATGGCTGGTATTTTCAGTGGAGAAGAAGAGAGGAAAGATGATATCTTTTTCCTTTCTTTATTTTATTATAAAACATCAATTTAACCCACCAACTTTGACCAAAAATTAAAAGCTTTTGTCCCCCTTGTCTACATGGCCGGCCAACACACTTAAATAAGGCCAAATTGCACAATTGGGACCTCCAATTAATAATCCATAGCTATTTGGCACCTCTAGCAAATAAAATAGAACTTTTGCACTTTATGCGATTTAGTCCTTTTTCACAAATTAGCTAGAATTCGCTAAAATTAAGGCACCAAAATTTTCATGCATCCTTATAAACATGTTATAACACATAACATATCATGCAGATAATTTTCTCTAGCCTCAAATTAGTGATTCTGAGATCACTGTTTCGACTAGCCACTAAATCGGGCTGTTACAATTCTCCCTCTTAGGGATTTTCGTCCCCGAAAATCTTATCAGGAGGATTTGCTGCCAACATTCTTAAAATGTTTCCATCTACTCTTCAAAATTGCGAATCCACTTATCCTCAAGTTTCTCTTGCCAATAACTCTTATGCTATGATACATAAGGTCGAAATGTAACTTGAGACCTAGGTTATTCTTCCTTTGGGCATAAACTCGGTAATCTACCAATTTGGAACTCTGCACATGTCCAAATGATCATTTGAATCTTTACTGGTTGATTTACTACAATTCGAATGACATTTTCCCTTTCTTGGAAATTTTGTCACATCAAATTTGAAATCTATAAGGTTTTACCTCACTCTCTCATTAAAGCATTTACCGACTGTAGTAGTCTTGTCTTGAGTGCTTTGGAAACTCAACTTTTAGTGGTCAACTACTTTTGACCATAACTCGATCATATTGTGAAATGTACTCTATGTCAAAACATTTATGCACATAACTGCATTTTCTTACTTTTGCATTAGTAGATATGCTACTACTAAATCTCATACTAACTTCTGCATAAGTTCTGGATTCATCATCATTCAAATTCTATCTCAAGGAAACATCAACAACAGAAATCTTACCCAACTTGAATTTATCACCTTAAATAAACTCATTCAGAGCTTATTTAAAATACCATTTACTATCTCACTTCTGAATCCTTTTGTTCTGAAAAGGAAAGTCGCTCTAGTCATTAACCTCGCTGAAACTAGGATATTACCAACTAGAGTCAACCGAGTAACTAACTCACATTACTAAATATGGATCTTTCATTCAGACATCTGTACTATGTCTACTATCTGAGTAGTATCACAATAACTATACCCACCATTGTAATAGCTCAATCCGTTCCCACTATTTCATCTTCAAAATCTTCTGTAGCATAAGATACCCTCACTAATTAAAATTCAAAAAATACACATCGATCTTCCCATGGATCAATACATAATATCTAACTCACAACACGCACACAAAAGTGATTGTCTCTCGGATCACCAACTCACAACTCTTTCTCTCGATTCAGATGATCTCGAGTTTTAGAACTTTCAAATAAACAGTTCTTTTTATAGCTTTCAACTCAACCATCACGATTTAAACATTTCAATGAGCATATCTTTGTATCATGCTCCCTACTCACGTATATAACGTCCCAAAATTGGGCCTAGTAGAATTGGGCCCAATGGGCCTTAAGCGTGGAAGCATTTTAAAATTTTGAGAACAAGAGAACGGCATTATTTCAAGTTGGACTTATTAAGAAGGTAATTTTGGAAAGTTACGAGGTTTCTATAAAGTTTCGGGTTCAAGTTGGGCCTTAGTAAAATTTTGTGTTTTAGTACTTTAAGGAGATGGAGTAAGTGACCTTAAAGCATATGGAAATAAGTGTGCAAATTGTTAGCATAAATGAGCTATTGGTAAGAAGGTTAAGGCACCACATGTAGTACCTTGAGGGAAGAGGTTCGAATCCCTTTGTGTACAAATTTATACTTTTATTTTTGCACTCATCCATCAAGTGTCGGCCAAGCATGTTATTATGGTAAGTTGGACTTTCATTTTTATGGCAAGATGGCTAAAAAGTTAAGGAAAGAATGAAGGTGAGGAAAGAAATCAAGAAAAAGGGGAAAGTAAGGGGAACAAGTGGCCATTTTCAAGGGAAATGTTATAGAAAGTGTGGGTGGATAATTCTTGACCATTATGGTCATGTATGTGGACGGTTTTGAGTGTTAGGGGGGGAAGCTGAATTCTTCACTTGTCCTTTTGGCAAACTTTGCACATGTGAAGCTTATTTTCTTTTAGCAAATTAGTGCTTTCTCTCTTCTCAACTCTCTTCTTTTGGTAGTGGCAAAAAAATCCTCATTTTGCATTTTGTTCATTTTGTTCCTTCTTGTGCCGAAACTATCAACCCATCTACACTCATTCCTCCCTTGTTGCCAAAACGCCCATTTTCATATTGATCCTTTTGACCATTTCGAGCAATTTTATGTTTGTGTCAATCGAAACTCTCTAACACTTTTCATATCTTATTTTTGTTCTCTTTTCTCTTCACTAGCCGAAACTATCAACATCTAAACTCTTCTTCTTTGAACTCTTTTCTTTTGTGTTGGGCACCTATTGATCGGTTTGGTAAGGAACTACCTTTCTCACTCTTTTCGTTTTATTTTCTTTTTCAATCCAAATTGATTATGTATGGCCATCACTAATCGGTATTTCACTTTGTTTCTTTTTCAAGATATACCTCTCCTACTCTTATATATATATATTATGTTCTTCATCTAGTGTAGAGTTATAGAAGGAAGCCGAATCTACTACCCTTGAATCATCCGTGGCCATAAGTAATCATTGGGAATCGGTTTTATAACCACTAAGGTAAGGGATTCGTTATGGTTTACTTTGATCTTCTTTTTGTTGGCCGGTTAGTTTGTTAAACGGAATAATGGTTGTGACTAATCGACTATATGTTTTAGGGACAAATCACCCGATATATTCTACCTTCGGACATAGTGGTAAGTGATTCAAGTGTAAGTGATACGAAATCTTTTGGAAATCCGAGGCTAACTTTTTGTTGGTATTGTTCTAGGTCATCGACGAGTGGTTCTTTAGGAAATCAAAATCAGGTGTAATCCCGTACCTTCCGAATACATGTTTGATATGGTGTGTAATCTCACATCTCTCTAAAATTTTGTATGATATGTTCTGTGATTTGGTCAAAATACCGAAGAAAACCAAAAACCGGCATCCGTGATCACTCGGGCGTGCATAAGACCGTAATGGTAATCGTATTTCGTAATAAAATAGTTTCGGTTAGAAACAGTGATGTGTATTTGAAAAATTACGAAAAATAGGAGAAAAGGAATTAAAAAGTGAATAAGATATCAGATTAAAGCTTACTGTGTCTATTTTGATATGGAAGAAACGGAGAAGGAAAAGGAATTCTATATTCTGAGGTATCTTAATTTTAGTGAGACTGGTTCCAAATGAATTCGTGGTTCACTGATCTGTCTTGGAAAAATCGTATAAAATTTTAAAAAGAGAATTATGAGTTATATTTTATATGTAAAGATTACTTGTTGAGTCTATTTTCAATAGGAACAAGTAGGAGCAGCATATGAAAACTGTACAGTGAGATATTTGAATTTTGGTTAAGAGAGGTCAGAATCGTTGGTCAGTGAAATAAGGAAATATTTAAGGAATAAAGTGTACTAAATGGCTAAGTCAAAAATTCTGGAAAAATTATAGTAAGAAGATATATGAGTCTAGTTTCAACAAAAATTTACGGATTTAGATTTCGAGATTTCTAACTCAAGTGATAGTCAATTTAGTTAGTACGACGCAGATGGACAATTTCGATTTTTTTATGCTCCACATTAGTAGTTAAGTCTAGGTTGCGAAATTTCCAAAATACCCTTAGGTTGCGAAATTACTGAATTACCCTTAGTGGGTAAATTATCAAAATTACGAAAATGCCCTTATGGGTCGAAATTACAAAAATGCCCCTAAAGGGCCGAATTACGAAATTGTTGAATGGGCCAATTTGATATTTTGATAAATGGGCCGATCTGATATTTTGCTATATGGGCCAATCTAATATTTTGCTATATGGGCCAATCTGATATTTTGCTATATGGGCCAATCTAATATTTTGCTATATGGGCCAATCTGATATTTTGCTAAATGGGCAAAATCTGATATTTTGCTTAATGGGCCTTTTGATTAATTGTTGTAATGGGTCATAATTTTGTAATAAATATCTGAATAAATTGTTGTGAATGGCTATGCATTATATACATGATTTGCATGGGATGGGAAAATATGAATGAAGAGAAGTATAGACCGGTGGCATTGCCACAAATACCGATAAGGGCTATGTGCCAATATAAACGTGATTTGGCTTTGTGCCATCGTGATTAAGGCTATGTGCCAATATAAACGTGATTTTGGATTTGTGCCATCGTGATTATGGCTTTGTGCTAAATGTATTTACCGGGGCTATGTGCCTAATATATGAATTAACGACTCTGTGTCGATCATTTTTACAGAGGCTGTGTGCCGATTATATTACCGTATATGATTCTGGTGGCTCTGCCACAAATATGAAAAACGGCGATGCCATGTAAATTCTATTAATCTGGTGGCTTGACCACAAATCTGATATAAATGGCTTAATGCCTACGTTTGGTGTGTTGGGGGGGTGGGTGACTAAAGCTCCCCACAAGTGTGCTGGTTGGTACGGGTGGTGTGTAGCGGATGGAAAACTAGGTTTGGTTTGGGAATTGCATATCATATGCATATTATATTTGATACAATATTGTTGTTGTAAATGGGCTTAGGCCCAAAATATTGCTAATTGGGTCCGGCCCAATGAATAACGGTAAGGGGATTTCACACGAGTTCTTGTAACTCACCCCCTTTCTCTTAACCCTTGTAGGTAATGCTTGATGATATGGACTTGGGCAATGGATGACTCGAGGGAGGCCATACTTCGGAAATGGTTTATTTGGACTTTAGACTTCTTTCTCGTTTATTTTATTACTTTACTATTTTGGGTTAAATGTTGTAATAAGGCCTCTAGACTATTTTTATTTTTGCTTTTTGGTTGGGATGTTTTATTATTTTTCTTAAATTGTTTAAAAAGGGAATTTTCTAAAAACTTAAACAATGGTTTCCAAAATCGATTAACAAATGGATTTCAAAATAAACTTTTACAAATATTTTTAACACGAATATTGTCTCTCAAACTATTAACGATATTTTCAAAAGACTTGGATTCTCTTTCGAATTTTCAACGTCGTTTTCAAAAGTCACGGTTTTGTAAGATCATTAGTTTCGATTATCGATTTATCAAACAACCTCTCAAAATACTTGTATTTTATATACGTTCATAGCGTTTTCAAAATATACGCAACTCTATTTATAAACGTCACATTTTCATAAATTGTTTATTTCAGATATGCTTCCGCAAACGAAAAGGGTTTTTAAAGATTATTATGTTTTCAAGTAGTTAACAATTGCTTAAGTGTTTTTGGTTTTAACAAAGAGGTTGTATTTCTCAAGCAAGTTTTTAATAATCGTAAAGATGGTTTTTACTTCCATGTGACACACCAGATTCGGGCCTAACTTCTGGGCCGGGTTTGGGGTGTTACAATGTACACACAGAATTTTTTATTCTCTTTACTGATTCATGCGTGAATATACACAGAACTTAAATCATATCTCAATACATTAATCTACTCTTTTCTCCATACTGAGAACCTATTTTAAGCACATTCTCATCTGAGTTTCTCTTGTTATGCTAATCTAGAACCTTTACTATCGTCATATCTCACGATAGCAGGGACATCTCGATCGAATTCGTTAACTCTATTCGGCTTACCCGAAAACCCATCACACAACGTGAAACTTGTGATTTCACCTCTTATACACGAATCATCACCAACTTCCTCCTCAAGGTACCCAATTAAGGTTACAAGGAGATAGAGGAAATGTCGATTTCTATTAACTAAATCGACAACCGTTTAGTCTACTTTTTCCGTCAATTAACGCTCTCACACAATCACAATTTCATGAAAAGAACGACCACATCATCCCTGAAGGGAAACATGTATTAGTACATAATACTAAAGGAGATCATTATAAACTCATCCATGGCATTAACTAACCATGCACAAACCATAGGCTCCTAGCCAATTTACTCATACTTGCACTTATATAACACGTTCCGTGTCATATATCATAATTGTCTCTTCGTGATTCATTCACGAGTACATGTTTTCACTCTTTCACATGACTTTAGTACCATTCTCATTTCTACCTCTAGACTCATCTATCTGTCCCATTGATCACTAGGGATAATCAAAGACGTATGTTCATCGTCCTTCATGTTGGTATGAAACTATTGCCACATTCCCGAGGTGGTCTTATATGGAGTCTGTAATAGCCCGATTTAGGGCCTAGTCAAAAAAGTGGTGTGAGACCATGAATCTGAGGTGAATTTATGAGTTTTTAAGGTTCATGCCATGTTTGCATGTTAGTGTTAAAGTTTCATGAAGCAATTTTGCTAAAATGAAGTTGAATGGTCAAAAAGGACCAAATTGCAAAAGTTGTAAAATGTGAGTTTCTAGAAGCATTTTGTATGAAATAGCTTTAGAATATTAATTATGAGTCCTTAAATAGCAATTTTCCCAAATTATAAATTTTGGACAAAAATGGACATGAGTTAGTAAAATAGATTTTTTTAAAGAGAAGGGCATTTTGGTCATTTGTCTAATAAGTGATTAACATAGGAAAAAGATGATAAAATTTCATTCATCTTCTTCCTTCCATTGCCGAAAATTTGAAGACTCCATAGCTAGGGTTCTTCATTTTTTTCAAGCTTGCTAGTAAGTTCATCTTAGCCCCGTTTTTAATATTCTTCGTGTTTTTGAAGTCCTCGTATTATGAATTAGCTATTTTTGGCTATAAGATGAGCTAAGATGCATGTTCAAAAATCTACCCATGAATGACATGCATGCTAAATGATGTTTTATTGAAGTTTATGAGAGTTTGATGTTAGATAAACATCTTTTTCTAAGTGAATTTCATGAAAAATGAGCATAGGGACTAGTTTGTAAAAGTTTTGAAATTAGTCATACCTATTAGAAATAATGAGAATTGATAATGGCTATAGTAGAGAAAATGAATCAGCTAAGCATGTAGTCTAAGAGAGTTGAATGAAAATTATGTTACGAGCCTTGGGGTAAAAGTGCAAATATGAGAAAGTATAGGGGCAAAACAGTAATTTTTCCCAAGTATGAGTAAAGGGTCAATTTAGTCAATGTGAATATGAAATGATCTATTTATGACTATAGATAAAGAAAAATGAAGCCCGGATCGAAACCGAGGCAAGGACAAAATCGAGGACTAAATTGCATATCCACATACATTTTGTATATTGAGGTAAGTTTGTATGATTTCTAAGCTTTATGATTTATGTCATTGAATTACTTAGTATAATGTACAATGTTTTTATGAAAAATGTTTAATGTTATGTTAAACAAAGTAATTAATGAGATCAAACATGAGAAAGCCCTGATTGAAGTTGAATAACTTAGGATACTCGATGTACCACATGAAACAAGAAAGTCCGTATAAGACCAAGCCGAGGCATGGCATCGGCAAGCAAGCAAGATATCATGTAAGTCCAAGGCAAGCTTGGCATTGAGTAAGTTATCATGTAAGTCCAAGGCAAGCTTGGCATTGAGTAAGTTATCATGTAAGTCCAAGGCAAGCTTGGCATTGAACAAGTTATCATGTAAGACCAAGGCAAGCTTGGCATTGAAAAGTTATCAAGGGAAAGAGATCCCATATAAGTCCAAGTTAAGGCATGGCATTGGTGAGAACAAGAGAGACTTCGTATAAGTCCATGTTAAGTCATGGCCTCGAAATTTAGATAAGATTTAGTATCCTCGGTTATTCATATAAATTCATCGGGAAACAGGTTAAGCTCCAAAGAGATAACAAGAAAGCTAAGTAAGTAAGGTTATTATCAAGTGATAAAGAATATTATTCATGTTATGAATGATGAATTAGAAATTATGAGTATTATGTTCAAGTATGCTGATCAATGTGATCTAGTGATACAGGTACTTTGTTTGCCGATCAAGTATGAGTAAGTAAGCTTTATAGCTGAAATTTACGATGCCATTGTTCTTGCCAAATGGTTTATATTAAGCAAGAACGTTGCTATGTGCATTATGCAAACTTACTAAGCTAAATGCTTACGTCTTTTATTATTTCTTTCTATGTAGTCCCGCCAAGCTAACTTGTGGATCGTTGAAGTCGGAGCTCGAATCACACTATCAACCGCTATTTTGGTATAGCCAAGTTGTTTATTTAAGTATGGCATGTATAGGAAACATTTCATTTTGAGTATATGTCTTAGAAAAGGGAAAAGCATGGGCTATCAAGTTTATTATTATTCTTTTGTAAATGGCTAAATGATTGGCCAAGATTGACTAAGTATGTATGTTATTGATATCAATGGAGCATGTTATATTGTTCATTAAAGTTGTAGTGATTTGAGTTGTTGAGATAGTATGAATTTGCGCTTGATTTCAGGGTGGCAATTGGCTTGGTAAATAGCCTCTAAGTGCCCACACGGTCGGATACACGGACGTGTGTCTAAGCCGTGTGTACCCTGCACCATTGCACCTTAAGTTAGAATATCAAGTTGTAGTACACGGTCTAAGTCCACGGGCATGCCATGGCTGTGTGTTATAAGTCAGAATGCTAAGGTTTTTCACACGGGCCAGGACCACGGGCGTGCCATGGCCGTGTGAAGTTTGGCAGTAAGCTCGAGTTTTAAGCACGGTTAGGAGACATGGGCGTGTCTCAGGGTTACACGGGCGTGTCCCAACTCACATTAGCGTGTGACCCCTGTTTCAATGATAAGTTTTCGATTGAGTTCTGAAAGTTTACGGACATCAGTTTAAGGCCTCATAGGCCCAGGAAAAGTACAAGTTGATTAAGAAAGATAAGTTCTTAATTCGGAACAAAATTTTATAGCCGTAAGTACTTGATTAAGCAAGTTCAAGCATAGTAACTTCTCGTATTCGGTCTAAGCCTCGGACTTGGGTATGGGGTGTTACATTTAGTGGTATCAGAGCTACGATTTAGTCAGTTCTAGGACTAACGTAGTATGAGCACGAGTCTAGCTATACATACCATACGTAAGAATGTTTTTATAATGATAGTGTGACGACTCCTGATGACTTAAATTATGTTTATATATATAGTAAATGGATCCTGAATGAGATATGGCGGATGACGTAGAAAGTAATGCGCCGGCTCCCGTTGAAGGGACGATGCCGAACGAGAATGAGAATGGACCCACTACGGTGAGTCAAGAAGGAGGAGAAGGGGCTAGAGAAGCCTTCCTCCACATGATGAATACGTGGTATTCAGAGTTCGTTCGTATGAACCCAAATGTACAACCCCCTCCACCCCCACCTGTTCCACAACCTATTCCAGTAGCCCATCATGTAGTAGAGGTGGTAAGAGGAGACAAACCTCCAGTTGATAGGATCAAGAAACATGGGGCAGAAGAATTTTGGGCGAAAAGAGAAGATTATTCGAAAAAAGCTGAGTTTTGGTTAGAAAATACCATTAGGGTATTTAATGAGCTATCATGCACACCTGAGGAAAGCATGAAGTGTGTAGTCTCCCTTTTAAGAGATTCTGCCTATCAATGGTGGAACACCCTTGTATCAGTAGTACCAAGGGAGAAGATCACATGGGAATTCTTCCAAGAAGAGTTCAAGAAAAAGTATATCAGTCAAAGATTTGTAGATCAGAAAAGAAAAGAATTTTTAGAGTTAAAGTAAGGCAAGATGTCAGTGACCGATTATGAGCGTGAGTTTGTGCGACTCAGCAAATACGCTCGAGAATGCGTGCCCACCGAGGCCATCATGAGCAAAAGATTTGAAGATGGGCTAAATGAGGACATCAAACTATTTGTTGTTGTACTAGAATTGAAAGAATTTGTTGTGCTAGTGGAGAGAGCTTGTAAAGCCGAAAAGCTAGTAAAAGAGAAGAAAAAGTCTGAAATTGAGTCTCGTGACTCTAAAAAGAGACAGTGGAATAAGTCATCCCAATCCTCATCCAAGAAGTCAAGAGATTTACCCACCCGATCGGCTACTTCCATTGGGTTTTCAAAGAAAGACAAGAGTAAACAGTATTCGGGAAATAAAGCACAGACTACTTCAGTCGCTAGTGTGGGGAACTTTCAATCTGAAAGACCTGAATGCCCACAGTGTGGCAGACGTCATCTTGGAGAATGCCGAGCGCACGAAAATGCATGTTTTAGATGTGGTTCCCAAGACCACTACATAAAGGATTGTCCAGAGATAATGAAAGAAGAGAGAGCTCAGAACCCGAGATCTAGGAGTATGGTCAGAGGGAGACCGCAGAGAAACCCAGGAAGTGGGGCAAGAGGAAGAGGTAACCCTAGAGAGCAGGCCGCGAGACCCGAGGGTAGGGCGCCTGCACGAACTTATGCCATTCACGCTCGCGAAGAGGCATCTTCCCATGATGTTATCACGGGTACCTTTTCTCTTCATGATGTTAAAGTTATTGCTTTAATAGATCCCGGATCTACACACTCTTACATTTGCATGAAATTAGTATCCGATTTGAGTATGCCTATAGACTCTAAAGAATTTATGATTAAGGTGTCTAATCCTTTAGGCAAGAGTGTGTTAGTTGATGAAGTATGTAAAGATTGTCCATTAATGATTAGAGGTCATTGTTTTAAAGCAAACCTTATGTTGTTACCATTTGATGAGTTTGACCTCATTCTCGGTATGGACTGGTTGACTGCCCATAATGTAATATTTAATTGTGGGAAGAAATACATTGAGATGAGATGTGAGAATGGGGACACCCTTCACATAGAATCAGATGAACAGAGTAGGTTGCCGGTTGTGATTTCCCATATGACGACACAGAAATACATGAGAAAAGGGTATGAGGCATATTTGGCTTTTGTGATGAATGATAAAGAAACAAAGTTAAAGATTGAGTCCGTACTGATAGTATGTGAGCACATGGATGTTTTTCCAGAAAAATTACCAGGATTACCTCCAATCAGAGAAGTTGAGTTCAACATTGAGCTAGCTCCCGGTACTGTACCAATATCTATTACTCCTTACAGAATGGCTCCAACGGAGTTGAAAGAGTTGAAGATACAGTTGCAAGAGTTAACAGACAAAGGCTTTGCAAGGTCAAGTTATTCTCCTTGGGGTGCTCCAGTTTTATTTGTGAAAAAGAAGGATGGCACTATGAGATTGTGCATAGATTACCGTCAGCTTAATAAAGTGACAGTAAAGAACAAGTACCCATTACCAAGGATCGATGATTTTTTCGATCAATTGAAAGGAGCCACCATTTTCTCTAAGTTAGACTTGAGATCGGGGTATTACCAGTTAAGAGTAAAGGAGTCAGATGTATCCAAGACTGCTTTTCAAACAAGGTATGGGCATTATGAATTTTTAGTCATGCCTTTTGGTTTGACCAATGCTCCTGCGGTATTCATGGACTTAATGAACCGCATCTTCAGACCATACCTCGACAAGTTTGTAGTCGTTTTTATTGATGACATACTGATTTATTCCCGAGATGAGAATGAGCATGCTGAGCACCTACGAATGGTTTTACAGATTCTTCGAGAAAATCAATTGTATGCCAAGTTCAGTAAAAGTGAGTTTTGGCTCAATGAAGTAGGATTTCTGGGGCATATAGTCTCAGGAGAAGGGTTTTAAGTAGACCCAAGTAAGATCTCGGCTATTACAGATTGGAAACCACCGAGAAATATCTTTGAGGTTAGAAGTTTCCTAGGCCTAGCCGGCTATTATAAACGATTTGTCAAGGGGTTTTCCATGATTGCAACCCCGATGACGAAGTTGTTACAGAAAAATGTGAAGTTTGAGTGGACAGGTATATGCCAACAAAGTTTCAAAAAATTGAAAGCATTATTGACAGAAGCTCAAGTTTTAGTACAACCTGAGATGGGGAAAGAGTTCATAGTTTACAGCGATGCATCCTTAAATGGATTAGGTTGTGTACTTATGCAAGAAGGCAAAGTGATTGCTTATGCCTCAAGATAGTTAAAGCCTCATGAGAAGAATTATCCGACGCACGACCTAGAGTTAGCTGCCATAGTCTTCGCATTGAAGATATGGAGACATCATCTATATGGTGAGAGATGTCAGATCTTTACCGATCACAAAAGTCTGAAGTAAAAAGAGTTGAATTTAAGGCAAATGAGATGGTTAGAGTTGATAAAAGACTATGAGTTAGTCATTGACTACCATCCAAGAAAGGCGAATGTTGTCGCCGATGCTTTAAGCAGAAAGTCCTTATTTGCATTAAGAGCAATGAATTCACGGATAATTTTATCTGATGATGATTCCATTATAGCTGAGTTGAGAGCTAGACCAGTATTCCTCCAAGAGATTTCTGAGGCTCAGAAAGAAGATAGAAAATTACAAATCAAAAGAGCTCAGTGCGAGTCAGATGTTGAATCCGACTTTCGGATTAGTTCAGAAGGATATTTGATGTTTAAAGGTAGAATTTGTGTACCGAGAAAAGAGGAGCTTATTCGGAGAATTTCACATGAGGCACATAACGGGTGTTTGTCTGTACATCCGGGTAGTACTAAAATGTATAATGATTTGAAGCAACAGTATTGGTGGCCGAAAATGAAGAAAGACATTTCAAAATTTGTTTCCAAATGTATGATTTGTCAGCAAGTAAAAGCTGAACACCAAGTACCTTCAGGCTTGCTTCAACCCATTTTAGTTCCGGAGTGGAAATGGGACCGCATTACTATGGATTTTGTAACGGGTTTACCGTTGTCTCCGAGCAAGAAAGATGTTGTATGGGTTGTGGTTGATAGACTTACGAAGTCAGCCCATTTTATACCTGTACGAGTTGATTACTCAATAGACAAGTTAGCAAACTTGTATGTTTCAGAAATAGTAAGACTTCATGGAGTTCACTTATCAATCATATCGGATAGAGATCCG
Organism: Gossypium sturtianum; assembly: GCA_025698515.1. Classification (NCBI taxonomy): domain Eukaryota; kingdom Viridiplantae; phylum Streptophyta; class Magnoliopsida; order Malvales; family Malvaceae; genus Gossypium; species Gossypium sturtianum. Next base: position 127,824,490 of record CM046950.1, read on the forward strand.
AGATTCACATCCAGGTTTTGGAAGAAGTTACAAGAGGCCTTGGGTACAAAGTTGAACCTTAGTACCGCTTTTCATCCTCAAACTGACGGTCAATCAGAGAGGTTAATTCAAGTGCTCGAGGATATGCCCAGATGTTGTATTCTAGAGTTCCGAGGTAGTTGGGAAAAGTTTCTCCCATTAGTAGAGTTTGCCTACAATAATAGTTTTCAGTCGAGTTTAAAGATGGCGCCCTATGAGGCTTTATATGGGCGTAAGTGCAGAACGCCTTTATTTTGGACTGAACTCAAAGAAAACCAAATTCACGGGGTTGATTTGGTTAGAGAAGCTGAAGAGAAAGTAAGAGTGATACGAGAGTGCTTAAAAGCTGCTTCAGACAGACAGAAATCCTACTCGGATTTAAAAAGAAAAGAGATAGAGTATCAAGTTGGAGATAAAGTTTTCTTGAAAGTGTCTCCTTAGAGAAAAGTTCTCAGATTTGGCCGAAAAGGCAAGTTGAGTCCATGTTTTATTGGACCGTATGAGATTACTGAGAAAGTTGGCCCTGTAGCTTACAGATTGGCTTTGCCATCAAAGTTAGAAAAGATACATGATGTGTTTCATCCCGACATGACTTATGGTGAAGAACAAGTCAAGATATTAGCTCGGGAAGTGAAGCAGCTAAGAAAGAAAAGTATTGCCTTAGTGAAAGTATTGTGGAAAAGGCATGGAATAGAAGAAGCCACATGGGAACCAGAAGAGAGTATGAGAAACCAGTACCTAAACCTTTTCACTGGTAAGATTTTCGAGGACGAAAATCCATAAGGGGGGAGAATTGTAATAGCCCAATTTAGGGCCTAGTCGGAATAGTGGTGCGAGGCCACGAATCCGAGGTGATTTTATGAGTTTTTAAGGTTCATGCCATGTTTGCATGTTAGTGTGAAAGTTTCATGAAGCAATTTTGCGAAAATGAAGTTGAATGGTCAAAAAGGACCAAATTGCAAAAGTTGTAAAATGTGAGTTTCTAGAAGCATTTTGTATGAAATAGCTTTAGAATATTAATTATGAGTCCTTAAATAGCAATTTGCCCAAATTATAAATTTTGGACAAAAATGGACATGAGTTAGTAAAATAGATTTTTTTAAAGAGAAGGGCATTTTGGTCATTTGTCTAATAAGTGATTAAAATAGGAAAAAGATGATAAAATTTCATTCATCTTCTTCCTTCCATTGCTTTAAAATTTGAAGACTCCATAGCTAGGGTTCTTCATTTTTTTCAAGCTTGCTAGTAAGTTCATCTTAGCCCCGTTTTTAATATTCTTCGTGTTTTTAAAGTCCTCGTATTATGAATTAGCTATTTTTGGCTATAAGATGAGCTAAGATGCATGTTCAAAAATCTACCCATGAATGACATGCATGCTAAATGATGTTTTATGTAAGTTTATGAGAGTTTGATGTTAGATAAACATCTTTTTCTAAGTGAATTTCATGAAAAATGAGCATAGGGACTAGTTTGTAAAAGTTTTGAAATTAGTCATACCTATTAGAAATAATGAGAATTGATAATGGCTATAGTAGAGAAAATGAATCAGCTAAGCATGTAGTCTAAGAAAGTTGAATGAAAATTATTTTACGAGCCTTGGGGCAAAAGTGCAAATATAAGAGTATAGGGGCAAAACAGTAATTTTTCCCAAGTATGAGTAAAGGGTCAATTTAGTCAATGTGAATATGAAATGATCTATTTATGACTATAGATAAAGAAAAACGAAGCCCGGATCGAAACCGAGGCAAGGACAAAATCGAGGACTAAATTGCATATCTACATACATTTTGTATATTGAGGTAAGTTTGTATGATTTCTAAGCTTTATGATTTATGTCATTGAATTGCTTAGTATAATGTACAGTGTTATTATGAAAAACGTTTAATGTTATGTTAAATAAAGAAATTAATGAGATCAAGCATGAGAAAGCCCTGATTGAAGTTGAATAACTTAAGATACTCGATCTACCACATGAAACAAGAAAGTCCGTATAAGACCAAGCCGAGGCATGGCATCGGCAAGCAAGCAAGATATCATGTAAGTCCAAGGGAAGCTTGGCATTGAGTAAGTTATCATGTAAGTCCAAGGCAAGCTTGGCATTGAGTAAGTTATCATGTAAGTCCAAGGCAAGCTTGGCATTGAACAAGTTATCATGTAAGACCAAGGCAAGCTTGGCATTGAAAAGTTATCAAGGGAAAGAGATCCCATATAAGTCCAAGTTAAGGCATGGCATTGGTGAGAACAAGAAAGACTTCGTATAAGTCCTTGTTAAGTCATGGCCTCGAAATTTAGATGAGATTTAGTATCCCCGGTTATTCATATAAATTCATCGGGCAACGAGTTAAGCTCCAAAGAGATAACAATAAAGCTAAGTAAGTAAGGTTATTATCAAGTGATAAAGAATATTATTCATGTTGTGAATGATGAATTAGAAATTATGAGTATTATGTTCAAGTATGCTGATCAATGTGATCTAGTGATACAGGTACTTTGTTTGCCGATCAAGTATGAGTAAGTAAGCTTTATAGCTGAAATTTACGATGCCATTGTTCATGTCAAATGGTTTATATTAAGCAAGTACGTTGCTATGTGCATTATGCAAACTTACTAAGCTAAATGCTTACGTCTTTTATTATTTCTTTCTATGTAGTCCCGCCAAGCTAACTTGTAGATCGTTGAAGTCGGAGCTCGAATCACACTATCAACCGCTATTTTAGTATAGCCAAGTTGTTTATTTAAGTATGGCATGTATAGGAAACATTTCATTTTGAGTATATGTCTTAGAAAAGGGAAAAGCATGGGCTATCAAGTTTATTATTATTCTTTTGTAAATGGCTAAATGATTGGCCAAGATTGACTAAGTATGTATGTTATTGATATCAATGGAGCATGTTATATTGTTCATTAAAGTTGTAGTGATTTGAGTTGTTGAGATAGTATGAATTTGCTCTTGATTTCAGGGTGGCAATTGGCTTGGTAAATAGCCTCTAAGTGCCCACACGGTCGGACACATGGGCGTGTGTCTAAGCTGTGTGTACCCTGCACCATTGCACCTTAAGTCAGGATATCAAGTTGTAGTACACGGTCTAAGTCCACGGGCGTGCCATGGCCGTGTGTTATAAGTCAGAATGCTAAGGTTTTTCACACGGGCCAGGACCACGGGCGTGCCATGGCCGTGTGAAGTTTGGCAGTAAACTCGAGTTTTAAACACGGTTAGGAGACATGGGCGTGTCTCAGGGTTACACGGGCGTGTCCCAACTCACATGGGCGTGTGACCCCTATTTCAATGAAAAGTTTTCGATTGAGTTCCGAAAGTTTACGAACATGAGTTTAAGGTCTCGTAGGCCCAGGAAAAGTACAAGTTGATTAAGAAAGATAAGTTCTTAATTCAGAACAAAATTTTATAGCCGTAAGTACTTGATTAAGCAAGTTCAAGCATAGTAACTTCTCGTATCCGGTCTAAGCCTCGGACTCGGGTATGGGGTGTTACAGAGTCACCTCTAAATGCCAATGCCATATCCCTGATAAGGTCTTATATGGACTTCCTCGTCAAATATTGATGCCATATTCTGGATATGGTCTTATACGGAAATCTCAACTCGGTGCCGAGGCCATGTCCCGGTCGTGGTCTTATACGGGACCTTGTCTATCTCATATCTCGATGATAGCCTCATCATTTTAGTCCTCTAGGACTTCAACCTCATGTTCAACAACAGTTACTCTATTTAGTAGAGTATTATGCATCGATGTGATACAAGGTATTCTTAATCATGCTAGCATAATTATTGCATTAATCCGATGCAAACTTACTCAACTTAACTCTCATAACGCCTCATCAAAATTCAATAGTGGTAAGGGAGTGAGGTTGCAAAGTCCCTTAGCCTAACTCTCATGACTACATACATATGATTTAATATTCATCATCAATGAAACATCATCATAGTCACACAACTCGCTCCAAGTGAAAGTTCATGTTTATCATGCTACAATCGTTTCTATTACTCATTATTTCGAACTGTGACTTCACTTATTCAAGTTTCACATTAAGGTCTACTTGAGTACTCAACATTTAACTCTATTTCCTCTTACTATTCCTTATTAATCTAAAGAATGTCTTACGGGTTTTGAATACGTCGTTTATTTGATTGCCATAGTCCGACTATGGTCTTACTCGTATCACAACATCATAGCCCAGCTATTGCTTTACATGTCGTCATGATGCCATAGCCTCGCTATGGTCTTACACGAAATCTCATATCAACACAAATGCCATATCCCAGATACGGTCTTACATGGAAACTCATATCGATGTCGACGCCATATCCCAGATATGGTCTTACACTATCTCATACTGAAGCCAGGTCCCAGACGTGGTCTCACACGTGATTACTATTTGATGCCGATGCCATATCCCAGATATGGTCTTATACGGGATCTCACAACAATTATCGATGCCATATCCCCGGTTTGGTTTTATTTTGATTATCTTATTCAATCACCGAAGCCATATCCCTGATATGGTCTTATACAGGATCATGTATCGATACCAATGCCATGCCCCAGATATGGTCTTATATGGGATCACATGTACCGCCATGGTCCTACCATGGTCTTATTCATCATTTTATCATTGAACGACCGTACTCATTTCCTACATTCTACTTAGTAAAACTTTTCAGTTTTAACTCTCATACTATAATATGTGTGACTTTGTAACAGGGTCATAAGACGAAACATTATATCTTCTCTACTTTAACAGTCACACGTGATTTTTAACCATGTGGACATATTTATCATAAACAATGGCATCACAAATCTCAAATGCTTACTTACTCTTACTGCTTCTCACATACATCATGGTACTTACTAGTCTCATGTTTGTAAGGTAAACAAGGTACCAGTAACACTTGATCACATAGATCAGTATACTTTACTATAACAAGCATAATCTCAACATCATCATTCATAACATGAATTATACTTGTTAGTCAGCCTTCACTAGCATGACATGATATCAACTTTACTACTAACTTTCTTGCTATCTCATTTAAGCTTTACTCTTTTGCCCGATGAATTACTATGAATGACCGAGGATACTTGAATCTCATTTCACATGTATCTTGATGCCAATGCTATATCCTTGATATAGTCTTACATGGGATCTCTTACTTGGTATCGATGCCATGTCTTGACATGGACTTACACGAAGTCTTGCTTGTGGGTTCCCTTGGGAACTTACCATTGCCATGTCTCGACATGGTCTTAATTGGTATCTTTACTTGTCAATGCCGAGCCTTGGCTTGGACTTACATGAAATCTTTCTTGTTACTCACCAATGCCATGCCTTGGCTTGGACTTACATGGGATCTCTATCTCTTTATAGCTTTTCAATGCCAAGACTTGTCGTGGACTTACATGATAACTTTGCTTGGAAACTCACCAATGCCATGACTTGGCTTGGGCTTATATGGGTCTTCATCTCATAGTAACTCTTCAATGCCAAGACTTGTCTTGGTCTTACATGATAACTTGCTTGATTGCCGATGCCATGTCTTGACATGGTCTTATACGGACTTTCTTGTCTCATGTGGCAGATTAAGTATCCTAAGTAATTCATTTTCAATCGGGACTTTCATATACATGCTCTTAGTAACTTATTTGTTTAATAAATCATTAAACATTTTCATGGAAATAATATGCATATAACAACATCACAAGCAATTCAATGAAATATTCATGAAGCTTGAAAATCTTACAAACTTACTGAAATTAGCTCGGTTGGGAATTATCACTGTCTTAACAAAACAATTTCGTTAAAGCCGGGAGACATCACACTATCACGGTCCACATATGGCATGTATAGCTTGTAACACCCCAAACCCGGCCCATGCGTTATGACCGGATCTGACATGTCACATGAGAAAACGTGTAAAATCCTTTTGATTCGTACTAAAATAGGTATTATTTTGTTATAATCAAGAAAAACAAGTTTGATTTGAAATACTTAATAAAATACAACTAATCTCGAAGGTTGATTGATAAATCGATAATTTGAACTAGTAATCTTATAAAACCGTGACTTTTGAAAATATCGTTGATAATTCGAAAGAAAATTTCCGAGTTAAAATATTTGTAAAAGTTTGTTATGAAATCCATTTGTTAATCTATTTTGGAAAACCGTTATTTAAATTTTTAGAAAAATTCCCATTTAAAATAATGCAAGAAAAATAATAAGTACGACTAAACGTAAAACCAAATAAAAATATCCCAGAGGCCTTATTACAACTTTAAAACCCGAAATAATAAAAGCAACGAAATAATACGGAAAAGAAGTTTACTAAAGTCCGAAATTAACAATCCAAAAGTATGGGCTCCACCGAGTCATCCATGGCCTCAAGTCCTCGTCACTGAGCATTACCTACAAGGGTTAATAAAAAGGGGGAGCGAGTTACAAGAACTCAGTGTATAATCCCCTTACCGTCATCCACTGGGCCTGAACCCATATAGCAATATCATGGGCCTAATCCCTTTTACATAACAATCTTAAAATGAAGCAAATGTATGAATGTATACAACCCAACCCATCCTAGATATCCATCCGCTACACACCACCCGTACCATCCCATCACACCTGTGGGGATCAAGTCAACCCACCCCGCCAAACACACCAATCTCAGGCAAGTCGCCATTTAATTCGCAGGCAAGATGCAATTTAATTCGCAGGCAAGATGCCATTTAATTCGCAGCCAAGATGCCATTTAATAATATTTGTGGCTGAGCCACCAGAGTCATAATTATGCGTGGCATAGCCACTATACAGATTGTGGCAGAGCCACCAGAATATCATATACGGTAATATAATCGGCACACAGCCTTGGTAAAAAAATGATTGACATAGAGTCGTTAATTCATATGTTAGGCACATAGCCCCGGGTAAATACGTTTAGCACAAAGCATAATAACGACGGCACAAAGCCATATTTAGGTTGGCACATAGCCATTATCAGAATTTGTGGCAGAGCCACCAGAATCAGAATGAAACATAATAACATACATTTTTGTGGCAATGCCACCGGGCTACACTTCTCTTCAACATTTTTTTTCCCATCCCATGCAAATTATGTAAATGCAGCATACATAATAAAGAATACATAATAAAGCATAATATCCACAAATATAAACAACAATCATTGATTTAGAGATTTATTACGGTAAATCGGCCCATTATTACACTTTATAGTTTGGCCCATTAGGGCAATCTATCAAATCAGCCCATCGGGGCATTTTCATAATTCGGCCCATAAGGGTATTTTTGTAATTCGGAACTTTTAAGGATCTTTAAGCAATACGGCCCATTAAGGCATTCTAGCAAATCGGCCCTTTAGGAGCATTTCCGTGATTCAGCTCATAGGGGCATTTTCGTAATTCGAAACTTAGGGGCATAAAAATTGAAACTGTCCATCTGCGTCATATTGACTAAATTGACTATAACTCGAGTTAGGAAACTCGAAATTTAGATCCGTAAATTTTAATTGAAAATAGACTCATATATCTTCTTACAAAAAGTTTTCCAGAATTTTTGGCTCAGCCATTTAGTTGAATTTATTCATTAAATATCCCTTGTTTCACTGACAAACGGTTCTAACCTCCCTTAACTGAAATCCATATATCTCACTTTACAGTTTTCATATGTTGCTCCCACTTGTTTCTATTTAAAATAGGCTCACTAAGGAATCTACACATATAAATTATAACTCATAATTCACTTTGTACAATTTTAAATGGTTTTTCCAAGACAGAACAGGGAACCACGAAGTCATTCAGAACCAGTGTCACTAAAATTAAAATATCTCAGAATATAAAATCCCTCTTCCTACTCAGTTTCCTTCATTTAAAAATAGACATAGTAAGATTTAATTCTATATCTTATTCACTTACTAATTCCATTTCTCCTATTTTTCGTGATTTTTCAAAATCTCATCACTGCTGCTAACCAAAACTATTTCATTGCAAAATATGGTTACCACTACGAACATACGTACGCCCGAGTGGTCACGGATGCCGGTTTCCGGTTTTCTTCAATATTTTGACCGAATCACAGAACATTTCATGCAAACCTTCAGAGAGGTATGAGATTACACACCATTTCAAACATGTATTCGGAAGGGTACGGGATTACACACCTGATTTGGATTTCCTAAAGAACCACTCTTTGTTACCCCCACAATCGTGATCCTTCCCTACTAGATTCAAAAATCCGGCCTTGCACCTTGGCTATTGCAACGAGTTCCTAAAGTAAATAAGTGATGTACCAAAGGGGTTAGCCTTCATCCTATATTCGGCCCTTCCACAAGAGTAGGAAGTTGATATCTTCACCACAAAATAGAATCACATGAGCGGCGCAAAACATCGAAATAAAGAGTAACATCTTACCACCAATATTCTGCCTAATCACCCACTTACCAATCAACTTCTGAAACCAAGGCTAAGAGAATGATAAGTAGCAGCAAAAGATGGCTTGATTCGGCCCTTAATAACAGGGATGAGTCGAAAGGGATAACAAGGTTTGGCACTAGCAACAAGACAATAACTCTAGGTTCGGCTATGGAGACTATACCGAAAAGAAAACCAATCAAAGAACAAGCTATTAAAGAACACAAACCGGAATGGTAGCTATAGGAGAGATTCGACTAAGGAAGAAAAGGGTTAGAAAGACATGGTGAAGTTGAGGTTTTGAGTAGGAAAAATTGAAGAAGACCCCAAAATGCCTCGAAAAGGAAAAGTGATCCCAAAAATGAGAAAATGCAAGGGAGAGCTAGAGAAATTCGGCTCCCCCTCTCCCCCCCTAACAAAACCATGTATCATCTTTACCAAAAGATGAGTGTTGACCAAAATTCTTTCAAAAACATCCTCCACATAATAGGCCAACATGTTCCCTTCTCTTTCCTATTCTTCCATTTCTTTCCTTCCTTTTCCCTTATCTTCCTCCTTACCATATTCCTTAGTCATCTTTCCCAAATTAAAAAGTCTTCTTTTCCTTATTAAAGCCTTGACCGACACTTACCTTATAGTACAAAAATTTAATCCAAAATATTTGCACTAGATGGGATTCGAACCTTAAACCATTAGTACACTCCACACGCCACTTTCCACCTTTACCAATAGACTCCTTGTGCTAGCAAAATGCACACTTATTTCCTTAAGCATTGATGCCACTTACCTTCTCTCCTTAAAGTGCTTAAACATAAAAATTTTGCTAAGGCCCAATTTGAACCTGGAACTTCCTAGAAACCTCGTAACTTTCCAAAATCACCTTCTTAATAAGTCCAACTTGAAATAATGCCGTTCTTTTGTTCTTAAAAATTTTAAATACTCCTACTCCCCAAGGCCCATTGGGCCCAATTCTACTAGGCCCAAATTCGGGTCGTTACAATTCTACCCTCCTTAAAGAAATTTCATCCTCGAAATTTCCAACCAACTACTAAACGCACCGCTCAAATCACACCACTATGCTTTCACTGTGCACTCTGATCTTAATAACACTAATGTACTTTCAACATAATCTTGAATCCCCTTTCACACACCCAAACATCTAACCACAGAAGCAAACAGTTATCTACCACTTATACCTAAAATTTTCTACATTCAATCATTACGTCCAACCAAAACATACCTGACTTGATGGTGATGAAACAATCCCGAGCCTTATGCTCCTTAGACCCGCATTTCAAGCATGCTCCTGACCTCCTTCAACATTCTCCTAGATGACGCCTTCTGCAATATTCGCAAGCCGAAAAATTTGGACGTGTCTTAACACGCTTTACTGAACGAGACTGCGACCCAAAAGAACCGCGATCTCTTTTCTTCTTACAGTCCATACACCCAACTCGAAGTGCTTCACTAATTTCTTTAACCTCCCCTAATACCTCCTTAACTATCTGAGTCAGCTCAACAACCCAAGCTCGATCATGAGATCCCGTCTCAGCCACTGGCGATGCCAGCGCCTCCCTTTCGAGCACATGCCTCGATACCAAAGATCCAGCCCTAGCACCTCAGCCTCTATCACGGTCGCGTCTACGATGTCCACGTCCTCTAGCGCTCATGTTCACTAATTCGATTTAATCTGATTAATAGTCTTATGAATCAATATGCTATTTCAGTGTTTATTAAACAATATTTTATGGAGTATAGTAAGTAAAGTTGTTTTCGTAGTACGTATCCTATAGTCTCAATCTCTACAGTTTCAGCTCCTAAAACAAAAAGTTCTAGAGTATTTCTACAGTCACACAACAATATTCAAAAATGAAAACATAAACTTACTTGACTTGGGGCCGGATGCCCGTGGTGCCATACTTCCCTTAAAACATGCATTTACAAATCGAATTTCAAGTAGTTTCGAAAACACTTTTGAATCCAAACCACAGTCGAGTTTTGCAATCGGGCTCTGATACCATAAAATGTAACACCCCAAACCCGGCCCATGCGTTATGACCGGATCTAACATGTCACATGAGAAAACGTGTAAAATCCTTTTGATTCGTACTAAAATAGGTATTATTTTGTTATAATCAAGAAAAATAAGTTTGATTTGAAATACTTAATAAAATACAACTAATCTCGAAGGTTGATTGATAAATCGATAATTTGAACTAGTAATCTTATAAAACCGTGACTTTTGAAAATATCGTTGATAATTCGAAAGAAAATTTCCGAGTTAAAATATTTGTAAAAGTTTGTTATGAAATCCATTTGTTAATCTATTTTGGAAAACCGTTATTTAATTTTTTATCAAAATCCCCATTTAAAATAATGCAAGAAATATAATAAGTACGGCTAAACGTAAAAACAAATAAAAATATCCCAGAGGCCTTATTACAACTTTAAAACCCGAAATAATAAAAGCAACGAAATAATACGGAAAAGAAGTTTACTAAAGTCTGAAAATAACAATCCAAAAGTACGGGCTCCACTGAGTCATCCATGGCCCCAAGTCCTCGTCACTGAGCATTACCTACAAGAGTTAATAAAAAGGGGGAGTGAGTTACAAGAACTCAGTGTATAATCCCCTTACCATCATCCACTGGGCCTGAACCCATGTAGCAATATCATGGGCCTAAGCCCTTTTACATAACAATCTTAAAATGAAGCAAATGTATGAATGTATGCAACCCAACCCATCCTAGATATCCATCCCCTGCACACCACCAATACCATCCCATCACACCTGTGGGGATCAAGTCAACCCACCCCACCAAACACACCAATCGCAGGCAAGTCGCCATTTAATTCGCAGGCAAGATGCCATTTAATAATATTTGTGGTTGAGCCACCAGAGTCATAATTATGCGTGGCATAGCCACTATACAGATTGTGGCAGAGCCACTAGAATATCATATACGGTAATATAATCGGCACACAGCCTTGGTAAAAAGATGATCGACACAGAGTCGTTAATTCATATGTTAGGCACATAGCCCCGGGTAAATACGTTTAGCACAAAGCCATAATCACGATGGCACAAAGCCATATTTAGGTTGGCACTTAGCCATTATCAGAATTTTTGGCAGAGCCACAAGAATCAGAATGAAACATAATAACATACATTTGTGTGGCAATGCCACCAGGCTACACTTCTCTTCAAATTTTTTTTTCACATCCCATGCAATTTATGTAAATGCAACATACATAATAAAGCATACATAGTAAAGCATAATATCCACAAATATAAACAACAATCATTGATTTAGAGATTTATTACGGTAAATTGGCCTATTATCACACTTTATAGTTTGGCCCATTAGGGCAATCTATCAAATCGGCCCATAGGGGCATTTTTGTAATTCGGCCCATAAGGGTATTTTCATAATTTGGCACTTTTAAGGATCTTTAAGCAATACGGCCCATTAAGGAATTCTAGCAAATTGGCCCTTTAGGGGCATTTCCGTGATTCGGCTCATAGGGGCATTTTCGTAATTTAGAACTTAGGGGCATAAAAATTGAAACTATCTATCTGCATCATATTGACTAAATTGACTATAACTCGAGGTAGGAAACTCGAAATTTAGATCCGTAAATTTTAATTGAAACTAGACTCATATATCTTCTTACAAAAAAATTTCCAGAATTTTTGGCTTAGCCATTTAGTAGATTTTATTCATTAAATATCCCTTGTTTCACTGACAAACGGTTCTGACCTCCCTTACCCGAAATCCATATATCTCACTGTACAGTTTTCATTTGTTGCTCCCACTTGTTTCTATTTAAAATAGGCTCACTAAGGAATATATACATATAAATTATAACTCATAATTCACTTTGTACAATTTTAAATGATTTTTCCAAGAAAGAATAGGGAACCACGAAGTCATTCAGAACCAGTCTCACTAAAACTAAAATATCTCAGAATATAAAATCCCTCTTCCTACTCTGTTTCTTTCATTTAAAAATAGACACAGTAAGATTTAATTCTATATCTTATTCACTTACTAATTCCCTTTCTCCTATTTTTCGTGATTTTTCAAAATCACGTCACTGCTGCTAACCAAAACTATTTCATTGCAAAATATGGTTACCACTACAAACATACGCACGCCCGAGTGGTCACGGATACCGGTTTCCGATTTTCTTCGATATTTTGAATGAATAACAGAACATTTCATGCAAACCTTCAGAGAGGTATGAGATTACACACCATTTCAAACATGTATTCGGAAGGGTACAGGATTACACACCTGATTTGGATTTCCTAAAGAACCACTCTTCGTTGCCCCCACAATCGTGATCCTTCCCTACTAGATTCAAAAATTTGGCCTTGCACCTTGGCTATTGCAACGAGTTCCTAAAGTAAATAAGTGATGTACCAAAGGGGTTAGCCTTCATCCAATATTCGGCCCTTCCACAACAGTAGGAAGTTGATATCTTCAGCACAAAATAGAATCACATGAGCGGAGCAAAACATCGAAATAAAGAGTAACATCTTACCACCAATATTCGGCCTAATCACCCACTTACCAATCAACTTCCGAAACCAAGGCTACGAGAATGATAAGTAGCAGCAAAGGATGGCTTGATTCGGCCCTTAATAACAGGGATGAGTCGAAAGGGATAACAAGGTTTGGCACTAACAACAAGACAATAACTCTAGGTTCAACTATGGAGACTATACCGAAAAGAAAACCAATCAAAGGACAAGCTATTAAAGAACACAAACCGGAATGGTAGCTATAGGAGAGATTCGACTAAGGAAGAAAAGGGTTAGAAAGACATGGTGAAGTTGAGGTTTTGGTTAGGAAAAATTGAAGAAGACCCCAAAATGCCTCGAAAAGGAAAAGTGATCCCAAAAATGTGAAAATGCAAGGGAGAGCTAGAGAAATTCGGCTCCCCCTCTCCCCCCCTAACAAAACCATGTATCATCTTTACCAAAAGATGAGTGTTGACCAAAATGCTTTCCAAAACATCCTCCACATAATAGGCTAACATGTTCCCTTCTCTTTCCTATTCTTCCATTTCTTTCCTTCCTTTTCCCTTATCTTCCTCCTTACCATATTCCTTAGTCATCTTTCCCAAATTAAAAAGTCTTCCTTTCCTTATTAAGGCCTTGACCGACACTTACCTTATAGTACAAAAATTTAATCCAAAATATTTGCACTAGATGGGATTCGAACCTTAAACCATTAGTACACTCCACACGCCATTTTCCACCTTTACCAATGGACTCATTGTGCTAGAAAAATGCACACTTATTTCCTTAAGCATTGATGCCACTTACCTTCTCTCCTTAAAGTGCTTAAACATAAAAATTTTGCTAAGACCCAATTTGAACCCGAAACTTCCTAGAAACCTCGTAACTTTCCAAAATCACCTTCTTAATAAGTCCAACTTGAAATAATGCCGTTCTTTTGTTCTCAAAAATTTTAAACACTCCTACTCCCCAAGGCCCATTGGGCCCAATTCTACTAGGCCCGAATTCGGGTCGTTACATAGCTAGACTCTTACTCATGCTAGGTTAGTCCGAGAATCGACTAAACCATGCTCTGATACCACTAAATGTAACACCCCATACCCGAGTCTGAGGCTAAGACCGGATACGAGACATTATTATGCTTAAACTTTCTTAAACATGTACTTACGGGCTACAAAATTTTGTTCCAAATTAAAAACTTCTCTTTCTTAGTCAAATCAGACATTTCATGGGCCTACGAGGCCTCAGACTTACGTCCCGAAACTTTCGAAACTCATCTGGAAACTTTCTCTCGAAACAGGGGTCACACGTCCATAGAGTAGATATACACTCCATACAACATTGGAACATTAAATTAACTCATACGTAATTGCAACATTCGCACATGAACTTACCTCGATGTCGAAAGGGCCGATAGGGACTTTTGCCCTCATTTCTTTTTTCATCCGTTCTAGGTCTGAAACTCGTTTTCCTTGATCTAGAACAATAAAATTTACTGATTTAATCACTTATAATTCATAATACACCTTAATCTACACTTTAGGCAGAAATGACTATTTTACCCCTACACTTTGGCAAAATTACGATTTTGCCCCTAGGCTCGTAAATAAATTTTCATCACATTTTCTTGTTAAACAAGCCTAGCTGAACATTTAATCCTCTTACAACTATCCAAAATTCCAACTATTTCATGCCTTAATGAACAAAGTACAACTTTTGCATTTTAGTCCCAAATAGGTGTTTTCATGACAACACCTTTCACAAAAGTTGTTTATCATCATCCTATCATTCATTTTATTCCATAAAAACTCATCAAACAACACAAACTCTATCATGGAAAGTCCCTAGACTTTCAACCATATTGCAAACTAGTCCTCCCATTAGCTAGCTTAAGCTTTGGGGACTCCAAAAATGCAATTTTCATCAAAAATAAGCATCAAAATCACTTACTTGAATGGAGTAAAGCTTGCTGAAATTTTAAGCTTTCAAACCCCTCCCATGGCTGATATTTTCGGTGGAGAAGAAGAGAGGAAAGATGATATATTTTTCCTTTCTTTATTTTATTATAAAACATCAATTTAACCCACCAACTTTGACAAAAAAATTAAAAGCTTTTGTCCCCCTTGTCTACATGGCCAGCCAACACACTTAAATAAGGCCAAATTGCACAATTGGGACCTCCAATTAATAATCCATAGCTATTTGGCACCTCTACCAAATAAAATAGAACTTTCACACTTTATGCGATTTAGTCCTTTTTCACAATTTAGTTAGAATTCGCTAAAATTAAGGCACCAAAATTTTCATGCATCCTTATAAACATGTTATAACACATAACATATCATGCAAATAATTTTCTCTAGCCTTGAATTAGTGATTTTGAGATCACTATTCTGACTAGCCCCTAAATCGGGCTGTTACATCCGGTCTTATCTCAATTTCTGTCGAAGGAATCACATGTGAAGGATCAGAGCGATACCGTCGTAACATCAACACATGGAACACATTATGAATCTTTTCCAACTCTACCAGCAAAGCCAACCGGTATGCTACTGGCCCAACTCTATCTGTAATCTCATACGGCCCTATGAATCTTGGACTCAATTTTCCTTTTCGTCCAAATCTCATAATCTTCTTCCATGGGGACACTTTCAAAAACACTTTGTCGCCCACTTCAAACTCAATTTCTTTTCTTTTCAGATCCGCGTACGACATCTGTCGGACCGAAGCAACTTTCAGACTATTACGGATTATTTTCACTTTCTCTTCGGTCTCTTTTATTAGATCGATCCCATGGATCCGCTTCTCACTAAGCTCGGTCTAATACAAAGGAGTTCAACACTTACGAACATACAAGGCCTCATACGGAGACATCCGTATACTTGACTGATAACTGTTGTTGTAAGCAAATTCGACTAAAGGTAGATATCTCTCCTAACTACCCTCGAATTCTAACACACAAACATCGAAGCATATCTTGAGAGAACTTGAATCACTCTTTCGGATGACCATCGGTTTGCTGATGGAACGCAGTACTGAAATTCAACTTTGTTCCCAAAGCCTCTTGCAACCTCTTCCAAAACCTCGAAGTGAACCTCGGATCCCTATCCGATATTATAGACACAGGTACACCATGTAACCTCACTATCTCTGCAACATACAACTCATTAACTTATCCAAAGAATAATCAACACGTCTTTGGAATAAAGTGAGCCGACTTCGTTAGTCTATCCACAATAACCCACACAAAGATCTCTCTTTTTCGGAGTCATCGGCAACCCCATCACAAAATCCATGGTAACCCGATCCCACTTCCATTTGGGTACCATCACTGGCTGAAGCAATCCCGAAGGCACTTGATGCTAAGCTTTCACTTGTTGACAAATCAGACACTTTGTCACGAACTCTGAAATATCTCTTTTCATACCCGGCCACCAATAAGACTTCTTCAAGTCATTATACATTTTCGCATCTTTGCTGGATGTCTTGACAAACATCCACCATGGGCCTCATGCAAAACCTTTTGAATTAACTCCTCATCTCTAGGTACACAAATTCTGTCGTAGTGGTACAAAGAAACAACCATTCGAGCCCACTCGAAAATCGGAATCACTTTCTGACTCACGCTTATCTCTCTTAGCTGACATCTCACTGTCATTTCTCTGAGCTTCACATATCTGTTGAACAAATAGTGGCTTAGCTCTCAACTCTACCAGAAAAGCACCGTCATCAGACAATGCCAAACTCGTCCTCATAACTCTTAGAGCATACAAGGATTTCCTACTCAGGGCATCCGCAACCACATTCGCTTTTCCCAGGTGGTAATCAATGACTAACTCATAATCTTTCAACAACTCAAGCCACCGTCTCTGTCAGAAATTCAGATCCTTCTGATCCATCAAATATCTTAAACTCTTGTGATCCGTAAAGATTCAGCACTTCTCACCATATAAGTAATGTCGCCAAATCTTTAACGCGAAAAAAATCGCAGCCAACTCCAAATCATGAGTCGGATAATTCTTCTCGTGCGGTTTCAACTGTCTCGAGGCGTAAGCGACTACCTTACCCTCTTGCATCAACACGTAACCGAGACCATTAAACGACGTGTCACTGTAAACCATGAACTCTTTTCCCAATTCTGGTTGAACCAAAACCGGTGCCTCAGTCAATAATGTCTTCAGTCTCTCGAAACTCTGTTGACATGTCTCAGTCCATTCAAACTTGACATCTTTGTGCAATAGTTTCGTCATCGAGGTAGCAATCACAGAGAACCCTTTTACGAAACGACTGTAATATCCTACTAATCCCAATGTAACAACCCAAACCCGGCCCAAACATTACGACCGAATTTGATTTGCTACGGAGGAAAACTTTTTTTTTTTGACACCAACCAGAACCAATTTAAGTTTCATTGAAAACCCCTTGTTTTTGGTTATCTTGCCAAAACTATACTTGGATTTAATTTGGAAGTTTAATTAAGTCCGATTATTATACCAGTTCAAGTGTGTCCGATGGCACGATAAAACTTTTTCCTGTTAACTTAAGAGAACATGTGATTTTAGTTCAATTTAATAATATAGTTTAAAGTAAACATCCAACATAAAAAAAAACAAATAAAGTTTATAGAGGCCTTATTACAACCAAAATAAAAATAACCAAATTTGAAGTTCTATAAATTTAAATCCACTGCATGGCCACCTCGAGTCCAACCGGCTCCTCAACCGCCATCTACGAGTCACCAAAAAATGTTAAAGGAGAAGGTGAGTCACCAAGACTCAGTATGTAACCCTTCCCCCGTTTAAAGCAACATTTCATACACAACATATAACAGTTAATATGCAGAGTATCGTGTGCCCAACCTAGCCAACCAAACGCCTTTGTCTACCCCATGTGGTACCAAACCACTGGTGACCGTAGTCACAATGTGTTACCAAAACACTGGTGGTGCCAAACCACTGGTGACATATAGTCACAATGTGCTACCAAAGCACTGGTGTCCGTAGACACAAATCGGGTGATGGGGCCAACCCATCGTGTGATACCAAATCACTGGCAGACGATCCCATATCTCATGTGGGGCCAACCCACGGTGGTGTTAACCACAGGGACAAGTCGCTATGAGGTGCCAAACCTCTGGAGGTACCAAACCTCTGGTGACATATAGTCACAGTGTGTTACCAAAACACTGGTGCTCGTCAGCACGAATCATCACTGCCCCCTCCTCTCGTATAACCCCTAATAGGTAAACAGTTAACAACAAATCTCATGCATTTATCACATGTATCAATAAGCCATGCTTCCCAAAAGCATCAAAGTAATCTCATATTAACAGAGACTTACCGGGATCCTCACTTGTACCGTTAAGGTACCAATCCACATCTACATCAAGCAGATTTACATACAAAATACATATATATAACACAACATTAACTGCTATACGTGTGTATGTACACACCTGTCACCCTTGGATGTTCTAAATCTGAAAAAGAAACGTTGGCCACCCTAGATCTGCTGATCCCTATATTCGGCCAAATACCCATATTAGTACTATGGCCTATTCGGCCAAGTCAAATTATTAGAAGGGGTTCCTTATGAACCCGAACCTTACCTATCACCCCTTGAGTACTCACTTCGGTGCCAGGTACGCGATTCTGCTTCACTCCTACATTCGGCCACCACTAGAGTTATTAGTTTTCGGCTTAAACGAATAGTAAACTAAAGGAAATCTTCTTACCACTACTTACCAAAAGCCGAATGCTAGAGATTAGGAGTTTGGGTCGACTTCTTCACAACTTGGGGTACCTAGGAGAGATCGTTTACCAATGTTTAGAAGCCTTGTTAGCCTTTGCCGAAATCGGCACTTCCTTGTAAAAGAAATCGACAAAGAAAGAAGACAAAGGGAGATGGACATTCGGCCATTACTTACCCTTTACAACTTGATTGGAGAGGAACTCTTGAGAAGAACCTATGCCCACTTGATATTCGGCCAAAGTAGATCTTTTTAGAAGAAAAGAGATTTGGCACCAAGGTGTGGAGTACTTCACTAGAGAGAAGAATAATGAGGGAAGAAGGTGTTTAGAGTTTCGCAAATGAGAGAGGAGGGTATTCGCCAACAGGGAAAAGGGAAAAAGAAGATGGGAAAGAATCAATGGTGCATTGGGTTTTGTTGAAGGTTGAAAAGAAATAGGTGGAGGGTGAAGTATAGGAGGTTCGGCCAAGATCTAAAAGAAAAGGGGTTTTTAGTTTTGAGAGACTAAAGAGAAGAAAATTAAAGATGGAGCCTTGGCCAAAATAACAAAGAAATTAGGTTTCCCCTCCTATGCTTGCCGGTCCACTCTCCCTAGGGAGAGTTCAAATTCGCAAAACTCTCCAAGCTACTCTTGACCACATTTGTATTAATTCAAATAATTTGAATTAATTCCAAGGCCTATATTTTCTCTGCTAATGCTTAGAGATTAATCTATTAATCTATTAATTAATCTACTTTAAAAAATCTAACTAAATCCTATTATTATCCCATTATTTAAAAGAGTTTAAATCGAGGAGAACTCTCCCTTCTTGCCAGTCCAAATAAGAGCAAAAGAAAGGGGATTTTGTGACTCGAACCAAGGCTCTCCCTTATTCCTTGGTGGCGTCACATGCTAGCTCTTAAGTGGGCTTGCTTTGCCACTTATCCAAGGCCTAGTTAGTGTTAAATTACCCACATTTATTCTTATAACACCCACTTGCTAAGGCTTCTTTCTTTTAAAATTAAAAACTGAAATTTTCCCATCAAACCGGGCACACTCAAAGCCTTAAATTAAGCTCTATTATTCCGTTAACAATATCACAGCAGTTCATAATAAGAAAATAATCAAATTCCGAATAACCCCATATTTGGGATGTTACAGTTCTACCCCCCTTAAAATAAATTTCGTCCTCGAAATTCCTTGATCAAAAGAGATGGGGGTATTGCTGCCGCATCACCTCCTCGGGCTCCCACGTAGCTTCTTCCACTCCGTGGTTCCGCCATAACACTTTCACTAAAGGCACTGCCTTCCTTCGTAGAACTTTCACATCTCGGTCTACAACCTGAACCGGTTCTTCCTCAAAAGATAAATCCGAGTTCACCTCAATCTCTTCTACTGGCACAACGTGCGAAGGATCTGACCGATACCGTCTCAGCATTGACACATGAAATACGTCATGAATCGACTTTCGATTCTGCTTTGGCGACTCTGGGTGATAAGCCACTTTGGTCCTACTTCGCTTCACAACAAGATATGGCCCGATGAACCTTGGGCTTAACTTCCCTTTCCGTCCAAATCTCAACACCTTTTTCCAAGGCGACACTTTCGGAAAGACTTTGTCTCCTACAAAGATACTCCATTTCCTTGCGTTTGAGATCGGCATAAGACTTCTGCCTATCCGATGCTTCCTTGAGTCGAGACCGAATCACCTTGACTTTGTCTTCCGTCTCTGTTACCAATTCTAGACCCAGAACTTGTCTTTCTCCCAACTCCGTCCAACATGTAGGAGTCACGACACTTTCGTCCATATAGGGCCTCATATGGAGCCATTTGAATACTAAACGATAACTATTGTTATAAGCGAATTCCGCTAATGGTAGGTACTCCTCCCAACTACCACTAAAATCCAAGACCACGACCTCTTAACATGTCTTCTAAAATCAGTATCACTCTTTCCGATCGTCCGTCGATTTGTGGATGGAAAGTCAGATCTTGAAATCTAACAGATGTACCCAAAGCTTGATGCAACGCTTTCCAAAACCTTGACGTGAATCGGGATCCTATCCGAGATAATCGACACTCGCACGCCATGCAACCTCACTATTTCACCCACATACGCCTTCGCTAGCTTCCAGGAGTGAGTAATCCATTCTCACCGGCATGAAGTGAGTGATTTAGTCGAAGCGATCCACAATTACCCAAATCGCATCCTTCTTGGTGGGCGTAAGGGGGTAGCCCACTAACAAAATCCATGGTGATCCTCTCCCATTTCCATTGAGGATCTTTATCGGTTGAAGTAGTCCCGATGGTGACCGATGTTCACCTTAACTGCTGACACGTCGGACACTTCCCTCACGAACTCCGTTATCTCACGCTTCAACCTGAGCCACCAAAACTGCTTTCCGCAAATCTCCATACATCTTGCTTCCCCGGGATGCATAGCGTATGGCTGCTATGTGCATCTTGGAGAATTTTACGCCTTAATTACTGTATCCTTTGGCATACATACTCGTCCTTGAAAACAAAGCACTCCATCACTAGACAGATCATACCCTTCCAAACCACCGTCTTGAACTTGTACCCTCTTAGCGCTCAAGCCCTCATCCACTAACCGCTTTTCCTTAACCTCCTCAACCCAAGTCGGCTTTACTTGGAGTTCCGCCAAAAGACTCCCATCATCATACAGACTTAACCGGCGAACATTGCTCTTAAGTCCGTCACCACCTTCCGCTCAATGTGTCACTACCACATTAGCCTTACCGGATGGTACTCGATTGAACAGATCGTAGTCCTTTAGTAGTTCAATCCACCGACGCTGTCTCGATTCGAGATCCTTCTCGAGTCGAAAGATACCTCAAGCTTTTGTGATCCGTGTAGACCATCGACTTCTCTCCATACGGGTAATGTCTCCATATCTTGAGAGCGAAAGACGGCCGCGCTAACTCTAAGTCGTGAGTTGGGTAGTTAACCTCATGCGGTCTTAATTGACGGGATGCATAGGCTACTACCTTCCCATCCTGCATCAACACACATCCCAAACCGGTGTGAGATGCATCACAATAGACTGTGAATAACTTTCCCTGCTTGGTCAGTGTACCAAAACTAGAGCTTCCACAAAATCTTCCTTAACTTATCAAAGCTTTCTTGCAGCTTCTCCGTCCATACAAATGGAACACCTTTCCTTAGCAACTTAGTTAATCTGCGCTGCTATTAGAGAGAATCCTTCCACGAATCTCCGATAGTACCTGCTAAACCAGAAAACTTCGTATTTCACCCATCGACCTAGGCGGTTTCCAATCCAATACCGCTTCAATCTTGCGAGGTCTACCCTAATTCCTTCACCGACACTACATGACCTAAGAAAGCCACTTCCTAAGCCAAAATTCACACTTACCGAATTTGGCATATAAATCTACTTCCCCTCAATACTTGCGTGAACTATCCGTAAATGCTTGTCATGCTCCTCTTACTGTCTTTGAATAAACCAATATGTCGTCTATGAACACCACGACGAATTGGTCCAAATCTTCTTTGGAATACTCTATTCATCAAGTCCATAAATGCCGCGGCGCATTAGTCAACCCGAATGGCATCACCAAGAACTCGAAATGCCCATACCGAGTTCGAATGCCGCTTTGTGAACATCAGCCTCCTTCACCCTTAATTGGTGATAACGACCTAAGGTCTATCTTGAAAACACCGAGGCACCCTTCAGCTTGATCAAACAAGTCGTCAATCCGAGGCAACGGATACTTGTTCTTGATCGTTAACTTGTTCAATCGACGGTGAGTCGATGCACATCCGCATAGAACCGTCCTTCTTCTTGACAAACAACACAGTGTGCTCCCCACGGAGATATACTTGAGTCGTATAAACCCTCTATCCAAGAGCTCCTGAATTTGAGCCTTTAGCTCCACCAATTCCTTTGGTGCCATTCGGTATGGTGCTATGGACACAGTGCCGTTCGGTGTAGCAAGTCTATACCGAATCGACTTCTCGATCCGGAGGCAAACCGGAAGTTCTTCCGGGAATACATCAACAAATTCCCCACCGTTCGGACCTTTCCAACTACTAACCCCTTAGCTTCCAAAGCACGATTTGAACCAAATCGCCTCACAACCCTTCTTGACCATCTTTTCAACCTTCAAGGCGATCACTACATTGGATAGATAATTCCTTCTATCTCCTATCATAACCACTTCATCACCTTCACCGTCTTAAGGACCATGCGCTTAATGGCAAGAATCCAAATTCGCTTGGTACTTAACCAACCAATCCATACCAAGGATCAAATCGAACTCCCCAAGCGGTAGTTCCATTAAATCAGCTACAAATACTACCCTTGAAGTTCTAGGGTACGCCTCTATAAAGTCTATTTACGACTACGGAGTGACCTAAGGGGCTAACTACGGTCATCTCCTAGAAGCGGTTTGAGTTTAGGTCCATAGTTCCTACCACACTACTAGCAATGTGCGAGTGCGTCGAGCCCACATCAATCAATGCAACATAAGGAAAACCAAAAATTAGAAACGTCTCGGGTTATAACATCCGGTGCGTCACCTTCCTCGCGACACCTCATTCGCGTAAACTAAACTAAGCCAGCCGCCTAGCCTGCGTGTTGCCTAAACCTCTGCCTTGAGTTCCACGACCTCGGTTAGGACCGTTGTTTCTTCTGCCATTACCACGACCCTCCGTGGTCCTACATTTCTATCCCGAGCACGATTACGCCGCCTCCGCATGCTTAGCTAGTTTACGGGGACAATCTCGACGCGATGCTCCAAAGACCCACACTCAAAACATCCTTTGTCACCGGTCCAACAACCTCCCCAATGGGTCTTTCCACAGCGATTGCACCGAGTCGGCCTCTGATTAGCGATCGTGGGCCTTGTTTGCACCTGATTGGGCCCACTTGGCCTAGCCTTTTCTCGAGCACTACCGCTTGATCCAAATGACCCAAAACTTCTCTTACGATTGTTCTTACTATAGTTCTCGCCTCACGGCCTCCTTGATTCCTTCCATTACCTTAGCCTTCTCCACTAGAGATGAGAACTCACGAACTCATTTGTGGGGCAATCAAGAACCTTAAATCATCTCGGAGTCCGTCCTCAAAGCGGACGCAGTACTCATGTTCGATAGCCACGATGCCTCTCGCATCTCTACTCACCTTAGAAATTCCGCCTCATATTCCGACACGGACTTAGTTCCTTGCACTAACCCCTGAAAAGCCTTTCTGCGGCGTCGGTGTGTAGCTAATGCCCACATACTTTTTCCGATAGGTGGTTACGAAATACTCCCAAGTCAAATCATCTATGTAGCCCCATCTCGAACCGTAAGCCACCACCGACACGCTTCATCCTTTAGAAGCGACACCGCCTTTCGACTTTTCTTCCTCGGTCAGGTCAAGGTCATCCATGATTCTTTCAGGTTGACTCTAGCGATGATTCCACAGACTGGTGCCACTCGACACACCTCGGAATACCTCCGCTCCGTTAGATCGGAGTCGCTCGGGAGACGATTTCCGAGCTCCTACATTTCCACCAGCCCCACCACCATCTCCAAGACTGCGCACACGACTTGCGATCCGACTCGCCACCGGCCTGCTCCGGCTCCTCGGCTCTAAAAGTAGGAGGTGGTGGTGGCGATGGTACCTCATTTTCGAACCTTGTCCTGACCTGACGGGTTCAGACACCGTCATCCTACCCCTACCACGTCCACGGCGTCCACGTCCTCTAGAACTCATTCTATCTACCGCACCTTAATCTGATTAAGAAAATTTTTATGCGTTAGCATTTGTTTCACTTTATTACTCGCGAAGAAATTTTATGGATAAGGTTTAATCAGAGATTCTTTCGAGCAAACAATGTTTCAGTCTCCTATCCTAGTTCACACAAAGAAGTTCATGCATCCATTCCTTAATACTTTCCATACCTATTCGCTCTTTGGACATTTCTGCCCATTTCTAACCCAGGGGTATTTTCGTCATTTTTCCTACAGGGGTATTTTCGTAATTTTCCAGAACCAGAATATTTTGCTGATGATTTCCAAAGCTAAGTTATTGAATATTTGTAAAATAGTTGAAATTTTTGGGCAAAACCGTCGAATTAATATTTTATGGGTCAGGGGCATTTTGGTAATTTTACTCCTAAGGGTATTTCTGTAATTTTTCACAAGTCAAGTTTTCCGAGAAAAACGTTGTAAAAGTAATGTTCTAGGGTTTAAGAGAGTCATTGGACAAGTTTTGAAAACATTAGGGCTTGTTTCATTCTATTTCGAAAAACAAGGCTAATTCCCTTCTCGGGTTTTAATCATTGTTTTTAGCCTATGACCGAGCCTTCCAGGTCGGGTGAACCAAAACTACGCACCAGGCGGGCAGTCGAGTGAAGAGGAGGTGGGTCACGCGGACCGCTTAAATACCAAGCTCTCACTGAACCTTTCTAGACATGCGCACGAGGTTTCCACACCACCGAACCCTCTTGAGTTAGGGTGAACCGAAGCTACGCACCAGGTAGGATACCTGCGAAGAGGAGGTGAGTCACGAGGACCGCTTAAATACTGAGCTCTTCCTGATCCAATCCTGAGACATGCGTCATGGGGTTACCACACCCTAGCTCATTGACTAAGTCATAGGTTGGTTTAGTTCTTTAAGTCTTATGTCTTGTTTGTGTGTTTGAGTAGTCTAAACCTAGGGTCCAAGTCCTATAAGTCTATCTACGTTCCATGCTTCCTACCCTTCTACAGAATATAATTCACAAAGAGGTTTAGATGTACTTACCTGGGCGGATTGGTGCCGGAGACTCGGGCCATGCTGCTTAAAACCCAAAAACAATTCAAAAGGCCTACTAAAACATTTTTGGGCCTTGGGCCCCCACAGCCGAGCTTTGAACTGGGCTCTGATACCAATTTTGTAACAACCCAAACCCGGCCCAAACATTACGACCGAATTTGATTTGCTACGGAGGAAAACTTTTTTTTTTTTGACACCAACCAGAACCAATTTAAGTTTCATTGAAAACCCCTTGTTTTTGGTTATCTTGCCAAAACTATACTTGGATTTAATTTGGAAGTTTAATTAAGTCCGATTATTATACCAGTTCAAGTGTGTCCGATGGCACGATAAAACTTTTTCGTGTTAACTTAAGAGAACATGTGATTTTAGTTCAATTTAATAATATAGTTTAAAGTAAACATCCAACATAAAAAAAAAACAAATAAAGTTTATGGAGGCCTTATTACAACCAAAATAAAAATAACCAAATTTGAAGTTCTATAAATTTAAATCCACTGCATGGCCACCTCGAGTCCAACCGGCTCCTCAACCGCCATCTACGAGTCACCTGCAAAATGTTAAAGGAGAAGGTGAGTCACCAAGACTCGAGATGTAACCCTTCCCCGCTTAAAAGCAACATTTCATACACAACATGTAACGCTTAATATGCAGTATCGTGTGCCCAACCTAGCCAACCAAACGCCTTTGTCTACCCCATGTGGTACCAAACCACTTTGGTGACCGTAGTCACAATGTGTTACCAAAACACTTGGTGGTGCCAAACCACTGGTGACATATAGTCACAATGTGCTACAAAGCACCGTGTCCGTAGACACAAATCGGGTGATGGGGCCAACCCATCGTGTGATACCAAATCACCGGCGGGCGATCCCATATCTCATGTGGGGCCAACCCACGGTGGTGTTAACCACGGGGACAAGTCGCTATGAGGTGCCAAACCTCCGGAGGTACCAAACCTCGGTGACATATAGTCACGATGTGTTACCAAAACACTGGTGCTCGTCAAGACACGAATCATCACTGCCCCTCCTCTCGTATAACCCCTAATAGGTAAACGAGCAACAACAAATCTCATGCATTTATCACATGTATCAATAAGCCATGCTTCCCAAAAGCATCAAAGTAATCTCATATTAACAGAGACTTACCGGGATCCTCACTTGTACCGTTAAGGTACCAATCCACATCTACATCAAGCAGATTTACATACAAAATACATATATATAACACAACATTAACTGCTATACGTGTGTATGTACACACCTGTCACCCTTGGATGTTCTAAATCCGAAAAAGAAACGTTGGCCACCCTAGATCTGCTGATCCCTATATTCGGCCAAATAGCCATATTAGTACTATGGCCTATTCGGCCAAGTCAAATTATTAGAAGGGGTTCCTTATGAACCCGAACCTTACCTATCACCCCTTGAGTACTCACTTCGGTACTTGGTACGCGATTCCTGCTTCACTCCTACATTCGGCCACCACTAGAGTTATTAGTTTTCGGCTTAAACGAATAGTAAACTAAAGGAAATCTTCTTACCACTACTTACCAAAAGCCGAATGCTAGAGATTAGGAGTTTGGGTCGACTTCTTCACAACTTGGGGTACCTAGGAGAGATCGTTTACCAACATTTAGAAGCCTTGTTAGCCTTTGCCGAAATTGGCACTTCCCCTTGTAAAAGAAATCGACAAAGAAAGAAGACAAAGGGGAGATGGACATTCGGCCATTACTTACCCTTTACAACTTGATTGGAGAGGAACTCTTGAGAAGAACCTATGCCCACTTGATATTCGGCCAAAGTAGATCTTTTTAGAAGAAAAGAGATTTCGGCACCAAGGTGTGGAGTACTTCGGCTAGAGAGAAGAATAATGAGGGAAGAAGGTGTTTAGAGTTTCGGCAACAGAAGAGGAGGGTATTCGGCCAACAGGAAAAGGGAAAAAAGAAGATGGGAAAGAATCAATGGTGCATTCGGTTTTGTTGAAGGTTGAAAAGAAATAGGTGGAGGGTGAAGTATAGGAGGTTCGGCCAAGATCTAAAAGAAAAAGGGGTTTTTAGTTTTGAGAGACTAAAGAGAAGAAAATTAAAGATGGAGCCTTAGCCGAAATAACAAAGAAATTAGGTTTCCCCCCCCCTCCTATGCTTGCCGTCCACTCTCCCTAGGGAGAGTTCAAATTTCGGCAAAACTCTCCAAGCTACTCTTGACCACACATTTGTATTAATTCAAATAATTTGAATTAATTCCAAGGCCTATATTTTCTCTGGCTAATGCTTAGAGATTAATCTATTAATCTATTAATTAATCTACTTTAAAAAAATCTAACTAAATCCTATTATTATCCCATTATTTAAAAGAGTTTAAACTGAGGAGAACTCTCCCCTTGTTGCCGTCCAAATAAGAGCAAAAAGAAAGGGGATTTTGTGACTCGAACCAAGGCTCTCCCTTATTCCTTGGTGGCGTCACATGCTAGCTCTTAAGTGGGCTTGCTTTGCCACTTATCCAAGGCCTAGTTAGTGTTAAATTACCCACATTTATTCTTATAACACCCACTTGCTAAGGCTTCTTTCTTTTAAAATTAAAAACTGAAATTTTCCCATCAAACCGGGCACACTCAAAGCCTTAAATTAAGCTCTATTATTCCGTTAACAATATCACAGCAGTTCATAATAAGAAAATAATCAAATTCCGAATAACCCCATATTTGGGATGTTACACCCAAGAAGCTTCTAACTTCCAATACGTTCCTCAGCGGTTTCCAATCTACAACAGTCGATATCTTACTCGGGTCAACTCTAACACCATCACCCGACACAATGTGTCCTAAGAATCCGACCTCTCGGAGCCAAAACTCACTCTTGGTAAACTTAGCATACAACTGCTTATCTCTTAAAGTCTGCAAGATAATTCTCAAATGTTCTTCATGATCGTTCTCATCTCGAGAATAGATCAATATGTCGTCAATGAAGACAACTACAAACTTTTCCACATATGGTCTGAAAACACGGTTCATCAGATCCATAAAAATTATCGGTGCATTCGTCAAACCAAACGGCCTAACCAAAAACTCATAATGGCCATACCTTGTCTGAAATGCAGTTTTCAACACATCCTGCTCTTTCACTTTCAACTGATAATAACCAGACCTCAGGTCTATCTTGGAGAACAATGTAGCTCCCTTCAGTTGATCAAAAAGATCATCAATCCTTGGTAAAGGATACTTATTCTTAACCATCACTTTGTTAAGCTGTCTATAGTCTATACACAACCTCATAAACCCATCTTTCTTCTTCACAAACAATACCGGAGCACCCCACGGTGAGTAGCTCGGTCTTGCAAAACCCTTATCTGTCAACTCTTGCAACTGAACCTTCAGTTCTTTCAACTCTAAAGGTGTCATCCTATACGGAGCAATTGAAATAGGTGCCGTTGCCGGAACTAACTCAATCCCAAACTCAACCTCTCTCACTGGGGGTAATCCGGGTAACTCTCCCAGGAATACATCCGGATACTCACAAACCACTGGCACTGTTTCGAACTCTACTCCAACCTCTCGAGTATTGGAACGGTGGAAATGTGCAAGTGTACACAATCGTAACAAGTAATAAAGTGACAAGTAAATGTCAAGTATCGTACCCACAGGGACTGTAAAAGAATTATTTATGACAATGTTTTCAAACACTTTGGTAAAGGAAAAATATTTGGATTTAAGAAATATTTAAAAACTAAAGGAAAAACAAAGTAAAATAAAATAAAACAAAGTTCTAGTGCACGATTTTAAAAGCTGGTTTTAATCAAGATGATATAATTGTGTTGGATTAATCACACTTCTTACCATAGAATTATTAAACTCGTATTTATACTTGTTAAAACATGGCAACTCGGTAATTTGCTAACTTATGAACATACTTACAAATAAAAATCCATTCATCTCTTGTACATATTTCTATGCAAATTCGATCGATTAAACAAACTTCTAAAAGTAAACATGTTATTGCACATACATGCTTAATAAATTAAACAATCTCTCACATATTCCTATGTGATTCAACTTATTAAATCAACCTAATAAGCATATAAAAGATCATGCGAGTTAACAAAGTATTTTTACCTTGAAACACTTAATCATAAAAATCCGGCAAGTTATGCAAGGCATATGTATCTCCAAATACAATGCTAATTTAATCTTCAGCTACCTTAGAAGAATTAAACATGCACAGATTAAGTATTGTGTCCATTAATTAAAATTCCAATGCGTTTAAATAATTAATTCATTAGCTATCTAAACAATTAGAATGCTAGATAACTTAAACATGATTTTACTTAATCAAGCATTTTACCGAGGCCTTTTAACAGTATAAACACAATTTTAATAATTTAATAGGATGAAATGCAATCAACCCAACACGAATTAAATTCAAGCTAAATTGATTAAATTAATTATTCCAAAAGCATAAATATTTATAAACATGTTTGTCAAAACAAAAACGAAAATTAAAAGAGATAGGGAACAAGAAGCAAATCTGGTGTTTCTCCGTGGCTTGACTGATTGCTCCATTCTTCGTTCTTCGTTGGCCTCGGCTATCAAGGTGGCTTATGAACACTCAAAATTGCTGCTTCAAATGGCTGGAAAAATACCTCTTTTCCAAGAGGAGAAATCGGCACAAGAACACACAAAGGGAAAATGGAAAAAATAGAAATTGAGAGAAAGTGAGAGAAGAGAATGTTGGATGCTTGAGGTGTGTTTTGAATGAGCAGCAAGGGGGTGTATTTATAGCTGATCAAGGCTGCTAAAAATAGCAAATAGCAGCAGCAAAAGAGGCCTCCCTTGGCCGGCCACCTATGTGGCAAAGTTGATGGATTCAACTTTGCTAAAAATAGCATGGGGCAAATCTACAAAGCCATAATTTTTGGAGGGGTTTGAATGCAATTTTGAAAGGTCTTCAAGGGCTTCTTTCCAAGCTTAGTTAATCAGCTAATAAGCTGATTTGGGCCAGCAATGTGGACGGTTTGGGCTGCCCAATTAGTGGCTGGTTCGGTTCAACCGGTTTGGTTCAATTGATGTGGTTCAACTGGGCCTTTTTCATAATTAATTAAGATTAATTTATTTAACCCAAATTAAATTGGGAATAAATTAAAATTAATTATGTTATGATTAAATATTCATAATTGGACCGTTTTGGGCTTGAAATAAATTCCCCTCAATACTTCAAATTACTTCTCGGGTTTATTCTCCGAGCAGTGTCTGCGGAGCCAATTTTCGCCATTTGCGCGAATCTGTCTAAAATAGTCAAAATAAATCAAAATTAACTATAAAATTAATTAAAATTCATCATGTTCATATTTTTAGCACAATTTAATTATTTTATAATATTTAATTATTTTCCGACAAGAATTTACTCGAAACCGCATGAATTTGGGTCAAGAAGGGCATGAAAAAGTATATAAATTTCTGTGTTTCCACACCCCCAAACTTAATTCATTGCTCGTCCCGAGTAATGCACAAATTTGAAAAGAATTTTCTTGGAAACACCTTTGAAAAACTCCTTCAGAACAACTTTTTTCTCAAAATTATGAATTTGATATACTTATGCTCGAAAATAAGAAATTTGATAGTTATGCTACTTAAGCATTCATACCGTTCAAATTACCTCCAACAATTATTATACTAGCAAAATTAGACTTTAAATGTTTCTTTAATAAATACATGTTCCTCACTACCAATTTGATTTTAATTCCTTATTCAAAAAGTAAACTGCAATCATTAAGCTTAACTAATGTCTTCATATGTTGAACAGAGCAATTTCTCTCCACTAATGTAGGTAACATTGGAATTTTGAATCAATAGGTCTTTAATAAGGTTGTAGCGTGGCTGGGCTTAAGGGTAGGTACAAGATAGACAAATTTTTGGCTTAAAAACCCTAGACTCAGCTTAAAATCGAACCTTTGGAATTCTCACCCTTGATACACCAACTTTTGCTCTTTCGACCATTTATTTCATTTTGAGTACATGTTTTTATT
Source organism: Gossypium sturtianum (assembly GCA_025698515.1). Classification (NCBI taxonomy): domain Eukaryota; kingdom Viridiplantae; phylum Streptophyta; class Magnoliopsida; order Malvales; family Malvaceae; genus Gossypium; species Gossypium sturtianum. Next base: position 127,856,005 of record CM046950.1, read on the forward strand.
TTTTTTTCAAGCTCAAATTCGAGCTCTTGCTTCATGTACTACAATTTTTTTGAGTAATTGATACTCCTTTTCAACTCCCCCAAACTTATTTTCAAACGATCTTCTGAATAGTACTGAGTCTAATGTTTGGGACAATTTTAGAAGTAATGAAGAGAAAATTGATGGCTAAATATTGCATAGGTCCAAATAAAATTAGGCCATATAGTCTCAAAGTTGGGTTCCAAAGGATAATTTTATCAGGGTCGGCTTGAAAGGCTCAAACGGTCCAAACAACAGTTGCCTAAATCATTTTCAACATTCCATGCTTCCTAGGATTTCGCCTCAAGAAATTACTAAGTCAATTCTAAAGACTTAAACTTTCATGCATGCCTAATTTTTTCATAGGGAATTAAAAATTTTATGGTACGATTTACATGCTTTATTAAAAATACATTCATATATTTATTAAGCTAACATAATAAATTTTTGAAATAATAGAACTTTATTAATACTGAATTTCAGCATACTTAACAAAATTTCAAATTATTGAACAAAATATATCCTAATCATAATTAAAAGAAAATTTTATTCTGAGTGGAATCAATTCAAATTTTCGGTCCCCCCTACTTAAAGTGAACAATGTCCTCATTGTTTAAAGTAAATAGATACTATACACCAGGTAGGATAATTAGAAAAGAGGAGGTGAGTCAAATTGACTGCTTAAGTACCAGGCTCTTTCTAAAATCCAATCCTAGACATGTATATATCTATTGCCACACTTTAGCCTTTGTGACTTGTTCAGATTTTATTCATGATTCCTATCTCTTATTTTATTGTGCAAAAATAAAAATTCCTAATTAACCTAATCCTAAAATACTTAAGAAAGAAATAAACGAAAGTTGAAGTCCTCCCCTTTTTTATTTGTTCGTCGATCCTTCCGAATTTGACTCATCTTTTGCTCCATTAGTATTATCTTTGCATGAATCGCCTTGCTCCCTCTTTGATGATGACACCCATGGTTCAAATATGAAATCTAAAAACTCAGGCACAAAAATAAATGGGTCATTATAAATTTTCTTTAGGGCGCTCCTCATCGAGTCATCTCTTATTTTTGCATATCTCCAGTAGGCTTGTTGTTGCCATTGCATGTGTTGCATTAAGTCCATCAGCTTTAACAGCTCATCACGAAGATCTGGGCTAGGCGGTTGAGCTCTAAACATTGAGGGTTCGATATCAGGTTCAGCTTCTGGTTTCATTGCTTCTGCCTCATTATGGACTTCAGTTGATTGCTCTGGTTGGATTTCTGTGGGATCATCTTCTGCCTCTTTGGGATCCTCGCTCTCTTCAATTCGTTGCTAAAGAATAGAATCTTCGGCTACTCGGTAAAGGTCCCAATCGGTGATTGTGCCTTGACTATACTCTATTTTCTTTACGTCCGTAAGGAGTTTTGCTTTTAAGCACAAAATTGTGATCGTAAAGGGGAAATAGGCCTGACCAGAGCGTCTAACGGCACAATTTCGCATTTCTCTCAGAATGGTTTTGCCCACATCAATGGTCTTTCTAGTTAGAATCGAACATAATAAGACCATTCGCTCTAATGAGATTGTAGTCCCATACGAACTAGGCATAAGGCTGAAACAAATGAAATAGAACCATACCTTCGCAAGTGGTGTCAAATACTCTCTTCGACACGTGTGGATTCCTTGCTTTGACACAGTCCACTTAGAACATGGAACTGTAAGTTCCTCGAGTATCTCTTGCAAATTTTCAGGCTTAATGTTGCTCAACAGAGAAGAATATCCATCGTTGTCGAAATCAGGTAATTCAAAGAATTCATTAATAGCATTCGAATTTATTGGTACCCTGATTCCACGGACTGGAACTTCAGTCAATGCGCTTGAAGTTAAGTTCGTGTAGAATTCACGAACTAATTCCTCATCCACACTTGGTCTCTTTTCACAAAACAATTCCCAATTGAGGGCTTCAGCAACTTGACGGATACGAGCCATAAAATCTCTGTAGTTGCTTTCCTTCAACGTGAAGCCTTTCTCTGGATGCATCTGTTGATTTTTGAAGATACTTTCGTATCTTACTTTGGCTTCTTCACAGTGAAATTTGCTTTGCGATTCGTCAATTTGAACGGAGGCACGAGTTCTTTTGCGAGTCATGATTAACCTGAACATAAGATGGAAAGGAAAAAAAAATAGTTTCTTAAAAAGTTAATTAATACAAATTATTAATATTTCAATAAATTGAAAAATTAAATAATAATAAAAAAATAAACTTTAAGGAAAAAAATTTCTTACCACCTTCCTCGTAAAATTTAAGAACTCTTAAAATAAAATAACTAATGAACAAAAGATGGGAAATTAAAGAAGGCTTTTGGCTTAGGTTGGGTGAAGGAGGAGTGTGCGCATAGGCGCATAAGGCAGCAAGGTGCGAGGGGCTGCGAACAGGTGGCACGCAAGGCCTTGCGGCAGGTAGGCCACGGGCTGGTCGGGTGTGTGGGGCGATGGTGCGCAGCAAGCACACAGGTTGAAGGCAGCAGACGTGAAGGCCAAGACCTGGGCAACTGCTGGCGCTGGTGTGTGGCGTGTGCTGGGGCAGGCTACTGGCCGAATGGTTGCTGTGGCTAGGGACTTATGGCACTTTGGTGTTTTGGCGATAGGGGATTTGAATGATGAGTAAATGGGGGGAACATGGGTGCAATTTATAGAGGGAGAAGTATGAATTAGAGTAGAACTCTTAGAACAATTAAAGAATTAAAAATAAGAGTCCAATTCTAAATTTACTCAAGATTAACAACAATTAATAATTAAATATACATGTATAAAATTATCAATTTCTATTAAATTGCCAAGATAAATATAAAATAAAATTAATTCTAATCCTAAGCTAAGTTGATAAAAGTTAATATATAAATTATAATGAATATAATTATATATTAAAGTTTATCAATAATTTATAAGTATGATATTAAATAAAAATATTTATTCTAGATGCTTTTTTTTTAAATATTTACAAAGAGAGGCACCTAGTTTTTATTATTTACGAAAATAGCAACCAAATTTTGAAAATAATTCAATTAAGTCCCTAGACTTAATGAAAATTTGAAATTGAGTTGCAATTTAAGACTTGGGTCAAAATTGACCTTTTTATTTGAACAACCAAAAATTTATTTTGTCATTTAGGGGCTAATTTCTTGGAAAATTATGTAAAAATCAATTCCCAGGAAAGATTGGAGGGGTCACAAGCGGTCCCGCTTAAGTTCCAATCTCCTAGACATAATTTATTTGAACATAATAAACCCGAAAATATACCCTAAATAATTTATTGAAAGAAAGAAAATCTAAGGATCAGATAAACTGAACGAGATTTTATCCCGTTCAGGTTTTTCTCCGTAGTAGTGTTTCAAACGTTGAGCATTGACTCGAAAATTACCTCCCTTACCTTGGAGTTCAACAACTCCGTATGGATAGACGCGATGAATCGTAAATGGACCGGACCAATGTAATTTTAACTTACCTGGAAAGAACTTCAATATGGAATTGAATAACAAGACTTGCTGACCTGCTTCAAACTCTCGAACTCGAATATGCTTGTCATGCCATTTCTTGAGTCTTTCTTTGAGTAATTTGGCATTTTCATATGAGAACATTCGAAATTCCTCTAGCTCGTTGAGTTGGAGCATTCGTTTATCTTTAGCAAGCTTGAGATCCAAATTGAGTTGTCGAAGAGCCCAGTAAGCTCTGTGCTCTAACTCCAGAGGTAGATGACATGCTTTCCCAAAGACCAACCTGTAGGGTGACATTCCTAAGGGTGTCTTGTATGCTGTTCTGTAAGCCCATAAAGCATCATCTAGTCTCTTGGACCAATCTCGTCGGTTCGGGCAAACTACCTTCTCAAGTATGCCTTTGATCTCCTTATTTGCTAGCTTAGCTTGCCCATTTGTCTGCGGATGGTAAGCTGTAGCAACCTTGTGTTTCACTCCATGTTTATCTAGCAACCATTTTAACCACTTGTTCACAAAATGGGTCCCTTCATCGCTGATTATAGCTTTTAGGGTTCCGAACCTTGTGAACACATGTTTCTGCAAGAACTTCATCACAACCTTGGCATCGTTCGTCGGATAAGCTTCAGCCTCAACCCACTTGGACACATAATCTACTGCTACCAGTATGTATTTGTGACCAAAAGACGGAGGAAAAGGACCAAGAAAGTCAATACCCCAAACATCGAACAATTCTACCTCAATGATATTTGTTCGAGGCATCTCATTTCTGTTGGTGACATTTCCAACCCTCTGACATCGATCACAATTCTTTACATAAGCATATGCATCCTTGAATAGTATTGGCCAAATGAATCCGGCTTGCAATACTTTGGTCGTTGTACGAGTACCTCCGAAGTGTCCCCCACTTGGAGCTGAATGACAGTGGTATAAAAGCTTCGGTATTTCATCTTCTTTCACACATCTCCTAATCATCTGATCTGTACACTTTTTAAACAAATATGGCTCTTCCCAAAAATAGTACTTCACATCGTGAAGAAACTTTTTTCTTTGCTGATACGTTTTATCAATCGGCATCAAACCACAAGATAAATAGTTAGCAAAATCAGCAAACCAAGGAATATTATGGACATGATTGACCTTAAGTATGTGTTCATCTGGAAATGTCTCTTGGATCGGTAACAGTGGAGAATTTCCCTCTTGCGGCTCTAATCTGGATAAGTGATCTGCTACTTGGTTTTCTACTCCCCTTCGATCTTGGATTTCTAGATCGAACTCTTGAAGTAGAAGCACCCACCGGATCAATCTCGGCTTAGAATCTTTCTTGGCTAATAAGTACTTAATTGCAGAGTGGTCCGTATAGACAATCACTTTGGTACCTACAAGATAAGATCAAAACTTGTCGAAAGCAAACACAATAGCCAGTAACTCTTTTTCTGTTACCGTATAGTTCAGTTGAGCTCTAGTTAGAGTTCGACTTGCGTAGTAGATGGGATGAAAAACTTTGTTCCTTCACTGGCCCATGACAGCTCAAATGGAGAAGTCACTTGCATCACACACCAATATGAATGGCGAATCCCAGTCTGGTTTGACGATGATGGGTGCCGTGACTAAACGACTCTTCAGATCATTGAAGGCTTTTAAACTTTCCTCATCAAACTTGAATATCGAGTCTTTCTCCAATAGCTTGCATAAGGGTTTAGCCACTTTGGAGAAGTCCTTGATAAATCTTCGATAGAAACTGGCATGGCTCAAAAAGCTCCTAACACCTTTTACAGATATTGGAGGTGGGAGTTTCTCGATAACATCTACTTTTTTTTGTCCACCCCGATCCCATGTCTCGTTATCCGATGGCCTAGAATAATTCCTTCTCATACCATAAAATGGCACTTTTCCCAGTTGAGTATGAGATTCTTTTCTTCACATCGCCTCAGTACCTTAGCTAGATTAGCTAAGCAATCATCGTAAGTATCTCCGAATACTGAGAAATCATCCATGAAAACTTCCAAATACTTCTCAACCATGTCAGTAAAAATAGACATCATACATCTTTGAAATGTAGTAGGTGCATTACATAAACCAAATGGCATGCGTCTAAATGCAAATGTACCGTACGGGCAGGTGAATGTCATTTTGTGCTGATCTTCCGATGCTACTGTAATCTGATTATACCCTGAGTATCCGTCGAGAAAATAGTAGTAATCTCATCCTGTGAGTCTATCCAGCATCTGGTCCAAGAACGATAGAGGAAAGTGGTCTTTCCTAGTCGCCTTGTTCAGCTTCCGGTAATCGATACAGATTCTCCATCCCGTGAATCGTCCTCGTTGGTATCAACTCGTTGTTCTCGCTTCTCCACGACCGTGATACCTCCTTTCTTCAAAGACGCGATCGGATCGGACTCACCCATGAACTGTCTGAGATGGGGTAAATTATACCCGCATCCAATCACTTGATAATTTCCTTTTTCACTACATCTTTCATGATGGGGTTCAGTCTCCATTGTCAATCAATTGTTCCTCTCTCGCCATCTTCTAATATGATCTTGTGCATGCATACAGATGGGCTAATACTGCAAATATCGGCTATACTCCATCCGATAGCCTTCTTAAATTGTTTCAAAACTACGATAAGTTTCTCTTCTTGTTCAGTAGTTAATTCTACTGAAACAATCACAGGCAGAGTAGAAGTGTTACCTAAATAAACGTATTTTAAGTGTGAAGGTAATACCTTGAGTTCTAACTTAGGTGGCTCCTCGATTGATTCTTTTGGCTGGTTGTAATCTCTTTTCTCTAATTCCAAAGATTCAAAACGGGATTGCGGATTAAATCTCTTTTGATTAGCTTCTAGCAAAGCTAAGTATTCATCCTTCTCTTCATCATTTGGGGGATCTGATGTCAAAATTCTTTCTAGTGGGTCCTCAACACAGTTAAGTTCCTTCTCTACTATTAATTCCTCTAAATCGGCTACTGCAGAATAATCATCCATTGTGTCAAGAAATCGCATTGACTTAAAAACATTAAATGTTACCTGATCATCCTGAACACGCATAGTCAGCTCGCCCTTTTGCACATCAATAAGGGTCTTTCCAGTTGCTAAGAATGGTCTTCCTAGGATAATTGGCACTTCTTTGTCTGCTTCAAAGTCTAGAATTACAAAGTCAGCAGGGAAGATAAATTTATCTACACGTACTAATACGTCCTCGATTTTTCCTTCTGGATGCGCTAAGGATCGATCTGCTAGTTGAAGTGTAACCGTAGTTGGTCTAACTTCTCTTATCCCCAACTTCCTAAATATTGACATAGGCATCAAGTTGATACTTGCGTCTAAGTCACATAATGCTTTACCACAATATGTTGATCCAATATTGCATGGTATGGTGAAACATCCAGGATCCTTCAATTTTGGGGGTAGTTTGTTCTGAAGGTATGCACTACATTCCTTCGTCAGAGCTACCATCTCAAATTCTCCAAGCCTTCGCTTCTTAGACAATGTATCTTTCATGAACTTGACATAGTTCGGCATTTGCTCAAGTGCTTCGACCAACAGAATGTTGATGTGAAGTTGCTTGAGTACGTCAAGGAACTTCTTAAATTGAATCTCCTGCTTTGGCTTCTGAAGTCTTTGAGGGTAGGGTGGTGGTGGTTTCATTACTGGAACTGATTCTGGTTGATTCGCCTTTGGCGGTAATTCTGCATCTAATGAAGTTCGTGGTTGATCAGAATTGACTGGTCCTGAGGTTACTCTGCATGGTATTACAGATTTCAGTTCTGGTGAAACTAGGGTTTTAACACTTGGTTGAACTTCTTCTTGAGCATCAGCTTGCTCCTTTTCAACTTCGACAGTGTTGGGCTCTACTATCTTTCTGCTCCTCAATGTCAACGATTTGCAATGCTCCTTTCCCAGATTTCTCAAATTTTCTGTATCACTGGGTAAGGTACCCTGTGGTCGGTTTCTAAGTTCAGTTGCAAGCTAGCCCACTTAATTCTCCAAATTCTTCAATGAAGCTGCTTGGCTCTGGATCAAGGCATCATTCTTTGCAATGTATGTCTTTAGCAAACTCTCCAGGCTATTGGATGCCTCAGCTTGAACTGGTTTCTGAACTTGTTGCGAAAAATTAGGCGTCTGGGTTGGTCTGGGTTGAGTGTAAGTGGTACTGGTTCCAGCCCTTTGGTTAGTCCAGGAGAAATTTGGGTGGTTCCTCCGCGATGGGTTCTAAAAATTTTATTGCAGCCCTTGCCTTCCTCAGTTTTGGTTCTGATTACCCATGTAGTATACAGATTCTGGGTTTGACGGACATTCTTTGAACAAATGTCCCTCCCCACAGTAAAAACAGGCTATATTTTCAAATTGATTAGGCGGTTGTGCTGCAAAACTATTAGACCCATTAGTAGTAAGATTTTTAAGCATTGAGGATATCGATGATGCCTGAGATGCGAGTGAAGTAAGAGCGTCTACTTCATGAATTTCAGCGACTCGTCTTCCTGACGCTGCCCGACTGGTTGGCCATTGATAGTTTTTGCTGGCAATCCTCTCAATAATTTCATAAGCCTCATTATAAGACTTAGAAAGGAGAGCACCATTAGCAGAGGCGTCCACTACCATCCTTGTGTGGGCGTTGAGACCATTATAGAATGTCTCAAGTTGAATGCAATGAGGGATTCCATGATGAGGGCATTTTCGTAATAACTCTTTAAATTTTTCCCATGCCTCATACAAGGACTCATCATCCATTTGGTGGAAAGCAGTGATCTCGTTCCTCAGCTTAGCATTCTTGCTTGGCGAAAAATACTTCATGAGGAATCTCTCGGCTAACTCTTACCATGTAGAAATGGAGTTCGGTGGCAATGAATTCAACCAGGCACGAGCTCTGTCCCTTAACGAATATGGGAACAACTTCAATCGTAAGGCATCTTCGGAAACTCCGGCTAACTTGAAAGAATCACTCACTTCCATAAATAGTCTTAAGTGAAGATGAGGATCTTCAGTAGGCATTCCACTGAATTGGCCCACTGTCTGAAGCATCTGGAACATGACTGGCTTCAGCTCGAATTGTTGTGCCACAATTTCAGGTCTCCTAATACCCGGATTAAGATCGTTAAATACTGGCACGGCATATTGTCTTAAGGAACTATCCCTATCATTAGCAATAAGGATAGGATTCTGAGCAGGGTTTGCTCCGTTTCCTTGGTTCATATTCTCGAAGTTCATCTCTTCGGTCCTTCTCTGGTTTGCTTGTCATCTTCGTTGTCGAAAGGTTCGTTCTATTTCAGGGTCCACAGGGAGTAAGTCAATAATCTGGTCAATACTCATAAACACTTGAAATAATCACAGAAAAATTGAGTAAGTAAAAATTTCAATACGGAAAATAAATACCAAAATGTAAAACAAATTCACAAATAATGGCTTTGAAAAACAGTCCCCGGCAACGGCGCCAAAAACTTGGAACGGTGGAAATGTGCAAGTGTACACAATCGTAACAAGTAATAAAGTGACAAGTAAATGTCGAGTATCGTACCCACAGGGACTGTAAAAGAATTATTTATGAAAATGTTTTCAAACACTTTTGTAAAGGAAAAATATTTGGATTTAAGAAATATTTAAAAACTAAAGGAAAAACAAAGTAAAATAAAATAAAACAAAGTTCTAGTGCACGATTTCAAAAGCTGGTTTTAATCAAGATGATATAATTGTGTTGGATTAATCACATTTCTTACCTTAGAATTATTAAACTCGTGTTTATACTTGTTAAAACATGGCAACTCGGTAATTTGCTAACTTATGAACATACTTATAAATAAAAATCCATTCATCTCTTGTACATATTTCTATGCAAATTCGATTGATTAAACAGACTTCTAAAAGTAAACAGGTTATTGCACATACATGCTTAATAAATTAAACAATCTCTCACATATTCCTATGTGATTCAACTGATTAATTCAACCTAATAAGCATATAAAAGATCATGCGAGTTAACAAAGTATTTTTACCTTGAAACACTTAATCACAAAAATCCTGCTAGTTATGCAAGGCATATGTATCTCCAAATACAATGCTAATTTAATCTTCAGCTAACTTAGAAGAATTAAACATGCACAGATTAAGTATTGTGTCCATTAATTACAATTCCAATGCGTTTAAATAATTAATTTATTAGCTATCTAAACAATTAGAATGCTAGATAACTTAAACATGATTTTACTTAATCAAGCATTTTATCGAGGCCTTTTAACAGTATAAACACAATTTTAATAATTTAATAGGATGAAATGCAATCAACCCAACACGAATTAAATTCAAGCTAAATTGATTAAATTAATCATTCCAAAAGCATAAATATTTATAAACATGTTTGTCAAAACAACAACGAAAATTAAAAGAGATAGGGAACAAGAAGCAAATCTGGGGTTTCTCCGTGGCTTGACTGATTGCTCCGTTCTGCGTTCTTCATTGGCCTCGGCTATCAAGGTGGATTATGAACACTCAAAATTGCTGCTCCAAATGGATGGAAAAATACCTCTTTTCCAAGAGGAGAAATCGGCACAAGAACACACAAAGGGAAAATGGAAAAAATTGAAATTGAGAGAAAGTGAGAGAAGAGAATGTTGGATGCTTGAGGTGTGTTTTGAATAAGCAGAAAGGGGGTGTATTTATAGCTGATCAAGGCTGCTAAAAATAGAAAATAGCAGCAGCAAAAGAGGCCTCCCTTGGCTGGCCACCTATGTGGCAAAGTTGATGGATTCAGCTTTGCTAAAAATAGCATGGGGCAAATCTACAAAGCCATAATTTTTTGAGGGGTTTGAATGCAATTTTGAAAGGTCTTCAAGGGCTTCTTTGCAAGCTTAGTTAATCAGCTAATAAGCTGATTTGGGCCAGCAATGTGGACGGTTTGGGCTGCCCAATTAGTGGCTGGTTCGGTTCAACCGGTTTGGTTCAACTGATGTGGTTCAACTGGGCCTTTTTCATAATTAATTAAGATTAATTTATTTAACCCAAATTAAATCGGGAATAAATTAAAATTAATTATGTTATGATTAAACATTCATAATTGGACCGTTTTGGGCTGGAAATTAATTTGCCTCGATACTTCAAATTGCTTCTCGGGTTTATTCTTCGAGCAGTGTCTGCCGAGCCAATTTTCGCCCTTTGTGCGAATCTGTCTAAAATAGTCAAAATAAATCAAAATTAACTATAAAATTAATTAAAATTCATCATGTTCATATTTTTAGCACAATTTAATTATTTTATAATATTTAATTATTTTCCGACAAGAATTTACTTAAAACCGCATGAATTTGGGTCAAAAAGGGCATGAAAAAGTATATAAATTTCTGTGTTTCCAAGTATTCAACACAAAAGCAAGATAGGACTCACACCCTTTTCTCAAGCATTTATCAGCCACTAAGGAAGAAATCATCACCGTAGACTATCTCGATCCACCCGATTCAACCCGAACCACATCTCCACTCTCACATTTCAAATCAATAAACTTACTACCACAGTTCACTAAGAAACTATGGGTAGTCAACCAATCCATGCCTAGGATTAAATCAAACTCATCAAACGGCAACAACATTAGGTTGGCTGGAAAGCAATGACTCTCAATCATCAAAGGACAACTCTTACACACCTTGTCCACTAACACATGCTTACCTAACAGGTTTGACACCTTAACCACAAAGTCCGTAGACTCAACAGTCATACTCAAACTAGATGCCAATCTCATGCAAATATAAGAATGAGTAGACTCTGGATCTATTAAAGCAATAACAAGGGTGTCAAAGAGAGAAAAAGTACCAGTTATCACTTCAGGGGAGGATGCCTCTTCGCGAGCACGAATGGCATACGTCCTCGCAGGTGCCCGACCCTCCGGTCTCACGGTAGAATCTCTAGATGCACCCCTACCACTATTCCCGCCTCTCGGGTTCCTCGGTGGTCTACCCCTTGCAGACACATCATTGGATCTCATCTCTTGCTTCTCTTCCTTATCATCCCTCTCGGGGCAGTTTCAGATAAAATGGTCGGGGGAACCACACTTATAACAGTTTCGACTGTTGCCCCAACACTTTTCGGTGTGATATCTACCACAACTTGGACACTCCAGTTTACTCTTTGGATTGCCCACACTTTCCATTGAAGTAGCTTGGACTCTCGAACCCGAACGAGTATTGCCCAAGTCTCGATGCGAATAACCCACTGGTGCTGTCGTCCTAGGACACACTTCCTTGGACCTTTTCGACTGGGCTTGATACGACTTGCCCATCGGCCTCTTTCTAGCATCTCGGGCTTCACTCACAGCCCTTTTCTTTTCTGTACTCAACTCTTCCGCCTTACTTGCCCTTTCGACCAACACCACAAATTCTTTCAACTCCAAAATACCCACTAGGAGTTTGATGTCCTCATTCAGTTCGTCTTTGAACCTCTTACACAATATGGTCTCTGACGACACACATTCTTGAGCGTATTTTCTAAGCCTAACAAACTCACGCTCATATTCCGCTACTGACATTCTTCCTTGCTTCAACTCAAGGAATTCCTTCATTTTCCGATCAGTAAATCTCTGGCTTATATACTTCTTCCAGAACTCTTCCAGAAAGAAGTCCCACGTCACCCACTCTCTCGGGACCACTGACGTCAATGTCTTCCACCAATGGTATGCCGAGTCCCTCAGCAAGGATATGACACACTTCAAGCTCTCTTCAGGTGTATAAGAGAGTTCATCGAATACTCTCATCAAGTTCTCTAACCGAACTCGCCTCTCTCGTGGTCATCATCAACCTTAGCTCTAAACTCCTCACCCGTGTTTTCTAATCTTATCTACCGGGGGTTTCGATATCCTCACTACATCAATACCTTGATGAGCCACAGGAATTGGCTGAGGTATAGGAGGAGGAGGTAGAGGAGGTTGAGCATTAGGGTTCGCTCGAACATAATTCGAGTACCAATTGCTCATCATCTGGAGAAAGGCTTCCTGAGCCCCTTCCCCTTGACCCCTAGCCTTGGGTCCACTTTGAACAGGCACGGTTCCTTGCGTAGGAGCTGGCGCATTACTAGTTGCTTCATCAGAAGTCAATGGATCGGAATCCATATTCTATATAAAACAAGATTTAAAATCATCAGAAGCCACCACACTCTCATTGTACACTTATGGCATGTATAGCTGGACTCTTACACCCGCTATGGTAGTCCTAGAACCGACTAAACCATAGCTCTGATACCACTAAATGTAACTCCTGTTACCCGTATTCAACGCTGGAATCGGGCACGAGGCATTATCGACTTAAAGACCTTAAGATCGCCACTTAAGCACAACATGACCACTCTCTTTGGACATCACAACAACCTCAATCCCGACCTACGAGGCCTCTCTCAAACACACGAGGGCTCTCGAGAACATATCAAAAACTCTTACAATCTTAAATTTTTCCATCTATACTGGGCTCACATGCCCGTGTAAGATTTGGCACGCCCGTAGATGTCACACACGCCCATGGTCACTACCCGTGCATGAAAACTCAAGCATTCTACCAATGCCCCACGGTTAGGGCACACGCCCGTGCCTTCCACCCGTGGTGCACACTGACTACCTTAACACGGCCTAGAGTCTAGACACACGTTCGTGTGGCTAGCCCGTGGCCAACACTGATTAATCCCACACGCCCTAGACACACGCCCGTGTGGCTAGTCCGTGGTCTATTCTGATTTAAAATACTAACATGCAGGGGACACACGGCTGAATCACACGCCCGTGGGCTGGCCGTGTGTCACACATGGCCTAGACACATGCTCGTGTGTCTATCCACATGGACAAGAACAAAGCTATTTGACAAGTTCTTTTCACCCTTCTAGCATACACAATCATGCACTCATTCAACACATCCATAATCAACTCACAATCTTACAATCTCACTTGGATAACTACATCTTTTCATATAATAAAGTAGCCAACAACTATGGCATTACACAAAATAGATTATCCATTTAAAGGCCAACTCATCATAGCCATATACAACAAAATTCACTAACTTGTCTAGCCCCTATACATGCCATATACAAAACATTGAGTCTAATGTACCAGAGTGTGCTGATAGTGTGGGCGATCTTCCAATTGATCCTCGTATCTCGATTCAACACTTTACTCTATAAGACAAGGGAAAAGAAAGGGAGTAAGCTTTGAGATTAGTAAGCTTACACATAAACAATTAAGCAACATAGCATAAGCTAAACAACAATTAGCATTATACTAACATATAATGTACAACTATGCTTACTCTTTCTATCCCTTACCACATTTATTCCAACACATCATGAGTCACTTACTCATAACCATTGACATGCACCCCTGCATTCAATATCACATTTACACAATATACAACATGTCATTATTTCTCGATAATACATCCACACAGCTAATCCACACAGCTAATTCACACAGCTAATCCACACAGCTAAATGTCTCGTTGGTTTCGCACTTAGCCCACCACAATCAATTAATAAGGTAGTATCGCACTTAGCCTACCATGAAGGTAATCATAGTGGTTTCACACATAGCCCACTATATAATATACCTAACGATAGCATCACACATAGCCAGCTCATCGTCAATATGCATTAGGATGGTATCGCACTTAGCCCACCATTTAGCATTATCACAACACATTCACAAATCTACTTCCTTAATCATTCATCCATTCATTTCACTTGAACCACATAGGTTCTCAATCATTCTCAACCATGCTATACACTATCTAGCATTAACAAATTGTAAGTATGAATGCATGGTTTATGCATAGACTTACCTCGATACTCAAAAGTATAGAAACGTGCAATTTAGTCCACCACTTTGCTTTTGCCTTGGTTTCGATCCGGGCTTCGTCTTTCTTGATCTATAATGAATAAATTAGCTTATTCAATACACACATTTACCAAATTGACCCACATCTCATACTTTGGCAAAATTACTCTTTTGCCCCAAATCTTTCTCATAATTACACTAATGGCCCAAGGCCCGTAAAGTGATTTTTATTCAACTTCCTAGCCTTTCATGCTTAGCCGAATCACTTACCCAACTAAAGCAATCATCAATTCTCACTACATCACACATGTATGACCAAACTTAAGACTTTCACAAACTAGTCCCTACATGCATTTTCTATGGAAACTCATTTAGCAAAAGATGTTTCTACTACATCAAGCTTTCATAATCTTCCATAAAACATCAAAATACATGCATTTCATACATGGCCACATTTTTGAACATCCATCATAGGTCATCAAATAGCTAAAAATAGCTTACTCATGCTACAAGGACTACAAAAATACAAAGAATATCAAAAACGAGGCTAGATGCACTTACTAGCAAGCTTGAAAAAATTGAAGAACCCTAACAATGGCTCTTGAAAATTTTGGCAGCCTTCGAGAAGAAGATGAATGAATTTTATCATCTTTTCTCCTATTTTAATCACTTAATTGATAAATGACCAAAATGCCCTTTTTGATAAACTTTCTATTTTAACTCATCCATGCCCAATTTTGTCCAAATATTAGAAATTGGAAAAATTGCTATTTAAGGACCTCTAATTAATATTCTAAAGCTATTTCACACAAATAGCTTCTAGAATCTCACATTTTGTAACTTTTGTAATTTAGTCCTTTTGGACAATTCAATCGCAATTTCACAAAATTGCTTCATGAAACTTTCACACTAGCATGCATACATAGCATAAACCTCAAAAACTCATTCATATACCTCAGATTTGTGGTCTCGCACCACTATTCCGACTAGGCCTTAAATCGGGATGTTACAAAGCATAACCTGATAATTGTTCCTTTCGATAATTGATTAAATGTTAATCATGGTGTTGTGGCCTATTCGGTTTAATGTTATTACTGTTAACTATTAACAAATCTATAATGATGCGACGGTGGTATTTACAGTTTCCAGTAAGAGTTAATTGGCTAGTGGAACAAGGGTTGTTCCGATATGAAACCTCAAGGATTAAAATCCTGAAAACACGATTCTGTTGATAAAAGTTATCAAATCGTGAGGTTTCATTTGACTGGGGTATGTGTTCAGTTTAGTCCCGGCCCTTTTCTAAAGCATGTTTAAGGTCTCGTTGACATATTTAAGGGACACTTTGATTGCGTTAGATGATTTGTATAATGAATTGTCCGTAAAAGTTTTTGATTGTCTGGTAATGCCTCTCAACCCTAATTCAGCGATGGATACAGGTTGGGGGTGTTACAAAACCCCTCTCTATTCTACTAATTTTCTTATCCTTCAAAGCAATTTGCTTACAACCTAAAAATCCGTAAATCTCCCTTTTTTGCCGTCAACCTCAAATCCTGAAAGAAACCCTAATTCTCTTCCCTTTCTGTCGAAATTCCCTATTACTACCGCAAAGAGATTGTCAAAGCACCACCGTTGCTGTCGCACGTTGTCGTTGTCGCCGCACCATCCTTGCCGTCGCAAGATTTTTGCCGTAGCAAGTTCTACCCACTTTGCCGATTTCTCTTTTCTCTCTTGTGCAAAAACTTTGCCGAATTTTTGGGAAAAGATACCATGTCTCGCAAAAGAACCAGATCTTCAAAAACTACTCTTGAAAACCCGATTTTGATCGATGAAGAAATGAAAGAGAGATTTGATTTAATCTTCAAGCACTAACCTATGAAGGCGGAAAAAGGTTTTGATTTGAAGAATAATGATTTGATAGTTGTTCCTATACTGATTAGAAAGAAAATCAATGCTCTCAAGTGGGAACAATTTTGTGATGCTCCTTCACTTCCCGGTGATGAACTAGTTTGAGAATTCTATGCTAGTTTAACTATGCAAGATGCTACTTAAGTCATCATTTGAAAGAAAAAGGTACCTCTTACTTCTAAGTCCATCAATGATTTGTTTAATTTACCTGATGTTGAAGAAGATGAGTACTACCCTATTATGAACAATATCAATTGGGATTTTCTTCAACAAGTGCTTGATGTTGTGACAAATCTGGGATCCCAATGAATTATAAGAAAGTGTGGGAGCCATTCTTGTCGAAGAGAATACTTAAAACCAGTAGCAAAGGTATGGTTTTATTTTGTTCGCTACAGTTTTATGCCTATCTCACATAGTTCCACCATCTCGATGGAACGGATGCTTTTGTTATATGCAATTTTGACAGATTCCATTAATGTTGGGAAAATTATCCTCAAGGAGATTCACGATTGTGCTAAAAAGAAGGTAGGAAGTGTTTATTTCTCATCATTAATCACTTCACTTTGCTTAAAGGCCCGTGTTAAAAAATAAGCAAATCTGAATGGGCGATATGTTCAAGGATGCATTACAAATTATGATCTTGAAAGATTAGTAGAGAGGGTGCATGAGCTGAATCAAGGCGAGCAAGAAGAGCCAACTGAGCCGGATATCGAGGCGTCAACAGATGGAACTGAAACTGAAGCTAATTCAGTTACAGACACTAAAGAGGAAGAATGTGATAAGGAACCAAACATTCCTGAACCAAGGGTTGAGCCAGAAGAAGAACCAGTCAAGCTAAGTGTTGAACCTGAATATACAACTCCCATACTGACTTCTGCAAGTACTTCAAGGAAATCGGAGTTGTCAATTTTGATGGATATGTGCAAGTTCATGCACAATCAACAACAAATTTACTGGAAATATGCAAAAATTAGAGATGACTCAATTTGAAATATTTTTAAGAATATCTCTAATACTTTTGTTCCTGAGTTCCCAGATGCTATCTTTGAGACATGGACGGAAGATACTGATGATGCAAGCGGAGATGGAGCTAAAGAAGACAAGGGGAATGAGTCAGAAAAGTAAAAGGGGGGATTCTTGTCTTGTTATTTATTTAATTATTTTTAGGTCCTTAGGAATTTATTTCTTTCATAATTAGGATTTAATTTCTACAGAATAAAACATAGCAAGAATGAACAAACTTAACACTTCTTTAGAACGAATAAGACTAAGTGATGTGGTAATGGGAATGAACATGTCTAAGATTGGGTTATTAGGGAAGACTTGGTATTTAAGCAGTCACAATGACTTCCATCTCTTTCTTTACAACCCTAACTGGTGTTCATTTTTCATTCATTACTTTGTTCTTGCAATGAGGACATTGCTTCTTTTTAAAGGGGGGTAAGGCCAATAAATTGCTCAAACTTTTAAACTTTTTCAAGTATGTTTTAATCATTTCTTTCACAAGTATGTTTTAATAAATGAATGTTTAGAGATATTTTTTGTTACTGAGATAGTTTGTATGCAAGTATGAATGATGATTTTATCTAAGTGAAAGTATGTTATCATGAAGACTGGAATGCTTGTATGATCTTAGCCTTAGTAATGTTTGCCATGAAAACTTAGTTTCTTTTGAGATTAGACATGCATGAAGGTTTATATCTTTAGAATTGACTTAGTAACTTTCTTGAGGCGAAATCCTAGGGGACATAAAAATCTAAAATGATATAGGCACTATTTCTTTGGACCGTTTGAGCCTTTTCAAGCCAACCCTATGATATTAGACCCTTGAAACTGTAATTTTGAGCTTAAAGTCCTGTTTTTTTGCAATAAACCTACATTATAAGCCAATTACCCTCTTTTTAAAGTTATCCTAATTTTGTGCACCTATCTTCACTAAAGTTGTCTTGGGAATCAACATTTGAGGAAATTTTCATAAAGATTTATATGCTCATGCTTAAAAAAAAGTGAAGAAAAGTTTTCTCAGTCTCCAAAAAGGAAAAATGTATGAGCTTGATGTGAGCATACCCGGGGCAACCCAAGATTCGCTTTCCAATCCTCTCATGCTCTCCGAAGGCCAATCGTTGAGCAAGCCGTGCACCTTAGTACAAGTTGATTCCAGCTCATTTTTAGCTCAATTAAACTTCTTTCCATGCGGTTCAGCTCACATGAGTTTATTTCAGCTCATTGAGCTCAGTTTAAGTTTAATTCAGCTCAATTGAGCTCGTTTGAAACTCTTTTTAGCTCACTTATTTTCTTGCTGGAATAAATAAGTTTTTAAGTCAATTTAATTAGTTTCCTACAGACCATTATTATGTCCTAATCTAAGACAAATTAAATTAGGTTCTAGAATTAAATTTAATGTGCATGTTTTTAAATTATGTTGCTACCGAATTTAATGTGTCTTGTTAAGTTTTTTTTTAATTTGTCTGATCGGAAAGCGAATCTTGGGTTGCCTCGGGTATGCTCACATCAGAGCTTGAGTTCAAAATAAGTTTGGGGGTGTTCCAAAGGTTCACTTAAAGAAAAAGGTTGTATTACGAGAAAACCAAGACAAAGTTAAAGGTTAAGATTTTTAAAACCAAAATGTCTCATCTCTTAAAATCCCTACCTTTAACCGAGCCCTATTACAACCTTATAAAAGACCTATTGATTTGATGATTATGTCACCTACATTAGTGGAGAGGAAGTCCTGAGTTCAACATATGAAGATCATAATTAAGCCTTGTGATTGTTTGATTTATTGATAGGAAATTGTGTTGAATGAAGAATGTTATCTATGGCTATCACATACATGCAAACTATGATTCATGTTGGCATATTTTGAAGCTTAGTATAATCTTAAGGAGTGTTTGCATATGAATTACTTGTTAATAAAGAAGAACGATAAGCATGAAGTTATTAATGCATGATTATGGGACAAATATTGATGCTGCTTACACAATTAGCAATTTTGCCTTAGCAAGACCTTTTGTTGTGCATAAACATTACTCGGGACGAGCAATGATTTAAGTTTGGGGGTGTGTAAATGGAAAAATATATAGGATTTTTCCTATGTAATTTATCACCTTTTTACTTAAATCCGTTGTTAAAACTAAGTAATTGTTTAATAAATTAATGAAATATGTGAAAATATGAAATTAGGACAAAGAAATTATTAAAATGTGATTTTATGCTTTATTATATAGTTTTCATGCAATAAATGGCTTATTTTATATTAATTTGAAGATATGTTTTGATGTTGTATTTTAGAATTTGAAGGCAAAAGAAAAATAAATAATTGTTGTTAGTCAAAACTACATATTATTAGACTAAACTTGGTAAGAAAAGATATATGGAGTTGATATGATTCGTGAAATAGAAGAAAATGTGGAAGCGATCCGAGATAGGTTTAAAGTAGCTTCTGATTGTCAGAGATTTTATGTGAATTTTAAATGAAAAGAAATAGAGTTTCAAGCTAGCGACAAAGTGTTTCTAAAAAATTTGCCAAGGAAGAAAGTTTTCTGGTTTGACTGTAAAGGCAAATTAAGTTCTTAATTTAGTGAATTACATGAAATTTACTAAAAGAGTTGGAAGTGTTGCTTATAGGATGGTATTAATCAGATATGTTATTAGTTATTCCTCCGATGGTTATTGAAATTCAGCTTGACATGAGTTATAGTGAAGAATTTATCAAAATTCTGGTACATGAAGTGAGAAAACTTAGAAATAAAAGGTAGCTTCAGTAAAAGTTTTCTAATAATGATATGATATAGAGAAAGCTACCTGGGAAAACTGGAAGAAAACATGAGAAAGTAATATCCAAATCTCTTTACTTTTATAAATTTTTTAGGACGAAAATTTTTAAGGAGAGATAGTTGTAACAGCCCATTTTTAGAGAAACCAGAATAATGGTTTCGGGACCACAAATCCGATTCCGGAAAGAAAATTTATTTTAATATTATTTTATGGTCTATAATATGATAATAATGTTGTCTGAAAATTTCATAAAGAAATTTTAACGATTACATGCTTAAATTGATAAAGGACCAAATTGCATAAGGTGCAAAAGTTGAGTTCTAATAGCTAAAGGGATTAAATAGCTATAGAACTTTAAATTGGAGGTCCTTATATGGTAATTAGACTATTAAAAATTCTTAGTCATTAAAGATGATGATTAATCCATAGAAAATAAAATTAAAGAAAATGTCAAAATTGGAAGAATAAAAAAAATAAAGGTGATAAATAATAAAAGATGAAAATATCGTCATTTATCATCATCTTCCCCAAATATTTTGCATGGAGACCCTAGAAAAGAGAAAGCAAGCTTTCTTGGTCAAATTATGTAACATCCTAGATTAGGGGTTATGCGTTCGTGCATAATTCATGAGTAGTAGGTTTTGGCAGTGTTTGGAAGTGAATTAAGGGTTTTTAAAATTCTAGGATGGAAGAGAAAGCTTTGGACAATTATTGGTTTTTAAGTTAAAAAGGGGGAGCTAGGCTAAGGTAGCCTTAAGAAAATTTTTGGGGAGTTTAAGACACAAGAAGTGATGTGGAAAAGTGGCAAGGGATGCCACCTAAGGTGCAAGGGTGGTTGCGTCACTTGGAGTGCCAGGGGAAGAGGTTCGAGCGACGTAGGAAGCATTAGGGACTTTTATTTTTTTAGAGTTAAAAAGGGAATTGGGCCAGAGAGGCCTTAAGGGAAGTAATAGGCGCTTTTGGACACAAAGAGTGCCTTGGTAAAGTGGCTGCAATGCGCCACTTAAGGCTTGGGCAAGTGACGCCTCAAGCAATGGGTAGAGGGCCCAAGTTCGAGTTGCGAAGGAAGCAGGAAGGAGCATTTATTTTTGCGTCAATAAGGAGCTGGGCTAAGGAGGTTTTAAAAGAAATTATGGGGAGTTGATGACACAAAAGAACCAGCAGCAAAGTGGTTTGGACGCTTGCGGCAAAGGGAGCTTCAGGAGGTCTCATGTTCGACTCACGTGGGCAGCATAAGTGGGATTTTATTTTGCTGCTGGCGTCAAAGAGAGGGGAGGAAGTGGACAGCATGTGGGCTTCCAAAAGATAAGGATTAAGTTGTTTTTGTTTTTAAATTTCGGCTGGAAGAGTTGGATAAATATATGGCTTTATTTTATTTTTATTTTTTTATGGGAAGATAAGAGATAATGGCTGTGTTATTTATTTATTGTAGGTGGGTAGATAAGAGATAATTGCTATTTTATTGTATTTATTTGAATGGGTGTTAAGAGATAATGTGAAGGATTATTTTATTAATGTGTTAAGATAATATAGGAGATTTGATAAGTGGAGTTGGTGGCCGAATATATGACTTTGGGAGCTGGGATTTTCGGCTTTGAAGAGTAGCAGGGGAGTGCCGAATTACCTTTTCTTTGAGCATTCATCTTTTTCTTTTAAGTGTTTGCCAAATTTCTTTCTATTTTTTATATAAGTCGAATGCCCCTAAGTCTCTACCGTTCTTCCATTTTTCTTTTCTTCAACTCCACATTTGTTTTATTGTTAGCCGAATATTCATAAGCCTTGACCTAGTGTCCTTTTGTATAGCCGATAGAAGGAAGTATTAAGGGAGTCTCTTGGATGCGACAAATCAAGTTTCAAAGGCAAGGAGTGGCTTTTCGGGATTTGGAAGCGAGCAAGTGAGTCCATCATCTCTGATCAATCAGTTTTGGGGAGCACTTTGAGGGTGGTGGCTAGTATTCAAAGACGTTTTGGGGACAAGAAAGCAAGGGTGGCCGATTGACTCTTTGGGGGTTTAGAGTTAGCATTAGAATCAGGTGTGTACATACACACTTTATAACTATTAATGTGCTAAGTTTTGTGTATGCTAAAACTGGTTTATGTAGTTTTGGATGTAATACCGTAACGGTATAAGCGATGATTCAGGTAAGTATCTGTAAATATGAGTTACTATTTGATGCTTTTGGGAAGCATGGCATATTTGGTATATGTGATTTAAATATATGTTGGCATGAAATCTGTTGTATATCATGGATTGATGTGGGATATATGAGTGGAGGGGGAACTGATATTCGTGTCGACGGACACCAGTGGTTTGGTACCACATTGTGACTACGGTCACGAGAGGTTTGGCACCTCATAGCGTCTCGTCCCGGTGGCTTAGCACCACGATGGGTTGGCCCCACAGATTTACATTATGGGTTTGACGCCGGTGATTTGGTATCACCACGATGGGTTGGCCCATCATTTGATTTGTGACTTGGTCACCAGTGGTTTAGCACCACCAGGTGGTTTGGCACCACAATATGACGGATTTCGTGACTTTAAGTCACCAGTGGTTTGGCACCACCAGTGGTTTGGTACCACACGGGGTAGAGAAAGGTGTTTGGATGGCTAGGTTGGGTGCATGGTTTAGTGCATGTTAATTTGTTATAAATTGTGTATGTTGTTGCACTAAATCGGGGAAGGGTTACACACTGAGTCTTGGTGACTCACCTTCTCCTTTAACATTTTTCAGGTGACTCGTAGATTGCGGATGTGGAGCCGGATGGACTCGAGGTGGCCATGCAGTGGAAATATAGACTAAATCAATTTTGAACTATGTTTATTTTATTTTTGGATTTATATTGTTCAAGTTGTAATAAGGCCTCCTAATATTTTACTTTGATTATTTTACATGTTTTGAATAATTCGTTTAAACTATTTAATGATGTCAAAATGGGTGCACATGTTTTCGCAAATCAAACGCAAAATGTTTTAAAGTGCCATCGGGTACATTTGAAATCTATAATAACCCGACTTAATAAATATTTTTAAATAAACCTAAGTATGGGTTTTATACACCTCAACTGTTTTAAACAAGACACTATCTTTTATCAAAAAGTTAAACCGGTTTAAAGGAGTTTTCAAAAAAAATGTTTTCTTTGTAGCACACCAAATTCGGTCGTAATGTTTGGGCCGGGTTTGGGGTGTTACAAATTAGGTAAGTATTCAAGCCCCGTTTTTAGTAATTTTTATATTTTTGAGATCGGGGTAACTTAATCTATTTATTTTGGGGATCAATTTGAAAAGATATCAAAGTATAGAATTTTTAACATGGATGAATATTCTGAAATTATGAAATTTATGGTAGAAAATGAAAGGTTGTTGATAGATAAACAACTTTTACAAAGTGAATTTTGTTGAAAACTTGATTTAGGGACTAAATTGTAAAAATGAGAAATCTATGGAAAAAATTCTAATTTTTATGAAATATATGGGCTGTAAGTATTACATGAAAAATTTGGTTAGGCTAGGAACAAGGATTAAATTGAATGAATTTTATTTTCCGAGTCTAGGGACGAAATCATCGTTTATTAAAAGTTTAGGGGCAAAATGGTAATTTTGCTTAAAGTGTAAATTGGACAAAATTGAGTATGAATTTCATTAAATTGATGTTAAATTTACTCTTATAGATCCGAATAAATCGAATATGGAGTTAGAACAAGGAAAGGAGAAAATGTCGGATTAGTAGACTTTATGTACACAAACACATATTAAGGTAAGTTTGTATAACTAAATTGTAGATGTTTTTATGCTTGAATTGAATGTTGTGTATGTAAATTGTATAGATACCATAATTATGTGAAATGATCACATATTCGTTAAAGCCCGATAAATGAAAGTGCCTGAAATAAATGATAATACCAGATAAGTGATAAATGATAAAAATGTTATTTTTGTGCTTGAGTTGAATGTGAACATTTGAATTGCATAAATGCATAAATATATGAGATTGATCACATACCCGACAATTGCCTGATAAATGTCAAATTCCATTTGAATAAATGAAAAATTGATGGATATGTGATTTCTCGAAATGAATGAAGTCCTGCATTTGTTGCTGATGGGATTTAGCTCGGACGAGTAATCCTATTGACCTCATTATAGATAGGATTTAGCTCGGACGGGTAATTCTGATATAATCCCTCTTGAGCATATGTTACAATTAGGATTTAACCTAGACTAGTAATCCTAATTGAGCTCTTCTTAGCATATGTTACAGAAAGGATTTAGCCTGGACTAGTAATCTTGTTATATGATATGTGGCTCGAGAGTGTGTTTCCTGATTAAGTGCCCTAATGGGTACTCCTAAATATGAATTAATGGATTTACTGATTTGTACACTTTGTGTGTACTACCTGAGTATCCATCGATATTTTCAATAATTCAACGGGGAAAATCCTGACATGAATAGAAATGGATTTTTACATGTATCTGCCTGAAGTACATGAAAATGATGTTATATGAAATATGGAAGTATGAAATTATGATATATGAACATGGAAATTTATTTGATGAATACATTCATCTATGAGAATAGATTTGTACATCTCGAGTGTATTATTTGTGTGATTATCAATATTTTAGTTGAATAATAAGCAAAGTTTTGACATGAAATATGCTAAAACTCGAGATGAATTATTATAGAATGTACCAGAAAAATATGGAAATAATTTGTATATATGTTATATGAATACATGATATGGAAAACATATGTGTATGAGAATCTGAATATTGTTGAGCTCATATATGTGTTTTTTGATGTTTATATGAAATAAGTTACTAACAAGGGTGATGAGAATATGTGTTAGGGCTTGGGATCGAATGGTTGATTGTGATTTACATGTTTATTTTTAATATGAATAGTTGGTAAGTTAATTACCAAGTTATACGGGCTTACTAAGCATTATATGCTTACTCTGTTTTTCTTTTCCTGTTCTATAATAAATCGGAAGCTCGTTGGATTGGAAGCTTAATAGAGATCACTCACATTATCCATCAACTCAATTTGATATATAAGGTAAAACAATTGTGGTTATAATGGCATGTATATGTTAATTTGGCCAAGGAATGGCATGTAAATATCTGTTAATGTCTAGCTATTGGAATGGCTAGTTATGAACATGTTTTGGTGTTTATGTATAAAAGACTATATCATGGTATATATTTGAAAATGATTGATTAATAGAAATCACAATGAGATATGTATGAATGAATTAAATAAGCATATTTGATACAATATACACAAATGTGAACATGGTATCTAGATGAATATGAGTATAAATTTACATGTATAAGTGTTGGTGTAGGTGCAAGGCTAAAAAGGGTAAAAAATAAAGCTCGGAAATGGCTTTATTTTGTCCACACGGGCAGACACACGGACATGTGTCTTGACCGTGTGTGACACACGGCTTAGCACATGGGCGTGTGGTCTGGCCGTGTGTCCTCTGCATCTTAAATTTTAGAAACAGAATGCTCAGAATTGAGCGCACGAGCAGAGACACGGGCGTGTATCTCAGCCGTGTAGGTAAAACAGCCTAGCACACGGGCATGTGACTTGGCCGTGTGATGCAAGTCAGAGAGTTACACGGGCCAGGACATGGCTTGATGTACGGGCGTGTCATAGGGTCACACAGGCGTGTCCCTTGGCCACACGGGCGTGTGAGCCCTGTATCTAGGAAAAAAATTGAAATTTCATGAAAATTTTTCTGAGATCTCGATTAAGTACCGATTTGATTCTAATGTTTATATTGGGCCTCTAGGGCCCATTCAAGGGACAGTATGATTAGTATCGGACATGAATAGTAAATAATGTGAAATATCTGTAATTATTCTGTAAACTTTGGTAATGCTCTGTAACCCTGTTTCAGCGACGGATACGGGTTAGGGGTGTTACACATCTGGTATTATTTCCAGTGAGGGTTTTGTCTCCCAACTTCAACAAGAGCCTGAGTGCCTAAGGTTGCTTGAAGAGGCGGTGAGTTCAACCCAGTATGGAATAGGAAATGGGCTCATGTGGTAGCATAGTTGCCAAAAAGTTCCTTATATGCTCTAGGGCATGGGCCAAAATCCTACTAGGCTCAAATGCTAATATTTTTGTGGTAGGTGGAAGTGCACTACACATGATCAGTCTCGATGAGGTGCTCTCCCTTTATTAAACCCACAACCTCTTTAGGTAGCCTTAGGCAGTTAGGCTCTCGTCAAAGTCGAGAGACAAAACCCCCCACCAAGGAAAATACATAACATGTTGAGGGGTCCACCAACTCTTGACGGATAACACTTCAAAGACTTCTCAAGGAGTCAAAAATCCCTCAACACTAAGAAAAGTTGGAATTGAGAATGTCAAACCTAACAGATTATATTGTAATAGCCAAGCTGCTCTGCAAATTTTAGTAAACCCCATATACCTTGAAAGAGCAAAACATATAGAAATCAACAATCACTTTGTAAAAGAGAAAAAGTTTAAGAAGGTTTCATTCAAACTCAGCATGTGTCCACCAAAGAACAACTCGTGGATGTTATGATAACAGGACTTGGAGTATAACAGCATGAATATCTTACCTCCAAGTTTAGGGTGAAAGATGTTTATCAGCCTTCAACTTGAAAGGGTGTGAAGAATGTTGATGTTGTATTGAAATTGGTTATAAAGTTAGTTTGTGATTAATTAAGTAGTTAGTTGGTTGTTAACATTTGATCCAAGTTAGCTGTATGTATATCACATTGTCTGTCACTTTCATTAATTGTCTGAATATACCATTGATATGATTATATGTCCTAATTCCAGAATTGTCTGCCACTTTCATTAATTATCTGAATATACCATTGATATGATTATATATCCTAATTCCAGAACAGAAAAACTATGAGTCCGAGCTTAATTTACATTGAGCTTGAAGCAGATTTTCAGTGAGAGGCAAATATCACTTGTCGATGAACTCAACAACAGCCTGACCGATTCTACGTCTACCTCTCTAAACCCAGCAACCTTCATTGACATTTTTGCTTCGGAAATTTTGTCGGCATATTACCAACTAGGGACTCTCCTGAGCAGTAATTGTTGTAGCATAAAAGGAAAAAAAACTATTACCAAAGCTTCTCTCTGCATGCATCCAAGGGAACTTGCAACTTCTCCCAAACT
This sequence comes from Gossypium sturtianum, assembly GCA_025698515.1. NCBI lineage: Eukaryota > Viridiplantae > Streptophyta > Magnoliopsida > Malvales > Malvaceae > Gossypium > Gossypium sturtianum. The sequence goes on from CM046950.1 coordinate 127,883,149, forward strand.
TGAATAATTTATGCATCTAAATCTTCCCTACACACGCATTTACGACTTCATGTTTCCCCTACTTATTGAGAGTAATGGTAGAGAATAGACATGTTCATAGGTCGGGCTACTCGTCCAGGCCCGAAGGTCTGTCTGAAATTTGAGAATGTTTGGGCAAAATATTATGCCTGAAAATTGGGTTTGGATAAAAAAATTAATCTCATTTAAAATGTGGGTCGAGTTGGGTTTGAACATTCAAGGCCTAAGCCCGGCCCGATCCGTGTTTAAGTTTATAATGCTTTACTTTATGTTATTTTTATATATTATATAATTTAAAACACATTAAAAGATAAACATATACTAAATATATAATACTACTATAATATAAATATTAAAATAATGTTAAGATCATTATATAAAAAATTTCATTAAATAAAAATATATATAAATTATTAAATATTAAAATAATATAATATAATATTTTTTTAAAAAATATAGACGAGCCTAAAATGAACTTGTTTAATCTTTTGCAAATATGAGTGAATTTGGACACAATTTTAAGTCCATGTTTCAGGCTAGCCCGAGCTTGGACATGTAACACCCCTAACCCGTATCCGTCGCCGGAACAGGGTTACGGAGCATTACCGGAGATTTCAGAACAATCAAAGATAATTGTGATATTTACTGTTCATAACAAAACTGTCCACTAGAGTCATAGTTACTAAATTATTTATATCTTGAGTTACAGAATTCTAAATTAAGATCTGCTTGATTTTTCCAAAACTAGACTCAAATATCTTCCTACCATAAAATTTTCAGAATTTATGGTTTAGCCAATAAGTACAGTGGATTCTTCAAATTCATCCTTGTTCTGCTGTTTGACAGTTTTGACCTTTCTTCACTAAAAATTAATTATCTCTTAGTACGGGATTCGGATCATGTTCTCGTTTGTTTTTCTTGAAATTAGACTCATTAAGAAATTAAATATATAAATTTAAACCTCCAAGTATTTTTATACAATTTTTAATGATTATTCAAAGTTAGAATAGGGGAACTCAAAATCATTCTTGTAACAGCCAGATTTAGGGGCTAGTCGGAACAGTGGTCTCGGGACCACTAATCCGGGGTCAAATAAAATTTATTTTAATTTTATTTTATGGGTTATAGCATGATTATAAGGGTGCAAGAAAATTTTGGTGCTTTAATTTTAGCGATTTCATGCTTAATCGCGAAAAAGGACTAAATTGCATAAAGTGCGAAAGTTCTATTTTAATTGCTAGAGGTGTCAATTAGTTAAGGAATATTAATTGGAGGTCTCTAATGTGCAATTAGGCCTTGTTTTAAGAGGTGGCCGGCCATAGGGGACAAAGAATTGACCTTGTCATATTGTTAGGTGAAAATTGGTAATAAAAATTTATTTTTATAATAAAATAAAGAGAAGAAAAGATATCATCTTTTCTTTCCCTTCTCTCCACCGAAATTCTCAAGAAAAACAGCCATGGGAGCTTGAAAATTTTCAGCAACTCCTCACCTCTACAAGTAAGTCATCTTGATGACTATTTTTGATGATTTTTGTACTTTTGGAACCCATAAAGCTTAAGCTAGCTAATGAGGGGACTATTTTGCAAAATGGTTAAGAGTCTAGGGTTTTGCCATGAGAGCAATTGAGTTGTTTGCTGCATTTTTATGGAAGAAAATGAGTCTTAGTTGTTAGATAAACAACTTTTGTGAAGGGTGTTATCATGAAAACACCTAAAAGGACCATTTTGTAAAGGTTGTGAAATGAGTGGTAAATGTGTGTAATAGTTGAAATCTTGAGTTGCTATAGAAAGGAATATGAATCGGCTAGGCTTGATTAGCAAAGAAGTTGGATGAGAATCGATATACGAGCCTAGGGGCAAAATCATAATTTTGCCAAAGTCTAAGGGCAAAATGGTAATTTTGCCAAAGTAGAAATTTTTAAAATGTATTGATTAGTGTGGTGATTAAATGAGTAAATTTGATCGTCCTAAATCAAATAAAATGAGATTCGGACCTAGAACGAGAGAAGAGAGAAATATGGACAAATAGGTCCCTTTTACCCTTTTCGGTATCGAGGTAAGTTCGTGTGCTAATAATGCAACTATAAGTGAAGTATTTAATATTTTGATGTTGTATGAATTGTATATTGACTCTATGAATATATTAACTATGTTTTGATGAGATGTCAAGAATTGAAAGTCTTCAATTGAATCTAAGTATAGAGGGAATGCAAATATCATGATACTATGATAATTAAGGTCCTGTGTAAGACCATATTTGGAATATGGCCTCGGTGTGAGACTTCGTATAAGACCATGTCAGGGACATGGCATCGATATGATATTTCATGTAAGACCCTATCGGGGGTATGATGTTAATATGATACTATATGTATGAGACTCAAGAGTGTTCTTTAGAATTTTGAATGATTCAACAGATATGTTGAAAATGAGGAAGTATGTGGTTACACCATGAGAGGTACAGGTATGTGCCTAGAACTCACTTGAGGTGAATTCGACATATGAGGAAACCATGGTGAGTCATGTGTAAACGATGCACCCTGATTTCATATGTTATATTTATTAATGCATTGCGTGAATGCAAATGATTATTGTAGAAATCTATTTAAGAATGATAGTGTGTGAGGATGTTCCCGGATGAACATTCGAAATAGGAAAATGTATGTGGATAAATATCCGTGAATGTGTAATAATGGTGGGCTATGTGCGATTCCACCTTATTAATTGTTAGCGATGGGCTGTGTGCGATACCATCGCCAATATTATTAATGGTGGGCTGTGTGCGATACCACCTTATTATTTGTTACCGATGGGCTGTGTGTGATACCATCATGCTTAGTATTAATGGTGGGCTATGTGTGATACCACCTTATTAATTCTTGAATGGTGGGCTGTGTGCGAAACCACCGAGTATTTATTATCATTCCGAGGTGATACCGAGAAACTTGACTAAGTGAAATTTGCATGTGGCTTTGTGGTGATAAACGTAGGGTATAAATGCAAGTAAAGATGAACCATGTTTTATGATATGAGTTTGTGACAGGTGAAAGTTTAGAATGAGTAAGCATTATGAATGATTGAATGGGTATTCATAAGCTTAAGTGAAAATCTCATTATATTACCTTGTGGTTGAGTATAATAAATAAATGTCTATAGTTGCTTATCATTTGCATATGAACTTACTAAGTGTTATTTCTTACTCCTCTTCCTTTCCTATCCCTTATAGGTTAACTTAACTAGCTCGAGTTGGAAACCGCCGGAGATGCTTTCACACTATCGAGCAGTCCCTTGGGTATAAGGTTTCAAGTCTTCTTGAGATATGGCATGTATAGGGATCTTATTTTGGTCTAATTAAGTCATAGTTACGGTATCCAAATGTGTTAGCCTAAAAGAGTTATGGGTTGGTTGTGTATAGCCATGGATGATGGATCATGTCGTTTGTAATGGTGCTAGTAATAGTTATCCCTCGTATATGGGAAGATTTTGATTTTCATGATTCAAATGTGATAATTCAAGAGTTATAATTGATTATTTGAGAATGTTATGTGATGATGTGTGAATGTGTGCAAGTGAGGGTGGCTAAATGGCTTGGAAAATAACCTTGAATTGGTCCACACGGGTAGGCACACGGGCGTGTGTCTAGATCGTGTATGACACACGACCTGTCCCATGGGTGTGTGACTTGGCCGTGTGTCCCCTGCATGTTAGTGTTGCAAGTCAGTGTCGACCACGGGCTGGTCACACGGACGTGTGCCTAGGCCGTGTGCCCATAATTGGTTGTTGACGTCACAAACAGAATACCCAGGTTTTTATACATGGGTGAGGACACGGGCGTGTCTAGGCCGTGTGGAGCACACGGGCCAAGAACACGGGCTTGTGTCCGGTCGTGTGAAAACCCCTGTAGGTTCAAAATGAAAATAAATCCCACACGAGTTAGGGACATGCGCGTGTGTGACCACACGGCCTTCCTACATGGGCATGTCCCATTTTACACGGGCGTGTGGCCCCTGTTTAGACAAAAAAAATTTAAATGCACAAAAATTTCTTGTTGGGTTCCGAGACCCTCCGTATGCTTGATCAAGGCCTCGTAGGCCCTTAATGAGAAATGTTAAGTTAGGATGAAGTTTTATAGATTAAAGTTGTATGACAATGTGAGTTAAGTACGGTAACGCCTCGTACTCGATTTCGACGTAGAATACGGGTAAGGGGTGTTACATTTAGTGGTATCAGAGCTATGGTTTAGTCGATTCTCGGACTAACCTAGCATGTGAGAGTTTAGCTATACATGCCATATTACTACTCATGATAGTGTGATATCTCCCGGCTCTAACGATATCGTTTTGTTAAGACAAAGATGATTCCCAACCTAGCCATTTTCGATAATGGTGAAAATGATAATAAGATAATTGAAATGTGCTTATGATGTGATGAAATTCAAGAAGGTATGAATAGAAGTTCATGACATGTGTGTGATAAAGTATGAAATGAGATAATCCTAGGGTGAAGAATGAAATGAAAGTTATAAGGTGATAAGCTTATCCATGTTGGTTCGATGTGCATACGGTGTTATATACTCAACCTATTTGGTTAAGTGAATATAGTGAGTAAACTTACCCAGTGAACGGGATATGTGTGTATGTACAACTGTTTGAATGATGTATAATCAGTATGTCCACATAGTTGAATCTCATGTACGACTGTTAAAGTAGAGGATATATAATGTTTTGTTTTATGACTCTGTTATGAAGCCACAAATATTATGATAGTGTGGGAGTTAAACTGGGAAGTTAAATTAAGTAGAACGCAGGAGATGAGTACGGTCGTTCAATGATAAATTGATGAATAAGACCATGGTTGGACCATGGCAGTACATGTGATCCCATATAAGACCATGTCTGGGACATGGCATTGGCAACGATACGTGATTCCGTGTAAGACCATATCTGGGATATGGCATCGGCATCGAATAGCGATTCCGTGTAAGACCACGTCTGGGACCTGGCTTCGGTATGAAATCGTGTAAGACCATATCTGGGATATGGCATCGACATCGATATAAGATCCCGTGCAAGACCATATCTAGGATATGGCATCGGTATCGACATGTGTTTCCATGTAAGACCGTATCTGGGATATGGCATTGGTATCGATATGAGATTTCGTGTAAGACCATAGCGAGGCTATGACATCGTGACGACATGTAAGATTATCGCTGGGCTATGATATTGTGATACGAGTAAGACAATAGTTAGACTATGGAAATCAAGTAAACGACGTACTCAAACCCGTAAGACGTCCTCTAATTTGATAAGTGATGGTAAGAGAAATCAGAGTTAAATGTTGAGTACTTGAATAGATATTACTATGGAGCCTGCGTTAGTAAAATCACTGTCCCGGACTTATGGGTGATAGAAACAATTTTAACATGAGTAAACGTGAAAACTCGCTTGAAGTGAGTTGTGCAATTACGATGATATTTCATTAATGATGAATGTTAAGTCATATGTGTGTAGTCATGAGAGTCAAGTTAGAGGCTTTATGACCTCACCCCCTTACCGCTGTTGATTTATAATGAGATTTTTTTTTACGAGAGTCAAGTTGAATGAGTTCATGAGTATGAAATAAAAGAGTTCAGTGGCAAAACAATTAGTAATGTATATAGTGATAAAGGTAGTTAGAAGGTGAGAATAGTTTTGGGAAGAATATTTGATTGTTTTAAAGATTGTACTGGTTATGTAATGTTACGAGTAAAGAGAAAGTTGGCCTCGGCTATTTGACTCAATTAAGTAGGAAGCCTAAGGTGTACTTACCGAGATTCTTTCCAAATTGATGTTCATTAGTGAAAGGAATAATAAAGGAGTTTATGATGACGGAAATGGTTAGATACACAATATTTGAACTGTGAAAGTGTTTGATTATGACAACCATAGTTGAATGAATTATAATGACCCCTTTGAGTATTCTGTATAGATATTCATTTTACTTCAAGGGTTATGTGGTTGTTCTTTTTATGAAATTATGATTGTGCGAGAATGTTAGCAGATTGTAAAATTTGACGATATTATTGTCGATTCGGTTGGTTTGTAATCGACACTTCTTTACCTTTTCGTAACTCTATTTTAGTATATTGAAGTGAAGTCGGTGATAAAAATTTTATATGAGACTATTCCTATGTTTTTGCTGATCATGGTTATCTGTAAAGTGTGTTCTTCAGGTTGTGATAGTTATATCTACCATGATTACGCTTTTAGTTTGATCATAGAAAGGTGATAACTCTAGTATATGAATATATCTAATTTTCGTAAAAGATGTTAATATCGACAAAAGTATAAGATGTTAAATCACAAGTTTCAATTTGTGCGATGGATTTTTCAGGTAAGCCGAATAAAGTTAATGCATTCAATTGAGATATCTCTGTTACCTTGAACTAAGGTGATAGTAAAGGTTTTCGATTTGCATAACAAGAGAAATTCAAAGGATTGTGTGTTTGAACAGCATTCTCAGTATAGAGAAAAGAGTAGATTGACTTATTGAGATATGATTCGAGCTATGTGTATACTAACGCATGTTTCAACAATGAGAATAAATTCTGTGTATTCACTAGTAGGGAGATGGATAGTCTGAAAGATGAAATTAGATTCTAGGGGGCATAATACCGAGATATGCTTATTGAAATATTCTAACCAGGATGGCAAAGTCGAAATCTATTAAAAGGTGTTTTAATGCCAGAGTGTAAAGAGGTAGTTTACATCTTTGGATGGTTAGAGTTACGTCGAAAAGAATTGTTAGATTGGTGATCCAGAGACGACCACTTTTGTGTCTGTGTTGTGAAATTGATGATATAGTATGATCCGCGGAAAAACATCATGTGCTTTTTGAATCCTGATGAGTTAGAGTATCTAATGTTGCGGAAAAATTTGAATGAAAGATAGTAACGATGGTTTGAGCTATTACAAGTGTATGTATAGTTATTGAAATACTTCTCGGATAGTGGATATAGTACAGATATCTGGATGGAAAAATCCCCGTTTAATAAATGCGAGTTAGTTACTCGATTGACCTTAGTTGATAATATCCTAGTTTTAGAGATGTTAATGGCTAAAGTGAGTTTTCCTTTTGAAACAAAGGAGTTCAGAAGTGAGATAGTGAATGGCATTTTAAGTAAGTTTAGAATGAGTTTGTTTCTGATGTTAAAATTCAGGTTGGATAAGATTTTCGTTATTATTGTTACCTTGAGATAGAATTTGCATGTTGATGAATCCAGAACTTATGCAGAAGTTTTGGTATAAGGATCAGTAGTAGCATGTCTGCTCATTCAAGATTAAGAGAAGGTGTAGTAATATGCATAAATATTTTGACAATTGAGTACACGTCATGATATGATTGAGTTTACGTTCAGAAGTAGTTGACCGGTTAAAGCTAAATTTTTAGAGTGTTCAAAGTCAGGACTATTACAGTCGGTGAAGATTGTAACACCCCAAACCCGGCCTAGAAGTTAGGCCCAAATCTGGCGTGTCACATTGAAGAGTCTTTTTGAAAACTACGCGTTCATTGAAAACCCTTCTTACAATTTAAAACTTTCTTCCTTTAAAACCTCAAATTTCGTTTGCTTAGTTTCAAAACATGGTTTATTAAAAGTCGTTCTCTTGTAAAACATTATTATCTTTAAAACCTTGCTTGTTGCAGAAAATTAATTTAAAATAGTTGCGGAAGCATGATATTTTGAAAAACAGTAGTTAATTTGGAAAACCATGTTCTGCTTCTAGTAATTATAAAACCATAACAAAAAAACCCCACAACTTCACTTACAAGGCCTTATTACAAAAATTAAAACCCAAACTAGATTCTCAAAAATATAGTCCAAAGTATAAAGAAACTGTAGACGTGTGGCCATCTCCGAGTCCCTCACAGCACCGATCCTCCTAAAGCTGGGGGTTACCTGCAAAGTTAAAAACGAGGTGAGTTTACGAAAACTCAGTGTGTAATCCCCTATTACGGTCATGGTCTGGGCCCAAGCCCTATTCGGTAACAATCTGGGCCTAAGCCCTATTCGGTAATAATCTGGGCCTAAGCCCTATTCAGTAACAATCTGGGCCTAAGCCCTATTCGGTAACAATCTGGGCCTAAGCCGTAAATCATATCAATGCAAAACATGCATGTACCCCAACCTTGTCCAACCAACTCTCCACCCGTACCAACCATCTCTCCATATGGGGACCACGTCGACCCACCCAGCCAATCTCTCCAATAATGCAGCCTAGCTGCTAGTATTTATACGACTTTAAGCCTTCAATAACGGTCTCATAATTGGCACATAGCCATCGGTAACTATAATAAGATCGACACATAGCTATCAGTTACGGTAATATAACCGGCACACAACCACGGGTAAATATGATCGACACAAAGTCATCGGTATATATGTTAGGCACATAGCCACGGGTAAATACGATTGGCTCAAAGCCATAATCAAGATGGCACATAGCCATATTTAGGTTGGCACAAAGCCATAATCGGATTACGCAGCTTTAAGCCGTCCGTCGGTCCACAGTCATCATGCGACCCGTGCGACCTTAACATATCAATACTGGATCCACAGTCGTCATGCGACCCGTGCGACCCTATCAGAACTTCCTCCGTATCAAAGTCCCAACCCCATGCAGTATGTCATGTATGCGAAATGTTATGCCCATAAACAATCATACATACACAGCCACAACAGTCAATTACCTTCAAATCAGTCCAATCGTACCTCAAGTGAGTCAATGACCCTCGAGGGGCAAAACGGTCATTTTACCCTAACAAGGGTATTACGATAATCCTACCCTACAGAGGTATTTCGGTAATTCTACCCTACAGGGGTATTTCGGTAATTCTACCCTACAAGGGTATTTCACAAATCAAGGTTATTTTGGTAATTTTACAAATCAAGGGTATTTCGGTAATTTCACGAATTGAGGGTATTTCGGTAATTTCATAAATCAGGGGTATTTTGGTAATTTTACAAATTGGGGGTGTTCCGGTAATTTTTGCAAATTAGGGGTACTTTGTTAATTTCACAAATTGAGGGTATTTTGGTAATTTTGCAAACCTAGGGTATTTCGATAATTTTACAAATCGGGGTATTCCGATAATTTTACAAACCAAAGGTATTCTAAATAGAGATAACGATGCGAATGGGCCTAGGGCCCATTCTCGGCCCAAATAGGCCCACACGCTCGTGTGGCCCATTTAGCCCAAATCTAGCCACAAATATGAGATTCACATAGACCAGTCCAATATCTACTACACAATCATACAATTTATTCATATGGGCCCACGGGCCCATTGGCCCCACATGGCCCCTTTCGGCCCATCGTGGCCCAAACAGCCTAAACCCACAAGAACACTCATGATGGCCTCAACTATCACGTCGAAGCTCCCATACGTGCGCTCGCACGCTCATGTGGCTACAATCACCGTGTGACCGGTATTTCGGCATTTGCCGCTCTACAGCTAGAGTAGTGCGAAATACACACCTGATAGGAATCTGAATTTAATCCGCGCTCTGAACACTGTTCTGCGCAGAAGCAAACAATGATCGCACCTTTGACCCCTAAGGGGTGTGTCGATCAACTTCGGTCACCACCACCGCGACCCAACGGCATACAGATCAACGAATGATCCAACGCCTAACCCAAACGAGCACACCACAAAGCGAAAGGGATAAGCCAAGAAAGGTATCCTTACTCTTCTCTTGGTTTACTCTATTTAAAGCCAGCTTCTTGCCTATCCTCATGCTAGCTTCCCGATGTGGGATCCCACCTTCAGCAGAGTTTAAATCCAACACAAACTCTGGCCGTGCAATTCGCAAAATAAACACTCCCTTGCTTGACATGAGATTCGAACCTTTGCCCTATCCTATGCTCCAGACGCTACATGCCACCACAACACAAGCTCCTTTTGTGACTTAGAACATGCGCAACTAAATATAAGCCTATGGGCCAAAGTCTAAGTTCATTTAAAAGAAAAACAAAATGAATTGCAAGCGCCAAGACTTGAACCTTGGACCCCTTGCTTCCTCTATGGCGTCACTTCCTTGTCTCCCCTGTGGCGCCATTTGCCACTAGACCACAACTTCTTTTGTGTCATTTTTTCCCACAATTTATTCTTAAAGCCTACTTACTTACCCCCAGGGCTTTATTCACCTAAAACCAATTTTTTTCCTAAAGCCTAGGTTTGAATCCAAGACTTCATAGAAGCCCCCTAACCTTCCAAAATCACTCACCTAATAGGTCCAACAAGCACTAGTGCCGTTCTCTTATTCCCAAAAATTTTAAACGCTCCAATTCCCAAGGCCCAATGGGCCCAATTCTACTAGGCCCAAATTCTGGGCATTACAATTCTACCCCCTTAAAGAAATTTCGTCCTCGAAATTTCCAACTGTTAGAACAGTCACACAACCCAACTACACAACCGCGCTTCCGCTGCGCACTCTATTTCCAAAACATTACCTCTTACGCACACCCGAAATACCAATTCACTAGAGCAGATAGATATCATACAAATACAATTTCCATATCCACAACATCACAAAGAAGAAATACAAAATCTAAATTTATGTATCACAGTACAGTCTAATATCTAGGGTAATCATAGTGTTTCCTATTGCATAACAGCAGAACACGGTTTTCAGAAAACTTACGGATTTGGCACCGGAGACTCGGTGAACCACACTTTCAGAAAAATATTCAATAAAACATTTCACATACTTCAAATCTTTTGAAATAGTTCTTTCATAAATTCAATTTTAAAAACCCAACCACAGCCGAGTTTTGTGACCTGGCTCTGATACCATTATATGTAACACCCCAAACCCGGCCTAGAAGTTAGGCCCAAATCTGGCGTGTCACATTGAAGAGTCTTTTTGAAAACTACGCGTTCATTGAAAACCTTTCTTTCAATTTAAAACTTTCTGCCTTTAAAACCTCAGATTTTGTTTGCTTAGTTTCAAAATGTGGTTTATTAAAAGTCATTCTCTGGTAAAACATTATTATCTTAAAACCTTGCTTGTTGCGGAAAATTAATTTAAAACAGTTGCGGAAGCATGATATTTTGAAAAACATTAGTTAATTTAGAAAACCATGTTCTACTTCTAGCAATTATAAAACCATAACAAAAAACCCACAACTTCACATACAAGGCCTTATTACAAAAATTAAAACCCAAACTAGATTCTCAAAAATATAGTCCAAAGTATAAAGAAACTGTATACGTGTGGCCATCTCCGAGTCCCTCACAGCACCGATCCTCCTAAAGCTGGTGTAACACCCCTAACCTGTATCCGTTGCCAGAATAGGGTTACGAGGCATTACCAACAAGTCTCAACTTTTATACAATCATATAAACACTTAAGTCATATTAAAATATATTTATGTATCCGCACAGCATTTACAGATTCTATCTCAAAATTCAACTGGATTTAAATCGAACACATATACATATATATTTATATATGACATTTGATTTCATAATAATATACATACACTCACTAAACCAAAATCATATGCGGCATTATCATTATAAAACCTTGACCAAACATGCTATATACATTTATTTAAATTAAGTATAGTCGAATATACTCATACATTGAATAACCTACTAATTATCTCACAATTAACCAAATCTATTACATGAACATATAACATAAACATTACTTAATCAATTTATATGTCACTTCACACTTCCAAATATATATCCATCCTCCAATTTATAACGTAAAATACATTTCCTAAGTAACTTAGATCAAGACCGAATATACACAAACTCTTTCATACTTTTTAGCAAAATCATAAAGTAAATTATGACCATCTCATATATTTACATCACATAACCGAAATGGTCATTCTTTAATCTTTAATAAACTTTGCATTTTATCTGTTTAACCAAACCACATCTCAAGACTATATCATCAAGCATCTACCAAGTATATCACATACATAAGAAAAACATATTACATTCGAAACATGTTAAAACCATAACCAACTCAACCAAATATTAGTAAAGCATACTAGGCACATCTCACATATATATACCATGATCGAATTTGCGTAAACTTAAGCATTATAACTAGCCATTTTCGCATGGCTTGTAATTACAACATCAAAATTAACCAAAACATAAGCTAGCCTGTACATGCCATAGACTTTAAGGTTATATACAAAAGAGGTACCAAAACTTTGATGATAGTGTCATGAGCTTCGACTGTGATCCCCGAGCACGAGATGAGCACCCCAAAAGAAATCTACAATATACAAACAACCATAATCGAATAAGCTTCCACAGCTTAGTAAGATTTAAAAAATTCATATGCAAATAAGCTTATTCAAATTTCATAACTAATCTCATGTATATCAACCTTGCCGAATAACCAAATTTTCAAGAATAGAATTCATAGCAACTTATATTTATATAACTATGCATATATATAAATACTTTACCTATTTCCATACATCACCATCATGTATTAATAATTAGCATACTCATTTCCTACTTACCGAATTCTATACCTCCATTTCGAGTTACCATAAATTTCGAGAAAATATACATAACACATACCTTTAATATACTTTCCTTTCACATCTTTACCATTCATACATAACATAGGGTACTATATTTGATCATCCTCATAAACACCACAGCATTAGCAAATAGGATCGATTAACGAACCTCTTACCTGCTCACTAGGAAATAAGATTTAGTAACGTGTCGCACACTTAGTGCCGTTACTTATCATTTCTGCACACTTGGTGCCATCTCAAGTAACGTATCACACACTTAGTGCCGTTACTTTACATTTCCGCACACTTAGTGGCATCTCCAGTAACGTATCGCACACTTAGTGCCGTTACTTCACATTTTTGCACACTTAGTGCCATGTGTCCGGTCTCGCACACATAGTGCCCGGTTATAAGCTCGTATACATAGTATCTTTCATAAACCTGTAAGTCGTTTTAAATATATATATTTATATAAATAACCAAAATCTGATCCACCACCATGCGCATAAGCATATACATATAAACATAACTTCAGTATCTCATACCCCAAATAGAATATCATGTTCGGCCAAATCAATAGCATGTAACTGAAATACCATTAGATATATTCATGTCATAATTTAATGTTTCTCAATCCAATTGCAACATTTATATTTAAAAATTCATCTCATGAAATCATATCCAAATTCCAAGAATTATCATATCAAGCTATTATACCCAAAATTCACTATCACATTCGGCCATGTGTCATTCTTTATATTTAACTTCATTACATAATTACATGTATAAAAGACATTCGGATTAGCTCAATTGTTTAAAATCTTACCTCGAAAGTTGACGAATTATGCTTCCCGGCTATTCGTTTAATTTTGCTTTTCCCTGATCCAATCTGGCCTCCTTTTGTTCTTGATCTAAATAATTCCAACTTAAACTCATTCAAACTTATATTCATTCAATTTGCTCCATAAACACATAATTTAGCAATTTACTAATTTACCCCTTACTTTTACAATCTATTCGGTTTAGTCCCTAATACAATACTCACGAATTACTCAAAATTGGACTAACATCCTTTAGGGTCGAATGTACTTCCTGCTCATGTAAGTCCATAAAAACTATTTTTTTTAGCATTTTAGTCCATCAACTAATTATTTTAACCTTAAATTCTAATTCACTCAATTTCATCAAAAGTGCAAGAACAAAGCTTACTAATCTATCACCTATCATCAATATTTCACCATTAATCAACAAAAACATCAAGTTTCCATCAATGGCATCTCATCAAAAAACACAAATTACAACATGGGCTATGTAAAGCTCCAAACAACCATCTCAAAAATGCAAGAATTATCAAAAAATCTAAAACAACACATACCTAATTTTTGCTTGGGAAGGCCGAATATGGAAGAGCTAAATTTTCTTCTTCTTCTTTAGTGGTTTCGGTGATGAGGGGAAAGAAAGATGAACATGAAATGGTGTTTCTTATTTTTTTTATGTTATTATTATTTCCACTAAACTAAAAAAACAATTTAATAATCACATAATGGAGCATGATGTCGTCCACTCATGTAACTAAGTGTATAATTGCAATTTAAATCCTCACAATGAAAAAGACAAGTTAATTTAGCCACCCAATTAAATAAAAGCTATCTTTATCACCTTTTTTTCAATTTAATCCTCCCTTAAATTATTCACACCAACTATAAATTAAATTCACGAAATACTAGCACATGCTCAAGCATATTTATTTAACACGAAAAATAATATAATATATATTTATAAAAAGCATCCTTTTAATTCAGATTCGTGGTCCCGAAACCACCGTTCCGATTAGGGTCGTAAACGGGCTGTTACAACTCTCCCCCCTTAAGTGATTTTCATCCTCGAAAATCTTACCGTTAAATAATTGTGGGTAGCGTTCTTTCATCGATTCCTCGGTTTCCCAGGTCACTTCCTCAACCCCATGCTTATGCCACATAACTTTAACCAACGAAATTTTCTTATTTCGCAACTCTTTCACTTCACGAGCTAAGATGCGAATCGGTTCTTCCTCATAAGTCAAATCGGGTTGAATTTCTATCTCTGATGGGCTGATCACATGCGAAGGATCGGATCGGTATTGTCGAAGCATCGATACATGGAAGACATCGTGAATCTTGTCCAACTCAGATGGTAACATAAGTCTATACGCAACCGGTCCAACACGCTCAATAACTTCATACGGCCTAATAAATCGCGGACTCAATTTTCCTTTACGACCAAACCTAAGTATCTTTTTCCACGGTGAAACTTTCAAAAATACTCGATCGCCCACCTGAAACTCTATATCTTTTCGTTTCAAATCCGCGTACGACTTCTGACGATCTGATGCGGCTTTCAAACTTTATCGAATTACTTTAACTTTCTGCTCTGTCTCTCTGATTAAATCAACCCCGTGTACCTTGCCTTCACTTAGCTCGGTCCAATATAAAGGTGTACGACATTTTCGACCGTACAATGCTTCATAGGGTGCCATTTTAATACTTGATTGAAAGCTGTTGTTGTACGAAAATTCAATCAAAGGTAAATACCGTTCCCACGTACCTTTAAATTCAAGAACGCAACATCTCAACATATCCTCGAGTATTTGAATAACATGCTCGGATTGACCATCCGACTGAGGGTGAAAAGTCAGTATCAAGTGTAACTTGGTACCTAAAGCATCCTGCAGCTTTCTTCCAAAACCGCGATGTGAACCTCGGATCTCTATCCGAAACAATAGAAACAGGTACTCCGTGTAACCGTACGATCTGCGATATGTATAACTCAGCTAACTTAACAAGTGAGAAATCCGTACGTATCGGAATAAAATAAGTCAATTTCGTCAATCTATCAACAATAACCCAGATTAAATCTTTCTTACTTGGCGTTAAAGGCAAACCCGATACGAAGTCTATCGTAACACGATCCCATTTCCACTCTGGTATCATAATCGGCTGAAGTAGTCCCGATGGCACTTGATGTTTAGCTTTCACTTGTTGGCATACTAAACACTTCGACACATATTCTGAGATGTCTCGTTTCATACCATGCCACCAAAAATGTTGTTTTAAGTCGTTATACATTTTCGTGCTACCCGAATGAATCGATAATCTACTATTATGAGCTTCATCACAAATTATTCGAATCAATTCAGGGTTCTTTGGCACACACATCCGATTCTTGAACCGTAGACATCCTTCAGCATCTATCTAAAAATCTGAATCCGCACACAAGCCACAATGACTCCTTTTTGCTTTTAAATCATTATCACCCTCTTGAGCTTCTCAAATCTGCTGTACAAACAATGGTCTCTCTTTCAACTCGGCAATGATCACACCATCATCGGTCATAGTTATATCAGCATTCATTGCGCGTAGAGCAAATAGTGAATTTCGGCTAAGTGCATCGGCAACCACGTTAGCCTTTCCCGGGTGATAATCAATCACAAGCTCATAGTCTTTCACCAGTTCTAACCATCGTCGCTATCTCAAATTCAGATCCTTCTGAGTCATTAAATACTTAAGACTCTTATGATCCGAATAGACGTGACATTTTTCACCGAATAGATAGTGACGCCATATTTTTAGAGCAAAAACTATAGCGGCCAACTCAAGGTCGTGCGTCGGAAAATTCCTCTCGTGCGGTTTCAACTGTCTCAAAGCGTAGGCTACAACTTTACCCTCTTGCATCAATACACAACCCAGCCCATTTAAGGATGCATCGCTGAAAATAACGAACTCTTTACCTGACTCTGGCTGAACGAGCACTGGAGCTTCCGTTAGTAAGGTCTTCAGTTGATCAAAACTCTTCTGACACCTTTCTGACCACTCATATTTTACGTCTTTCTGTAATAGCTTTGTCATCGGGGCTGCTATCATAGAAAATCCTTTCAGGAAGCGTCTATAATATCCAGTGAGTCCCAGAAAACTTCATACCTCAGAAACATTCTGTGGAGGTTTCCAATCCAGTATAGCCGAGATTTTACTCAGGTCAACCCGAATAACCAATGATGAAATAACATGCCCCAGGAAGCTGACTTTATTCAACCAAAACTCACATTTACTGAATTTCGCGTACAATTGCTTATCACGCAAAATCTGTAACACCAGCCTCAAATACTCAGCATGCTCGGTTTCGTCTCGTGAATAGATTAGTATGTCGTCTATGAATACAACTACAAATCGATCTAGATACGGTCTAAATACCCGATTCATCAGATCCATGAAAACAGTAGGGGCATTAGTGAGCCCAAACGGCATCACCAAGAACTCGTAATGACTGTATCTCGTCTGAAAAGCAGTCTTTGGTATGTCTGATTCCCTAACTCGTAGCTGATAATATCCTGACCTCAGATCAATTTTTGAGAACACCGAGGCTCCCTTAAGCTGATCAAATAAATTGTCGATACGTGGCAACGGGTATTTGTTCTTTATGGTCACTTTATTGAGCTGTCGATAATCGATGTACATTCTCAAAGTTTCGTCCTTCTTTTTCACAAATAGTACGGGCGCACCCCAGGGAGAGAAACTCGATCGGGCGAAACCTCTATCTGTCAATTCTTGCAACTGAGCCTTCAATTCTTTTAATTCAATCGGTGCAATTCTATACGAAGCTATCGAAATCGGGGTTTTCCCTGGCACTAGCTCAATACAAAATCCGGATGTGTTCCCGGAGGAATTGCCGAGATTGCCACCTGTACAGATTCAATCTTTTTTTCAGTTACCTTGCTATCAATCACATACGCAAGATAAGCTTCGCAACCCTTTCTCAAATACTGTCGAGCCAACATTGAAGATATCACAGCCGGTAGCCCATTCAAATCTGCAGACTCAATTCGAATTATCTCGTTGTTCTGGCATCTCAAATCAATAGTCTTTCGCCTGCAATTCACTACCGCGTCGTGAAATGTTAACCAATCGATACCGAGGATAATATCGAACTCGTCGAAAGGTAATAGTATCAGATCGGCCGGAAAACATAAGTCTCGAACCATCAAAGGACAATTCTTGCACACTTTATCAACTAGTACACATCGACCCGCAGGGTTCAAACCCGAATCACAAACTCGATGAGACTCAACGGTAGAGTCTTCATCGATACTAGTGTTTCACACACATATGAATGAGTTGAGCCGATCTATCAAAGCGCTTACACTAGTATCAAAGAGAGTGAATATACCGGTAATGACGTGCGGAGATGAGGCCTCCTCTCTAGCACGGATGGCATAAGCTCTAGCCAGTGCACGGGCCTCTGATCTAATAGCCACATCTGTAGTCCCCCTCTGATCACCACTCCTACCACCCACAATACGAGATGGTCTACCTCTAGTCGTAGTCTTTGCTTTCGTCTCGCACTCTGAGCAAGTACTTTTCAGCCAGCCTCCGGCAATCCCGAATGAAATGATCCTGCGAACCACACTTATAACAAGTGCGATTAATAGATTTACCCCAGCACTCTCCGAAATGCCGTCTGCCACACTACTGACACTCTGGTTTGCTCAATCGAGCATTGCCAACACTAGCAACTGATGTAGCCTGAGAACTCACTAGTGGTCGTTCTCGTATAGAAATCCCGGTGTTTGGTTTGGATCGGCTACCATCATTCTTGAACTTCTTCGTTGACATCTGAGAAAATTTACTCGCAGATCTCTTTTGGAAATCTTTAGCTTCAAACTCAGCTTTCTGCTTTTCTTTTCCTAGCTCTTCAGCTTTACAAGCTCGTTCAACCAGTACTACGAACTCGTTTATTTCAAGAATGCCAACCAGAAGCTTTATATCTTCATTTAGACCATCTTCGAATCTCCTATTACATGGCAAATTTTAGATGAAACACATTCGCGAGCGTGATGACTAAGTCGCACAAACTTGTGCTCGTATTCGGATCCGGTCATACGACCCTGCTTGAGCTCGAGAAATTCTTTACGTTTAGAGTCTATGAAGCGCTGACTTATGCATTTCTTATGAAATTCCGTCTGAAAGAAGTCCCAAGTAACTCTCTCATTCGAAATAACTGATACAAGAGTATTCCACCAGTAGTAGGCAGAATCCCGTAACAATGATATAGCACACTTCAGACACTCATCGGGTGTGCAGAACAGCTCATCGAAAACATGAACAGTATTATCGAGCCAAAATTCAGCTCGCTCTGCATCATCACCATCCTCGGCTCTAAATTCTTGAGCTCCGTGTTTTTTAATGCGATCAACCGGAAGCTTGCTTACTCTCTCAGGATTTACAATCGGGGTTACCACCGGTACTACAGGGGGAGTATTCGGATTCAGGGGTGGTTGAACAGCCGAATTGGTTCATATGTACTGACTGAACCAATCATTCATCATGCTATAGAAGGCTTGTTTAGCCCCCTCTTCAGGGTTACTTGCAGCTGGTCGAGATTCCTCCGGCGTGGTCCCTTGTGCGGGAGCAGGCGCCACGCTCTCGACATCATCTGCTATCGCTCGCTCGGGATCAGGATCCATTACTATATGAAAGAAATAAACACATTTCGCTGTCAGAAGTCATCACACTATCACACTATAAAATATGGCATGTATAGCTATACACTCACGCGCTACGTTAGTCCGAGAACCGACTAAACCGTAACTCTGATACCAATCAAATGTAACACCCTTAACCCGTATCCGTTGCCAGAATAGTGTTATGAGGCAATACCAACAAGTCACAACTTTTATACAATCATATAACCACTTAAGTCATATTAAATTATATTTATGTATCCACACAGCATTTACGGATTCTATCTCAAAATTCAACTAGATTTAAATCGAACACATATGCATATATATTTATATATGACATTTGATTTCATAATAATATACATACACTAACTAAACCAAAATCATATGCGGCATTATCATTATAAAACCTTGACCAAACATGCTATATACATTTATTTAAATTAAGTATAGTCGAATATACTCATACATTGAATAACCTACTAATTATCTCACAATTAACCAAATCTATTACATGAACATATAACATAAACATTACTTAATCAATTTATATGTCACTTCACACTTCCAAATATATATCCATCCTCCAATTTATAACGTAAAATACATTTCCAAAGTAACTTAGATCAAGACCGAATATACACAAACTCTTTCATACTTTTTAGCAAAATCATAAAGTAAATTATGACCATCTCATATATTTACATCACATAACCGAAATGGTCATTCTTTAGTCTTTAATAAACTTTGCATTTTATCTGTTTAACTAAACCACATCTCAAGACTATATCATCAAGCATCTACCAAGTATATCACATACATAAGAAAAACATATTACTTTCGAAACATGTTAAAACCATAACCAACTCAACCAAATATTAGTAAAGCATACTAGGCACATCTCACATATATATACCATGATCGAATTTGCGTAAACTTAAGCATTATAACTAGCCATTTTCGCATGGCTTGTAATTAAAACATCAAAATTAACCAAAACATAAGCTAGCCTATACATGCCATAGACTTTAAGGTTATATACAAAAGAGGTACCAAAACTTTGATGATAGTGTGATGAGCTTTGACTGTGATCCCCAAGCACGAGATGAGCACCCCAAAAGAAATCTACAATATACAAACAACCATAATCGAATAAGCTTCCACAGCTTAGTAAGATTTAAACAATTCATATGCAAATAAGCTTATTCAAATTTCATAACTAATCTCATGTATATCAACCTTGCCGAATAACCAAATTTTCAAGAATAGAATTCATAGCAACTTATATTTATATAACTATGCATATATATAAATACTTTACCTATTTCCATACATCACCATCATGTATTAATAATTAGCATACTCATTTCCTACTTACCGAATTCTATACCTCCATTTCGAGTTACCATAAATTTTGAAAAAATATACATAACACATACCTTTAATATACTTACCTTTCACATCTTAACCATTCATACATAACATTGGGTACAATATTCGATCATCCTCATACACACCATAGCATTAGCAAATAAGATCGATTAACGAACCTCTTACCTGCTCACTAGGAAATAAGATTTAGTAACGTGTCGCACACTTAGTGCCGTTACTTATCATTTCTACACACTTGGTGCCATCTCAAGTAACGTATCGCACACTTAGTGCCGTTACTTTACATTTCTGCACACTTAATGCCATCTTCAGTAACATATCGCACACAAAGTGCCGTTACTTTACATTTTTGCACACTTAGTGCAATGTGTCTGGTCTCGCACACATAGTGCCCGGTTATAAGCTCGTATACATAGTACCTTTCATAAACCTATAAGTCATTTTAAATATATATATCTATATAAATAACCAAAATCCAATCCACCACCATGCGCATAAGCGTATACATATAAACATAACTTCAGTATCTCATACCCCAAATAGAATATCATGTTCGGCCAAATCAATAGCATGTAACTGAATTACCATTAGATATATTCATGTCATAATTTAATGTTTCTCAATCCAATTGCAACATTTATATTTAAAAATTCATCTCATGAAATCATATCCAAATTCCAAGAATTATCATATCAAGCTATTATACCCGAAATTCACTATCACATTAGGCCATGTGCCATTCTTTATATTTAACTTCATTACATAATTACATGTATAAAAGACATTCGGATTAGCTTAATTGTTTAAAAGCTTAGCTCGAAAGTTGACGAATTACGCTTCCCGGCTATTCGTTTAATTTTCCTTTTCCCCGATCCAATCCGGTCTCCTTTTGTTCTTGATCTAAATAATTCCAATTTAAAATCATTCAAACTTATATTCATTCAATTTGCTCCATAAACACATAATTTAGCAATTTACTAATTTACCCCTTACTTTTACAATCTATTCAGTTTAGTCCCTAATACAATACTCACGAATTACTCAAAATTGGACTAACATCCTTTAGGGCCGAATGTACTTCTTGCTCATGTAAGTCCATACAAACTATTTTTTTAGCATTTTAGTCCCTCAACTAATTATTTTAACCTTAAATTCTAATTCACTCAATTTCATCAAAAGTGCAAGAACAAAGCTTACTAATCTATCACCTATCATCAATATTTCACCATTAATCAACAAAAACATCAAGTTTCCATCAATGGCATCTCATCAAAAATACAACCAAAACACAAATTACAACATGGGCTATGTAAAGCTCCAAACAACCATCTCAAAAATGCAAGAATTATCAAAAAATCTAAAACAACACACACCTAATTTTTGCTTGGGAAGGCTGAATATGGTAGAGCTAAATTTTCTTCTTCTTCTTTAGTGGTTTCGGTGATGAGAGGAAAAAAATATGAACATGCAATGGTGTTTCTTATTTTTTTATGTTATTATTATTTCCACTAAACTAAAAAAACAATTTAATAATCACATAATGGAGCTTGATGCCGTCCACTCATGTAACTAAGTGTATAATTGCAATTTAAATCCTTACAATGAAAAAGAGAAGTTAATTTAGCCACCCAATTAAATAAAAGCTATCTTTATCACCTTTTTTCAATTTAATCCTCCCTCTTAAATTATTCACACCAACTATAAATTAAATTCACGAAATACTAGCACATGCTCAAGCATATTTATTTAACACGAAAAATAATATAATGTATATTTATAAAAATTATCCTTTTAATTCAGATTCATGGTCCCGAAACCACCGTTTCAATTAGGGTCGTAAATGGGCTGTTACAGCTGGGGGTTACCTTTTCAGTTAAAAACGGGGTGAGTTTACGAAAACTCAGTGTGTAATCCCCTATTACGGTCATGGTCTTGGCCCAAGCCCTATTCGGTAACAATCTGGGCCTATGCCCTATTCGGTAACAATTTGGGCCTAAGCCCTAAATCATATCAATGCAAAACATGCATGTATCCCAACCCTGTCCAGCCAACTCTCCACCCATACCAACCATCTCTCCATGTGGAGACCACGTCGACCCACCCAGCCAATCTCTCCAATAATGTAGCCTAGCTGGTAGTATTTATACGGCTTTAAGCCTTCAATAACAGTCTCATAATTGGCACATAGCCATCGGTAATAGTAATAAGATCGGCACATAGCCATCAGTTACGGTAATATAACCGGCACACAGCTACGGGTAAATATGATCCACACAAAGTCATCGGTATATATGTTAGGCACATAGCCACGGGTAAATACGATTGGCACAAAGCCATAATCAAGATGGCACAAAGCCATATTTAGGTTGGCACAGAGCCATAATCGGATTACGCGGCTTTAAGCCGTTCGTCGATCCACAGTCGTCATGCGACCCGTGCGACCTTAACATATCAATACTGGATCCACAGTCGTCATGCGACCTGTGCGACCCTATCAGAACTTCATCTGTATCAAAGTCCCAACCCCATGCAGTATGTCATGTATGCGAAATGTTATGCCCATAAACAATCATACATACACAGTCACAACAGTCAATTACCTTCAAATCAATCCAATCGTACCTCAAGTGAGTCAATTACCCTCGAGGGGTAAAACGGTCATTTTACCCTTACAAGGGTATTACGATAATCCTACCCT
This sequence comes from Gossypium sturtianum, assembly GCA_025698515.1. Lineage (NCBI taxonomy): Eukaryota > Viridiplantae > Streptophyta > Magnoliopsida > Malvales > Malvaceae > Gossypium > Gossypium sturtianum. The sequence continues at coordinate 127,906,291 of CM046950.1, forward strand.
ACAGAGGTATTTTGGTAATTCTACCCTACAGGGGTATTTCACAAATCAGGGGTATTTCGGTAATTTTACAAATTAAGGGTATTTTGGTAATTTTACAAATTGAGGGTATTTAAGTAATTTCATAAATCAGGGGAATTTCGGTAATTTTACAAATCGGGGGTGTTCTGGTAATTTTGCAAATCAGGGGTACTTTGGTAATTTCACAAATTGAGGGTATTTTTGTAATTTTGTAAACCGAGGGTATTTCGACAATTTTACAAATTGGGGTATTCCGGTAATTTTAAAAACCAAGGGTATTCTAAACAGAGATAATGATGTGAATGGGCCTAGGACCCATTCTCGGCCCAAATGGGCCCACACGCTCGTGTGGCCCATTTAGCCAAAATCTAGCCACAGATATGAGATTCACATAGACCAGTCCAATATCTACTACACAATCATACAATTTATTCATATGGGCCCATGGGCCCATTGGCCCTACATGGCCCCTTTTGGCCCATCATGGACCAAACAGCCTAAACCCACAAGAACATTCATGATGGCCTCAACTATCGCGTCGAAGCTCCCACACGTCCGCTCGCACGCTCGTGTGGCTACCATCGTCGTGTGACTGGCATTTCGGCATTTGCCGCTCTACAGCTAGAGTAGTGTGAAATGAACACCTGATAGGAATCTGAATTTAATCCGCGCTCTAAACATTGTTCTGCGCAGAAGCCAACAATGGTCACACCCTTGACCCCCAAGGGGTGTGTCGATCAACTTCGGTCACCACCACCGCGACCCAACGGCATACAGATCAACGAATGATCCAACGCCTAACCCAAACTAGCACGCCACAAAGTGAAAGGGATAAGCCAAGAAAGGTATCCTTACTCTCCTCATGGTTTGCTCTATTTAAAGCTAGCTTCTTGCCTATCCTCATGCTAGCTTCCCGATGTGGGATCCCACCTTCAGCAGATTTTAAATCCAACATAAACTCTGGCCGTGCAATCCGTAAAATAAACAGTCCCTTGCTTGACATGAGATTCAAACCTTTGCCCTCTCCTATGCTCCAGACGCTACATGCCACCACAACACAAGCTCCTTTTGTGACTTAGAACATGCGCAACTAAATATAAGCCTATGGGCCAAAGTCTAAGTTCATTTAAAAGAACAACAAAATGAATTGTAAGTGCCAAGACTTGAACCTTGGACCCCTTGCTTCCTCTATGGCGTCACTTCCTTGTCTCCCCTGTGGCGCCATTTTCCACTAGACTACAACTCCTTTTGTGTCATTTTTCCCACAATTTATTCTTAAAGCCTACTTACTTACCCCCAGGGCTTTATTCACCTAAAACCAATTTTTTTCCTAAAGCCTAGGTTTGAATCCAAGACTTCATGGAAGCCCCCTAACCTTCCAAAATCACTCACCTAATAGGTCCAACTTGCACTAGTGCCGTTCTCTTATTCCAAAAAATTTTAAACGCTCCCATTCCCAAGGCCCAATGGGCCCAATTCTACTAGGCCCAAATTCGGGGCGTTACAAAGATCCCAGGGAGAAAGTGTGATAAAATACTATAGATTTCAAATTTGTATTGACATGATTTCCCAAAGAGGGGGATGTCATCCGGATTGTAGTGAATTATTTGATAAAGATCTGAATGATCATTTTAGCATGTGCAGAGTTCACATTTGTCAAATTACTGAGTATATGTGTCTGGAGAAAGAGTAATCTAGGTTTTAAAGTTGTGCTTCAACCTTGTGTACTACAACTTAAAGGTTTTTGGCAAGAGAAATTTGAGGGTAAATCGATTTGTGATTTTGAAAAGTTGGTGGAAATGTTTCATGAATGTTGAAAGCAACTTCTTCTGGTAAGATTTTCGGGGACGAAAATCCCTAAGGGGGGAGAATTGTAATAGCCTGATTTAGGGGCTAGTCAGAACAGTGGTCTCGAGACCACTAATCTGGGGTCAGAGAAAATTTATTTTAATTTTATTTTATGGGTTATAGCAAGATTATAAGGGTGCATGAAAATTTTGGTGCTTTAATTTTAGCGATTTCATGCTTAATCGCGAAAAAGGACTAAATCGCATAAAGTACGAAAGTTCTATTTTAATTGCTAGAGGTGTCAATTAGTTAAGGAGTATTAATTGGAGGTCCCTAATGTGCAATTAGGCCTTGTTTTAAGAGGTGGCCGGCGATAGGGGACAAAGAATTGACCTTGTCATATTGTTAGGTGAAAATTGGTGAAAAAATTTTATTTTTATAATAAAATAAAGAGAAGAAAAGATATCATCTTTTCTTTCCCTTCTCTCCACCAAAATTCTCAAGAAAAATAGCCAAGGGAGCTTGAAAATTTTCAGCAACTCCTCACCTCTACAAGTAAGTCATCTTGATGACTATTTTTGATGATTTTTGTACTTTTGGAACCCCTAAAGCTTAAGCTAGCTAGTGAGGGGACTATTTTGCAAAATGGTTAAGAGTCTAGGATTTTGGCATGAGAGCAATTGAGTTGTTTTCTGCATTTTTATGGAATAAAATGAGTCTTAGTTGTTAGATAAACGACTTTTCTGAAGGGTGTTATCATGAAAACACCTAAAAGGACCTTTTTGTAAAGGTTGTGAAATGAGTGGTAAATGTGTGTAATAGTTGAAATCTTGAGTTGCTATAGAAGGGAATATGAATTGGCTAGGCTTGATTAGCAAAGAAGTTGGATGAGAATCGATATATGAGCCTAGGGGCAAAATCGTAATTTTGCTAAAGTCTAAGGGAAAAATGGTAATTTTACCAAAGTAGAAATTTTAAAATGTATTGATTAGTGTGGTGATTAAATGAGTAAATTTTATTTTTCTAGATCAAAGAAAATGAGATTCGGACCTAGAACAGGAGAAAAGAGAAATATAGACAAATAGGTCCATTTTTACCCTTTTCGGCATTGAGGTAAGTTCGTGTGCTAATAATGCAACTATAAGTGAAGTATTTAATATTTCGATGTTGTATGAATTGTATATTGACTCTATGGATATATTAAATACGTTTTGACGAGATGTCAAGAATTGAAAGTCTTCAATTGAATCTAAGAATAGAGGGAATGCAAATATCATGATACTATGATAATTAAGGTCCGTGTAAGACCATATTTGGAATATGGCCTCGGTGTGAGATTTCGTATAAGACCATGTCCAGGGACATGGCATCGATATGATATTTCATGTAAGACCCTATCGGGGGTATGATGTTGATATGATACTATATGTATGAGACTCAAGAGTGTTCTTTAGCATTTTGAATGATTCAACAGGTATGTTGAAAATGAGGAAGTATGTGGTTACACCATGACAGGTGCATGTATGTGCCCAGAACTCACTTGAGGTGAATTTGGCATATGAGGAAACCATGGTGAGTCATGTGTAAACGATGCACCCTAATTTCATATGTTATATTTATTAATGCATTGCGTGAATGTGAATGATTATTATAGAAATCTATTTAAGAATGATAGTGTGTGATGATGTTCCCGGATGAACATTCGAAACAGGAAAATGTATGTGGACAAATATCCTTGAATGTGTAATAATGGTGGGCTATGTGTGATACCACCTTATTAATTGCTAACGATGGGCTGTGTGCGATACCATCGCCAATATTATCAATGGTGGGCTGTGTGCGATACCACCATATTATTTGTTATCGGTGGGCTGTGTGCGATACCATCGTGCTTAGTATTAATGGTGGGCTATCTGCGATACCACCTTATTAATTATTGAATGGTGGGCTGTGTGTAAAACCACCGAGTATTTATTATCATTCCGGGGTGATACCGAGAAACTTGACTAAGCGAAATTTGCATGTGGCTTTGTGGTGATAAATGTAGGGTATAAATGCAAGTAAAGATGAACCATGTTTTATGATATGAGTTTGTGATAGGTGAAAATTTAGAATGAGTAAGCATTATGAATGACTGAATGGGTATTCATAAGCTTAAGTGAAAATCTCATTATATTACCTTGTGGTTGAGTATAATAAATAAATGTCAATAGTTGCTTATCATTTGCATATGAACTTACTAAGCGTTATTGCTTACTCCTCTTCCTTTCCTATCTCTTATAGGTTAACTTAACTAGCTCGAGTTGGAAACCGTCGGATATGCTTTCACACTATCGAGCAGTCCCTTGGGTATAAGGTTTCAAGTCTTCTTGAGATATGGCATGTATAGGGATCTTATTTTGGTCTAATTAAGTCATAGTTACAGTAGCCAAATGTGTTGGCCTAAAAGAGTTATGGGTTGGTTGTGTATAGCCATGGATGATGGCTCATGTCGTTTGTAATGGTGCTAGTAATAGTTCTCCCTCGTATATGGGAAGATAGTTTGATTTTCATGATTCAAATGTGATAATTCAAGAGTTATAATTGATGATTTGAGAATGTTATGTGATGATGTGTGAATGTTTGCAAGTGAGGGTGGCTAAATGGCTTGGAAAATAGCTTTGAATTGGTCCACACGGGTAGACACACGGGCGTGTGTCTAGACCGTGTGTGACACACGGCCTGTCCCATGGGTGTGTGACTTGGCCGTGTGTCACCCGCATGTTAGTGGTGCAAGTCGTTGTCGACCACGGGCTAGTCACACGCGCGCAGTGTGCCTAGGCCGTGTGCCCATAATTGGTTCTTGACGTCACAAACAGAATACCTGTGTTTTTATACACGGTGTGAGGACACGGGCGTGTCTAGGCCGTGTGGAGCACACGCCAAGAACACGGGCGTGTGTCTGGCCGTGTGAAAACCCCTGTAGGTTCGAAATGAAAATAAATCCCACACGGGTTAGGGACATGGGCGTGTGTGACCACACGGCCTTCCCACACGGGCGTGTCCCATTTCACACAGGCGTGTGGCCCCTTTTTAGACAAAAAAATTTAAATGCACAAAAATTTTCGGTTGGGTTCCGAGACCCTCCGTATGCTTGATGTAACACCCCTTACCCGGGTTCTACGTCGGAACCGGGCCCGAGGCGTTACCGAACTCAAACCACTTGATCGCCACTTAGGCTCGTTGTAACTACTCTCTGAAGTCATCTCAACAACCTCATTCTCGACTTACGAGGCCTCACTCATACACACGAGGGCTCTCGAGACTAAACCGGAACTTTTTCCAATCCTAAAATTTTTCTCTTTTATACAGGTCTCACACGCCCGTGCAAGATTAGACATGCCCGTGCATGAACACACACTCCCATGTCCCCAAACCGTGCCTAAAACCTCAGCGTTCTGTCAATGCCCCACGGCCAAGGCACACGCCCGTGCTTACCACCCGTGGTGCACACTGACTACCTTAACACGGCCTAGAGTCTAGACACATGCCCGTGTGGCTAGCCTGTGGCCAACACTGATTAATCCCACACGCCCTAGGCATATGCTCGTGTGGCTAGTCCATGTTCTATTCTGATTTGAAATACTAACAAGCAGGGGACACACGGCTGAGTCACACGCCCGTGGGCTGGCCGTGTGTCACACATGGCCTAGACACACGCCCGTGTGTCTATCCACATAGACAAGAACAAAGCTATGTGCCAAGTTCTTTTCACCCCTTTAGCATACACAACATATACTCATCTAACACAATCATAATCAACTCAAATTAAATTGCAATCTCACATAGACAACTATAACTTTTCATATAACATAAAATAGCCAACAACTATGGCATTATACAAAATAAGCTATCCATCTAAAGGCTAACTCATCATAGCCATTTACAACAAAATTCACTAACTTATCTAGCCCCTATACATGCCATATACAAAACATTGAGTCTCATGTACCAGAGTGTGCTGATAGTGTGGGCGATCTTCCAATTGATCCTCATTTCTCGGTTCAACACTTTTACTCTATAAGACAAGGGAAAATAAAAGGAGTAAGCTTTGAGCTTAGTAAGTTTACATATAAACAATTAAGCATCCTAGTATAAGCTAAACAACAATTAGCATTATACTACCAAAAGTAATGAACAACTATGCTTACTCATTCTAACCCTTACCACATTTCCAACACATCATGAGTCACATACTCATAACCATCGAAATGCACCCCTGCATTCAATGTCACATTTACACAATATACAGCACATCATTGTTTCTCAATAATTCGTCCACACAGCTAATTAACTTAATAATGCATCCACACAGCTTCTTTACTCAATAATGCAATCACATGGCTAATCCACACAGTTAACCCACACAAAGAAATGCCTCGGTGGTTTCGCACTTAGCACACCACAGTCGATTAATAAGGTGGTATCGCACTTAGCCTACCACAAAGGTAATCATAGGGGTTTCTCACTTAGCCCACTAAATGATATACCTAACGATAGCATCGCACATAGCCAGCTCATCGTCAATATGCATTAGGATTGTATCGCACTTAGCCTGCCATCTAGCATTATCACTACACATTCACATGTCTACTTACTCAATTAACCATCCATTCACCATTCTACTACATTCATTCTACTTGAACCACATAGGTTCTCAATCAATCTTGAACAAGCTACACACTAGCTATCATCAACAAATTGTAAGTATGAATGCATTGTTTATGCATAGACTTACCTCGGTACTCAAAAGTATTGAGACTTGCAATTTAGTCCACCACCTTACTTTTGCCTCAGATTTGATCCGGGCTTTGCCTTTATTGATCTATATTGAATAAATCAGCTTATTCAATACACACATTGACTAGATTGACCCTTATCTCATACTTTAGCAAAATTACTATTTTGCCCCTAAACTTTCTCATATTTACACTTTAGTCCCAAAGGCTCGTAAAGTAATTTTTATTCAACTTTCTAGTCTTTCATGCTTAGTCGAACCACTTATTCAACTAAAGCTATCATCAATTCTCACTAAAACATACATGTATGACCAAACTTAAGATTTTCACAATCAAGCCCCTACATGCATTCTCATGGAAAATCACTTAACAAAAGATGTTTCTACAACATCAAGCTTTCATAATCTTCCATAAAATATCAACATACATGCATGTCATACATGACCACATTTTTGAACATCAATTTTAACTAATCAAATAGCTAAAAATAGCTTACTCATGCTACTAGGACTTTAAAAATACAAAGAATATCAAAAACGAGGCTAGATGCACTTACTAGCAAGCTTGAAAATTTTGAAGAACCCTAACAATGGCTCTTGGAATTTTCGACAGCCTTGGGGAAGAAGATGAATGAATTTTGTCATCTTTTCTCTTATTTTAATCACTTATTTGATAAATGACCAAAATGCCATTTTTGATAAACTTTTTATTTTAACTCATCCATGCCCATTTTTGTTCAAAAACTAAAAATTAGGGAAATTGCTCATTAAGGAGCTCTAATTAATAATCTAAAGCTATTTCACACATATAGTTTCTAGAAACACACATTTTGCAACTTTTGCAATTTCTTCCTTTTTGACAATTCAACCGCAATTTCACAAAATTGCTTCATGAAACTTTCACACTAGCATGCATAACAGGCATAAACCTCAAAAACTCATTTATAACCCTCAAATTTGTGGTCTCGCACCACTATTCCGACTAGGCCCTAAACCGGGATGTTACAACTCTCCCTCCTTTAGAGATTTTTGCCCCCAAAAATCTTACCAGTAAAGAGGTTTGGATGTTGCTCTCTCATAGCTTCTTCTGTTTCCCACGTAGCCTCTTCCACACCATGTTTCTGCCATAACACTTTCACTAGTGCTATGCTCTTATTTCTCAACTGTTTCACTTCTCGAGCCAAGATCTTAATCGGCACCTCTTCATAAGACATATCCGGTCTTATCTCAATTTTCGTTGAAGGAACCACATGTGAAGGATCGGAGCGATATCGTCGCAACATCGACAGATAGAACACATTATGAATCTTTTCCAATCCTACCGGCAAAGCCAACCGGTACGCTACAGGCCCAATTCTGTCTGTAATCTCATACGGCCCTATGAATCTTGGACTAAATTTCCCTTTTCGTCCAAATCTCATAATCTTCTTCCACGGGGACACTTTCAAAAACACTTTGTCGCCCACTTCAAACTCAATTTCTTTTCTTTTCAAATCCGCGTCGACTTACTTCCGGTCCGGCGACTCTCGAACTATTACGGATTACTTTCACCTTCTCTTCGGTTTCTTTCACTAGATCGACCCCATGGATCCGCTTCTCACTAAGCTCGGTCCAATACAAAGGAGTCCGACACTTACGACCATACAAAGCCTCATATGGTGCCATCTGTATACTCGACTGATAACTATTGTTATAGGCGAATTCGACCAAAGGTAGATATCTCTCCCAGCTACCTTCAAATTCTAACACACAGCATCGAAACATATCTTCCAGAACCTGAATCACTCTTTCAGACTGACAATCGGTTTGCGGATGGAACGCAGTGCTGAAATTCAATCTCGTACCCATGGCCTCTTGCAACTTCTTCCAAAATCTCGAAGTAAACCTCGGATCTCTATCCGATATAATAAACACAGGTACACCACGCAATCTCACTATCTCTACCACATACAACTCATTAACTTATCCAAAGAAATAATCAACACGTCTTTGGAATAAAGTGAGCCGACTTTGTCAATCTATCCACAACAACCCACACATCATCTTTCTTTCTCGGAGTCATCGGCAACCCCGTTACAAAATCCATGGTAATCCGATCCCACTTCCATTCGGGTACCATTACTGGCTGAAGCAATCCCGAAGGCACTTGATGCTCAGCTTTCACTTGTTGACAAATTAAACACTTTGTCACAAACTCTGAAATATCTCTTTTCATACCCGTCCACCAATACAACTTCCTCAAGTCGTTGTACATTTTCGTACTACCCGGATGTACTGACAAACATCCACTGTGGGCCTCATCAAAACCTTTCGAATCAACTCCTCATCTTTAGGAACACAAATTCTGTCACGATACATTAAACAACCATTCAAATCCACTCGAAAATCAAAATCACTTTCTGATCCGCACTTAGCTATCTTAGCTTGCATCTCACTGTCATTTCCCTGAGCCTCACATACTTGTTGAACAAATAGCGGCTTAGCTCTCAACTCTGCCAAAATAGCACCATCGTCAGACAATGCTAAACTCGTGCTCATAACTCTTAGAGCATACAAGGATTTCCTACTCAGGGCATCTGCAACCACATTCGCTTTTCTCGGGTGGTAGTCAATGACTAACTCATAGTCTTTCAACAACTCAAGCCACCGTCTCTGTCTCAGATTCAGATCCTTCTGATCCATCAAATACTTCAAACTCTTGTGATCCATAAAGATTCGGCACTTCTCACCATACAAGTAATGTCGCCAAATCTTTAACGCGAAAACAATCGCAGCCAACTCTAAATCATGAGTCGGATAATTCTTCTCGTGTGTTTTCAACTGTCTCGAGGCGTAAGAGACTACCTTACCCTCTTGCATCAACACGCAACTGAGACCATTAAACGATGCGTCACTGTAAACAACGAACTCTTTTCCCGATTCTGGTTGAACCAAAACCGGTGCCTCAGTCAATAATGTCTTCAGTCTCTCGAAACTAAGTTGACATGTCTCAATCCATTCAAACCTGACATCTTTGTGCAACAACTTCGTCATCGGAGTAGTAATCACGGAGAACCCCTTTACGAAACGTATGTAATATCCTGCTAATCCCAATAAACTTTTGATTTTAGACACGTTCCTCGGCGGTTTCCAATCTACAATAGCCGATATCTTACTCGGGTCAACTCTGACACCATCACCTTACACCATGTGTCCTAGGAATCCGACCTCTTAGAGCCAAAACTCACTCTTGCTAAACTTAGCATACAACTGCTTATCTCTCAAAGTTTGCAAGACAATTCTCAAATGCTCTTCGTGATCGTTCTCATCCCGAGAATAGATCAATATATCGTTAATAAAGACAACTACAAACTTGTCCACATACAGTCTGAAAACACGGTTCATCAGATCCATAAAATTCGTAGGTGCATTCGTCAAACCAAACGGCATAACCAAAAACTCATAATTGCCATACCTTGTCCGAAATGCAGTTTTCAACACATCTTGCTCTTGCACTCTGAGCTAATAATAGCCAGACCTCAAGTCTATCTTGGAGAACACTGTAGCTCCCTTCAGTTGATCAAAAAGATCATCAATCCTTGGTAAAGGATACTTATTCTTTGTCATAACCTTGTTCAGTTGTCTATAGTCTATACACAACCTCATAGACCCATCTTTCTTCTTCACGAATAATACCGGAGCACCCCACGGCGAGTAGCTCGGTCTTGCAAAACCTTTATCTGTCAACTCTTGCAACTGGACCTTCAGTTCTTCCAACTCTACAAAGCCATTCATGCACGGAGCAATTGAAATAGGTGTCGTTCCTAACCAACTCAATTCCAAACTCGACCTCTCTCACCGGAGGTAACTGGGTAACTCTTCCTAAATACATCCGGATACTCACATACCACTGCAGCAATCGCTTTCAAACTCTACTCCAACCTCTCGAGTATTCAACACAAAAGCAAGATAGGACTCACATCCTTTTCTCAAACATTTCTCAGCCACTAGGGAAGAAATCATCACTAGTAGACTATCCAATCCACCTGATTCAACCCGAACCACATCTCCACTCTCACATTTCAATTCAATAAACTTACTACCATAGTTCACTAAGACACTATGGGTAGTCAACCAATCCATGCCTAGGATTAAATCAAACTCATCAAACGGCAACAACATAAGGTTTGCCAGAAAACAATGATTCTCAATCAATAAAGGACAATTATTACACACTCTGTCCACTAACACATGCTTTCCTAACGGGTTTGACACCTTAACCACTATGTCCGTAGACTCGACAGTCATACTCAAACTAGATGCTAATCTTATACATATATAAGAATGAGTAGACTCTGGATCTATTAAAGCAATAACAAAGGTGTCAAAGAGAGAAAAAGTACCCGTTATCACATCAGGGGAGGATGCTTCTTCGCAAGCGCGAATAGCATACGCCTTGCAGTGTCCGACCCTCCGGTCTCATAGCGAGTCTCTCGGACGCACCCCTACCACTATTCCCACCTCTAGGGTTTCTTGGTGGTCTACCCTGCACACATCACTAGGTCTCATCTCTTGCTTCTCTTCCTTATCATCCCTCTCTCTGGGCGGTTTGATATAAAATGGTCGGGAGAACCACACTTATAACATTTTCGACTATTTCCTCAACACTCTCCGGTGTGATATCTACCATAACTTGGACACTCTGGTTTGCTCTTCGTGTTGCCCACACTTTCCATCGAGGGGCTTGGACTCTCGAACTGGCGAGTATTGCCCAAGTCTCGATGCGAATAACCCACCGTGTCGTCGTCCGAGGATTCACTTCCTTGGATCTTTTCGATCGAGCTTGGTATGACTTGCCCATCGGCCTCTTTCTAGCATCTCGGGCTTCACTCATGCAGCCTCTCTCTTTTCTCGAACTCGGCTCTTGACCCTTACTTGCCCTTTCAACCAACACTACAAATTCTTTCAACTCCAAAATACCAACTAGGAGTTTGATGTCCTCATTCAAATTTCATCTTGAACCTCTTACACAAGATGGCCTCAGTCGATACACATTCTTGAGTGTATTTGCTAAGCCTAACAAACTCACGCTCATACTCTGCTACTGACATCCTTCCTTGCTTCAACTCAAAGAATTCCTTCCTTTTCCGATCATTAAATCGCTGGCTTATATACTTCTTCCGGAACTCTTCTAGAAAGAATTCCCACGTCACCCGCTCTCTTGGGACTACCAACGTTAGTGTTTTCCACCAATGGTATGTCGAATATCTCAGCAAGGATACGACACACTTCAAGCTCTCCTCAAGCGTACATGAGGGTTCATCGAACACCCTCATCGAGTTCTCCAACCATAACTCCACCCTCTCTAGGTCATCATCTACTTTAGCTCTAAACTCCTCAGCCCCGTGGTTCCTAATCTTATCCACCGGGGGTTTCGATATCCTCACTACATCCATACCTTGAGGAGCCACTGGATTTGGCTGCGGTATAGGAGGAGGAGGTGGAGGAGGTTGAGCATTAGGGTTCGCTCGAACATAATCTGAGTACCAATTGCTCATCATCTAGAGAAAGGCTTCTCGTGCCTCTTCCCCTTAACCCCTAGCCTCGGGTCCACTTTGAACAGGTACGGTTCCTTGCGCAGGAGCCGGTGCATTACTAGCTGCTTCATCAGCAGTCGATGGATCAGAATCCATATACTATATAAAACAAGATTTAAAATCATCAAAAACCACCACACTATCATTGTACACTTATGGCATGTATAGCTAGACTCTTACACCCGCTACGGTAGTCCTAGAACCGACTAAACTATAGCTCTGATACCACTAAATGTAACACCCCTTACCCGGGTTCTACGCCGGAACCGGGCCCGAGGCGTTACCGAACTCAAACCACTTGATCGCCACTTAGGCTCATCGTAACTACTCTCTGAAGTCATCTCAACAACCTCATTCTCGACTTACGAGGCCTCACTCATACACACGAGGGCTCTCGAGACTAAACCGAAACTTTTTCCAATCTTAAATTTTTTTTCTTTTATACAGGTCTCACACGCCCGTGCAAGATTAGACACGCCCGTGCATGAACACACACGCCCAAATCCCCAAACCGTGCCTAAAACCCCAACATTCTGCCAATGCCCCACGACCAAGGCACACGCCCGTGCTTACCACCCGTGGTGCACACTGACTACCTTAACACGGCCTAGAGTCTAGACACACGCCCATGTGGCTAGCCCATGGCCAACACTGATTAATCCCACACGCCCTAGGCACACACCCGTGTGGCTAGTTCGTGGTCTATTCTGATTTAAAATACTAACATGCAGAGGACACACGGCTGAGTCACACGCCCGTGGGCTGGCCGTGTGTCACACATGGCCTAGACACATGCCCGTGTGTCTATCCACATGGACAAGAACAAAGCTATGTGCCAAGTTCTTTTCACCCCTCTAGCATACACAACATATACTCATCTAACACAATCATAATCAACTCAAATTGAATTACAATCTCACATAGAAAACTATAACTTTTCATATAACATAAAATAGCCAACAACTATGGCATTATACAAAATAAGCAATCCATCTAAAGGCTAAATCATCATAGCCATTTACGACAAAATTCACTAACCTGTCTAGCCCCTATACATGCCATATACAAAACATTGAGTCTCATGTACCAAAGTGTGCTGATAGTGTGGGCGATCTTCCAATTGATCCTCGTATCTCGGTTCAACACTTTTACTCTATAAGACAAGGGAAAAGAAAAGGAGTAAGCTTTGAGCTTAGTAAGTTTACACATAAACAATTAAGCATCATAGTATAAGCTAAACAACAATTAGCATTATACTGCAAAAAGTAATGAACAACTATGCTCACTCTTTCTAACCCTTACCACATTTCCAACACATCATGAGTCACATACTCATAACCATCGAAATGCACCCCTGCATTCAATGTCACATTTACACAAAATACAACACATCATTATTTCTAAATAATTCATCCACATAGCTAATTAACTTAATAATGCATCCACACAGCTTCTTTACTCAATAATGCTATCACATGGCTAATCCACACAGTTAACCCACACAGCAAATGTCTCGGTGGTTTCGCACTTAGCACACCACAGTCGATTAATAAGGTGGTATCGCACTTAGCCTACCACAAAGGTAATCATAGGGGTTTCTCACTTAGCCCACTAAACGATATACCTAACGATAGCATCGCACATAGCCAACTCATCGTCAATATGCATTAGGATGGTATCGCACTTAGCCTGCCATCTAGCATTATCACTACACATTCACATGTCTACTTACTCAATTAAACATCCATTCACCATTCTAGTACATTCATTCTACTTGAACCACGTAGGTTCTCAATCAATCTCGAACAAGCTACACACTAGCTATAATCAACAAATTGTAAGTATGAATGAATTGTTTATGCATAGACTTACCTCGGTACTCAAAAGTATTGAGACTTGCAATTTAGTCCACCACCTTGCTTTTGCCTCGGTTTCGATCCGGGCTTTGCCTTTCTTGATCTATAATGAATAAATCAGCTTATTCAATACACACATTGACTAGATTGACCCTTATCTCATACTTTAGCAAAATTACTATTTTGCCCCTAAACTTTCTCATATTTACACTTTAGTCCCAAAGGCTCGTAAAGTGATTTTTATTCAACTTTCTAGTCTTTCATGCTTAGTCGAACCACTTATTCAACTAAAGCTATCATCAATTCTCACTAAAACATACATGTATGACCAAACTTAAGATTTTCACAATCAAGTCCCTACATTCATTTTCATGGAAAACCACTTAACAAAAGATGTTTCTACTACATCAAGCTTTCATAATCTTCCATAAAATATCAACATACATGCATGTCATACATGACCACATTTTTAAACATCCATTTTAGCTCATCAAATAGCTAAAAATAGCTTACTCATGCTACTAGGACTTCAAAAATACAAAGAATATCAAAAACGAGGCTAGATGCACTTACTAGCAAGCTTGAAAAATTTGAAGAACCCTAACAATGGCTCTTGGAATTTTTGGCAGCCTTGGGGAAGAAGATGAATGAATTTTGTCATCTTTTCTCCTATTTTAATCACTTATTTGATAAATGACCAAAATGCCCTTTTTGATAAACTTTCTATTTTAACTCATCCATGCCCATTTTTGTCGAAAAACTAAAAATTGGAAAAATTGCTCATTAAGGACCTCTAATTAATAATCTAAAGCTATTTCACACATATAGTTTCTAGAAACACACATTTTGCAACTTTTGCAATTTAGTCCTTTTTGACAATTCAACCGCAATTTCACAAAATTGCTTCATGAAACTTTCACACTAGCATGCATACAAGGCATAAACCTCAAAAACTCATTTATAACCCTCGAATTTGTGGTCTTGCACCACTATTCTTACTAGGCCCTAAACCGGGATGTTCCACTTGATCAAGGCCTCGTAGGCCCTTAATGAGAAATGTTAAGTTGGGATGAAGTTTTATAGCTTAAAGTTGTATGACCATGTGAGTTAAGTACGGTAACGCCTCGTACCCGGTTCCGGCGTAGAATACGGGTAAGGGGTGTTACAATTCTGACCTTGTCTCACAAAAATTCAAATATTCTTATAAAATGAAATTCTTTTGCTTACATCGTTTCTTCTATGTAAAACTAAGCTCAATAAGCTTTAATTTCATATTTTATTCAACCTTTTCAATTTCCACAATTTTTGGTGATTTTTCAAAGTTATACTACTACTGCCGTCCAAAACTGTTTTAATACTAATTTTACTGTTTCAAGATTTTTTGGTATTAACTTTCATTTAGACATACATAACACCAAAGTATATCCATAACTAGCCATTCCAATAGCTAGTCATTATCAAATATTTACATGCCATTCATTGGCCAATTTAACCTATACATCAACAATAAAGACTTAAACATGTCATTTCCTTACCTTCATATACATGCTCATAACATCATACTTTATCAAGTCCACACATACCCAACCACATTCAACATAACAACTTCCCACATGTATCATCTAGTCTAATTTCATTAACATACCATTATAAACCACATCACACAATGACATTGGCATAGGCATATGAGTAATTAATATGCTTGCAACCCATTAGCCAATATAAGCCAATTTATATGGCTACATACCAAATCAAATCCTTAATCATTACAAGCCAATACATTTGGCCATATCATAATGGCAAATACACAAAATGACTAAGTCCCTATACATGCCATAGACTCAAAGGTTTGCGTTCATTTATCCAACATGATAGCTTGATAGTGTGATAGCATCTCCAGCGATCTCCAACCCGAGCTAGTTTGGTAACACTATGAGGCATAGGAAAGGAAAGGAGTAAGCTATATAGCTTAGTAAGTTCACATGCAAATAAATAGCAACATAATCATGAATATCATACAATTAACATAACATAATTTACATATATGTCATCATAGTTTCATAGGCATAACTTACTCATTTTTGATCTTACCAAAAGTTCATCACATACCGAGCTCATTCATATGAATTTTTCGTACATACCTGTACCAACTCGTAACATATCATACTCTTTCCCATTTTTTGCATAATCTTTGAAATACCCGTTGAACCACTTGGAATACTAAAGGATACTCGGGAATCTCATACACATAGAATCATACCAATGCCATATCCCAGATATAGTCTTTCATGGGATCTCATATCAATGCCAATAGCCCAGCTATGGTCTTACACGATTCTCATATCAATGCCATGTCCCAGACATGGTCTTACACGAAATCTCATAACGATGCCATATCCCATATATGGTCTTACACGTAAACTCAAATAACCTTAATGTTATGACATTTGTATCCTATATATTCCTAAGGTTCAACTGGGACTTCTTCGTTATCTTGGCATTATCGAACTTGCTCATAATATCAATCATATAAATCATATAATATTAAAGCAATTTAAAACATAAATATAGTATTGCATTATTCACATACAAACTTACCTCGACATAAAAATGGCAAAAAGGGACCTAATCGTCAAATTCTCGTTTTTCCCCCGTTCTAGATTCGAAACTCGATTTTATTGCTCTATAATATCACATTTGACTTATTTAACCATTATACTATTCAATTTAGCCCAAAATCATGTAAGAGTATGCCCAAAGATCAATCATGAGATGGTTGTAATAACATACTTGATTTACTATGTTTATTAATATAAAGCGTTGTCATTATTATTTCAATTTCTTTTTCCTGTGTGTACAAATAACTATTTTATAATAATGTCCTGAGAATAATATGATTATTCTTAAAAGATCCTTAGTCAAGTATTATTGTTGACTAGGACAACAATAATGCATTAAGACTAACATGTAGTTGATTGATGATAAAGAGTTGTCATTGATATGGAGTGTCAAAATCAATGCATGAATATGTGTGTTAGAGAACAACATATTAGACTGACCCGCTATAAGTATTTTTCTTGGATTATTATGTAATTGTCACAACATTACTCATAGTATTAATATGTATATGATCCTCAGACTTGAGATCATCATTATCCCAACATCGTGAGTTGTATATTTTGATATAGTCAAACGTGCACAATCGTGAATCGTTGTTCTATAAAGGCCGATGTTGGATATACCACAATCTATGTAGAGGGATATGGTTGATCAATATAGGATAAGTCCCTCCTACATAATGGGAGTAATATCTTAGCCCACTTGATTGAGTGAGACTAGAAATGCATGGCCATGCTCAAATAAGTTGATATGAGATGTCATACTAATTTGTATATCATAGTCTACTCGAGATATCAAGAAACATGGGATGGACTATGCAAGTGTGACTATTCCATGACTTGTGTCCATTCCACAGATAAAGGACTTAAGGATTAATGCATGAAAGGTTAATTACAAAAGGTTATGTCGAATCATGACTTCTTGTAACTTAGGAAGCAATGATGCATTGCTAGATGCCACTCATTGTTTTTAACATTAGAATCGTTCTAGTATTACTGCTAATGTTACAAGAACCTACAGGGTCACACCCTATGGTTGAAATGAACGGAATAAAACATAGTTGGTATTGTGTTTGGTTGTCACATGAATTAAATTAATTAAAGAATTAATTTAATTGGGCAATCAAATATTGAACATATTATATGTACAAGGATGTTGTACACGTAATGAGAACATAGTTCTATTAATATATGAATTTGGTTCGTATATAAATTAAAATAAATATAGTTTACCGAAATACTTGTTATAATTAATGTAATTATAATTTTCGGTTAAAACATTATTTTATTTATTTATTTTTATGATTCATTATATATATACCAATTATAAAAGGTAATAGTATATACAGAGCTTTTAAAAAAAACCCTAAAGATTGATTGTGAGGTCTAGCAGCCGTCAAGCAAAGAAACCTCCAAAACAGTTTTGGAGATTTCTTCCGTTCATCGTCAAACTGGGTGGATTACGTAGAGGCCGAAATCAGAAAAGGTTGCGACTTGGTTCGACAGTAGATCAGAATTCTTATTGCCGAGGAGTCGCTGTCTACTCAGATTGAAGTTTCGGTAATTTCGAAACCATTATTTCACCCCGATTCGTTCCTCACACATGGATTCATGGTTTGGATCGCCGGAATTAATTTTATTTTGCTGCGCCATGGGGGTACCGACGTTCCAACAAATCATATTTTGGAAAATTTACATTTTTGCCCCTAAACTTTGTCATATTTACATTTTAGTCCCTAGGCTCGTAAAATGATTTTCATTCAATTTCTTTGTACTTTAAGCCTAGCCGAACCATTTTCATGCTTATACCAGCCCACATTTTCCATTAAAACAGATTTTTACAACACTTTTTATACTATTTTACAAATAGGTCCTTTTTATGCATTTTCATCAAAAATCACTTAGCAAAAATTGTTTATCTAACATTAAACTTGCATAATCTACCATTAAACATCAAAATACACAAATTTATAACATGGGTTAAACCCTAGACCTTCATCATATCTCAAATTAATGGTAAAAATAGATAGATCATATTACAAGGATTTCAAAAACATGAAAATCATTAAAAACAGGGCTAGAACAGACTTACAATCGAGCTTGAAAGCTTGGAAAACCCTAGCCATGGTTTCCTCTTACAAATTTCGGCCAAGCAGGAAGATGGACAAATTTTTGGGTTTTTATTTTGTTTATTAAATTATTTAATTACTAAATGACAAAAATGCCCCTAACTTAAAAATATTCTATTTCACCTATTTCATGTCCATTTTTCTCCAACAAATTATCTAATAGTCTAACTAAGGACCTCCAATTTAAAATTTCATAGCAATTAGGCACCTCTAGCTTCTAGAACTCAAATTTTGCACTTTTTACGATTTAGTCTTTTTGACTAAATTGAGTGCCCAAACGTCAAAATTTTTGGACGGAATTTTCACGAAATCATTCCGTAAAACTGTAGATTATAAAAATATAAAAATATTAAATTTTTCCTCGTCGAATTTGTGGCCTCGAAACCACTGTTCCGACTAAACCCAAAATCGGGCTGTTACAGGACAGGCATAAAATACACCAATATCATATTTAGACCCGGTCCATAAGCACTTCTAGTACAAAACCTTTTAAACAGATAATATTGAATTTGAAGTTCCTGCTCCTTTACCAGTAACTACTTACAGGATTTGAACATAAAAAGTACAGGGGTTCCTCAACAAAAGAAACTGATAGAGCTCATGCAAGTATATCTTCAAACATAGAAAAGAAACGTATGAACAAATGTTCAATATGAAAATCATCCTTTTGCAATTAGAACGTCAAGTTTAATCCAGACTTGCTCACAACAAAATCCATAACTAATCATTAATCCCACATACCAAACAAATGCCACTAGCTGTTTTTGTAACTGTCTTCAAAAATAATTATCTTTATAATACAACAATACGGAACCTGTTTTTCTGAAAACCACAGAAATAGATGTTACAACCAAGTATCTAGCGCAAGAGAACAACTACATCCCATACATGATGAGAAAGCTTGTTCCTAGTTACACAAATCAAGTATCAAAACCAGAATAGATGCCACTTTCCCGGAGCAACCTCTTCTCTTCTTCAACATAATTCTTCCCCCTACTAGCCTGACCAAGTTCTCTTTTCCGCTTCTCCTTCTGTGAAAAGGAAACATTCTGTTTCTCTTTCCGAGTTTGTACATTAGCCAGCTGCTCTGCATCCAATATTGCGGCTCTAGTTTTCTGTCTGTCCTCGAAAGATTCTTTAATCTCCCTGATTTCACTGCTTTCTCTGCCAGTTGACCAAGACCAGTCTGGCTTCTCTTTTGGAGGAGGTACATTTAGGACAGATAACCCTCCCTTATAGCCATGTCGCTTCAATGCTTCAAAATCCAACGCAGCACTTTTTTGTTTCCTAGATTTTGCTGTACATGCGCAGCTAAAGAGAGTAAACCAGGTATGCCTTTTCTTTTAGTCAAAAAATCAAAGAATATATTTAAACTTAAAGGGACAGAACAATAAGGAAAATTTAGCAATCTATGATCATATATGAGTTTATATAAATCAGGCCTAATCAGTACAATGCTAATGGCAATATTTAGAAACATCAAGTAAACCAGAAGTCTTCAGAGTTTGTTCTCATATAAATAAGGTGACATGGTTTCGCCCCTTTGTTGCACAGCTATAAACACAAATGGCAGTACCACCCTCTAGCAAGCAAAATTATGATTCAGCTATTCAGAATGACCATAGTTTCAATAATATTTATTCTAATAAACACAAGCATTCTTCTATAATATTTATTCTAATTTACGTACCAAAAGAATCAAAATCGAGGAAGATATCCATTCCATTCAATTCAGTAAAATGTCAAAAATGAAGGGGAAAAAAGAGGAAAGGAGAGTAAACTGTAACACCTTGGGATGAGTTCTTAAGCTTGGTGTTGGGAGGTCCATCTTCAGCTTCAGAGTCCGGATTTGAAGATGAAGATTCGTCAGAAGATGATGAATCATTTGCCTCATCATGATCATCCCATGGCATTGCCCTCTTCATCACATCAAATTTTACTGTAAGAAGACCAAAAGAAAAAATTGTTAAATTGGGACATAATTGATTGTCGAGATAAAAAAAAAAACTGCAAGAAGAAATCATAATTACCAATAAAATCAATAAAGGACAATAAGGAAGATAAAGAACTTGCAGAATCTGATTATTATGATTGGCGACGGTTTAGGGTTTTGAGAGAAAGAGGATAATAGAAATGAGAGGAATCGTTTTCCGCAAGAGGGAGAGTAAGGCGGCTTTCGTTACAAAACGGAAAAAAGAAACAAATATACATAGGGTAAATTCCGAGAATAGTCAACAACTATACTTCCCCTTTTATTTATTTAACTTTTTGAAAATTAAATATCATACTCACTTTAATTAAATATCATAGTCACTTTAATTATCATTAAATTAGATGATTGAATTTTTTTATTGGTTTAATAATAAATTTAGTCATCTAATGTTTAAAGTATATGGATTTGATCTTAAATCTAAAAAATCAACAAATTTAACCCTCAATATTTAAAAAATTTGTTATTTTAATTCTAATTCTAATAAACTTAATAAATTTATCTCTCTATAATTACAAATAATTATTAATTTAGTTCTAATTCTAAATATCTAAAAATATATATTAAAAAATTATTTCTTAATATTCTTTAACGTAGTTCCGAAACCCACTAAACAAGAAGAGCATTTAACACCATTCAAATTGTGCTCATTTTAAACTAATGTCACATTCGTGAATATGATAAAAGTTAAAGTTAACTTAAGGTGTCATATTTTAGATTAATATCATATTATTTAATTAGATTCCTCTAAAAAAACTAACAATTTTTTAAACTATTACAAAGCAATTATTTTGAATTTTTCTTATTTTGAAAATATACGGAGATCTAATCTTTAAGTAGAGAAAACGAATGCATTGTGAAATGTTTCATAAAATGAAAAACCTAGAAAAGTCTTTTTTCACCTTTTTTTTTTCTAACTTTGAATAACTTCCAAACTGTGGTAAGCCAAGTACGTCAGTCAAACGATTAGTCCCGAAAAAATCTATTCCAGAAAAAATATAGTCCAAGATTGAAAATAGGAGTTGAATTGAATCAAGGGAGATAAGTCTGTCGATTCCATGCCCCATGAAGATGTCCAACTTCATCTCTTTCTATTACACATCAATCCATTTTGTGTTCATTTCTTTTTTAATCATTTGATGTATTTCTCTTTTTTTTTTGCATTTTTGATATTTTTGTTGGAAAAATGGACTTTTTGGAAGCTTTAAGGCATATTATAGATTAGTAAAGATGGAGATTTGAATCATAAAACTATGGTTTTATATTCTACTCCATGAGATCTTTACAACGGTATATCATATCCTCAAAATGGTTGAGTGAGGAATGAGAAATTGATGCTCAAAGTAAGCCACTTGTGAATTATGTTGACGAAAATGGAAAGCTTAGTCCCACATTTGTTAAATATCAAGTGTGGAACATGTTTATATATGTGAACCAATTTGGTGGTTATTGAATGACTAATACTGTACCAGCCTGTTTTTAGTCAAATCAAAACAGTGATTTTGGAATCACAAATCTAAGGTTGAAATATTTATTTTATTATTATTTTAATATCTACAGCATGATGGTATGATTGTGTAAAAATTTCGTTAATAAATTTTATCGTTTGCTTGCTTAATTTGATAAAAAGGACTAAATCGCGTAAAGTGTAAAACTTAAGTTCTAATAACTAAAGGTGTCTAATAGCTATGGAACCTTAAAGTGGAGGTCCTTAAATGGTAATTAGACCAGTAGTGTGTTAGTTTACATTTATGAGATTGGTTTACTTGAATTTTGTAATATGTTATAAGGTTATAAAAGTAAATTAAGTAATAAAGGTTAATTATAATAAAACACAAATTTCTATCATCTTCCATTATCAATCTTTCAACCGAAATTCCAAAGAATAAAAGCCATGGGAGTGTGCTAGGGTTCGGCTACTTTAAAGCTTAAATTGGTGAGTGATTTTTGTCTCGTTTTTAATGTTTATATGTTTTCAGAGTCGTTGTAGCTTAATCTAGCTAGCCCAGGGACTAATTTGCAAAATTGTTAAAGGTTTAGGGTTTTTCCATTGATGAATATATGTGTATTTTGATGTTTGATGATAGAAAACGAATGGTTGTTGTTAGATAAACAACATTTGTTAAGTAATTTTTGATAAAAATTGTCAATTAGGGATTTATTTGTGAAATATGAAAATTTTGTGGTAGAAATGTGAAATAAATGAAAAATATGGGTCACTATGTTAATAAGGGAAATTTGGCTAGCATGGGTATAAGTTGAATTTCATGAATTTGTATTTTTATGAACTAGGGACTAAATTATAAAGATGTTGAAATATTAGGGGTAAAAGTGTAATTTTTCCATAATATGCTTTTTGGGCTAAATTGAATAGAATGATAATTGAATAAGTGAAATTTGATATTATATGATCAAGAAAAACGAATTTCGGATCTAGATCGGGGGAAAAATAAAGTATTGGACTAGTCGATCATGTTCCGACGTTTTTGTAATCGAGGTAAGTTCGTATGTTAATAAGCATTATTATAATTGTGTTTTAAATGATTTATTATTGAATTCATTTTGAAGAAAACCTTACGGATATGTTCGATGAAGATTCAAAAATGTGAAATCCCGGTTGAACCTTAGGAATAGATTAGGATACAAATGACATGTCATTAGGGGTTATGTGTTTTGGGTCTTTGATGCATGCGTTCTCACAGGTGGTGAGTTCTCCGGCATGTGTTGCGATTCTCGTCGGCTTGTGTGAGCAGCAGACCGTAGTTAGTTACGTCTTGACCGTCGACGACAGTGTGCAGAGTCGCGATAGCTCGAGAGTGAGCATTATATGAGATATGAGATTGAGATAGCTTCGACTATGTATTGGCACTTAGGGTGCGAGATTCCCGAGTATCCGATATTATTCCAAATGGTTCAACAGGTATATCAAGGATATGGATGAGTATGAAATTGATACGAGTTGGTACATGTATATACATGAAACATACAAGCATTGAATCAAAGAAACTTGTGAATTTCATCTCTAATCTTCTGAATGCATATGTGATAGGTTTGTGGATCAACATGAGTTATATTATGATATGTTTAATTGCTTAAATTGTGTATATATGGTAAGTTGAGTTTATTACTATATGAACTTACTAAGCGTTATAGCTTACTCTTTTTACTTTTCCGTGTTTTATAGTGGTTTCAAAGTCTGCTCGGATTTGGGAGTTGTCCGAGATCTCATCACACTATCCAGCTATCATTTTGGTACTTTTGAACTTGTGATTTTGGTTATATGGCATTTATAGGAGTTATGGTCATTATGGTCTATATGTTGGTAATGGATTTAGCCAATTGATTTGGCTTGTAAATGATGAATGTTTAGTCATGTGTATAGCCATGTAACTTGGCTTATTTTGGTATACTTGGTGATGTGTATATATGTGCAAATGACCTTTTAGTATGTTGTGTAAAATGGCTATGTGAATGCTTGTGGTGAATTGGTATTTTGTGTAACAAATGGTTGTGTATTGAGATTGAACTAGCATGTGGTTTTAGGCTAAATAATGCATAATTGAAAGTGACCATTTAGGTGATTTGTGAATGTGAAATTGGTATAAATTTAATGGCTTATTGTGATACTTGTGTAACAGCCCGATTTAGGGGCTAGTCGAAATAGTGGTTTCAGAACCACTAATCTGAGGTCAGAGAAAATTATTTTTAATATTATTTTATGAGTTATAATATGATTATACGAGTGCATGAAAACTTTGGTGCATAAATTTTAGCGATTTCATGCTCAATTTTGAAAAAGAACTAAATCGCATAAAGTGCAAAAGTTTTATCTTACAAGCTAGAGGTGTTAAATAGCTAGAGAACCTTAATTGGAGGTCCTTAATGTGCAATTAGACCCTTAGAAATAGAGTGGTCGGCCATAGGGGACAAGAAATGTCAAAATTGTTCAAAGTTGGTGGATTAGGTGGATTAAATTGATGTAATATAATAAAATAAAGAGAAGAAAAGATATCATCTTTTCTCATCCTTCTCTCCACCGATTTTTCCCAAGAAAAACAGCCATGGAAGCTTGAAAAATTTCAACCAAGCTTTTCTCCTTGCAAATAAGTGTTTTGATGGTCATTCTTTGATAATTTTTGTACTTTTGAGACCATTGTAGCTTGAGCTAGCTAATGAGGGGACTATTTTGCAAAATGGTTGAAAATCTAGGGTTTTTCCATGAGACCATTAGTGTTGATTTCTGAAATTTTATGGAAGAAAATGAGTTTTGGTTGTTAAATAAACAACTTTTATGAAAGGTGTTTCCATGAAAATACCTAAAAAGGACCTTTTTGTAAAGGTTGTAAAATAGGTGGTAAATGTGTGAAATAATGAGTATTGCGAGTTTCTATAAGAATAATAAATGTTCAGCTAGGCTTGTTAAAGGAGGAAATTTGGTTAGAATCGATTTACGAGCCTAGGGATAAAATCGTAATTTATGTGAAAGTCTAAGGGCAAAATGGTAATTTTGCCAAAGTATGATATTTGAAATGTATTGATTAATATGGTAATTAAATGAGTGAAATTGTTATTATAGATCAAGAAGAACGTGAAATTAACCTTGACCGAGGAAAAGGCAAGGTTTTGGACTAGATTGTAAATTGGCATATTTTGCTACCGAGGTAAGTTTGTGTGAAATTAAAGCTACATAATGCTATTATATTCTTAATTGCTTGATATCATGAGAAATGTATATTATTTCCATGAAATTGATTAATGATGCCTCGATGAAAGTATAATGAAATTATGTTAAGTTGAAGTCCCGGTTGAACATTAGGAATACCAATGATACCATTGTCACAACATGAGACAAATGAAGGTCCCGTATAAGACCATATCTGGGATATGGCATTGGTACCAAATAAAGGTCCCGTATAAGACCATGTCTGGTGTAACACCCCTTACCCGTATCCATCGCCGGAATAGGATACGAGGCATTACTGTACTTAACTTTACTTGAACTTGTATTATTAGGCTATAAAATTTCTTTCCATCTTAAAACTTTTCTTTCTTACTAATAACATACATTTCATGGGCCTACGAGGCGTTAAACATACTTCCGGAAGGTTTCGGGATTCAACTGGAAACTTTTGCCCTCCTTGAAAAATTTTGCCTAAATAGGGGCCACACGCCCGTGTTGTCCAAGGGACACGCCTGTGTGCCCTTAAAACATGCCCGTGTTCGACACTCGTGGTTGACACTAACTTATTTCACTAGGCTGAGCACACGCCCGTGTCTATAACCCGTGTCCTTCACACGGCCTAGACACGCCCGTGTTTTTTACCCATGGAGCTCTCTGACTATGATGTCATCAAACCCTTAATGACACACGGCCAAGGCACACGCCCGTGTGCTGACCCGTGTGACGAACCATATTCTCGTAATTAAGTGCAGGGGACACACAACCTATCAACACACCCATATGGGTTGACCGTGTGTCACACACGGCCTAGACACACGCCCGTGTGTCTACCCGTGTGGACACTTAGAGGCTATTTTCCAAGCCAATTGCCACCCTGAAACATAAACTCAATCATACCAACTCAAGCACTACATATCATAGTCTTTACGCACAATGAATAACTCTTAAAACCTCACTTGTAGAATAATAAATGTGTGAAATAATGAGTATTGGGAGTTGCTATAAGAATAATAAATGTTTAGCTAGGCTTGTTAAAGGAGGAAATTTGGTTAGAATCGATTTACGAGCCTAAGGGTAAAATCGTAATTTATGTGAAAGTCTAAGGGCAAAATGGTAATTTTGCCAAAGTATATTTTTGAAATGTATTGATTAATGTGGTAATTAAATGAGTGAAATTGTTATTATAGATCTAGAAGAACGTGGAATTAACCTTGACCGAGGAAAAGGTAAGGTTTCGGACTAGATTGCAAATTAGCATATTTTGGTACCGAGGTAAGTTTGTGTGAAATTAAAGCTACATAATGCTATTATATTCTTAATTGCTTGATATCATGAGAAATGTATATTGTAACAGCCCGATTTAGACCCTAGTCGGAACAGTAGTTTCGAGACCACAAATCTGAGGTGGGAATAATATTTTAATATTATTTTCTGTGTTTATAGTATGTTATTTAGCCTGTGTGAAATTTCTGTGTGAAGAATTTTATCGATTGTGTGTTTAATTTCCGAAAAGGACTAAATCGCATAAAAGGTAAAAGTGGCCTTCTATTTGTTTGAATGGCCTAATTGATGTGTCTTCCTATATATGAGGATTTATGTTGCAATTTAGCCAAATGTGAGAGTGGTGGACGGCATGTTGTTTAATACATGGTTTTTTATTTATTTATAAAAGATAAAAGCACGATATCATATTATAAAGTTATAATAAAACAAAAAGAAATAGATAGTGGGGTTGTTCATTCATTCTTAGTGTCGAAAAACAAAGAAAATAAAAAAAAGGAAGAACTCCTAAAGTTTCGGCTAGCTTTTGATTCAAATTCAAGGTATGTTTTGCTTCGGTTTTTGATAATTTCTACGTTTTTGCAATCGTTGCTTCGAGAACTACAAAACCCATGTTTTAATTTTGAGAATTTATGATGATTTTGAAATGTGTCTTTGATGAACACATGAGCTTTGAAATATTTGATGATGAAATATGGAATATATGTGTTTGATTAGCATATTTTGTATTTGGATTTTTAGTGAATTTGAGCAATTTGGTTGTAATTGAGAAAATGATTATTTGAGGGACTAAATTGTGAAATAAATGAAATGTGTGGACTTGTTTCATCATAGTGATTATTCGGCTAAGCATGGGTGATATGAAAATTGTGTGTATTTGATGAATTAATGAAATTGGGACTAAAGTGTCGAAA
This sequence comes from Gossypium sturtianum, assembly GCA_025698515.1. Taxonomy (NCBI): domain Eukaryota; kingdom Viridiplantae; phylum Streptophyta; class Magnoliopsida; order Malvales; family Malvaceae; genus Gossypium; species Gossypium sturtianum. Next base: position 127,933,919 of record CM046950.1, read on the forward strand.
TGTGAAAATGTGAGGGCTATTTTGTAAAATGCCCTAAATATATGTATTTGGATTAAATTGAATGAATTGGTGATTGAATGGGCTGAATTTGAATGTGTATAGACCAAGAAAGGAGAGGTTCGGATCGAGATCGAGGCAGAGATAAAGTGCCCGATTAATCGATCATTTTGGTATTTCGACGTCCGAGGTAAGTTCGGATATAATACGTGTTCTTAAACTATGTTTAATTGTTACGTAATGGATAGTTATGTGAATATTGAATTTGAAATATAATGTGTGGAATAAAGAGGGTTGGCACTAAGTGTGCATATTTAGAAACGAGACAGAGATGATTAGCACTGTGTGTGCGAAACAATAGAGCTTCGGCTTAACGAATTGGCACTGTGTATGCGATATCGATATAAGTTCGATTCAACATATTGGCACTAAGTGTGCGGTGACGATTATGAACGGTTATGAAATTGGCACTAAGTGTGCGAATAAATCAAAGGAACAGCAAAGGTTGAACGAGAGGTAATATCGAGCAACTGAGTAGCATGAATAGTGAGTAACTATGTGTTGATCAAGGTACGTTTGAGCCTATGTGGTTGATGATAGCTTTAGAAGTTGAATGAATAGATACTTGTGCATGTGGTTGAGATTGATAATGTGCCTAGTTGTGTCTTTATCTATGTGATGATATATATATATTGATGTGGTATTATTGAGTAGTATGTATTATATTTCGAACTTACTAAGCTTTTGAAAGCTTACTGTGTGATTGTTTCTCTATTTTACAGTGTAAGTAAAGCTTGCTCAGATCAGGGGATCGTCAGCGACTAAATCACACTATCGGCTAACCATTTTGGTACTTTTGGAAAGATGTATATAGTTGAAATATGGCATGTATAGGCTAGAAGTTATGTCATGTTTTATAATGTTTAATCCTTGCCATGTGATTTGGCTTGGAAGTTGAATGATGTTAAACTTATGAATGAGCTACAATTATGGTATATGAAGTATGTTTTGGTATGGCTTGATGGCAATGAAATGGTCTTAAGAATGGTAAGCTTAGTGATGGATTGATGCCATAGTGATATAGTGATATCGTGGATGAATCATGCTTAGTTATACATGTGTCTTAGTTGTGCAAATTGGTATAAGTTGACATGATTAGAAATGAGATTGGATGGGATGATATGTTGATCATTTGGCATGTATTTGGTTGTCAAATTGTGGGTGAAAATGGGCTTGTTTATGTTTATAGGTATGACCCAAGTATGGGTGGTATTTTGGCCTCGCAAATGGCCTATTTTGCATACACGGCTAGGGGACATGGGTGTCTTTCTCTGCCGTATGGCTCAAGGGTCACTTCGAAGTGTGCCTGGGTAGGTTACACGGCCGTGGCACACGGGCGTGCCTGGTGGCCGTGTGACCAAGTCAGTAGCTAGCTTAATTTCACACGACCGTGGCACACGGGCGTGTCTGGTGGCCGTGTGGACAAGTCAGTATGTATGCCCTGTTTTGGCACGGCCTGGACACATGGGCATGTCTGGTAGCCGTGTGAGGCACATGGCCTGACTGCACGGGCGTGTGACCTCTGCAGTTTTGAAAAATGTTCAAATTTCTAAGAATTTTCGTATGCGTTCGGTTTAGTCCTGACCACTCTTTAACACGTGTTTAAGGTCTCGTAGACTGTAATAAGGGACTATATGATTATGTTGTGATACATTTTAATAATGATTGACTATGTGTTGTAATATGTTATGAAATGTTGAAATTGATTCGTAATGCCTCTTAACCCTATTCTGGCAACGGTTTTGGGTTTAGGGGTGTTACATTTTATTGGTATTAGAGCTACGGTTTAGTCGATTCTCGGACTAACGTAGCGCGTGTGAGTCTAGCTATTCATGCCATATATGAAATTGCGATAGTGTGATGAATCCTGATGCTTATAAATGTGTTTTCGTATAGTAATGGATCCCGATCGAGCGATTCTTGGCGATGTTGAGAGTAATGCGCTTTGCTCCCGCTCAAGGGGATGTTGTCGCCACATATAGGCCGAATGATAGTGGTGAGGGAGGAGAGGCTAAGCAAGCCTTCTTCCGAATGATGAGTGAGTGGTTTTCAGAGTTCGTTCGAATGAATTCGGCTGCTCCACAACCTCCACCCCCAGAAGTACCTGTTGTGCCACAAGCGATAGATCCGATCCGACTGAATAAACCTCCTGTGGATAAGTTTCGTAAGTATAGGGCCGAAGAGTTTAGGGCCATAGCTGATGATGATGCTGAGCGAGCTGAGTTTTGGCTCGAGAATACCATTCGAGTATTTGACGAGATGTCATTGACTCCTGACAAATGTATAAAATGTACAGTTTCTTTGTTGAGGGATACGACTTATAACTTATGGAAAACATTGATTTCAGTGGTTCTGAGAGAGAGAATCACCTGGGATTTCATTCAAGCTGAATTCAGAAAGAAGTATATCAGTCAACGATTTATTGATCAGAAACGTAAAGAATTCCTCGAGTTGAAACAAGGTCGCATATCTGTTACGGAGTACGAGCGGGAATTTGTGAGATTGAGCCAGTATGCACGGGAATGTGTCTCGACCGAAGCTACCATGTGTAAACGCTTCATAGAAGGGCTGAATGAGGATATTAAATTGTTGGTTAGGATACTTGACATAAATGAATTTGTTGTGTTAGTTGAAAGAGCTTGCAAAGCCGAGGAGCTCAGTAAAGAAAAGAAGAAAGCTGATTCTGAAGCTCGAGATGAAAGAAAAATATCGATGAATAAGTTTTCTAAACCTTCGATGAAGAGATTTAGAGATGCAAGTAATCGATCAAATGCTTCATTTGGACATCCGAATAGAGACCACGTAAGACTAAGTGTTGGTCCGAGAACTTAAGCTCCAATGGAATCAAGTGTTGGTAGTACCAAAAGCAACAAACCTGAGTGTAGACAGTGTGGAAGACGACATGTGGGAGAATGTTGGGGCAAGTATAATAATCGAACTTGTTATAAGTGTGGATCACGAGATCACTTCATTCGAGATTGCTCAAAGTTAGCTGAAGAAGAAAATGTTCAGAGTGTGAGACCGAGTAACACGACGTCAAGGGGTAGACCACTCAGAAACACCGAGAATGTAAGTGGAAGCCAAAAAGGGACTACTGATACAGCTGTGAGATCTGAGGAGAGAGCACCTGCCCGAGCCTATGCTATACGTGCATGAGAAGAAGCGTCATCTCCAGACATCATTACTGGTACTTTTACTCTATTTGATATTGATGTGATTGCATTGATAGATCCAGGATCTACTCATTCATATGTGTGTGTGAATCTAGTATCAAGTAAGACTCTACCTGTTGAGTCTACTGAATTTGTGATTAGAGTATCGAACCCCTTAGGCAAGTGTGTTTTGGTGGATAAAGTGTGCAAGAATTGTCCATTGATGTTTCGAGATGCTTGTTTTCCGGCTAATTTGATGTTGCTACCATTCGATGAATTTGATATAATTCTGGGTATGGATTGACTCACTTTGCATAATGCCATTGTGAATTGTAAAAGAAAAAGTATTGAATTGAGAAGTCAGAACGGTGAGATAGTTCGAATTGAATCAAGTGATATGAAAGGGTTACCAGCTGTTGTATCTGTGATAAAAGCTTTGGACTATGTGAGAAAGGGTTGCGAAGCTTATCTGGCATATGTGATCGATACAAAAGTGACAAAAAAGAAAGTTGAATCTGTGCCTGTGGTTTGCGAATTCCCTGATGTGTTTCCTGAATAACTACCGGGATTACCTCCGATTCGAGAAGTTGAATTTGGCATTGAATTGGTGCCGAGAACGACTCCTATCTCAATAGCTTCGTATAGAATGGCACCGACAGAATTGAAAGAGTTGAAGTCTCAGTTGCAAGAGTTGACCGATAGAGGATTTGCACGACTGATTGTCTGGCCCTAAGGTGCTCCTGTGTTGTTTGTGAAAAAGAAAGACAGCACTATGAGGATGTGCATCGACTATAGACAGTTGAATAAAGTGACAATAAATAATAAGTATCCCCTGCCACGTATTGATGATTTGTTTGATCAGCTGAAGGGAGCTACAATGTTTTCTAAGATAGATTTGAGATCGGGCTACTATCAGCTATGAGTCAAAGAGTCAAATGTACCAAAGACTGCTTTTAGAACGAGGTACGAACATTATGAATTCTTAGTTATGCCTTTCGGACTAACGAATGCTCCTGCAGTGTTTATGGATTTGATGAATCGAATATTCAGACCGTATTTGGATAATTTTATTGTAGTGTTCATTGATGATATTCTGATTATTCCTGTGATGAGACGCAACATGCCGAGCATTTGAGAATTGTGTTACAGACTCTGCGTGAGAAACAATTGTATGCAAAGTTTAGCAAATGTGAGTTTTGGTTGTGTGAGGTTGGATTTCTGGGGCATATTGTATCAGCTGTGGGAATACGTGTTGATCCGAGTAAGATCTCAGCTATTTTAGAATGGAAACCTCCAAGAAATGTGTCTGAAGTCCGTAGTTTTCTAGGACTAGCGAGATATTATAGACGGTTTGTGAAAGGTTTCTCAATGATTGCGACTCCGTTGACGAAGTTGCTACAGAAAGATGTTAAATTTGAGTGGTCAAAAAAGTGTCATCAGAGTTTTGAGCAGTTGAAAGCGTTGTTGACGGAAGCACCAGTGTTAGTTCAACATGAATCGGGCAAAGAATTCATAGTTTACAATGATTCATCATTGAATGGTTTGGGCTGTGTGCTAATGCAAGAAGACAAAGTTATTGCTTATTCTTCAAGGCAGTTAAAGCCGCATGAAAAGAACTATTCAACGCACGACCTTGAATTAGCTACGATTGTATTTGCATTGAAAATTTGGCGTCACTATCTATTTGGTGAGAAATTTCATGTTTATACCGACCACAAGAGCTTGAGGTACTTGATGACTCAGAAAGAATTGAATTTGCGACAGAGAAGATGGTTGGAACTGTTGAAATATTACGAACTTGTGATTGATTATTCATCCGGGCAAAGCTAATGTTGTTGCTGATGCTTTGAGTCGAAAGTCTTTATGTGCTTTGCGAGCTATGAGTACTCAGATAGATCTATGTGATGATGATTTAGTTTTGGCTGAGTTGAAAGTAAGACCGATGTTCGTACGTCAGATTTGCGATGCCCAGAAAAGTGACGATGAGATGTTAGCAAAACGAGCTCAATGTAGATTGAATTTTGAATCAGAATTCGGGTTGATAATGATGATTGTTTACGATTCAATGATCGGATTTGTATTTAGTAGAATTTAGAGTTGATTCAGTTGATTTTGAACGAAGCTCACAATAGTCGCTTGACTGATCATCCGGGGAGTACAAAAAAGTATAACGATCTGAAACAGTTTTATTAGTGGTATGGTATGAAAAGATATATTTCTGACTTTGTGTCGAAATGTTTAATATGCCAGCAAGTTAAAGCTGAACATCAAGTTCCGTTAGGTTTGTTACAACCGATTATGATTCCTGAGTGAAAATGGGAAAGAATCACAATGGACTTTGTGTCGGGATTGCCTTTGTCTCCGGGAAAGAAAGATGCAATCTAGGTGATAGTTGACAGATTGACGAAATCAGCTCATTTCATTCCGGTGAGAACAGATTATTCACTCGATAGATTGGCTGAATTATATATTGCTGAGATTGTGAGATTGCATGGAGTGCCATTATCTATTGTATCTAACAGAGATCCGAGATTTACCTCGTGATTTTGGAAGAAATTGCAAGAGGCTTTAGGCACAAAATTACATTTCACCACTGCATATCATCCGTAAAGGGATGGATAATCCGAGCGGATCATTCAAATTCTCGAAGATATGTTGAGGTGTTATGTTCTTGAATTTGAAAGTACGTGGGAAATGCATTTGCCGTTGATCGAGTTTGCGTACAATAATAGTTTTCAATCTAACATTAAAATGGCACTATATGAGGCTCTTTACAGTCGAAAATGTCGAACTCCATTGTATTGGACTGAGCTGAGTGAGAATAAGATTCACGGGGTTGATTTGATAAAAGAGACTGAGCAGAAAGTAAAAGTGATTTGAGACAGTTTGAAAGCGGCCTCAGATCGTCAGAAGTCTTATGCAGACCTAAAACGAAAAGATATTGAATTCAAGGTTGGTGACAAACTATTTTTAAAAGTATCTCCGTGGAAAAAGATACTTCGATTTTGCCGAAAGGGCAAGTTGAGTCCGAGGTTCATAGGACCGTATGAGATCATTGAACGAGTTGGGTCGGTTGCTTATAGATTACTGTTGCCACCTGAATTAGAGAAAATTCATAATTTGTTTATGTGTCGATGCTTCGATGGTACAGATTTGATCCGACTCATGTGATTGCTCCTACTGAGGTTGAAATTCGATCAGATTTGTCATATAGCGAGGAACCGATTCGAATTCTGGCACGAGAGATTAAAGAGTTGAGAAATAAAAGAATTTCCTTAGTGAAAGTGTTGTGGCACAAACACGGAGTTGAAGGGGCAACGTGGGAGTCTGAAAACGTTATGAGAGAGCAATATCCGCATCTATTCATTGGTAAGATTTTTGGGGACGAAAATCCCTAATGGGGGAGAGTTGTAACAGCCCGATTTAGACCCTAGTCAGAACAGTGGTTTCGAGACCACAAATCTGAGGTCAAAATAATATTTTAATATTATTTTCTGTGTTTATAGTATGTGATTTAGCCTGTGTGAAATTTTTGTGTGATGAATTTTATCGATTGTGTGTTTAATTTACGAAAAGGACTAAATCGCGTAAAAGGTAAAAGTGGCCTTCTATTTGATTGAATGGCCTAATTGATGTGTCTTCCTATATATGAGGATTTATGTTGCAATTTAGCCAAATGTGAGAGTGGTGGACGGCATGTTGCTTAATACATTGTTTTTTTATTATTATTTATAAAATATAAAAGCATGATATCATATTATAAGGTTATAATAAAACAAAAAGAAATAGATAGTGGGGTTGTTCATTCATTCTGAGTGTCGAAAAACAAAGAAAATAAAAAGAAGGAAGAACCCTAAAGTTTCGGCTAGCTTTTGATTCAAATTCAAGGTATGTTTTGCTTCGGTTTTTGATAATTTGTACGTTTTTGCAATCGTTGCATCGGGAACTACAAAACCCATATTTTAATTTTTAGAATTTATGATGATTTTTAAATGTGTCTTTGATGAACACATGAGATTTGAAATATTTGATGATGAAATATGGAATATATGTGTTTGATTAGCATATTTTGTATTTGGATTTTTAGTGAATTTGAGCAATTTGGTTGTAATTGAGAAAATGATTATTTGAGGAACTAAATTGTGAAATAAATGAAATGTGTGGAATTGTTTGATCATAGTGAGTATTTGGCTAAGCATGGGTGATATGAAAATTGTGTATATTTGATGAATTTATGAAATAGGGACTAAAGTGTCGAAATGTGAAAATGTGAGGGCTATTTTGTAAAATGCCCTAAATATATGTGTTTGGATTAAATTGAATGAATTGGTGATTGAATAGGCTGAATTTGAATGTGTATAGACCAAGAAAGGAGAGGTTCGGATCGAGATCGAGGCAGAGATAAAGTGCTCGATTAATCAATCATTTTGGTATTTCGACATTCGAGGTAAGTTCGGATATAATACGTATTCTTAAACTATGTTTAATTCTTATGTAATGGTTAGTTATGTGAATATTGAATTTGAAATATAATGTGTGGAATCAAGAGGGTTGGCACTAAGTGTGCGTATTTAGAAAAGAGACAGAGATGATTAGCACCGTGTGTGCGAAACAATAGAAGCTTTGGCTTAAAGAATTGGCACTGTGTGTGCAATACCGATATAAGTTCGGTTTAACATATTGGCACTAAGTGTGCGGTGACGATTATGAACAGTTATGAAATTGGCACTAAGTGTGCGAATAAAACAAAGGAACAACAAAGGTTGAACGAGAGGTAATATCGAGCAATTGAGTAGCATGAATAGTGAGTATCTATGTGTTGATCAAGGTACGTTTGAACCTATGTGGTTGATGATAGCTTTAGAAGTTGAATGAATAGATACTTGAGCATGTGGTTGAGATTGATAATGTGCCTAGTTGTGCCTTTATCTATGTGACGATATATATATTGATCTGGTATTATTGAGTAGTATGCATTGTATTTCGAACTTACTAAGCTTTTGAAAGCTTACTGTGTGATTGTTTCTCTGTTTTATAGTGTTAGTAAGGCTTACTCGAATCAGGGGATCGTCAGGGACTAAATCACACTATCGGCTAACCATTTTTGTACTTTTGGAAAGATGTATATAGTTGAAATATGGCATGTAAAGGCTAGAAGTTATGGCATGTTTTATAATGTTTAATCCTTGCCATGTGATTTGGCTTGGAAGTTCAATGATGTTAAACTTATGAATGAGCTACGTTTATGGTATATGAAGTATGTTTTGGTATGGCTTGATGGCAATGAAATGGTTTTAAGAATGGTAAGCTTAGTGATGGATTGATGCCATAGTGATATAGTGATATCGTGGATGAATCATGCTTAGTTATGCATGTGTCTTAGTTGTGCAAATTGGTATAAGTTGACATGATTAGAAATGAGATTGGATGGGATGATATGTTGATCATTTGGCATGTATTTGGTTGTCAAATTGTGGGTGAAAATGGGCTTGTTTGTGTTTGTAGGTATGACCCAAGTATGGGTGGTATTTTGGCCTCGCAAATGGCCTATTTTGCATACACGGCTAGAGGACATGGGCGTGTGTCTCTGTCGTGTGGCTCAAGGGTCACTTTGAAGTGTGCCTGGGCAGGTTACACAGCCGTGGCACACGGGCGTGTCCTGTGGCCGTGTGACCAAGTCAGTAGCTAGCTTAATTTCACACGGCCATGGCACACAGGCGTGTCTTGTGGCCTTGTGGACAAGTCAGTATGTATGCTCTGTTTTGGCATGGCCTGGACACATGGGCGTGTCTGGTAGCCGTGTGAGGCACACAGCCTGACTGCATGGGCGTGTGACCTCTGCAGTTTTGAAAAATGTTCAAATTTCCAAGAATTTTCATATGTGTTCGGTTTAGTCCCGACCTCTTTTTAACACGTGTTTAAGGTCTCGTAGACCGTAATAAGGGACTATATGATTATGTTGTGATACGTTTTAATGATGATTTACTATGTGTTTTAATATGTTATGAAATGTTGAAATTGATTCGTAATGCCTCTTAACCCTATTTCGGCGACGGTTTCGGGTTTAGGGGTGTTACATATATTATTTCCATGAAATTGATTAATGATGCCTCGATGAAAGTATAATGAAATTATGTTAAGTTGAAGTCCCGGTTGAACATTAGGAATACCAAGGATACCATTGTCACAACATGAGACAAATGAAGGTCCCGTATAAGACCATATCTGGGATATGGCATCGGCACCAAATAAAGGTCCCGTATAAGACCATGTCTGGGACATGGCCTCAGCACCAAAGAAAGATCTCGTGTAAGACCATGTTTGGGACATGGCATCAACATCGCCATACGATCTCGTATAAGACCATATCTGGGATATGGCATCGACATTGAAATATGAGATCCCGTGTAAGACCATATATGGGATATGGCATCAGCATCGAGATGTGATCCCATGTAAGACCATATCTAGGATATGGCATTGGCATCGGGTTACATGTATGATGAGATTGAGTATCCTTCGATATTCCAAGTAGTTCAACGGGTAAAGAACTAAATTTATGTTGAGATAGCAAAGAGCTAAGTCTATGTTCAAGAGAATAAAAGTGCTAAACTTATGTGATGAAGTGATACAAGTACCCATGAGTAACTTACGAGTAATAAATGCCAAATGTGATATGTGAGTTGGTAAGAGTAAGCATGAGTAAGTTATGCTGATGTGCTTGAGAACTTGTGTATTATTTAATGTGATGAATGGATGTTATCATGAACCTTTATGTTGCTATTTATTTCATGCAAACTTACTAAGCTTTATGCTTACTCTCTCTCTTTTCCCTTTTCCTTGTAGTATCGCTAAGTTAACTCGGGGATCGTAAGACATCGGAGTTCGGATTACACTATCAACTTCTCTTTGGTATAGCAAAGTTTGATTTATTTTGAGTATGGCATGTATAGGAACTTGGTTATTTTGTGATATGTCATATTGGTTAGCCAATGTGAGGCTATTAATGTCATTCAATTCATTTTGTAAATGGCCATTGGAAATTGGCCAATACTTGATAAGTTTTATATATTCAATGATGATGAAGTTCATGAAGTGCATGCTTGTGTGATTGGATGAGTAATGAGTAAAGTATACATATGATGAATGTAGTGTAAACCTATGTGTGGATGTATTGATTTTGGATATTAGAAGTGCCTTATGGTCATGTTGTGTGTTAAAATGAAATGGTATAAGTGTGGTTGCTTTTCAGGGTGACAATTGGCTTGGTGGTTAGCCTTATAATCGTCCACACGGTTAGACACACGGGCGTGTGTCTAGGCCATGTGTGACACATGGTCAGCCCCATGGGCGTGTTGATAAGTCGTGTGTCCCCCTGCATGCAAAGTTGGCAAGTCAGTATACCCAGTAGTAACCACACGGGCTGAGACACGGCTGTGTGTCTCAACCGTGTGGAGGACACGACCATAGAGCATGGGCGTGTGCCCAGGCCGTTTGAAGCCTGCACCTGAAATTAGGAATTTAATTCGACACACGGTTTAAGGACACGGGCGTGTGCCTTGGTTGTGTGACCTTATTGAGATGATGACATCAGAAACAGAATGTCAAGGTTTTTACACACGGGCTAAGACACGGGCGTGTCTAGGCCGTGTGAGGGACACGGGCCATGGACACGGGCGCGTGTCCGGCCGTTTGAAAACCCCTGTAGGTTCGAAATGAAAAATAAAACCCACACGGACTAGGGACATGGGCGTGTGTGACCACACGACCTGCCCACACGAGCGTGTCCCTCACCACACGGGCTTGTGGCTCTGCTTTAAGGAAAAATTTTCTAACTGTTCAAAAGTTTCCAGTTTAGTCCTGAACTACTCCGTAAGTATGTTTAAGGTCTCTTAGACCTATAAGAGGGAAGTTATGATCTCGAATGAGAAGTTTTAAATCGAAATGAAATTTTATGTTGTCATGTTGTATGTTTGAGTGAGTTAAGTATAATAATGCCTCATACCCGGTTTTGGTGTCGGATACAGGTAAGGGGTGTTTCATTTAGTGCTATCAGAGCTACGGTTTAGTCGATTCTCTGATTAACGTAGCATATGCACGAGTCTAGCTATACATGCCATACATATGAGTATTTATATAATGATAGTGTGACGACTCCTGATGATTTAAATTATGTTTTCATATAGTAAGTGGATCCCGACAGAACTGTGGCAGACGATGTAGAAAGTAACGCGCCGGTTCCTGCCCAAGGGACGGTGCCAATCGAAAATGAAAATGAAAATAGACCAACTACTGTAAGTCAGAGAGGAGGAGAAGAGGCTAGAGAAGCCTTTCTTCATATGATGAACGCATGGTATACGGAGTTCGTTCGTACGAACCCGAATGCTCAACCCCTTCCACCCTCACCTATTCCTAAGCCTACCCCTGTAGCTTCCCAAGTTGTAGAGGTAGTAAGGAGGGAAAAGCCCCCTGTTGATAGAATCCGGAAACAAGGAGCTGAGGAATTTCGAGCTAATAAAGATGATGATCTGGAAAAGGCAGAATTCTGGCTTGAAAATACCATCAAGGTATTTGATGAATTGTCCTGTACACCTGAGGAGTGTATGAAATGTGTGGTATCTCTCTTGAGAGATTCAGCCTACCAGTGGTGGAACACCCTTGTGTGGGTTGTAACAGCCCAATTTAGGGCCTAGTCGAAATAGTGGTTGCGAGACCACAAATTTGAAGTAGAAATATTTGTTTTATGATTTTTATGAGGCTTATGGTGTGTTTGCATGATTGTGGGAAAATTTCATGAAGAAATTTTATGAATTATGGAACAATTTGCCTATTTGGACTAAATTGCAAAGATTAGAAAATATGAGATTCTAGAAGATTTAAGTATGAAATAGAATGATAAAAAAATTACTAGAGGTCCTTATTTAGCAATTAGACCATTAAATGTCAAGATTGACAAAAATGGACATGGGAAGGAAAAATCTCAAGAAAGGGCCTTAAGGGCATTTTTGTCATTTGGTTAATAAAAGAATTAAAAGGGAAAAAGAAGTCAAAAATTCATGTCCATCTTCTTCTCCCATGGCCGAAATTCACTAAGGAAGACATAGCTAGGGTTTGTTCATCTTCTAAGCTTGATTGTAAGTACCTCCTAGCCCCGTTTTAACGTTTTTCGTATTTTTGAGATCCTCGTAGCTCGATATAGCTATGTCTAGCTACATTTTGAGCTAAGGTTTATGTTGAAAAATTTACCCATGTATGACATGCATGTATTTTGATGTTTTATGGAAGAATATGAAAGTTTGATGCATGATAAACATTTTTTTTTCTAAGTGATTTTCATGAAAAATGCATAAAAGGACCAAATTGCAAAAGTCATGAAAGTGGTAGATTCAGCTAGGCTTAAAATACAAGAAATTTGAATAAAAATCATTTTACGAGCCTAGGGGAAAATTGTAATTATGTGAAAGTTTAGGGGTAAAATTGTAATTTGCCAAAGTATAATTTATGGATAAATTTAGTCAATGTGAATATTAAACAAGTGAAATTGCTATTATAGATGAAGAAACACGAATCCCGGACCGAAACCGAGGCAAGAACAAAGTTGTGGGCTAAATCGAAACATCTACACACATTTTGAGTACCGAGGTAAGTTTGTGTGAAATTAAAGTTTCATAGTGCTTTTATATTTTAAATTGCTTGATCTTATGATAATGAATATCATTTTTGTGAAAATAAATTAATGAAGCCTCGATGAGAAAATGATGAGAATGTATTAAGTTGAAGTCCCGGTTGAAGATTCAGAATGACGAGGATACCTATGTCACAACATGAGATAAGGAAGGTCCCGTATAAGACCATGTCTGGCACATGGCATCGACACCGAATGTAGGTCCCGTATAAGATCATGTCTGGGACATGGCATCGACACTGAATAAGAAAGGTCCCGTGTAAGACCATGTCTGGGACATGGCTCGGCACCAAAGGAAGATCTCGTGTAAGACCATGTCTGGGACATGGCATCGACATCTATGTACGATCTCATATAAGACCATGTCTGGGACATGGCATCGACATCGACTTAAGAGATCCTGTGTAAGACCATATCTGGGATATGGAATCAAAATCAAGAGGTGATCCCATGTAAGACCATATCTGGGATATGGCATTGGCATTGTGATACATGTATGATGAGATTGAGTACCTTCCGATATTCTAAATAGATCAACGGGCAAAGAGCCAAGTTATACAAAGATGATAAGGAGTCAGATTTATGTAAAGATGACAAAGAGCTAAGTCTATGTTTTAAAGTGTATAAAAGTGCTAAAGATATGTGATGAAGTGATACAGGTACCCATGAGTAATTTACGAGAAATGCATGCAATATGTGATATGTAATTTGGTAAGAGTACCCATGAGTAAGTTATGTTGATGTATTTGAGAATTTGAGTATCATTCAATGAGATAAATGGATGCTATTATAAGTCTTATTGTTGCTACTTATTTCATGCAAACTTACTAAGCTATATGCTTACCCCTTTCTTTTCCCTTTTCCTTGTAGCATCGCCAAGCTAGCTCGGGGATCGTAGAACGTCGGAGCTCGGATCACACTATCAACTATTCTTTTGGTATAGTAAAGTTGATTGATTTTGAGTATGGCATGTATAGGAACTTGGTCATCTTTTGTTATGTCCTATTTCGAAGCCAAAGTGTTGGCTACTAATGTTATACACTCATTTTGTAAATGGCCATTGGGAAATTGGCCAATATTTGTTAAGTTTCATATTTTAATGATGATGAGTTTCATGAAGTGAAAGTTCATGCAATTGATGGAGTAAATGTGAAGTGTATGAATGATGATTAGGGAGTCTTCATAGTGTATTATTGCCATGTTATGTGTTGCTTGTGTTGGAATATGTGTTTATGTTTCAGGGTGGCAATTGGCTTGGAAAGTAGCCTTCTAATTGTCCACACGGGTAGACACACGGGCGTGTGTCTAGGCCGTGTGTGACACACGGCCAGCCCCATGGGTGTGCTGATAGGCCGTGTGTCCCCTACATCAAATATGCGAGAACTCGATTCGCCACACGGGCTAGCACACGGGTGTGTGCATTTTTCTAAGTGTGCAAAAGTTTTCGATTTAATTCTAAAACCTTCCATATATATGTTTAAGGCCTCGTAGGCCCATAATAAGGTTGTTATTAATATGAATAAGAAGCTTTAAAATAAAATGAAATTTTATAGCCCGAGGTTATATGTTTAAGCAAGTTAAGTCCAGTAATGCCTCGTATCCTGTTGCGGTGTCGGACATGGGTAAGGGGTGTTACATTTAGATGTATCAGAGCTACGGTTTAGTCGATTCTCGAATTAACGTAGCGTATGCATGAGTCTAGCTATACATGCCATACATATGAGTATTTATGTAATGATAGTGTGACGACTCCTGACGATTTAAATTGTGTTTTCAGAAAGTAAATGGATCCCGATAGAGCTGTGGCGGATGATTTAGAAAGTAACGCGCCGGCTTCCGTCGAAGGGACATTGCCGAATGAAAATTAGAATAGACCTACGACTGTAAGTTATAGAGGAGGAGAAGAGGCTAGGGAAGCCTTTCTTTACATGATGATTGCTTGGTATACAGAGTTTGTTCGTGCGAACCCGAATGCGCAACCCCTTCCACCCCCACCTATTCCTCAATCTAGCCCAGTAGCTCCCCAAGTGGTGGAAGTGGTAAGAAGAGAAAAGCCTCCCGTTAATAGAATCCCGAAACAAGGAGCCGAGGAATTTCGAGCTAGTAAAGATGATGATCCGGAAAGAGCGGAATTCTGGCTTGAAAATACCATCAGGGTATTTGATGAGTTATCCTGCACACCTAAAGAGTGCATGAAATTTGTAGTGTCTCTTTTGAGAGATTCTGCTTATCAGTGGTGGAACACCCTTGTGTCGGTTGTACCAAGGGAAAGGATCACATGGGAGTTTTTCCTAGAAAAATTTCGGAAGAAGTACATTAGCCAAAGATTTATTGATCAGAAAAGAAAGGAGTTCCTTGAACTGAAACAAGGTAGAATGGCAGTAACTGAATATGAGCGTGAATTTGTAAGGCTCAGCAAGTCCACTCGGGAGTGTGTGTCCTTTTTAGCGATCATGTGTAAGAGGTTTGAGGACAAATTAAATGAATATATCAGATTATTTGTTGGTGTCCTTGAGTTGAAGGAATTTGTTGTGCTAGTGGATCGAGCTTGTAAAGCCGAGGAATTGGTGAAAGAGAAAAGAAAAGCTAAGATGGAGTCTCGTGACTCAAGAAAGAGGCAATTGAATAAGTCATTTCAGTCCTCGTCCAAGAAGTTGAGAGATTTTGTAACACCCCTAACCCGTAACCATCGCCGATTTAGGGTTAAGAGGCATTACCGGACAATCAGAGACTTTTACAAAAATTTCACATCAGAAAGTATAACGTCATCAAATCATAGCAGAATACAAGTAAATAGTCCCTTAAAGAGGCCTACGAGACCTTAAACATGCATTAGAAATGGGTTGGGACTAAACCGGGATCATAAGAAATTTTTCTGAAAATCAAACATTTTTCAAAGTTACAGAGGTCATACGCCTCGTGCCAGGCGCAGCCAGTGTGCCTCACACACCTCGCGACCTCGGCGCCCGCCCATGCCCGGCCGCCGTGTCAAAACAGGGCATACATATCGACTTGTCCACACAGCTGAGACACGCCCGTGTGCCTCACCCGTGGTTGAGCCTGACTTGCACCACACGGCCAGTCACACGCCCGTGTGTCCAGCCCGTGGTCGAGTCTGACTTATTTTATAATACAACCACGAAGGACACGGTCGAGCCACACGCCCGTGTGCTCAACCGTGTGGGAAATTATAGGCTATTTGCAAGGCCAAAATGCCACCCACACTTTAGGCTAACCCTACAAGCATCATACCAATTCAAATCATGCCAAAATAACCAACTTTTCCAAGCATTCAAAAACATTTCAAGCACACCATCTTATGCAGCAATTAGCTCAATCAAATGACAAACATTTCCAAGTATAATTCATCACAAACTTACCATTTCATTATAACCACCATTCATCAAATATATATATGCTTACTTTGCATCAATAAGCTTACTATTATTTTGACCATTTCACTAACCAACAAACCATACCAAAACCAAGCATCATATGGCATGACTACTCATTCATACCACAATCATTTATCTAGCCATATCACATGGTTATGTACATATCGCAAACATAATTCAAAGTGACTAGCCTATACATGCCATACTTTAGTATATACACTTTCAAATGGTACCAAAATGAGTTTGATAGTGTGGTGACGATCCCCGAGCCTTCTGTAGCTTTAATGGTCTATAAAACAATCCAAACATACACAGAGTAAGCTTTCAAAAGCTTAGTAAGCCATATACAAATAAACTTAACATATAAGCATTCATTAATCATATCAAATATAAGATCACTAATAGCTCATTTGCACATTCATAATTCTTCTTTGGCTTATTTGTTTAGCCATTTGCTTACCAACATATATATCACCATGTACTTCATTAGATCATAGCTAATTCATTCATAAATGACCTTTTGTCTCAACAAAAATATACACTTATCTCTTGTTTTCTTATTCATAAATACTTACCTTACATACTCAAATGTAGAGTACATTTCAAACGTACCTGAATCGTCTATACATTTCTCATAGTATTTCATTTCTCGGAATTTGCCCGTTGAACCACTCAGAATTAAATAGGATACTCAGAATAATCATACAAATCCAATATCCCAGACATGGTCTTACATGTAACCAGATATCGATGCCACTGTCCCAGACAGGGTCTTACACGAAACAAATACGATGCCGATGTCCCAGACATGGTCTTACACGTAAATCTCAAATCGATGCCAACGTCCCAGACGAGGTCTTACACGATATCTCATATCAGAAACATATGTCATGACATATAAAATCCTATCTATTCCTAGGTTCGTACGGGATGTAACACCCCTTAACCGTATTCAACTCCGGAACCGGGTACGAGGCATTACCGGACTTGACTTGCTTGAGCATTCGACTTTGGGCTATAAAATTTGTTCCAATTTAAAACTTTTTCATTTACAATCGTAACGTCCCCATTATGGGTCTACGAGACCCTTTACAGAAGCCCGAGATGCTTTGGGACCAAACCGAAACTTTTAAACACTTAGAAACTTTTGGCATAAAAACTGGGCCACACGCCCGTGTGTAGAGTGGGGCACGCCCGGGTGACATATCACACACCCGTGCTCAATACCCGTATAGAATTATTTTCTTTTCAAACCTACAGGGGTTTTCACATGGCTGGACACACGCCCGTGTTCTTGGCCAGTGTGCTCCACACGGCCTAGACACGCCCGTGTCCTCGCCCGTGTGTAAAAACCTGGGTATTCTGTTTGTGACGTCAGCAACCTCATATGGGGCACACGGCCTAGACACACACTCGTGTGGCTAGCCCGTGGTTGACATTGACTTGCAATGCCAACATTCAGGGGACACACGGCCTGGTCACACACCCATGGGGCTAACCGTGTGTCTCACACGGCCTAGACACACGCTCGTGTCTCTACCCGTGTGGACCAATTCAAGGCTATTTTCCAAGCCATTTAGCCACCCTCACTTGCACACATTCACGCATCATCACATAACATTTTCAAGTCATTAATTATAACTCTTGGATTATCACATTTGAATCATGAAAATTAAATCCTCATCCCATATACGAGAGAGAGCTATTACTAGTACAATTACAATCGACTTGAGCCATCATCTATGGCTGTACACAACCAATCCACAAACTCTTTTAAGCCAACACATTTGGCTACTTTAACTATGACTTAATTAAACCAAAATAAGATCCCTATACATGCCATATTTCAAGAAGACTTGAATCTCATACCCAAGTGTCTGCTCGATAGTGTGAAAGCATCTCCGACGGTTTCCAACCCGAGCTAGTTAAGTTAACCTATAAGAGATAGGAAAGGAAGAGGAGTAAGCAATATTGCTTAGTAAGTTGATATGCAAATAATAATCAACTATTGACATTCATTGATTTTACTCAACCACAAAGGCAGTATAATGAGATTTACTCTTAAACTCATGGTTACCCACTATATCATTCATAAGGCTTACTCATTCCGTCTCTTACCACATTCTAACCATGTGACAATTATAGTACCCTCATTTATTAGCACATGATCCCTGCATCCATCATCACAACAATCCATGACACATATACTTAAACAATTTCTTAATGATCCATTCGAGATAATACCAACTCTCTGTGGTTCCACACTATAACATCCCTAACCCGTATTCGTCGCTGGATTAGGGTTAAAGGCGTTACCGGACAGATCAAAAACTTTTACAGATGTTTCATAATATAAGTCATCACTCACAATCAAAGTGTCCCTTTTATAGGTCAACGAGACCTTAATCATGCTTTAGAATAGGGTCGGGGCTAAACCGAACACATACTAAAATTCTCAAAAAATTTAAAACTTTTCTAAGTTACAGAGGTCACACGCCCGTGTGGGCAGGCCGTGTGCCTCCCACGACTACCGGACACACCCATGTGTCCTGGCCGTTCCAAAACAGAGCATGTATACTGACTTATCCACACGGCCACTAGATACGCCCGTGTGCCATGGCCGTGTAAAATTAGGGTAGCTACTGACTTGTTCACATGCCCACCAAGCACGCCCGTGTGCCACGGCCGTGTAACCTACTTAGGCACACTTCGAAGTGGCCCTTGACCCACACGGAAGAGACACACGCCCGTGTCTCTTGGCCATGTATGCAAAATAGGCCATTTGCAAGGCCAAAATGCTACCCACACTTGGGTCATCCCTACAAGCATAAATAAGCATATTTCTCAATACAATGGCAACCAAAAACACACCAAACGGTCATCATATTATCCCATTCAATCTCATTTCTAAACATGCTAATTTGCATAATCAATTCACATATAAATCCAAGCATAACTCATCCACAAATTCACTAAATCACTATGGCATCAATTCATCAATAAGCTTACCTTTCATAAAGCCATTTCATTGCCATCAAGCCATACCAAAACATGCATCATATACCATATTCACTCATGCATATTACCAACATTTATCTAGCCAAATCACATGGCTATTTACATCTCAAACTTATACCAAATGACTAGCTTATACATGCCATATTTAGCTATATTCACATTTTCAAAATACCAAAACAAGTTGGAGTAGAGTGATGACGATCCTCGACGGTCCTCGAGCCTTCAGTAGCTTTGACGATCTATAAAACAGAGCAAACACACACACAGAGTAAGCTTCCAAAAGCTTAGTAAGCCATATACAAATAAATTTAGCATATAAACATTAAAAACATATAATCAATATGAATTAACTAATAGCTCAATTGCATAGCAATAATTCTTTTTGGCACATTTACTTAGCCATTCATCTTTCAATCTTGCATATCACTATATACTTTGTTGGAACATAGCTTGTCCATTCATGTAATACATTTACAATCTCATATTCAAATACATTACTCATCTAGGTAAGTTTATGAATATACTTACCTTCTTATACACACAATGTGTACGTATCAAACGTACCTAAAATAGATGTGTAAATCACATAGTCGTTCGTTTCTTAGACTTGCCCGTTGAACCGTTCGGAACCTAATAGGATACTCAGAGTGCTCGGAATAGTCATACAATGCCAATGTCCCAGATGCGGTCTTACATGTAATCAGATATCGATGCTACTGTCCCAGACAGGGTCTTACACGAATCAATATGATGCTAATGTCCCAAACATGGTCTTACACGTAAATCTCATCCCGATGCCAACATCCCAGACGTGGTCTTACACGAAATCTCGAATCAATGCCAACGTCCCAGACGTGGTCTTACATGATATCACATAACAGACACCTATGTCATGACATGTACTATCCTATCTATTCCTAGGTTCAGATGGGGCTTCTAGGATATTTGTGAAATACAACAAATTATCATATACCCATGCTTAGCCGAATACACACTATGCTCATATGAGTCCATACATTTCATTTATTTCACAATTTAGTCCCTCAAAATACTATTTTCTCAATTGAGTCCAAAATACTCACATTTAACAAAACTTCGAATACAAACTATGATAATCAAACACATATCTTTCATTTTCACCATCAAACATCATAAAACACATGAGTTCATCAACGGCTCATTTCAAAAACATCATCAATTCTCAAAATTAAGACATGGGTTTCAAAGTTTACGAAGCAACAATTACAAAAACGTAGAAATTATCGAAAACCGATTAAAAACATACCTTAAATTAAGGCTTGTAATAGCCGAATGTAACAAAGCTTTTCTTCCTTTCTTTACTTATGAATTTCGGCTAACCATGGATGATAATGTGGCCATTTTCATGTTTTTATTACATTAAAATAAACTTAATTATTCATTTCCCATTTTATCCTTTTATTAAACATATAGGACAAATGAACAATAAGGTTATTTTGTCATTTATTTAACCACTAACTAAATAATGGATTAATTGCCTCATAAGGCCACAACATTTAAAAGCCACAACACATAGATGCTTTAACAAATAGCATACAAATATTGCATTTAATGCAATTTAACCCTTTTCTCAAATTAAGCATTCAAATGGACGAATTAACTCACAGGAATTTCACACATGCTATTTCACATATCATAAGCACGAAAAATAATATTAAAATATTTTACTGACTCGAATTGGTGGTCCCAAAACCACTATTTCGACTAGGGTCTAAACCGGACTGTTACATGCACCTAGCCCACCATTTAATAATTTATAAGGTGGTATCGCACATAGCCCACCATTTAATAATTTATAAGGTGGTATCGCACATAGCCCACCATTTAACAATAAGCATGATGGTATCGCACATAGCCCATCGGTAACAAATAATAAGGTGGTAACGCACACAACCCACCATTGATTACACATTCACTGATATTTATCCACACACCTTTTTCCTGTTTCGAATGTTCATCCAGGAATATCCTCACACTCTATCATTCTTAAATATATTTCTAAAATAATCATTCGCATTAACGCAATGCATTAATAGATATAACATATGCAATCAGGATGCATCTTTTACACATAACTCACCATGGGTTCATCATATACCGAATTCACCTCAATTGAGTTCTGGCACATACCTGTACCTCTTATGGTATAACCACATATTTTTTCATTTTCAACATACCTATTGAATTATTCAAAATGCTAAAGAACACTCTTAAGTCTCATACATATAGTATCAAATCAACATCATGCCCCCAATAGGGTCTTACATGAAATATCATATTGATGCCATGTCCTTGACATGGTCTTATATGAAATATCACACTGAGGCCATAATCCAATTATGGTCTTACACGGGACCTTAATTATCATAGTATCATAGTATTTGCATTCCCTCTATTCTTAGATTCAATTGATGACTTTCAATTCTTGACATCTTGTCAGAACATATTTAATATATATTCGTAGAGTCAACATTCATTTCATACAATATCGAAATATTAAATACTTCACTTATAGTTACATTATTAGCACACGAACTTACCTCGATATCGAAAAGGGCAAAAAGGGACCTAATTGTCCATATTTTTCTTTTCTCCCGTTCTAGGTCTGAATCTCATTTTCTTTGATCTAGAACAATAAAATTTACTCATTTAATCATTTTATGATCATATTACATCATAATCTCTACTTAGGCAAAAATGACCATTTTGCCCTTGTACTATGGAAAAATTATGATTTTGCCCCTAGGCTCGTAAATCATTTTTCATCACATTTTCTTATTAAACAAGCCTAGTTGAACATTTATTCCTCTTACAACTACTCACAAATCAAACTATTTCATGCATTTATTACCAAATTACAACATTTACAACATAGTCCCATTTAGGTGTTTTCATGATAACACCTTTAACAAAAGTTGTTTCTCATCTCCCTAACATTCATTTTCTTCCATAAAAACTCAGAAAACAACACAAAATCTCTCATGGAAAGTCCCTAGACTTTCAACAATTTAGCAATTTAGTCCCCTCATTAGCTAGCTTAAGCTTTGGGGGTTCCAAAAGTACAAAAATTATCAACTAAAACCATCAAAATCACTTACTTGTAAGGAAGAAAGCTTGGCTGAAAGTTTGAGCTCTCAACCCCCTTTTTTGCTGCTCATTTTTGGTGGAGAGAAGATGGAGAGGAAAGGTGATATTTTACTTTCTTTATTTTATGATAAAAATAAATTTTTATCACCAAATTTCCACCTAACCATTGACAAAGTCCTTTCTTTGTCCCCCTATGGCCGGCCATCACTCCTCCCATGGCCCATTTGCACTTTAAGGACCTCCAATTAATATTCTATGGCTATTTGGCACCTCTAGCAAATAAAATAGAACTTTTGCACTTTATGCGATTTAGTCTTTTTTTCGCAATTATGCGTTCAATCGTTAAAATTAAGGTACCAAAATTCTCATGCATCCTTATAAACATGTTACAACACATAAAATAATATCAAAATAATTTTCCTCCACCTCAGATTAGTGGTCTCGAAACCACTGTCCTGACTAGCCCCTAATTCGGGCTATTACACGGGACTTCTCGGACATTGATACATTATCGATACTTCCTCGGATTTCATATATATATTATCTCGATCTCATTCATCACAATTAAATTTCATATGAACATACATAAATCAACACAAATACATTTATTTGTATATAGACTTACCTTTGATTCGGATAAACAAATGGACTCGGCTACTCAATTACTTTTGACTTTCCTCGATCTAAATTCGTTTTCTTTTGTTCTTAATCTATACATATTCAAATTTAATCCATTTATTCACCAAATCATTCAATTCAATCCAAAAACACACATTTAGGGAACTTTACAAATTACCCCTCATATTTTCACATTTTGACATTTTAGTCCTAATTTCACAAAATCACAAAATACATAAAATTTCATATCACCCAAGCTTAGCCGAATGTTCATATAGTTCATAAAAGTCCATAAATTTCATTTATTTCACAATTTAATCCTTCAAAATATTATTTTCTCAATTTAGTCCAAGTTACTCAAATTCATCAAAAATCCAAAGACAAACTATGTTAATCTAACACATATCTTTCATATTTCATCTTCAAACATCACAAAACTCATGAAGTCATCAATGGCACATTTCAAAATCATCATCAATTCACAAAATTAAAGCATGGGTTTTGAAGAACACAAAACAATGATTACAAAAACGTAGAAATTATCAAAAATCGAAACTGAAACATACCTTAATCATGACTTGTAATGGCTTAATATCATAAAAGCTTAAAACCTTTCTCTTTTCTTATTTTCAGCACCAAAAGATGAACAACTCCACCATTTTCATATTTTTGTTTTATTATAATCATATTATTAGATTATTTACTATATTAACCTTTTAATTAATATTTGAAACTTATATACATTAAGGTCATATTTGTCCATTGCCATCCACTAACTTATAAAATGGCTTAATTCTATCTTAAGGACTTCACATATTAAATACAATAACAATTCGACACTTATTCAATTAGAAGGCCACTTTTACAATTTCTGCGATTGAGTCATTTTCTCAAATTAAACACACAATCGGATAAATTAAATCACAGAAATTTCACTCATACTAATTCACATGCTATAGACTCAGAAAATAATATTAAAATATTTTTTCAGACTCAGATTTGTGGTCCCAAAACCACTGTTCCGACTAGGGTCTAAATCGAACTGTTATAGATTTCCATACCCGATCATCTACTTCAGCTGGGTTTTCGAATAGAAGTAAGAGTAAGCAGTACTCGGGGATTAAAGCTCAGACTACTTCAATTGCTAGTGTTGGGAACACTCGACCTAATAGACCGGAATGCCCACAATGTGGCAGACGTCATCCCGATGAGTGCTGAGCCCATGAGAGATCCTATTTTAAGTGTGGTTCCCAAGATCATTTTATTAGAGAATGCCCTGGGATGGTTGAAAAAGAGAAAATTCAGAGTTTCAGATCGGGAAGCGTTACTAGAGGGAGACAACAGAGAAACCCGGGAAGTGGAATGAGTGGTAAGAGTACACCCAGAGTGCAGGTTGCAAGATCTGAGGGTAGAGCGCCTGCGAGGACTTACGCTATTCGCGCTTGCGAAGAGGCGTCATCCCCTGATGTAATTACAGGTACATTTTCTCTCCATGATACTAATGTTGTTGCTTTAATTGATCCAGGATCTACCCACTCATATATTTGCATGAAATTAGTATCTAGTATGAGCATGCTTGTAGAGTCTACAGAGTTTGTGATAAAAGTGTTTAATCTTTTAGGCAAAAGTGTATTAGTTGATAAGGTATGCAAAGATTTCCCATTGATGATTAGATATCAATATTTTAAGGCAAATCTCATGCTATTGCCATTTGATAAATTCGATATAATTCTGGGTATGGACTGGTTAATCGCTCATGACGTGACAGTAAATTATGGAAAGAAATACATTGAATAGAGGTGTGAAAACGGGGACACTCTTCGTGTTGAATCAGATGAACAGGATAGGTCGCCTGCAGTGATCTCTTATGTGTCGGCCCAGAAATATGTAAGAAAAGGATATGAAGCATATCTTGCCTTTGTGATAAATGCTAAAGAGACTGAGTTAAGAATTGAATCAGTGCCGATAGTATGTGAGTACCCAGATGTATTCCTAGAAGAATTGTCAGGGTTGCCTCCGGTTAGAGAGGTTGAATTTGGCATTGAGTTAGCTTCTGGCACTGCACCTATATCGATTTCTCCATACAGAATGGCCCCAACTGAGTTGAAGGAATTGAAGGCACAGTTGCAAGATTTTACGGATAAAGGTTTTGCTAGATCGAGTTATTATTCGTGGGGTGCTCCAGTGTTATTTGTGGAAAAGAAAGACAGTTCCATGAGATTGTGTATAGATTATCGGCAGCTTAATAAGGTCACTGTGAAGAATAAGTACCCATTGCCAAGGATCGATGATTTATTTGACCAATTGAAAGGAGCCACTATTTTTTCCAAGATAGACTTGAGGTCCAGTTATTATCAGTTGAGGGTCAAAGACTCAGATGTGCCAAAAACGGCATTTCGGACAAGGTATGGGCATTATGAATTTTTAGTCATGCCTTTTGGGTTAACAAATGCCCCTGCTGTGTTTATGTATTTAATGAACCATATCTTTTGGTCGTACTTGGATAAATTTGTTGTGGTTTTTATTGATGATATACTGATTTATTCTCGTGATGAGAATGAGCATGTCGAGCACTTGAGGACGGTTTTGCAAATTTTATGAGATAATCAACTGCATGCCAAATTTAGCAAAAGTGAATTTTGGCTCAAATAAGTTGGGTTTTTGGGGCACATTGTCTCGGGAGATGGAATCCGAGTAGACCCAAGCAAGATTTTAGCAATTGTGGATTGGAAGCTGCCAAGGAACGTATCCGAGGTTAGAAGTTTTCTGGGCCTAGCTGGCTATTACCGACGATTTGTCAAGGGATTTTCTATGATAGCCACTCTGATGACGAGGTTATTACAGAAAGATGTAAAGTTTGAGTGGACAGAAAAGTGCCAGCAGAGTTTTGAGAAATTGAAGGCATTGTTGACTGAGGCTCCAGTTCTAGTACAACCCGAACCAGGAAAAGATTTTTTTGTTTACAGCGATGCATCCTTGAATGGATTGGGTTGTGTACTCATGCAAGAGGGCAAGGTGAAATGGATTGGGTTGTGTACTCATGCAAGAGGGCAAGGTGATAGCATATGCCTCTAGACAATTAAAGCCCCACGAGAAGAATTACCCGACCCACGATTTGGAGTTAGCCGCAATTGTATTTGCACTAAAGATTTGGAGACACCATTTATATGGTGAGAAATGTCGGGTGTTCACTGATCATAAGAGCTTAAAGTACTTGATGACTCAAAAGGAGTTGAACCTTAGGTAACGAAGATGGTTAAAGTTGATAAATGATTACGAGTTAGTAATTGACTATCATCCGGGAAAGGTAAACGTGGTCGCCGATGCCTTGAGTAGGAAATCCTTGTTTGTGCTGAGAGCCATGAATACACGGATGATTTTTTCAGATGATGGTTCTATCCTAGCTGAGTTGAAAGCTAGACCGATGTTTCTCCAAGAAATTTGTGAAGCTCAAAAAAGCGAAGAGAGTTCAATGCCAGTCGGGTGCTGAGTCAGATTTTCGGATTAATTTCGAAGGATGTTTAACGTTCCGAGATAGAGTCTGTGCACCGGGGAATGATGAGCTTATTCGGAAGATTTTGCATGAAGCACATAGTGGATGTTTGTCTGTACATCCAGGCCGCACAAAGATGTATAATGACTTGAAGAAATGGTATTGGTGGTCGAGTATGAAGAAAGACATTTTTGAGTTTGTATCGAGATGCCTAATTTGTCAACAAGTGATGGCTGAACACCAAGTACCTTCAGGTCTACTTCAGCCTATTATGGTTCCCGAGTGGAAATGGGACCGGATTGCTATGGATTTTGTGACAAGTTTACCATTGACACCGAAAAAGAAGGATGCAGTATGGGTCGTTATTGATAGACTTACTAAGTCATCTCATTTCATACCAGTACTGGTTGATTTTTCGCTTGATAAGTTGGTAGATTTGTATGTGTCAGAAATAGTAAGACTTCACGGAGTACCATTACCGATTATTTCGGATAGAGATCTGAGATTCACATCACGGTTTTGGAAATAGTTACAAGAGGCCTTAGGCACAAAATTGAGCTTTAGTACATCTTTCCATCCGCAGACCGATGGTCAGTCAGAAAGAGTAATCCAGATTCTTGAGGACATGCTCCGATGTTGTGTTTTGGAGTTTCAAGGCAGCTGGGAAAAGTACTTACCATTAATAGAATTTGTCTACGATAACAGCTTTCACTCGAGTTTGAAGATGATGCCTTACAAGGCATTCTATGGGCGTAAGTGTCGAACGCCTTAATATTGGGCTGAACTCAGAGAGAATCAGATTCACGGGGTCGACTTGGTTAAAAAATCGAAGAGAAAGTAAAAGTGATACGTGAGTGCTTAAAAGCTGCTTCAAATAGACAAAAGCCCTATGCGGATTTGAAACGGAAAGAGATTGAGTTTCAAGTAGGTGATAAAGTGTTTCTGAAGGTATCACCATGGAAGAAAGTTCTCAGATTTGGCCGGAAAGGCAAATTGAGTCCACGCTTTATCAGACCATATGAGATTACCGAGAGGATAGGGCCGGTCGCTTATCGTTTGGCATTGCCATCTGAGTTGGAGAAGATTCATGATGTATTCCACGTATCTATGTTACGTCGCTACCAATCAGACCCTTCGCACGTGATTGTACCATCAGAGGTAAAAATTCGACCGGACAAGACTTATGGTGAAGAGCCGGTTAAAATTTTGGCTCGAGAAGTCAAACAATTGAGAAACAAAAGTATATCCCTTTTGAAAGTACTATGGCAAAGACATGGAGTAGAAGAGGCTACATGGGAGCCCGAGGAAACTATGAGAAACTAATATCCCAAGCTTTTTATCGGTAAGATTTTCGGGGACGAAAATCCCTAAGGGGGATAATTGTAACAGCCCGATTTAGGGGCTAGTCAGAATAGTGGTTTCAGAACCAGTAATTCGAGGTTGAAGAAAATTATTTTTATATTATTTTATGAGTTATGGCATGATTATATAGGTGCATGAAAATTTTGGTGCTTTAGTTTTAGCAATTGCATGCTTAATTGCAAAAAAGGACTAAATTGCATAAAGTGCGAAAGTTCTACTTTACTAGCTAAAGGTGTCTAAAAGCCATAGAATATTAATTGGAGGTCCCTAATGTGCAATTAGGCCTTCTTTAGGGTGGTGGCCAGCCATAGGGACAGAGAAATAGAAATTGGTCAAAGTTGGTGGAAATTAGGTGACTTAATTGACTTGTTATAATAAAATAAAGAAAAGAAAAATATCACCTTTTCTCTCCATCTTCTCAACCAAAAATTTGCAGCAAAGTAGGGGTTGAGAACTCAAAAATTTCAGCCAAGCTTTTCTCCTTGCAAGTAAGTGTTTTAATGGTCATTATTAGATAATTTTTGTACTTTTGAGACCCTTGTAGCTTGAGCTAGCTAATGAGGGGACTATTTTGCAAAATGGTTGAAAACCTAGGGTTTTACCATGAGATAAATAGTGTTTATTTATGAAATTTTATGAAAGAAAATGAGTCTTAGTTGTAAAGGTGGTTCCATGAAAACACCTAAAAGGACCTTTTTGTAAAGGTTGTAAAATAGGTGGTAATTGTTTGAAATAATGAGTATTTGAAGTTGCTATAAGAGTAATAAATGTTCAGCTAGGCTCGTTAAAGAAAGAAATTTGATTAGAATTGATTTACGAGCCTAGGGGTAAAATCATCATTTTGTGAAAGTCTAAGGGCAAAATGGTAATTTTTCCAAAGTATGATTTTTAGAATGTATTGATTAATGTGGTAATTAAATGAGCTAATTTGCTATTATAGATCAAGAAGAACGAAGAATTAACCTTGACCGAGGAAAAGGCAAAGTTTCGGACTAGATCGGCAAATTGGCCTATTTTGGTATCGAGGTAAGTTTGTGTGTAATAAATTTAACATCATGTTACTAAGTTTTAAAATGTTTGATATTCGTGAAGATGTATCTTATTTCTTTGAAATTGAGTAATGATGTTAAATGAGAAAAAGATAAAAATTTATGATGTTGAAGTCCCAATAGGACTTTAAGAAGTGAGAGGATATCATCAAGACGTGAGATTGGTAAGGTCCCGTATAAGACCATGTCTGGGACATGGCCTTAGCACTGAATTGAGATCCCGTATAAGACCATATCTAGGATATGGCATCGGCATCGAATATGAAAATCGTATAAGACCATATCTGGGATATGGCATCGACATTGATATGAGATCCCGTATAAGACCATATCTGGGATATGGCATCAGCATCGACATGTGACCCCATGTAAGACCATATCTGAAATATGGCATTGGCGTCGTGTGTATGTGTATGATGATGATTGTGTATCCTCGGGTATTCCGAGTGATTCATCGAGATAATTAGTTAAGCTTATAATAGAGATGAAATTAGTGCTAAAGCCATGTGATGAAGTGATACAGGTACATGTGGGTAATTCACGAGAAATGTTTACGATATGTGACATGACATGTAATTAGTAAGAGTAAGCATGAGTAAGTTATGGCAATCTGCTTGAGACTTTGTGTTTCTATTCAATACAATGGATGGTTGACATTATGAGCCTTTATGTTGTTATTTATTTCATGCAAACTTACTAAGCTTCATGCTTACCTCTCTCATCTCCCTTTTCCTTGTAGTATCGCCAAGCTAACTCGGGGATCGTAGGACGTCGAAGTTTGGAATCACACTATCAACTTCTCTTTGGTATAGCATAGTTTGATTAATTTTGAGTATGGCAAATATAGGAACTTGGTTATTTTGTGTTATGTCATAGTTGTTAGCCAATGTGTGGCTATTAATATTGTTCAATTAATTTTGTAAATGGCCATTGGAAATTGGCCAATACTTGACAAGTTTATATATTCAATGATGATGAAGTTCATGAAGTGTAGGCTTGTGTGGATGTCTTGTGTAACAACCCCAAACCCGGCCCATTCACTACGACCGAATCTGGTTATGTTATGGGAAAAACTTATTGGCGAAAACAGGTTGCCATTTAACTATTTGTCTAAACTCCTTTAGAGTAGTTTTACTTGCAGAAATCTTGGGCATGTTTGTTTGCGAACCGTTAGGTTACTTTGAAATCTCGGGGTTTCGTCTTTAAAACTCTTAGTTGTCAATTTCCTTAGGTTGGAAAACGTTTAAAACATCAGACTCAAGTGATTTAAGCTTAGTTCGTAAAAGTAACATTATTCCCAAATCTCTTTGGTCATAAATTACCAAAAGAAAACCAAATAACTTAAGAGGCTCTTATTACAACATAATGATTCCAAGTACTTGGTGATAAAGTGCATAAAGAAAATGTTAAAACGTCCTTTGCATGGGCCACCTTGTATCCACTCCAACTCGGTCCGATCATCCTTTCACCTGCGATGTTGGATAAGAGATTGGGTGAGTCACAATGACTCAGTGTGTAACTAAACCATCGAAATCCACCCACATGCTAACCACATAACATCCCAATTATCAAATGCAACATGCAAGTATAATTATTTAGACATTACCACAATCTGGGCTTGGCCCACCTTCAAATTATTACAAAAACTGGACTAGGCTCTTTTCACATTAGTCCACTGATCACTGGGTTTGGCCCATGTCCACGTATGTCCCCAAAACATACCTATTCATTGGGCTTGGCCCATTTTCATATTATTTCATGAACGGAATAATGCAATCATGAAACCCACCCAAACCTAGGGTCCATCCGCTACACACCCCCTTATCCAGCCTACCACACACCAGGGGACTATCGAGTCACCCTCTCCTTTTCCCTCCAAAAAGGCAACCAATGCCATCCACGATGTAGCTTATAGCTAACATCAACCACGATGGAGCACACAGCAATCCATCAAGCCACGATATGGCATAAGCCGATATCAATCAAGGTAACCACGCGAACTAAATCGCAAAAATCCACAACGCGACCTCAGTCAGCGCCAATCCACGATGTAGCACGAAGCTGACATCAACCACGTACTCGAAGTACACCCGTACCTTCTTTTCATATCCCACCCATGCACATGCCACATAAAGTATAATCGTGATAATGCATGCACATGCTTATTAATATCCATAGACATACTTATAACCAAGCAAGTAATCACATTGTAACAGGTTCGATACTAACCTGATCCTCGCTATACCCTTTAGGGGTATATATAGCACATTTATTACTGCACTTGTTAGCAAAACACATGACACATAAAACCCGGAAACAGTGGGTTAGTTACACACCTTACTACTAGGAGTACTAGACTCTCGCTCCTCGATGCTATCGTCTAGCGAAACTACGGCTATTTGCTTAACGTTTCCTGTTGCTGGCCCACACCCCGGTGGCCAATCTCGTACAGCAGAAACCGCTCTTTTCTTGAACTTTGGGACAGGGACCTTCCCTTTCCCACCTTGACTGGTACTCGCATCCACGTCCATCGAAAGTCACTTAATCAGAACCACACGATTAATCAACGAAGTCATAAACAACTAATTCTAAGTCGCTTACTAATATCCTTACCGAAATAATCTGAGATCCCGAAGGCTTCCCTTAAACCGAATGGAGCAGAACTGGGAGAGGTCGCCCTTGCTGATATTCGGCCAACCACCCTAGGCTACTAAGAGGATATTTCGACAAGGGTGAGAGGAGATTCAAGCTAAACCCAAAAGAAGAGGAAAAGGAGAAGAGGCTGAGGATATTCGACTACAAAGAATTGATGAGCGAATGATGAATGAAAAAGAGCTCCTCCCCTCCCCCTATTTATACTACATAGCCTAGCTCCAACCTCCCACAAAAATCCCTCAAAATCCTCCTAAAATATCTCCCTACCATCCATTCAAAAATTGTTTTTAAAAAAAAAAAATAAAAAAAATCAAACCTAACTAGCCAAAATTTAAAAACAAAGACCAAGTCTTCTCCACCTTTCAAGCCTCCCAAAACCGTCCAATACCTCCAAATTTGCTGCCCAAAATAACAAAAACAAATACTCCAAATGCCGCACACCAGGTTCGAACCTGGGACCAACTGCCGCACTCCTTGCCCCAACGCCCAGGCCACTCGGCCACTTTGAATTTCATGCCATAAATCCCCAACATTTAATTATAACATCTACCTATCTAAGCCCATTACCGCACATAAAAAATACAACACGCAAAAAGCTGCTCCCGTCGCTCGAACCAGCGCCCACGCACACCTCCAGCTCCTAAGTGCCGCACGGAAACCACTCTGCCAAGGTGCTGCTTGCGTCAAAGACTCGCCTCAGCTCCTTTTAAGGCTCCCTCCATTGTAACGCCACACCCAAAAATTAAAACCAGACTGCTGCCTTCTTGGATCGAACCCAAGACCCTCAAAGGCGCTACAGCCCCCTAAGCTGCGCGCACAGCCACCCTGCCAAAGCCTTGCTTGTGCCTTAAACGCCCAATTAATTCTTTTAAGGCCTCCCAAAGCCAAGCTCCCCTTTATTACTTAAAAAATCCAAAAATTTTCTAAAGCATTCTTTGCCTTCTAAGGTTCTCCAAACCCCTAAAAATCTATCCAACATGACCATAAGCCTACCAACTGCTCGAGTTATGCTCCAAGCGCATAACCCCTAAACCAGGGTGTTACATCTTGATTTTGGGTTCTTAGAAGTGCCTTATGGTCATGATGTATGTTGAATTGAATTGGTATAAGTGTTGTTGTTTTGTAGGGTGGCAATTATTCTAGTAGATAGCCTTACAATTGTCCACACGGGTAGACACACGGGTGTGTGTCTAAGCCGTGTGTGACACACGATGTTGATAGGTTGTGTGTGACACACGATGTTGATAGGTTGTGTGTCCCCATGCATGCTAGGTTGGCAAGTCAGAATACTCAGTAGTAAACACACGGGCTGAGACACGGCCGCGTGTCTCAATCGTGTGTGAGACACGGCCTAAGACACGAGCATGTGCCCGAGCCGTGTGAAGTCTGCACCTGAAATTAGGAATTTAATTTGACACACGGTCTAAGGACACGGGCGTGTTCCTTGGCCGTGTGACCTTATTAAGATGATGATGTCATAAACAAAATGTCAAGGTTTTCACACACGGGTGAAGACACGGGTGTGTCATGGCCGTGTGAAGGACACGGGCTATGGACACGGGCGTGTGTCAGGCCGTGTGAAAACCCCTGTAGGTTCGAAATGAAAAATAAAATCCACACAGACTAGGGACATGGGTGTGTTTGATTACACGGCCTGCCCACACGGGCGTGTCCCACTTCACACGGGCGTGTGGCCTTGTTTTGTGTCAAAATTTTCTAAGTGTTCAAAAGTTTCTGGTTTGGTCCCGAATCATTCTGGGTGCAAGTTTAGGGTCTCGTAGACCTATAATAAAGACATTAAGGTCTCGAATGAAAAGTTTTAATTTGAAATGAAATTTTATGGATCGATGTTGTATGTTTGAGCAAGTTAAGTACTATAATTCCTCATACCCGGTTCAAGTGTCGAATACGGGTAAGGGGTGTTACACCGAAACCACTATTCCGACTAGACCTAAAATCGGGCTGTACATAAAACCCACCAAATCCTGCACTGACCTTTTCATACCATCATGCACCAACCGATTGCGCAAATGCCATAGAGCCCAGTAAGTTGTGATCAATAATTTCCTAGTTTTACTGTCACACCCCAAAATTGGGCCTAGAAGTTTCGAGGGTAAAATGGGGAGTTTTTACTCTAGTGAGCTCGAGAATTTTGTTAGCATGGTATTCGAGAATGTTTTTGTCTATGGCATTTTGGAAATTAAAATAATTTTTGAAAATAACGTTCATAAGACTTTCAATTTTGAAATAAGGACTGATTTGTAAAAGGGTCTAAATTATGAGTTTTTAAAAGGCAATTAAACCAAATTTTAATTTTCACGCTATTTCCCCCTAATCTTTATAAAACCCACGTTAGTCTCTTCTCCATATTTTTGTTTTGCCATCTATTGCATTCCAAAGCTCCTCTCATTAAACTTTTAATCCCAAACTTAATTCCTTTGATTTTTATCATTCTTGTAACACCCCAAAATAGGGCCTAAGAGTTTTAAGGGTCTTTTAGGAATTTTAGCCTTAGAGTGATCGGAATTTTACGACATAGTTTATCGATAATGTTTTTTACTATGGTTTTTATAAATTTAAATGAACTTCGGAAAATGAGTTTTAAATACCTTTAATTTTGAAAAAAATTTGATTTGTAAAAGATTCAAAACTTATAGTTTTTAAGAGGCAATTAGACCAGATTTTAAAATCCAACCTAAAAACCCCCATTTATAGTTTTATTTTCACAATAGTCTTCTTTTCCTCTCATACTTGTTCCATCCATAGTTTTCCCAACTCTCTCAATTGATTTTGAATTCCAAATTCTAATTCCTTTTGATTTGTATCATCTATTAAGTTATAAATCTCCATAGAAGTTAAGAAAAACACCCAAAAACACCATAGTTTTATCCACTGTCAAGCTTTCGGGTTTTCGATCAAATGCTCATTTTTCATCGTCTAAGGTAACAATTCAACTCCTAAATAGTTTCAAATGTTATTTAGTCTTTAAAACTAAGTTTTTAGCCTTGAAATTGCATGTTTTGAATAAAAGCCGAAAATTTGCTCGTTAATGGTGGATTTCAGAATTTTGAGTAAAAATGTGGTTTCAAAGTGTTTTTCAACTTGTTTTAACATGATTATAAGGTTTCTAAAATTACTTTGATGTTTTGTTAAAGAATTCTTGAGTTTTAATGAATTTTAAAAAATAGCCATAAAACATTGCGAAAAAGTCGATACCATGAATTGAGTAGTTTTATGTAGTTTAAAGGTTAGGAATTAGTTGTAGGTGAATTATAATATGAACAGAATTGGTTTTAGGTGAAAATATTAAGTGTTGATCGAGATATTTGGATTTCAAGTTTGTTATGTTAAAGGTTTTGGAACATGAGAACATAGCTTATGTAACACCTCCTTACCCGTATCCGTCGCCAGAATATGGTTATGGAGCGTTACCGTAAAAACATAACTCAAATCATTCATTTCCAAAAATTTCGTAAATCATAGCATAATACATTCAAATACATGCATATCATCCCTTATTTGAGCCCTCGAGGCCTTAGAAACACTTTAGAAATGATTCAGGACTAAATCAAAAACATTTAGAATTTCATGGAAAAAGGTAGAAAATTTCACACTGCAGCCAAGCTGTGTGGACATTCGAAGTAGGGACACACAGCCGTGTCCGTGCCCGTGTAACATTCTGACTTGGGTCACAAGGCCAAGCCACATGTCCGTGTGCCAGGCCGTGTAACTCTCGAAATGGCCTCACACGCCCGTGTTCCAGGCCGTGTGCTAGGCCATGTGCTAGGCCGTGTAACTACCTGACTCACAACCCTTTGAAACCTACAGGGGATACACGGTCGTGTTGCATGGCCGTGTGTTACACATGGCTGAGACACACACTCGTGTCTTTGGTCGTAAGGACGAGAAATAGACCAATTTCAAGCCATTTCCTTCACCCTAAAAAAGCACACACCCACAAGCCATTTGCACATATCACCAACCTTTAAAACATACCTAAAACATGCATAATAAGACTAGTTCAATATAGAATCTATCCATACAACCCATATGCCAAAAGGCACCTCAATCACAACAATCAAGTATACTTAAACATATGCATAATTTAGCCATTCATCAACCATACATTTCTAATCTATTTCCACGCCAAACTTACCACAATGACCACATGCCAAAATCACATTCAAGCATACTAAATTAGTCATTCAAAACATAACTTTACTTGACCATTTCAACACCAACCATCAAAGCATTAAAATGTAAAAAGTTCATCAACCATAATACCACATTTACAATCCCAACATAATGACCAAATCATCAAACATAATTCACCTATACATGCCATTATAACCATGACTCAAAGCATCAAAATCTACCGAAATAGTCGTAGGATAGTGTGATAGATCTCCGACGAGCTTCCAAACTGATCGAGCTTCCGATAATCTATAAAACATAGGAAAGAAAAATATGTAAGCATATAATGCTTAGTAAGTTTGTAATTCATGAAGAAAGCTTACCAGTAAGTTTGTAATTCATGAAGAAAGCTTACCATTTTCATAGCATAGTCATAAAATAGACATGATAAATCCAACACAAGCTTGGCACAAGACTAAGTATCACCAACAACATAAGTTAATGCTTAATCATATAACTTAGCACAATTCATCACATGGCAAGGTAAATTTCATAATCATAATACATATGAATTCATACTTTTCATAACATGGCTATACATACCTTGTTCATCAATACTTCATACCTTTCCATAATCTCATAGTGTAATCAATCAGAACCCTTATCGGTTCATCCCTTTACATGCCCGTTGAACCACATAGAATAATATCGGATACTCACACAAAGTGTGCTAACACATGGTCAAAACCATTCATTTCCTTATCCTTTACGTAATAGGTCATACAAGCCATAAATGGGCCTACTCACACAAGCTGACGGTTGAAACGTATCTACCCGATGCCACTCACACAAGCTGACGAGTATCTGCAACAAATGCTGGAACTCAGCCATTGGTAGGACGTTTAGGACCAGCACCCGAAACATGGTAACCCTAATGACATGTCATTTGTATCCTAGATATTCCTAAGGTTCAAACGGGACTCGATGGCCATCGTAACGTCGTTGGATTTTCTGTCGAGGCATAGTATGATAAATAACATAATCGCATTTAAATCAAATACATTAAAACACTATTTAAACTTACTAACTTACCTCAATCACAAGAACGATTAGTTCGACACTTCATCTTTCCTTCGATATAAGTCCGAACGAGGCTTAACTTGATCTAAATAACCAAATTCAATCCATTCAATATTCATTCTTTCAAATCAGACCAAATTCATACTTTTGCAAATTTACACTTTTACCCCTAATATTTTAACTTCTTTACAATTTAGTCGTTAAGCCCGTAAATTGAAATTCATGCAATTTCATCCACATACATAGCTAGCTGAATTCAATACACACTCATTGTAACTCATACAATTCATTATTTCTCAATTTCACCTTGTATTTTACACATTCTACAAATAAATCCCTAATTGACATTTTCAACAAAATTCACTTTACAAAAGTTGTTTATTTTTCAATAAGGATTCATTTTCTTCCAAAAAACATAAAAAACCACATGAATACATTAATGGAAATAGCCTAATCTTTCAAAAAAATTCAAATTAATCCCTAGGTTAGATAGACTAAGCTACAACGATCCCAAAAATATAAAAATAATTAAAAACGGGACCGAAATTCACTTACATGCAAAAGGAATGTCTAGCCGAACTTAACGAGCTCCCATGGAGGTTTTTTTTCTCAATTTCAGTGGTGAAGTTCATTAAGGAAGATGATAGCCTTTTCTTTTATTTTTTTTACTCAACATATTTATCATTTTACTTAAATAACCTTATAATTTAACCTTTAAAAACACACATTTAATGTCCATATTTGTACACTCATTATAAGCATGGTCTAATTACCACATAAATCCCTTAACTAATTAATTTCATAGCCATTTAGTACCTTTAACTTATAGAATTCCAATTTTGCACCTTTTACGATTTAGTCCTTTTCACCAAATTAAACATGCAAACATCGAAATTTATTAAAGAAATTTTTATATGACCTTGCTAAAATATTGTAGACATTAAATTTATAATAAAATAAATATTTTCACATTGGATTTTTGGTCTTGAAACCACTGTTTCGAATTTACTGAAAACGGGCTGTTACAGCTTAGGCTTATGTCTTTTATTGCTTGTGGTGAGTCCTTAGCTGATTTTTGAATGTATTGTTGTGTGAATTATAGGGTTGAAGATTCAAATTCGTTAGGACCTTCTACGAGTAGAGATAAAGGCAATGAAAAGCTAGTTTGAGCTTTCGACTTTTCGGCGAAAGTGTAATTGGTGAGTGTTTGGAATAATTTCTTGTAGACATGATTCAATGTGTTATTTGGGAATTTAGTGGTAGCATAAACCCCTACTCTAAATTTCAAGTGTAAGCTTTTTCATACCTATGTTATCTTGTGAACTATGTACTTATGTGTTTGTGAATATGTGAATTGAGATGAGATGTTATAACATGTGATATGTGGTTATGATAACTGTTGTGAAAGTGCAAGTGTGTACATGATATGTATATGTTAAATATTAGTGATAGTGTTTTTTTTAAATATGCAAATATGCAGTTATAGTGCATGGATAATCGGTAAGTGATATATGTTTAATTGCAGATATTTTGGCATTATAATCTTGAAACCGTTGGATATAGTTGGCATGCTATAGGATTGTGAGTACTCACCTATATGTATAGTGATTTTGGACGTTATGGCCCTGGGACATGCTAGAGGGATAAAGGAATGTAAGCTAAGCTCCATTCAACGAGACATGTGAGGGGAAATAAGGAGAGTGTTAGCTTTATGCTTCACTTTTGGGACATGTTTGACTCTATCAGTCTATGTGGTGTGTTGGAGATCTGTGTATCCGATGAGTGATGATAGAGCTCACTTTTACATTTCATAGCTCAAGTGCCAAAATATCTTAAATTATGAATATGTTTGTATTGTGTTATGTGTTTGTATGATATGTGACCATTATGAAATTCATCTATAAACATGTTTTTGAGTATTGTGATATATGCTTGAATCTTATGTGATTATATGAGTATTGTGATATATGCTTGAATGTTATGTGATTATATCAGTATTGTGATATATGCTTGAACGTTATGTGATTATATGTGTAATGTGATACATGTTTAAAAGTGAATATGTTTACCATGTAAAAGAACTAGAAAATAATGCACGAGTAAGTATAATATGACATTAGAGTTGGAACTGTTGAGGTTATGCTATATGGTTGTTTTGTTAATGCTTGATGAATTATTTGCACGGTAGTTGTTCTAGGCATTCACTGAGCTTGTTAAGCTCACCCACTCCCTTCTTAAACCATCGAATATTAGTAGTATGTCGGTGTGAGCGATGTGGTTCCAAGGGGTGATCCAAGCAAGTCCTTTTCCATTATTTCTTAGGTGTTATTGTTATTTGTTTTCGTTTTGGAAATAAGGCAATGTGATAGACTTTTACTGATATTGGCCATGATGTTTTGGATGCTTCCATAGACTATTTTTTCCTAAGTTTATGAGATTCCTTTCGTATTACGTTGATTATTTCTTGGAGTTACTTTTGATGTTTGGGACTATTATTGTAACACCCCTAACCCGTATCCATCGCCGAAATAGGGTTACGAAGCATTACCGAACATATCTCATAAACAATCATACATTTCACATTCAATATCCATTCAGAAATAAAACTATTCAAACTCAAACGTATAGTCCCTAATACAAGCCCTCGAGGCAAAAAAACAACCATTAGAAATGGTTTGGGACTAAACCCAGAACTCAAGGAAATTTTAGGAAAAAATGGAATTTTTTTCAAAGTATAGGGGACACACGCCCGTGTGGCCAGGCCGTGTGGACATTCGAAATGGGATCACATGGCCGTGTCCCAGCCCATGTCTGACCTCGTGTAACTCACTGACTTGGGTCACACGGCCAACCACACGCCCATGTGACTAGCCCGTGTACCCTTTGAAATGGCCTCACACGCCCGTGTGCCAGGCCGTGTGCTAGGTCGTGTGAAAACTGGAGGGTATACTGACTTGTGCCACACGACCAAGCCACACGCTTGTGTGCTAAGCTGTGTGAACCTACTAACTTGATTTCTAAATAAGTACCGTGGGACACACGATCGTGTCACCTAGCCGTGTGTCACACACGGCTAAGACTCATGCACGTGTCTCTGCCCATGTGGACAAAAATAGGCTATGTTTCAGGCCACATTTCTCACCCAAAGTAATGTCAACCTAGGTTTAACAATGCACATACAACCATTGCATAAATAGACACTTAAAACCAACCAATATCAAGCCAATATCATGTACTACCAATACCAACAACCACAATGCTCATAAGCATCACAATTAGCCATTCAAAAACATACCAATATGTCTCCAAAGTATATCTAAATGATCAAGCTCAGCTACTAGACTTTGTGCCTAAATCAACATGCATACCATATTCTCAATTTCAACCATTTGCTACCTTCACTACCAATTCTCAACAAGGCATTCACATAGCAAATATACATCATATATCAAAGGAGCATATATATATATACACGT
Source organism: Gossypium sturtianum (assembly GCA_025698515.1). Taxonomy (NCBI): domain Eukaryota; kingdom Viridiplantae; phylum Streptophyta; class Magnoliopsida; order Malvales; family Malvaceae; genus Gossypium; species Gossypium sturtianum. The sequence continues at coordinate 127,974,219 of CM046950.1, forward strand.
ATTTATACATACCAACACCAACCAAAATAAGCCATATTACAAGCCTAATTACAAGCCAATTCAAATGGCCAAAATTCATCCAGACATAAAGGCTACATTAGCCAAAAGACCTATACATGCCATATAACCAAAATACACAAAGTTCAAAAGTACCCAAAACAACGATTAGATAGTGTGATGATATCTCCGACAACTGCCAATCCGAGCAAGCTTTGAAATCACTATAAAACACGGAAAAGTAAACAGTGTAAGCTATTAAGCTTAGTAGGTTCATATAGCAATAAACTCAACTTACCATATGAACACAATTTAAGTAATCAAACATATCATAATATAACTCATATTGATCCACAAACCTATCACATATTCATTCATAAGGTTAGATATGAAATTCATAAGTTTCATAGACTCAAAACTTATATGATTCATATATATACCTGTTATGATATGTATCAATCACTTATTCTTTTATACCATCACTATACCCATTGAACCATTTGGAATAATATCAGATACTCGGGAAATCTCGCACCCTATGTGCCAATACATGGTCGAAACCATCTCAATCTCATATCTCATAAGTAAATGCTCATCTCGAGCTATCACCGGATATGCTCACACAAGATGACTGTCAAGATGTAGCTACACGGTGCTGCTCACACAAGCTGATGAGTAACCGCAACACATGCTGGACAACTCAGCCACCAGTAGAACGTACAGACTAGCACCCAAAACACAATAACCCCTATTGACATGTCATTTGTATCCTATCTATTCCTAAGGTTCAACCGGGATTTCACACGTCGCCAAATATTTGTTGAATATTTTCGTGAAGTCGTATTTGTCAATAATGCAATAACAAAACATTTAAAACACAATTATATTAACGTTTATTACCATACGGACTTACCTCGAATTTACACAGAGAAAATCGAGCTATCAATCCACTATTTTATTTTTTCCCCGATGTAAATCCGAACGTTGATTTTCTTGATCTATATATAATCAAATTTAACTTATTTAAATATCATTCTATTCAGTTTAACCAAAAAATCATATTATGTCAAAATTACACTTTTACCCCTTAAATTTTAAATTCTTTACAATTTAGTCCCTAGCTCGTAAAATGAAAAATTCATGCAATTCCATTTCAACCCATACTAGCTGAATTCTATATATATCCATAGCATCCCATATTTTTCATTATTTCACACATTTCACCATGAATTTTACACATTTTACAAATAAATCTCTAATGTGCAATTTCAACCAAAATCACTTAACAAATGATGTTTATCTAACAACAACCATTTATTTTCTATCATCAAACATCAAAACACATCCACATTCATCAATGGTAAAACCCTAGGCTTTTAACAGTTTTGCAAATTAGTCCCAGGGTTAGCTAGATTAAGCTACAACGACTCCAAAAACATAAAAATCATTAAAAATCGAGTAAAAATGCACTTATATGCACTAGGAGATGTTGGTCGAATGTTTAAACTTCTCCCATGGCTTTTTCTTCTTCAATTTTCGGCAAGAAGATGAACATGCATACTTTGTCTTTTGTATTTTGTATTTTAATATCTTGTAATTATCAAATTACAACATTAGCCTTATTTATTAACCTTTATAATATAATTTTTAATGGCCATAAAAGTCAACTAACATTTTATATGGTCTAATTGCAACATAAGGACTCATACTTTAAAGTTCTATATCCATTTAATACCTTTAGCTACTAGAACTCCACTTTTGCACTTTATGCGATTTAGTCCTTTTTATCGAATTAAGCATGCAAATGTCGAAATTTCTTAACAAAATTTTTATACGATACTACTAACATGCTGAAAACATTAAAATAATAATAAAAGAAATATTTCAACCTCGAATTTGTGGTCCCAAAACTACTATTCCGATTTCACTAAAAACGGGCTGTTACAATTATTATGGCCGTTTTAATATTTACTTGACGATGATACGATAGCATGATGAATTGGTACAAGTTAGAATGATTTTTTATGCTTATGTATGTTATATTTTTCTGGACTGAAGCAGAGGTATCGATATCCATGTTGTAAAAATGATACCTCTGTAATTTTGAAATGTGTAGGAAGTCCGTATTGTAATTTGGTATCGATACTTTATCACGAGTATCGATACTCAGGGTAAAATAATTGATACTTTGGTAGAGTTACTGATAATTTTTGAGGTTTGGGTTTTTCAACGAGAAACAATAAGCAATTTTGGTACCGATTTTCAAGGTAGTATCGATACTACTTGAGAGAATTAAAAATACCTCACCTTCAGTATCGATACCTACATAGACATTTTTTAGATTTTTGCTAAATGGACCTTATGCATGTTTAATTATTGTTATAACACTATTTGATGTATGTTTTGTAATAGCCCGTTTTTAGGTCAAAAAGGAACAATGGTTTCGGGACCACAAATCTGAGGCCAAAATATTTATTTTATTATTTTATTAAAGTTTATAGGATGATAGAATTATTATGTAAAGTTTTGTAAAGAAATTTTATTGTTTGAATGCTTAATTCGGTAAAAAGGACTATATCGCGTAAAGCGTAAAATTTGAGTTCTAATAGTTAAAAGTATTAAATAGCTATGAAATTAAATTGTGGGAGTCCTTATGTTGAAATTAGACCAATGGTTGTGTAAGTAGACATTTATGTGCATGGTTAGGTGAATTATAATGGTTAAAATTCAAGCTATTTTAGTAAATGGATAATTATATGTTAGTAAATTAATAAAAGAAAAGTATCATCTTTCTTCCTCATTGTTTTGACTGAAATTAAGAAGAGTAAAGACTCCATTGTTGCATTTTGAAGGTTCAGCCATTGTCTTGCTTGCTTGTAAGTCCATTTTTGCTCGGTTTTTAATGATTTTTACGTTTTTGAGATCGTTGCAGCTTAATCTAGCTAGCCCGTATCTCAGATTTCAAAACTGTTAAAGATTTAACATGTTAGCATTGTTGAATGTTTGAATAACTTGATGGTTGATGATGGATTTTGAATATTTGTTGATAGTTAAACTAATTTTATAAAGTGATTTTTTGACAAAAATGTTAAAAAGGGATTAATTTGTGAAAATGTAAAATTTATGTGGTAAATATGTGAAATGATGAAAGATATGGGTTGCTAGGAGTCCCTATGAAATTCGGCTAGCTTAGTTAAGGGTTTAATTGCATTAATTTGCATTTTTTTGTAATAAGGACTAAATTGTAAAAATGTGCAAGTTTAGGGGCTAATATGTAAAATAGCCCTAATGTGTGTTTTGGACTAAATTGCATTAATAGTTGATTAAATAAGCTGATTGTGATAATATATAGATCAAGATAAATCGAGATCGGGTTTAGATCGGGGAAAAGGAAAAGTGGATGAATAGTCGATAGTTTCCATCCGAGCAACTTGAGGTAAGTTCGTATAATTAGAATCAAACTTTTAAATACTTGTAATTATTTGGAATGTATGTTTACAATTGAGAAATTGATATACTTGGAATATGAATGTCGATTTGATATAGATTGATGGTTACCGAGCCCCGTTTGAACCGTATGAATTCGTAGGATACAAGTGACATGTCACTAGGGTTACCGTTTTGGTCGAGCTCCTACATTTGTTGCTGACTCACCACAGCTCGTATGAGCTTACCGATATATCAGCTCGTAAGAGCTTACTATTTTCAGCTCGTTAGACCTTACCGTTTCAGCTCAATAGAGCTTACTATCCATTAGCTCAGGAGGAGCCTACTGATCATAGCTCGAAAGAGCGGAAATGATAATGAATTGACGAATTGCTGATGTATATCACCCGAGTATCCTTTAAAGTTATAATAGGTTCAACGGGCATAAATTCTGTTTATACGGATGAAGTACTGTTTATACGAATGAATTACTGTTTATATTATGGATTATTGATTATATGAATGTAAATGAATTGTTACATGTGTTTTATATGTTACATGAATTTAGCATAAAATTGGGATAAAGGTTGAATATATATATTTATGACACTAACACATTGATGAATGCTTGTGTTTAGGCATTTGGCAAGTGAATTTGATTTATTTTGTTTAATGGTTTGATTTTTGTAACAAATGGTAAGATTATTTCTATATTATATGGGCTTACTAAGCTATAAAGCTTACTCTGTTTCTTTTTCGTGTATTATAGAGGTTCGATAACTTGCTCGATTCAGATAAAGTCGAAGTTATGCATCACACTATCCAGTTGCCGATTGGTACTTTTGATTTTTTGGATATATGTAAATATGGCATGTATAGGCTAGTTATAAGATGATAGTTATGGTTACTTGAACTAGAAATTTTGGTACATGTTATGGTATAAGTTTAAGCCATGTGATTTGGCTTAATTTGGTATAATGTTTTGGTTATGTATGAGTTTATAAATATGGTATGTTTTGGCAAGTAGTAGATGGAATGGAAATATGAAATTGATGACTTGATTTGAATTAGTCACATGAATGGAAAATGCATGATATTATTTAGGTATTTGAATGCTATGTTGAAATGGTATAAAATGTGTTTGAAATGTTGCAATTTATGCTTATATATGCAAGTAAAAATAGGGTGGCAAAATGGCTATACAAATGGCCTATTTTTGTCTGCACGGACAGAGACACGGGCGTGTGTCTCAACTGTGTGCGACACACGGTCATGTTGCACGGCCGTGTGTCCCCTGGTGTTGAAATTAAATTGAAGTCAGTATGCTCCACAAGGCCTAGCACACGGGCATGTGATTTGGCCATGTTGCATAAGTTAGTATACCCTACAGGTTTGGAACGGCCTAGTACATGGCCTAGCACACGGGCGTGTGTGGCCATTTCGGAGCGCACACGGGCTAGACACACGGGTGTGTGGTCGACCGTGTGACCCAAGTCAGTATGTATGCCCTGTTTCCACACGGCCTGAGACACGGACGTGTCTGTAGTCGTGTGAGACACACGGCCTGTTCACACGGGCGTGTGACCCCTGTATGTTTGAAATTTTTCTAAGTTTACAAATCTTTTATAAGTTATCGGTTTAGTCCCGAACTGCTCTTAAAGCATGTTTAAGGCCTCGAAGGCTATTATAAGGGACAAAATGATTGAGATTGAATAATGATTGTTTAAATTGATCAAATGATTGACAAAAGTATAGTTATATGTGTTAGAAGTTCGGTAATACTCCGCAATCCTATTCCGGCATTGGATACGGGTGAGGGGTGTTACCTTAAAGCATATGTGAGTCTAGCTATACATGCCATATATATAAACTGTGATAGTGTGATGACTCCTGACATTTTTAAATGTGTTTTTATATAGTAAATGGATCCTGGTCGAGCCGTAGTTGATGAGGTCAAGAGTAATGCGCCTGCTCCCGCGCAAGGGACAACGCCATCTGACTCTAGACCCGTAACGGGTAGCCAAGGAGGAGAGGCTAAAGAAGCCTTCTTCTAAATGATGAACGAATGGTTCACACAATACATTCGTACAAACCCAGCTACTCAAAAACCTCTACCCCCACCTATTCCCCAACCGATCCTTGTAGTTCCTCAAGGTGTGGATCCTTTGCGATTGAATAAGCCACGTATTGATAAGATACGAAAACACGGGGTTGAAGAATTTAGAGCTACTATTAGCGATGATCCGGAGAGAGCCGAGTTTTGGCTTGAGAACATGATTCGAGTATTTGACGAACTGTCATGCACACCTGAAGAATGTTTAAAATGTGTTGTTTCACTATTGAGAGACACCGCGTATCAGTGGTGGAATACTTTGATATCCGTAGTTCCTCGAGAAAGAGTTACTTGGGAATTCTTTGAAGTTGAATTTAGAAAGAAATATATTAGCCAAAGGTTCATTGATCAGAAAAGAAAGGAATTTCTTGAATTGAAATAGGGTAGTATGTCGGTAACGGAATACGAAAGAGAGTTTGTACGACTCAACAAATATGCTCGTGAATATGTTTCTTCTGAGGCTATAATTTGTAAAAGGTTCGAATATGGGTTAAATGAAGAAATTAGACTATTAGTGGGGATTCTTGAGTTAAAAGAGTTCGTTGTTCTATTTGACAGAGCCTGCAAAGCTGAAGAGCTTAGCAAAGAGAAATGAAAAGCATATTCTGAGGCTAGAGACTTTAGAAAATGATTTGCGGGAAAATCACATCAGTCAGCATCAAAGAAATCTAAAGAATATCATCCTCATTCTACTGCTTCTGCGGGGATTTCGATCAGAGATAGAGATGTAAGAAATTTCAGCTCTAAACCTCAGATGACATATGTTGCCAGTGTGGGTAATGTTAGAAATGTTGTACCTGAATGTAAGCTTTGCAACAAGCGACATTATGGTGAATGCAGAATAGTGAGCAGAGCTTGTTTTAGTTGTGGATCTCTTGATCATTATCTCCGGGACTGTCCAGAAAAGTCTATAGCTGAAAGAGATCAACCAGGGAAAGTGAGTAATACGGCTACTAGAGGGAGACCACCCCAAAATACTGGAAATACGAGTGGTAACCGAGGTGCCACGAGAGATTCTGCTATGAGATCTGAGGCACGAACACCTGCCTGAGCTTATGCTATCCGTGTATGGGAGGAGGCATCATCACCAGGCATTATTACCGGTACTTTTTCTCTTTTTGATACTGATATAGTTGCGTTGATAGATCTTGGATCAACCCATTCATATATCTGTATGAATTTAGTATTTAAAAAGAGTTTACATGTCGAGTCTACAGAGTTTGTAATTAAAGTATTGAACCCCTTAGGCAAATCTATGTTAGTTGATAAAATTTGTAAGAATTGTCCTTTGATGACTCGGGGTTACTATTTTCGGGCTGACTTGATGCTTCTACCGTTCGATAAGTTTGATGTGATTTTGGGTATGGATTAGCTAACTACGCATGATGAAGTTGTTAATTGTAGACGAAAGACTATCGAATTGAAATGCCAAAACGGTGAAATTTTTCGGATTGAGTCGAATGATTCGAGTGAATTACCTACTGTGATATCGTCTATGTTAGCCCAGAAAAGTATGAAAAAGGGCTGTGATGCATATCTTGCATATGTATTAGATATTAAGGTATCTGAATCAAAGGTTGAATCTGTACCTATTGTTTGTGAGTTTTCGGATGTATTTCTAGAAGAATTACCGGGTTTGCCACTGATCAGAGAGGTTGAATTTGTTATTGAATTAGTACCGGGAACAACACCGATACCGATAGCTCCATACAGAATGGCACCAATAGAATTAAAAGAGTTGAAAGCTCAGCTGCAAGAATTGAGAGACAGAGGTTTTACACGATCGAGTTATTCGCCCTAGGGTGTACCAGTATTGTTCGTGAAAAAGAATGACGGCACGATGAGAATGTGTATCGATAACAGACAGCTGAATAAAGTGACTATAAAGAACAAATACCGTCTACCGCAGATTGATGATTTATTTGACCAGTTGAAGGGGCTACAGTATTTTCAAAGATGGATTTGAGATTAGGTTATTATCAGTTGCAAGTTAAAGAGTCGAAAGTGCCAAAAACCGCATTGAAAACGAGGTATGGACATTATGAATTCCCTGTTATGACTTTCGGATTAACTAATGCTCCAGCAGTTTTTATAGACTTGATGAGCTGGATATTCAGACCGTATTTAGACAGATTTGTTGTTGTATTCATTGATGACATTCTGATCTATTCGCGAGATGAACCTGAACATACCAAGCACTTGAGAGTTGTGTTAAAAACTCTACGTGATAAGCAATTATTTGCAAAGTTCAGCAAATGTGAGTTTTGGCTTCGAGAGGTTGGATTTCTGGAGCATATTGTTTCAGCTGACGGTATTAGAGTTGACCCGAGTAAGATTTCTGCTATTGTTGATTGGAAACCTCCGAGAAATGTGTTTGAAGTCCATACTTTTCTGGGTTTAGCGGGTTATTATCGAAGATTCATGAAAGGATTTTTAATGATTGCAACACCGATGACACGACTACTTCAAAAAGATGTGAAATTTGAATGGTCAGAAAAATGTCAGCAGAGTTTTGAACAGTTGAAAGTACTGTTAACTGAAGCACCAGTTTTGGTTCAACCTAAATCGGGGAAAGAATTTGTGATTTTTAATGACGCGTCATTCAATGGTTTGGGATGTGTTCTGATGCAAGAAGGAAAAGTTATATCTTATTCTTCTCGACAACTGAAACCGTATGAAAAGAATTATCTGACACACGACCTTGAGTTGGCTGTAATTGTGTTCGCGTTAAAAATTTGGCGACACTACTTATACAGTGAAAAATGCCACATTTATACGGATCACAAGAGCTTAAAGTACCTGATGTCACAGAAAGATTTGAATCTGCGACAACGAAGATGGCTCGAGTTATTGAAAGACTATGAATTTGTGATTGATTATCACTCGGGAAAAGCTAATGTTGTTGCTAATGCCCTAAGCCGAAAATCTTTGTTTGCATTACGAGCAATGAATACCCAATTGATGTTTTTTGATGATGGGTCTATTTTAGCTGAATTAAAAGCTAAACTGGTATTTTTTCAACAAATTTGCAAATCTCAAAAAAGGGATCGTGAATTGCAAGTTAAACGGATTCAATGTGAGAATATCCCTGATTCAGAGTTTAAGATTGGAACAGATGATTGTTTAAGGTTCCGAAATAGAATTTGCATACTGAGAAATTCAAAACTCATTCAGAAGATTTTGCACGAAGCACACCATAGCTGCTTATCCGTTCATCCAGGAAGTACTAAAATGTATAACGATTTGAAACAATTTTACTGGTGGCAAGGCATGAAACGAGATATATCAGAGTTTGTTTCTAAATGTTTGATTTGTCAGCAAGTCAAAGCTGAACATCAAGTACCATCTGGTTTACTACAGCCTGTGATAATTCCCGAGTGGAAATGGGATAGAGTTACAATGGATTTTGTGTCAAGATTGCCCCTAACTCCGAAAAAGAAAGATGCTTTCTGGGTTGTCATTGATCGACTAACGAAATCTGCTCATTTCATACCGGTACGTACAGATTATTCACTTGACAGATTAGCTAAATTGTATATTTCTGAGATTGTTCGATTGCACGGGGTGCCACTATCTATTATTTTTGATAGAGATCCGAGATTTACTTCGCGATTTGGGAAGAAACTGCAAGAAGCTTTAGGTACGAAGTTGAATTTCATCTGACTTTTCATCCTCGCATGACGGTCGGGCCAGAAAGGGTTACTCAGATTCTCGAAGACATGTTGAGATGTTGTATTTTAGAGTTTAAGGGCCGTTGGGAAAGATACTTACCGTTGATTGAATTCGCGTATAACAACAGTTTCCAAACGAGTATTAAGATGGCACCGTATGAAGCTTTATATGGTCGCAAATGTCGAACTCCGCTATACTGGACTAAACTAAGTGAGAAAAATTTTCACGGGGTTGAATTGATCAGAAAAACTGAAGAAAAAGTGAAAACGATTTGCGATAGTTTAAAAGCAGCTTCAGATCGACAGAAATCATACGCGAATTTAAAACGTAAAGAAATTGAATTTCAGGTCGGGGACCGAGTGTTTTTAAAGGTGTCACCTTGGAGAAAGGTTTTTCGATTCGGCCGTAAAGGGAAGTTAAGTCCGCGATTTATCGGACCTTACGAGAGCATTGAAAGAATAGGGCCTGTAGCATATCGACTAACTTTACCGTCAAAACTTGAAAAGATTCATAATGCTTTTCATGTTTCTATGTTACGTCAATATAGATCCGATCCGTCACATGTGATTTCTCTGATAGATGTTGAGATACAGGCAGATTTGACGTATATCGAAGAACCGATAAGGATTTTAGCTTGTGAAATCAAAGAATTGAGAAATAAACGCATAGCCCTAGTGAAATTTCTTTGGCATAAACGCGGGATTGAGGAAGCTACATGGGAACCCGAGGAAGCTATACGAAAATAGTACCCTAACCTATTCACTAGTAAGATTTTTGGGGACGAAAATCCCTAAGGGGGGAGAGTTGTAACAACCCGTTTTTAGGTCAAATCGGAGCAGTGGTTTTAGGACCACAAATCTTATACCAAAATATTTATTTTATTATTTTATTAAAGTTTACAGCATGATAGAATTATTATGTGAAAGTTTCGTAAAGAAATTTTAATGTTTGAATGATTAATTCGGTAAAAAGGACTAAATCACGTAAAGCGTAAAATTTAAGTTCTAATAGTTAAAAGTATTAAATAGCTATGAAATTTAAACTGTGGGAGTCTTTATGTTGGAATTAGACCAATGGTTGTGTAAGTGGACATTTATGTGCATGGTTAGGTGAATTATAATGGTTAAAATTCAAGTTATTTTAGTAAATGGATAATTATATGTTAGTAAATTAATAAAAGAAACGTATCATCTTTCTTACTCATTGTTTTGACCGAAAATAAGAAGAAGAAAGACTCTATTGTTGCATTTTGAAGGTTCGGCCATTGTCTTGCTTACTTGTAAGTCTATTTTTGCTCGATTTTTAATGATTTTTACGTTTTTGAGATCGTTGCAGCTTAATCTAGCTAGCCCGTATCTCCGATTTCAAAACTATTAAAGATTTAACATGCTACCATTGTTGAATGTTTGAGTAATTTGATGGTTGATGATGGATTTTGAATTTTTTTATAGTTAAACTAAATAATTTGTAAAGTGATTTTTTGACAAAAATGTCAAAAAGGGATTAATTTGTGAAAATGTAAAATTTATGTGGTAAATATGTGAAATGATGAAAGATATGGGTTTCTAGGAGTCCCTATGAAATTTGGATACCTTAGTTAAGGGTTTAATTGCATTAATTTGCAATTTTTTTTTGTAATAAGGACTAAATTGTAAAAATGTGAAAGTTTAGGGGCAAATGTGTAAAATAGCCCTAATGTGTGTTTTTGACTAAATTGCATAAATAGTTGATTAAATAAGTTGATTTTGATAATATATAGATCAAGATAAACTGAGATCGGGTTTAGATCGGGGAAAAGGAAAAGTGGAAGAATAGTCGATAGTTTTCATCCAGCAACTCGAGGTAAGTTCATATAATTAGAATCAAACTTTTAAATACTTGTAATTATTTGGAATGATTGTTTATAATTGAGGTATTGATATACTTGGAATATGAATGCCTATTTGATATAGATTGATGGTACCGAGCCCCGTTTGAACCGTATGAATTCGTAGGATACGAGTGACATGTCACTAGGGTTAACGTTTTGGTCGAGCTCTTGCATTTGTTGCGGACTCACCACAGCTCGTATGAGCTTACCGATATATTAGCTCGTAAGAGCTTACTATTTTCAGCTAGTTAGAGCTTACCGTTTCAGCTCAATAGAGCTTACTGTCCATCAGCCTAGGAGGAGCTTACTGATCATAGCTCGAAAGAGCGGAAATGATAATGAATTGCCGGATTACTGATGTATATCACCTGAGTATCCTTTGAAGTTCTAATAGGTTCAACGGGCATAAATTATGTTTATACGAATGAATTACTGTTTACATTATGGATTGTTGATTATATGAATGTGAATTAATTGTTACATGTGTTTTATATGTTACATGAATTTAGTATGAAATTGGAATAAAGGTTGAATATATATTTATGACACTAACACATTGATGAATTCTTGTGTTTAGGCATTTGGCAAGTGAATTTGATTTATTTTGTTTAATGGTTTGATTTTTGTAACAAATGGTAAGATTATTTCTATATTATACGGGCTAACTAAGCTATAAAGCTTACTCCGTTTCTTTTTCGTGTATTGTAGAGGTTCGATAGATCGCTCGATTCGGATAAAGTCAAAGTTACGCATCACACTATTCAGTTGCGGATTGGTACTTTTGAATTTGTGGATATATGTAAATATGGCATGTATAGGCTAGTTATAAGATGATAGTTATGGTTACTTGAACTAGAAATTTTGATACATGTTATGGTATAAGTTTAAGCCATGTGATTTGGCTTAATTTGGGATAATGTTTTGGTTATGTATGAGTTTATAAATATGGTATGTTTTGGCAAGTAGTAGATGGAATGGAAATATGCAATTTGATGACTTGATTTGAATTAGTCACATGAATGGAAAATGCATGATATTATTTAGGTATTTGAATGCTATGTTGAAATGGTATAAAATGTGTTTGAAATGTCATGGATTGGCTGTCAATTGAGTTGTGAAATGTTGCAATTTATGCTTGTATATGCCAGTAAAAATAGTGTGGCAAAATGGCTATACAAATGGCCTATTTTTGTCCACACGGGCAGAGACATGGGCGTGTGTCTCAGCCGTGTTCGACACACGGTCATGTTGCAAGGTCGTGTGTCCCCTGGTGTAGAAATTAAATTGAAGTCAATATGCTCCACACTGCCTCACACACGGGCGTGTGATTGGCCGTGTGTTACAAGTCTGTATTCCCCCCTAAATGGCACACGGCCTAGCACACGGGCGTGTGACTTGGCCGTGTTACATAAGTCAGTATACCGTACAGGTTTGGCACAACCTAGTACACGGCCTGGCACACGGCCGTGTGTGGCCATTTCGAAGGGCACACGGGCTAGACACACGGGCGTGTGGTCGGCTGTGTGACCCAAGTCAGTATGTATGCCCTGTTTCCATACGGCCTGAGACACGGGCGTGTCTGTAGTTGTGTGAGGCACACGACCTGTTCACATGGGCGTGTGACCCCTGTATGTTTGAATTTTTCTAAGTTTTCAAAACTTTTATAAGTTATCGATTTGGTCCCGAACCGCTCTTAAAGCATGTGTAAGGCCTCGAAGGCTATTATAAGGGAGAAAATGATTGAGATTGAATAATGATTGTTTAAATTGATCAAATGATTGACAAAAGTATAGTTATATGTGTTAGAAGTCCTGTAATACTCTGCAATCCTATTCTGGCATTTGATATGGGTGAGGGGTGTTACATGTTTAGCATGTAACAATGATGTTAGAGAGTATGATTGACTTAAAACCTATACGAACACTAAAATGGAGGACGTTTCGTTAGAATGAGCTTTTACTTGTTGTGTATAACATGATATGGTGGTGTGACATCCAAATATTCGGGCTTGGTGACCAGGCCAAGTTTGGTTGTGTTACAATTCCCTAAGCCATAAATCTCCATAGTATTTCAAGAAAACATCCACGAACACCATATATTTCTCCATTGTTGAATTTGTGTGTTTTTTGGGTTTTTGAGCAAACGTTTGATTTTTCGTCAACTAAGGTAATGATTTGATTCCTTATTAGTTTTTTTATGTTATTTGATCCTTTAAATTAAGTTTTTAGCCGATATATCACATGTTTTAAATAAAAGACAAAAAAAAATTGGTCGTTAATGGTGGATTTTTGGATTTTGGGTAAAAACGCGATTTCAAAGTGTTTTTCAATTAATTTTGACATGATTAGAAGGTTTCTAAACTTATTTTAAAGTTTCATTGAAGATTTTCAATGTTTTAATGAATTTTCATGAAAATTAAAATAAACATGTCAAAAATTTTGATACCATGAATTGGGTAGTTTTACGTAGTTTAAAGTTTGAGAATCTATCGTAGGTGAATAATTAGATGAACAAAATCAATTTTAGGAAAAAAAAGATTAAGTATAGACCGAGATAGTTGAAATTTAAGTTTGTTATGCCGAAGGTTTCAATTACATGAGAATTTAGTTTAGGCTTGTGTTTTGATTGTTTGAAGTGAGTCTTTGGCTGATTGTTGATTATGTTGTTGTGTGATTTACCTTGTTGTAGCTTCAGAATCATTAGGACCTTCAACGAGTAAAGATAAAGGCAAGGACAAACAAGTTTAAGCTTTTAGCAATTAGGCGAAAGCGTGATAGTTGAGTGTTTGGAATCACTACTTGTAGACATGATTCATAGTGTTAATTGGGAGCTTAGGAATAGCCTAAACCCCTATCCTAAGTTCCCAATGTAAGCTTTCTATTTCCCTTGCCTTATTTTGGCAAATTATGTAATTATGTGAAGAATTCTAGATTGATTATTCTGATTCGAAATTGTGATATGGGACATGTGTGATGACTATTGTGAATAGTGTAGTGTTGTGGGCATGATATACATGCCAAATGGTAGTGATAATGATATGCTAATAATGCAAATATGTAGCAAAAGTGAATGGAATTTTGATAAGTATATAAATGTTGAGTTGTGGAGTGTGATATAATTATGACAGATAATATGTGAGATACTTTTATATGATATATGATGTACTGATTTTAATGCAAACATATGTGGTAAGATATGTGATGGCTCAATGAGCATTACTATGGCACTAAAAGTGTAATTATATGTGAATTCGATAAGCATGCATTGTGTACAAGTTGTGATGTAAATCGATGAATATGAACAAAGATGATGTGCATTAAATCAGTAATTAAAAAGGTGTAATTATGGATATTTTGGCCTTGTGATATCTTGAAACCATTAGATATAGTTGGCATGCCATAGGATTGTGAGTACTCACCTATATGTATTGTGTTTTTGGCATTGTGGCCGTGGGACAGGTTAGAGAGATAAGGGAATGTGAGCTAAGCTCCATTCAACGTGACATGTTTGGTGTGTTGGAGAGTGTTAACTTTATGCTTCACTTTTTGGGATATGTTTGACTCTATGAGTCAACTGGTGTGTTTAAGAGTCGTGTATCCAATGTGTGGTGATAGAACCCACTTTTATGTTTCATAGCCTCAAGCGCCAAATTATCGTTTAAATGTGATATTATATATTGTGATAATACGATTTGAGATGGATGCATAAACATGTGAATAATATGCTAAATGAGTTGATTTAAGTTTCATGAAAATGTTAGTATGTTCTCATGGTAAATTGTGTATGTAATTGTAGTTTGGGTCATTATAATTTAACTTGTGAATGTATGTGAATATATAAGCTAGACTTGTGAATTATTAAAGCATGTATACATTGTTTAGTCTTGATGAATTACTGTAAAATGAGTTATTTGAATATGAGTTGAATGTAGCTGTACCTGGGAGTATATGCTAGTTTTATGGTTTAATGAAGAGTGAATATGTAACAACTCGATTTTGGGGCTAGCCGGAACAGTGGTTTCAGAACCACTAATCTGAGGCCGGAGAAATTATTTTTAATATTATTTTATGTGTTATAGCATGATTATATGAGTACATGAAAATTTTGGTGAATTAATTTTAGTGATGGCATGCTTAATTTTGAAAAAGGACTAAATCGTATAAAGTGTGAAAGTTTTATTCTACAAGCTAAAGGTGTTAAATAGCTATGGAACACTAAAGTAGAGGTTGTTATTAAGTAAATAGACCAATAAAATTATGGTAGCTGGACATGGAAATTTTAATTGGAGATGAAGTCATAAAATTAGGTGACATTAGGTGACTTGTCTAATAAAAAAATAAAACAAAAGAGAGGAGGCTATCATCTTCTCTTCACCACCGAAAATATCAAAAAAAAAAAAAAATAAGGGTTTTGGAAGCTTGAAATTTCAGCCAAGCTTTTCTCTTGCAAGTAAGTGATTTTGGTGGTTGTTTTTGTTAATTTTTGTGTTTTTGGAACCCTTATAACTTAATCTAGCTAATGAATGGACTATTTTGCAAAATGGTTGAAAGTCTAGGGTCTTGCCATGAGAGTATTTATATTGATTGCTGAAATTTTATGAAAGAAAATGAAACTTGGTTGTTTAATAAATAACTTTTGTGAAAAAGGTTTTCATGAAAACACCTAAAATGACCATTTTGTGAAGTTTATAAAATAGGTTGTTAATGTGTGAAATAATTAAAAATTGTGAGTTGCTATAAGAATAATAAAGGTTCGGCTAGGCTTGTTAAAGGAGGAAATTTGATTAAAATAGTTTTACGAGCCTAGGGGCAAAATCGTAATTATGTGAAAGTCTAAGGGCAAAACAGTAATTTTGCCAAAATAGGAATTTTGGAATGTGTTGATTAATGTGGTGATTAAATAAGTGAATTTGTCATTATAGATCAAGAAAAACGAAATTCGGACCTAGACCGGGGGAAAACCAAGCTATTGGACTAAATCGAACTAGTCGCCCAAATTTTGTATACCGAGGTAAGTTGTACGTAAATAATACAACTCTATTGTTATTATGCATTAAACAATTAATATGGCATAAAGTATTTGATTATTGTTGTGAATACACATGAGGAGAATTGATGTAGTAAAAACTTCCGGTTGAACCTTAGGAAAAGATTGGATATCCATGCCATGACATTTGGGTGACATGTATGCTAGTGTAAGACCATGTTTAGGAGATGGAATCGGCCACATTATGAGAGCCAGTGTAAGACCATGTTTTGGACATGGCATCGACGTTGATATGTGTGCTAGTGTAAGACCATGTCTGGGACATGGCATCGGCCTCGACATGTGAGCCAGTGTAAGACCATGTCTGGGACATGGTATCGGCATTTTACCCTCTTGTGTGAGGCTTATCGGATATCCTTTAGTATTCCAAATGGTTCCACGAGTTATTTAAAGCTTATGATAAACATATGAAAGGATATAATCATGTTGTGAGTGGTACACGTTCTTACTTGAAACTCATGAGATATGAGCTTAGTTATGATGCCTTAATGGTAAGGATGAAATTGAGTAAGTTCTATCTATGAGAATGATTTCGGGACGATCTTGTAATTTTTGGCTTATACTTCTGATGTGTAAATATGTAGTAAATCTATCATTGTTAAATCAAGAATGTTGTGCTGGTTTATAATATGCTACGTGCTTAAAGATACATGGTTGATGTTGTTACTTATTTACATACAACTTACTAAGATTTATGCTTACTCCCTCTCTTTTCCATTTTCTTATAGTGCCGCAAGGCTAGCTCGGGGATCAACAGATGTCGGAGGCATCAATCACACTATCAAACTGAACATTTGGTATAGTTAGATTTATCATTTTTAGTATGGCATGTATAGGGACTTGGTTTTTTGTCAAGTGTCATATTGTTTGGCCAAATGTGTTGGCTTGTCTTGAAGATTGATTCATTTGGTATAAGGCCATGGATGATGGCTAATACTTGTTATTGATATATGAAAATGATGATGTTTTTCATGAATGTACAATTTGCATGGTGAAATATATGGTGTGTTAATGCATGAATGAGTAGGTTGCATGATTGGATTGATAAAATATGTGATAAGTTTTGCATGTGAATTGAGTGTAGTGGCCTTGATGTGTGTATGTCTTGGTTGTGGCTTATGTTGGTGCAAGTAAGGGTGGCAAAAGGGCTAGGTAAATAGCCTTGTTTTTGTTCACACGGGTAGACACCTGCCAAGGCAGTGTGTCTAGGTCATCATGTGACACACTGGCCCCGCCCCATGCCCAGTAACATCCCAAAATAGGGGTTATTTGTGATTGAATTATTTTTTTTTCTTGTATTTGAATTTCTGTGATATTATTCGTGTTGATATAAGGCTTAATTAGGGGTCTTGAGTAAGCTCGGTTTAGTAGAATAATTCTTAGTAAGGCTTATTTTAAGAAGAGGATTAAATGAGCTTAGCACTTAAGTTAATTTAAGTAGCAATAAGTGACACAAGATGAGTGCATGGCAAGTTGGTAATGGCGCATGGAGTTTAGCTTGAGGGGAGAGGTTCGAATCCCTTAAATAGCATTAGGACAACTTTTATTTTTGCTTTGGTATGGTGAGTGTCGGCCAAGGATGATTAAGATAAGGGTTGACCATGTTATTCTTGGTTAGTAGACTATAGGTTTAAGGCAAGTGTTATCATATGGAAGGGAATCAAGTAATTAAGGAAAATATGGAGACATGGGGCTAGTATCAAGGATTATGTTTTGGAAACATAATCATGGCCTTTATGCCATGAACTTGGACGGCAATGTGGCTAAGGGGGGGGATTTGGCCGAATATGCTAGTGTTGGTAAGGCTTGGGAAGAATTTTTGGTCATTTCTTTCATTTGATGCAAAAGGTGCAAAACAATTTTTCTCTCAAACTCTTTTCTTGTTAGCCGAATTTCACTTTTGATAAGCCTAATACTTTTGACCATTTGGTCATTTTTGGCTCATTTTCTATTTCTCCTTTTCATTCTCTCAAACCAAACACTCATCTCTTTTGTCCATTTTCTTCTTTCTTTCTTAGCCGAATCTCCTATACCATAACATTCTATCTATTTCTTTCTTTTCTCTCTCAAAAGCACTTAGCCGAAACTATTAGTTCACTATCATACTTCATCTTTTTCCATACAAGTTGAACTTTGGTTGATTGTGTTGAGCAAATCATAGCCGAATCCACTCTCTTGGGTATACCGAATATTCTTCTCCTATCTTGATCAACTTTGGCCGAATTTTGAAGGTAAGATAGTTATCATCGGGACTTCTCTAGAAATTGGTTTTGGTAAGGTGGTAAGGTTTATTTCGAAGGATTACTCTTTTAAGTTTTCGTTTAGTCGAAGGCTAATAAACATTATTGATGATGGTTGATTGTAGGGAAGTGAGGCCGATTCTTTTAGGAGTGTGTTGGATAAGTGTTCGAAGGCTTTGGGTAAGATTTTAGGTTCACAAGGAACCTTTCTCAATTATTTTGGTTTGGCCGATTAGGCCATGGTTCTAATATTCATTTTTGGCCGAATATAGGGGCAAGAATACTTGTGTGGCCGATTTGTCTATTCGGGATTTAGAACTCTTTTTGGTGCAAGGTGTGTATACATACACATCTTATAACTTTTTAATATGCTAAGTGTTATTTTATGCCTAAACGTTTTGTGTAGACATGGATGAAATACCTTCATGGTATTAACAAGGATTTGGGTAAGTTCTTATTACTATGTGATTATTATTTGATGCTTTTGGGAAGCATGACACATTTGGTATGTGTATTATTTGATATATGGCTTATGATAAATCGATTGGATGTTGTTAAATAAATCTATCAACATGATTTGTGGTACATGCATATAAATGATTGTTATGGGTTGATGAGAGGAGGGGTCCGTGATATTCGTGTCGACGGACACCAGTGTTTTGGTAACACATCGTGACTACGGTCACCGAGAGGTTTGGTACCTCCGGAGGTTTGGCACCTCATAGCGACTTGTCCCTGTGGTTAATACCACCGTGGGTTGGCCCCACTTTGAGATATGGGATTGTCTCGCGGCGATGATTTGGTATCACACGATGGGTTGGCCCCATCATCTATTTGTGACTTCTGGTCACCGGTGTTTTGGTAACACAATTGTGTCTTCGGACACCGTGAGATTTGGTATCTCCAAAGATTTGGTATCACATTTGTGACTATACGTCACCGGTGGTTTGGCACCACCAGTGGTTTGGTACCACAAGGGGTAGAAAAGGCGTATGGATGGTTAGGTTGGGTGCATTTAAACTTATGCATGTTAATTGGTTATAATTTGTGTATGTGATTGCATTAAATTGGGGAAGGGTTACACATTGAGTCTTGGTGACTCACCTTCTCCTTTAATTTTTCAGGTGATTCGTAGACCGCGGATGAGCAAATGGATGGACTCGAGGTGGCCATGCAGTAGAGATTTTAAATAAATGAATTTTGGATTTTATCTATTTTTCTGTTGGGTTTATGTTGCTTAATTGTAATAAGGCCTCCTAGGATTATATTATTGTTGCTGCATGTTTTGTTTAAACTATTTGATGATGTTAAAACGGATGCACATGTTTTCTCAAATTAAACGCAAAAAGTTTTTAAAGTACCATCGGGTACATTCGAAATTTGTAAACAACTCGACTCAGCTAATATATTAAGTTTGGATTTTAACAAAGAAACTTTAAATTTAAAGGCATTTCGACTAATTTGGAAATCGGTTTTAAAATGGTTTTCAAAAACTTTTCTCTGTAGCAAACCAAATTCGGTCGTAATGTTTGGGCCGGGTTTGGGGTGTTACAAAATTGGTATCGAGCCCGTTCAAAGCTCACTGTGGGTGGGGCCCAAGGCCCAAAAATGTTTTGTAGTAGGTCTATTTGAAATATTATGGTTCTGAATAAGCATGGCACCGAGTCTCCTAACCGATCCGCCTGTAAGTACCACTAACTTTTTGTATGAATTATTTCTTCAGAGAAGGGTAGGAAGCATGGGACGTAGATAGTGATAGTATTTTAAACTTTAGGACTAGTTTACTCCAAACAAAGACATAAGACTTTAAGAGCCTAATTAAACCAACCTACGATCAAGTCGCCGAGTTAGGGTGTGGTAACCTTGGTGCGCATGTCTAGGATTGGATCCGGAAGAGCTTGGTACTTAAGCAGTCCTCGTGACTCACCTCCTCTTGCGGGATTCCTACCGTGCGTAGCTTCGGTTCACTCTAACCAAGAGGACTCGGTCATAGGCAAAATCCTAAATAAAACCCGAAAGGGATTAGCTATGTTTTAAGGAAAACTTCGGTTTTAAAATCATTAATTTTATTTTAATGGTAGGACAAATGTATCATTCTTGATTGACAAAATTACCAAAATACCCTTTAGGAAAAATGACGAAAATACCCACAGGTTAGAAGCGGACAATAATGCCCAAGAGTGCATAAGTATGAAAGGTATAGGGAATGGATGTATTATTCTGTGTAAACCAAGATAGAGGACTTAAAACCTTGTTTGATCGAAAGAATCTCTATTAAACTCTTTTCATAAAATTTCTTCGCGGATAATCAAGTGAAACATGTACTAATTCATAAAATTTCCTAATCAGATTAAAGCGCGATAGTTAGAATGAGCTTTAGAGGACGTGGCCGTCGTGGACGCGGGAAGGGGTAGGATGGCCGTGTCGAACACAGCGGGTCGGGTCAAGGATCTCGAGAATGAGATACCACCACCACCACCCCCACCTTTGGAGTCAAGAGCAGGATCGACGGGTGACGACGCCGCGTGTCACAAGCGATGCTACGGGTTCGGAAAGGGTAGCCGGAATTGGTGGAAGTGGAGGAGCTCGGAAGTCGGTTCTGAGAGACTTGAGCTAACGGAGCTGAATTTTTTCCCGAGGTGTGTGCGGTGTAGCGCCCAATACTGGTGAGTATTGGCTGGAATCGACCGAAAGAATCATGGATGAGATAGATTTGACAAATGAGGAGAAACCGAAAGGAGCGGTGTCGCTTCTCAAGGATGAGTCATATCGATGGTGGCTCACGGTCCGAGATGGTGCTACGGCAGATGATCTCACTTGGGAGTACTTCAAAGCGCATACCGGAAGAAGTATGTTGGATCAAGCTACATTGACGCCAAAGGAAAGCTTTTCCGGGTTAGTGCAAGGGAATAAGTCCGTCTCGGAATATGAAGCGAATTCCTAAGGCTGAGTCGTTAGGCTCAGGGAATAGTGGCATCGGAACATGATCGTTGTGTTCGTTTTGAAGACGGACTTAGAAACGAGTTAAGGCTACTGATTGCTCCACAACAAGAACGTGAGTTTGCTGTCTTGGTGGAGAAGGCGAAGGTAGCCGAAGGAATCAAGGAGTCCGCGAGGCAAAGTTATGATAGGAGCAAGCTGAAGAGAGGCTTTGGATCGTCTGGGTCAAGTGGTAATGCTCAGAAAAGATTTAGGCAGAGTGGGTCAAATTAGGCAGGGAGGTCCACAGCTGCTAATCAAAGACCGGCCCAGTGTAACCGTTGTGAAAAGTTTCATTGGGGTGAATGTTGGACCGGAGGGAAAGGATGTTTCGAGTGTGGTTCGCTAGAACATCGTGTGAGGGACTCGTCCGCGTAAGCAAGCTAGGAATCGATCTGAAGGTCAAGGTCGTGCCTGGCTCGAAAGGAGGGACCAGCACCGCAGAGGTCGTGGTTATGGTAGAGGTGGTTATGGCTCTAGTGGAGGTCGCGAGCACCGGCAGAGGTATTGGCAACACGGAGGCTAGGCACTGGTTTGGTGTATCTGCGAGGCGTCGTGAGGAAGGAGACGCACCGGACGTCATAACCGGTACGTTTTTAATTTTTGGTGTTCCATATACTGCCTTGATAGATGTGGGTTCGACGCACTCTTACGTTGCTAGTAGTATAGTTGAGACCATGAGTTTAGTTCCCGAGACTGCTTCTAAGAGGATGACTGTACTTAGTCCTTTAGGTCACTCTGTAGAAGTAGATAAGCTGTATAGAGATATACCCCTAGAACTCCAAGGGGTAGTGTTTGTAGCCGATCTGATGGAACTACCGTTTGAGGAGTTTGATCTGATTCTTGGGATGGACTGGTTGGTCAAGTACCAAGCAAGTTTGGATTGTGCCGCTAAGCGCATGGTTTTGAAGACGGTTGAAGGTGAAGAAGTGGTCATGATAGGTAATAGGAGAGATTATCTATCCAACGTGGTATCTGCGCGTTGAAAGCAAGAAAGATGGTCGGGAAGGGGTGTGTGAGGCGTTCGTAGTTCATGTGTGTGCTTTGGAAGCTAAGGAGTCTTCTCGGGAAATGTTCAAACTGTTAAGGAATTTGCCGACGTATTTCTGAAGAACTTCCGGGATTGCCTCCGGATCGTGAAGTCGAATTTGGTATAGATCTGTTACACGAACGCGCCGGTGTCTATAGCTCCGTATAGGATGGCAATCAAGGAATTGTTGGAATTGAAGGCTCGATACAAGAGTTGTTGGATCGAGGTTTCATTCGACCAAGTGTTTCACCTTGGGGAGCGCCGGTACTTTTGTCAAGAAGAAGGATGGTACGATGCGGATGTGTATAGACTACCGCCATTGAATAAGTCGACGATTAAAAACAAGTATCCTTTGTCGAGGATAGATGACTTGTTTGATCACCAAAAGGGTCGCGGTTTTCTAAGATTGATTTAAGGTCCGGATATCATCAACCGAAGGTGAAAGAGGTCGATATCCATAAGACGGCATTTCGTACTCGGTATGGACACTACGAGTTCCCGGTGATGCCGTTTGGTTTGACTAATGCACCAAAGAAATTTTCATGGACATGATGAATAGGGTATTTCAACGCTTTTGGATCAGTTTGTTGTGGTCTTTATAGACGATATTTTGGTGTATTCGAAGTCGAAGAGGAGCATGATGCGCATTTGCGAGTGGTGTTGCGATTCGAGGGAAAAGCAAACAGATGCGAAATTTAGTAAGTGCGACTTCGCTTAAGGAGGTGACTTTCTTGGGTCACGTTGTTTCAAACCGAGGGGATTAGAGTGGATCCTCGAAAGATTGAGGCGTGTTAGATTGGAAGCCGCCTAAATCGTGGCTGAAATTCGAGTTTTCTAGGTCCGCGGGGTATTACCAAGATTTGTGGAAGGATTTTCTTTGATTGCCGCACCGATGACCAAGTTGTTGAGGAAAGGAGTTCCATTTGTATGGACCGGAAGCGACAAGAAAGTTTCGACAAATTGAAGAAGATTCTCGATCAAGCTCCGTTTTGATTCAACCCGAGGCGGGCAAGGAATTCACGGTTTATTGCGATGCATCACATATTGGTTTGGGATGCGTCTTGATGCAAGAAGGGGAAGGTAGTGGCTTATGCATCTCGGCAGCTTGAGACCACATGAGGCTAATTATCCGACTCATGACTTGGAGTTAGCGGTGTGGTCTTCGCTTTGAAGATATGGAGGCATTATTTGTGCGGAGAGAAGTCGATAGTTTATACGGATCACAAGAGTCTTAAGTATCTCTTGACTCGTAAGGATTTGAATTTGAGGCAACGTAGATGGATTGAGCTGTTGAAGGACTACGATCGTTCGATCGAGTATCATCCTGGTAAGGCTAACGTGGTGGCGACGCGTTAAGTCGTAAGGTTGTATCGATTTAAGATCGATGTTTGCTCGACTTAGTCCGTTCGATGATGGGAGTCTTTTATGTAATTGCAAGTCAAGCCGACTTGGTTAAATCGAGATTAAGGAGAAGCGGTTAGAGGATGATGGTTTGAATGATCGGAGGTTGCAAGTCCGAAATGGTGGATTAGAGGATTTTAGTCTCATCCCGGTGATGGAGTTTTGTGCTTTAAAGGAAGAGCTTGTATGCCGAAGGATGTGGAGTTGAGACAAAGGATTCTTCGGGACGCACATAGCAGCCCATATGCTATGCATCCTGGAGGTAACAAGATGTATCGGGATTTGAGAGAGCAATTTTGGTGGCCAGGTTTGAAACGGGAAGTAACTGAGTTCGTGGGTAAGTGTCTGACGTGTCAACAAGTCAAGGCTGAACATCAGTTGCCATCTGGTTTACTTCACCGGTGAAGATTCCTCGATGGAAGTGGGAGAGGATCACCATGGACTTTGTCGATGGATTACCTCTTACGCCTAGCAAGAAGAATTCGATTTGGGTGATTGTGGATCGTCGACTAAATCAGCGCATTTTATACCTGTAAGGGTAGATTTTTCGCTTCAGAGGTTAGCTAAGTTATATGTAGCCGAGATAGTGAGATTGCATGGTGTGCCAAGATCGATTATCTCGGATAGGGATCCGAGGTTTACATCGAGGTTTTGGAGAGCGTTGCATCAAGCTTTGGGTACGCGAGATTGGACTTCAAAGACGACTTTTCATCCGCAATCCGACGGACAATCGGAGAGAGTGATTCGAGATCTTAGAAGATATGCTCGAGAGGTTGTGTTCTGGACTTCAGTGGCAGTTGGGAGGAGTATCTACCGTTGGCGGAATTCGCTTATAACAATAGTTATCAAGCGAGTATCCAAATGGCTCCATATGAAGCACTGTATGGACGAAGATGCCGTACTCCTACGTGTTGGACGGAACTAGGTGAACGATATGTCTTGGGTCCGTAATGGTGACGGAAACTGAGGACAAAGTTAAGGTAATTCGGGCTCGTCTCAAGGAAGCATTGGATAGGCAAAAGTCTTACTCCGATCTCAAGCGCAAGGAGATGGAATACGAGGTAGGAGATAAAGTCTTTCTGAAGGTGTCGCCTTGGAAAAAGGTGTTGCGCTTTGGGCAAAAAGGAAATTAAGTCCAAGGTTCATCGGCCCGTATACTGTGTTGAAGCGAGTAGGACCGGTAGCTTATCACCGAATCGCCAGCAGAGTTGAGTCGATTCACAATGTCTTCCATGTGTCGATGCTTAGACGGTATAGGTCGATCCATCGCACATCGTGCGATGCATGTGAGATTGAGGTTAACTCCGACTTATCATTCGAGGAGGAACCGGTTCGATTTTAGATCGTGATGTCAAGGTGTTGCGTGAAAGTCGGTACCCTTAGTGAAAGTGCTATGGCGAAACCATGGTACGGAGGAAGCGACGTGGGAACCCGAGGATGTAATACGGCAGCAATACCCTCACCTTTTCTGATCAGGTAATTTCGAGGTCGAAATTATTTTAAGGGGGGTAGAACTGTAACATCCAAAAATAGGGGTTATTTGTGATTGAATTATTTTTTTTTTCTTGTATTTGAATTTCTGTGATATTATTCGTGTTGATATAAGGCTTAATTAGGGGTCTTGAGTAAGCTCGGTTTAGTGGAATAATTCTTAGTAAGGCTTATTTTAAGAAGAGGATTAAATGAGCTTAGCACTTAAGTTAATTTAAGTAGCAATAAGTGACACAAGATGAGTGCATGGCAAGTTGGTAATGGCGCATGGAGTTTAGCTTGAGGGGAGAGGTTCGAATCCCTTAAATAGCATTAGGACAACTTTTATTTTTGCTTTGGTATGGTGAGTGTCGGCCAAGGATGATTAAGATAAGGGTTGACCATGTTATTCTTGGTTAGTAGACTATAGGTTTAAGGCAAGTGTTATCATATGGAAGGGAATCAAGTAATTAAGGAAAATATGGAGACATGGGGCTAGTATCAAGGATTATGTTTTGAAACATAATCATGGCCTTTATGCCATGAACTTGGGCGGCAATGTGGCTAAGGGGGATTTGGCCGAATATGCTAGTGTTGGTAAGGCTTGGGAAGAATTTTTGGTCATTTCTTTCATTTGATGCAAAAGGTGCAAAACAATTTTTCTCTCAAACTCTTTTCTTGTTAGCCGAATTTCACTTTTGATAAGCCTAATACTTTTTGACCATTTGGTCATTTTTGGCTCATTTTCTATTTCTCCTTTTCATTCTCTCAAAATGAAACACTCATCTCTTTTGTCCATTTTCTTCTTTCTTTCTTAGCCGAATCTCCTATACCATAACATTCTATCTATTTCTTTCTTTTCTCTTCTCAAAAGCACTTAGCCGAAACTATTAGTTCACTATCATACTTCATCTTTTCCATACAAGTTGAACTTTGGTTGATTGTGTTGAGCAAATCATAGCCTAATCCACTCTCTTGGGTATACCGAATATTCTTCTCCTATCTTGATCAACTTTGGCCGAATTTTGAAGGTAAGATAGTTATCATCTGGACTTCTCTAGAAATTGGTTTTGGTAAGGTGGTAAGGTTTATTTCAAGGATTACTCTTTTAAGTTTTCGTTTAAGCCAGAAGGCTAATAAACATTATTGATGATGGTTGATTGTAGGGAAGTGAGGCCGATTCTTTTAGGAGTGTGTTGGATAAGTGTTCAAGGCTTTGGGTAAGATTTTAGGTTCACAAGGAACCTTTCTCAATTATTTTGGTTTGGCCGATTAGGCCATGGTTCTAATATTCATTTTTGGCCGAATATAGGGGCAAGAATACTTGTGTGGCCGATTTGTCTATTCGGGATTTAGAACTCTTTTTGGTGCAAGGTGTGTATACATACACATCTTATAACTTTTAATATGCTAAGTGTTATTTTATGCCTAAACGTTTTGTGTAGACATGGATGAAATACCTTCATGGTATTAACAAGGATTTGGGTAAGTTCTTATTACTATGTGATTATTATTTGATGCTTTTGGGAAGCATGACACATTTGGTATGTGTATTATTTGATATATGGCTTATGATAAATCGATTGGATGTTGTTAAATAAATCTATCAACATGATTTGTGGTACATGCATATAAATGATTGTTATGGGTTGATGAGAGGAGGGGGCAAGTGATATTCGTGTCGACGGACACCGTTGTTTTGGTAACACATCGTGACTACGGTCACCGTGAGGTTTGGTACCTCCAGAGGTTTGGCACCTCATAGCGACTTGTCCTCGTGGTTAATACCACCGTGGGTTGGCCCCACTTTGAGATATGGGATTGTCTCGCCAGCTGATTTGGTATCACACGATGGGTTGGCCCCATCATCTATTTGTGACTTCGGTCACCAAAGATGTTTTGGTAACACAATTGTGTCTTCTGACACCGTGAGATTTGGTATCTCCAGTGATTTGGTATCACATTTGTGACTATACGTCACCAGTGGTTTGGCACCACCAGTGGTTTGGTACCACAAGGGGTAGAAAAAGGCGTATGGATGGTTAGGTTGGGTGCATTTAAACTTATGCATGTTAATTGGTTATAATTTGTGTATGTGATTGCATTAAATTGGGGAAGGGTTACACATTGAGTCTTGGTGACTCACCTTCTCCTTTAATTTTTCAGGTGATTCGTAGACCACGGATGAGGAGCCGGATGGACTCGAGGTGGCCATGCAGTAGAGATTTTAAATAAATGAATTTTGGATTTTATCTATTTTTCTGTTGGGTTTATGTTGCTTAATTGTAATAAGGCCTCCTAGGATTATATTATTGTTGCTGCATGTTTTGTTTAAACTATTTGATGATGTTAAAACGGATGCACATGTTTTCTCAAATTAAACGCAAAAAGTTTTTAAAGTACCATCGGGTACATTCGAAATTTGTAAACAACTCGACTCAGCTAATATATTAAGTTTGGATTTTAACAAAGAAACTTTAAATTTAAAGGCATTTCGACTAATTTGGAAATCGGTTTTAAAATGGTTTTCAAAAACTTTTCTCTGTAGCAAACCAAATTCGGTTGTAATGTTTGGGCCGGGTTTGGGGTGTTACAATGCCCGTGTAGTCCGGCCGTGTGTCCTCTGCACCTTAAGTTGGCAAAACAGAATGCCCAGTAGTAACCACAAGGGCTGAGGCACAGCCGTGTGTCTCAACCATGTGGATGACACGGCCATAATACATGGGTATGTGCCCAGGCCGTGTGAAGTCTGCACCTTAAATGCGAAATTAAATTCGCCACACAGCCTAGCACACGGGCGTGTGCCTTGGGCTTGTGACCATAAATGATTGATGACGTTAGAAACATAATGTCAGTGTTTTAACACACGAGAGGAGACACGGACGTGTCATGGCCGTGTGAGGGACACGGGTCGTAGACACGGGTGTGTGCCAAGCCGTGTGAAAACCCCTATAGGTTTGAATTGAAAAATAAATCCACACGGCTAGGGACATGGACATGTTTGACCACACGGTCTTCCCACACGGGCGTGTCCCTTGCCACACGGGCGTGTGCCCCTATTTTCAGTGAAATTTTTCAAAGTTTTCTAAACTGCCTAGTTTAGTACCGAACCATTTCTAAAGTATGTTTTGGGCCTCGTAGGCCCATATTAGAGGCTTCAAGATGAAGTTTGAAATATTTTAAATTTGAACGAAATTTTATAACTCAGAAAGGATTCGAATGCTTGTGTTTAAGTCCGATAATACCTCGTGTCCTATTCCGGCGTCAAACTCTGGTAAGGCGTGTTAAATTTAGTGGTATCAGAACTATGGTTTAGTCGATTCTCAGACTAACCTAGCATGTGTACAAGTTTAGCTATACATGCCACATATGAATTATGATAGTGTGACGACTCTTGACAATTTAAAATGTGTTTTATATAGTAAATGGATCCCGACGGAGCAGTGGCTGATGATGTAAAAAGTAATGCACTGGCTCCCGTAGAAGGGACCGTGCCAGTCGAAAGTTGGCTCGTGACACTGAGTCAGGGTGGAGGGCCTGGAGAAGCCTTCCTCCATATGATGAATGCTTGGTATTCGGAGTTTGTTCGTGCAAACCCGAACGCTCCACCTCCTCCACCCCCTCCAACCCCCTAGTCTGCCCCTGTAGCTCCCCAAGTGGTAGAGATGTTAAGAAGGGAAAAACCTCCAGTTGACAGAATTCAGAAGTAAGGGGCTGAGGAATTTAGAGCGAATATAGATGATGACCCAGAGAGGGCAGAGTTCTAGCTAGAAAATACCATTAGGGTATTCGATGAATTATCTTGCACAACTGAGGATTGCATGAAGTGTGTTGTGTCACTCCTGCGAGACTCAGCCTACCAATAGTGGAACACCCTTGTGCCGGTTGTACCAAGGGAAAGGATTATATGGGAGTTTTTCCAAGAGGAATTCCGAAAGAAGTATATTAGTCAGAAGTTTATAGACCAGAAGAGGAAGGAATTTCTAGAATTGAAGCAAGGTCGACTGACAGTAACAGAGTATGAGCGTGAGTTCGTGAGGCTCAACAAATACGTTAGGGAGTGCATATCTACTGAAGCTGTCATGTGTAAGAGATTTGAGGACGGATTTAATGAAGACAATCGACTTTTAGTTGGCATTCTAAAGCTCAAGGAATTTGTGGTGCTCGTTGAGAGAGCTTGCATGGCCGAGGAATTGGCCAAAGAGAAAAGGAAGGCTGATATTGAGTCTCGTGACTCAAAGAAAAGACAGTTGGGAAAATTATTTCAATCCTCATCCAAGAAATCGAGAGAATTCACTACCCAATCAAATGCTTCAGTGGGATTCTCGAGTAGAAATAAGAATAAGTCGTACACAGTGTCTAAAGCTCAAACCACTTCTATTGCGAGTGTTGGTAGTGCTCGACCAAATAAACAAGAGTGTTCACAGTGTGGTAGATGACATTTCGGTGAGTGTAGAGGAAATGATAGAGGCTGTTTCAAGTGCGGTTCACTAGACCACTTCATCCGAAACTGTCATGAGATGGATGAGAAAGACAAAAAGCAAGATGTGGGAACGAGTAATGGCCCTTCTAAAGGTAGACCACAGAAGAACCTGGGAAGTGGGGCTAGCAGCAGAGGTGTGCCTAGAGATTCTGTCATGAGGTCCAAGGGCTAAGCGCCTGCAAGGACTTATGCCATTCGCGCTCGCGAAGAGGCATCGTCACTGGATGTGATTACTGGTACTTTTTCTCTTCACGATATTTATGTTGTTGCTTTGATTGACCCGGGGTCTACCCATTCGTATGTTTGTATGAAATTGGTGTTCAGTATGAATATGCATGTTGAGTCTACCGAATTTGTGATAAAAGTTTCAAACCTTTTAGGCAAGCATGTGCTAGTTTACCAAGTGTGTAGAAATTGTCCCTTGACAATTAGAGGTCATTATTTTCCGGCTAATCTTATGCTGCTACCGTTTGATGAATTTGACGTGATTCTTGGTATGGACTGGTTAGCAGCTCATGATGTGATTGTAAATTATGGGAGAAAATTTATTGAACTGAAATGTGAAAATGGGGATATCCTTCGGGTTGAATCAGGTGAACCGAATAGCTTACCTGTACTGATTTCTTCTATGACTGCTGAGAAATACATGAGAAAAGGGTATGAGTCCTATCTTGCATTTGTGTTGAATACTAAAGTGTCCGAAGTAAAGATTGAGTCAGTGCCAGTGGTATGTGAGTATCCGGATGTGTTTCTGGAAGAGTTGCTCGGATTGCCTCCAACTAGGGAAGTTGAGTTTGGTATTGAGTTAGTCCATGGTACGACACCTATTTTGGTTGCCCAATAGAGGATGGCACCGTTGGAGTTAACAGAGTTGAAGGTTCAGCTACAAGAGTTAACGGATAAGGGTTTCGCGAGACTGAGCTATTCTCCGTGGCGTGCTCCAGTACATTTTGTGAAAAAGAAAGATGGGTCGATGAGGTTATGTATAGATTACAGACAGCTCAACAAGGTGACTATGAAGAACAAGTATCCTTTGCCAAGGATCGATGATCTGTTTGACCAATTGATGGAAGCTACAGTGTTTTCTAAGATAGACTTAAGGAGCAAGATGTATCGAAAACCGCGTTTTGGATGAGGTACGGGCACTATGAGTTCCTTGTCATGCCCTTTGGCTTAACAAATGCTCCCGCCGTGTTTATGGATTTAATGAATCGTATTTTTCGACTGTACTTGGATAAGTTCGTTGTTGTTTTTATCGATGATATATTAATTTATTCTCGTGATGAGAGTGAGCACGCAGAGCATTTGAGAACTATTTTGCAGACTTTAAGAGATAAGCAGTTGTATGCCAAGTTCAGTAAAAGTGAGTTTTGGCTTCGAGAGGTCGGATTCTTTGGACACATCGTGTCGGGTGATGGAATTAGAGTTGACCCGAGTAAAATCTTGACTATTGTTGAATGGAAACCGTCGAGGAATGTATCAGAGATTAGAAGCTTTCTAGACTTAGCAGGTTACTACAGATGATTCGTTAAAGGATTCTCCATGATTGCTACACTGATGACGAGGTTGCTACAGAAAGATGTCAAATTCGAATGGACAGAGAAGTGCCAACAGAGTTTTGAGAAACTAAAAGCATTGTTGACTGAAGCCCCAGTTTTAGTGCAACTGGAATCGGGAAAGGAATTTGTGGTGTATAGCGATGTATCCTTAAATGGATTGGGGTGTGTGCTTATGCAAGAAGGCAAGGTAATAGCTTATGCCTCGAGACAGCTGAAGCCACATGAGAAAAACTACCCAACACACAATTTAGAGCTGGTCGCCATCGTGTTCACATTGAAGATATGGAGACATTATTTGTATGGCGAGAAATGTCAGGTATTCACTGACCATAAAAGTCTAAAGTATTTGTTGACTCAAAAGGAGTTAAACCTACGACAGCGGAGATGGTTAGAGTTGATGAAGGATTATGAGTTGATAATTGACTATCACCCTGGAAAGGCGAATGTGATCGCTGATGCTTTGAGTAGGAAGTCATTGTTTGCCTTGAGGGCTAAGAATACCGAGTTGTCTGTGACTGATGATGGTTCGGTCATAGCAGAGTTAAGAGCTAGACCGATGTTTCTGCAAGAGATTTGTAAAGCTAAGAAAAGTGATAAAAAGTTACAAGCCAAGATAACTCAGTGCGAGATGGGTATTGAATCAGATTTTCAGATTGGTACCGACGGTTATTTGATGTTCCAAGAGAGGATCTATGTACCTAAGGATGAAGAGCTTATTCAGAAGATTTTGCAAGAGGCCCATAGTGGTTGTTTGTCTATCCATCCGGGTAGTGTGAAAATGTATAGTGACTTGAAGAAAATGTATTGGTGGTCGGGAATGAAAAGAGACATCTCAGAGTTTGTCTCCAAGTGTTTAATTTGTCAGCAAGTGAAAGCCGAACACCAAGTACCTTCGGGTTTACTTCAGCCTATGATGGTTCCCAAATGGAAATGGGACCGTATTACTATGGATTTCGTGTCTGGGTTGCCTTGGATGCCGAGGAAGAAAGATGTCGTATGGGTTGTGGTTGATAGGCTAACAAAGTCAGCTCATTTTATACCGGTGCGTATGGATTATCCGCTTGAAAAATTGGCTGATTTGTATGTTTCCAAAATTGTGAGACTCCACGGAGTACCCTTGTTGATTATTTCAGATAGAGATCCGAGGTTTACCTTGCGGTTTTGGAAAAAGTTACAAGAAGCTTTGGGGACAAAGTTTAATTTTAGCACGACTTTCCATCCGCAAATCGACGATCAGTCAGAGAGAGTAATTTAGATTCTTGAAGACACGTTGCGGTGTTGTGTCCTTGAATTCCAAGGTAGTGGGGAAACGTATTTACTGCTGGTAGAGTTTGCCTCCAACAATAGCTATCAGTCAAGTTTGAAAATGGCACCTTATGAGGCTTTGTATGGGCGTAAGTGTTGAACGCCCTTGTAATGGACCAAACTTAGAGAAAATCAGATTCACGGGGTTGACTTAGTCAAAGAGACTTAAGAAAAAGTTAAGCTGATTTGTGATTGTTTGAAGGCAGCTTCAGATAGACAGAAATCCTGCGCAGACTTGAAACGGAACGAGATTGAGTTTCGAGTCGGTGATAAGGTATTTTTGAAAGTATCCCCGTGGAAGAAAGTCCTCAGATTTGGTAAGAAAGGCAAATTAAGTCCACGTTTTATTGGACCATATGAGGTGATTGAGAAAATTGGGCCGGTAGCATATCGTTTAGCCTTGCCATCTGAGTTAGAAAAGATCCACAATGTTTTCCATGTGTCTATAATGCGCCGTTATCGTTCTGACCCTTCACACGTTATTTCACCAGCAGAGGTTGAAATTCGACCGGATATGACCTATGGTGAAGAGCCGGTTAAGATCTTAGTCTGAGAGATTAAGCAATTGAGAAATAAGAGTATAACACTAGTGAAGTTATTATGGCATAGACATGGGGTTGAAGAGGCCACATGGGAGCCCGAGGAGACTATGAGAGACCAATACCCAAACCTTTTTAACGGTAAGATTTTTGGGGATGAAAATCCCTAACGGGGGAGGATTGTAACAACTCGGTTTCGGGGCTAGTCAGAACAGTGGTTTCAGAACCACTAATCCGAGGTCGGAGAAATTATTTTTAATATTATTTTATGTTTTATAGCATGATTATATCAGTACATGAAAATTTTGGTGAATTAATTTTAGTGATGGCATGCTTAATTTTGAAAAAGGACTAAATCACATAAAGTGTGAAAGTTTTTTTCTAGAAGCTAAAGGTGTTAAATAGCTATGGAACACTAAAGTAGAGGTCCTTATTGAGTAAATAGGCTAATAAAATTATGGTGGCTGGACATGGAAACTTTAATTGGAGACAAAGTCATAAAATTAGGTGACATTAAGTGACTTGTCTAATAAAAAAAATAAAACAAAAAGAGAGGAGGCTATCATCTTCTCTTCATCACCAAAAATATTAGCAAAATAAGGGTTTTGGAAGCTTGAAATTTCAGCCAAGCTTTTCTCTTGCAAGTAAGTGATTTTGGTCGTTGTTTTTGTTAATTTTTTGTGTTTTTGGAACCCCTATAGCTTAATATAGCTAATGAGGGGACTATTTTGCAAAATGGTTGAGAGTCTAGGGTCTTGCCATAAGAGTATTTATATTGTTTGCTGAAATTTTATGAAAGAAAATGAAATTTGGTTGTTTAATAAACAACTTTTGTGAAAGAGGTTTTCATGAAAACACCTAAAAGGACCATTTTGTGAAGTTTATAAAATAGGTTGTAAATGTGTGAAATAATTGAAAATTGTGAGTTTCTATACGAGTAATAAAGGTTCGACTAGGCTTGTTAAAGGAAGAAATTTGATTAAAATCATTTTACGAGCCTAGGAGCAAAATCGTAATTATGTGAAAGTCTAAGGGCAAAACGTTAATTTTGTCAAAGTAGGAATTTTGGAATGTCTTGATTAATGTGGTGATTAAATAAGTGAATTTGTCATTATAGATCAAGAAAAATGGAATTCGGACCTAGACTGGGGGAAAACCAAGCTATTGGACTAAATCGAACTAGTTGCCCATATTTTGTATACCGAGGTAAGTTGTACGTAAATAATACAACTCTATTGTTATTATGCATTAAAAAATTAATATGGCATAAAGTTTTTGATTATTGTTGTGAATACGCATGAAGAGAATTGATGTCGTAAAAACTCCCGGTCGAACCTTAGGAATAGATTGGATATCCATGCCATGACATTTGGGTGACATGTATGCTAGTGTAAGACCATGTCTGGGACATGGCATCGGCCACATTATGAGAGCCAGTGTAAGACCATGTTTGGGACATGGCATCTGTGTTGATATGTGTGCTAGTGTAAGACCATGTCTGGGACATGGCATCAGCGACTTTATTAGAGCCAGTGTAAGACCATGTCTGGGACATGGCATCGGCCTCGACATGTGAGCCAGTGTAAGACCATGTCTGGGACATGGCATCAGCATTTTACCTTCTTGTGTGAGGCTTATCGGATATCCTTTAGTGTTCCAAATGGTTCCACGAGTTATTTAATGCTTATGATAAAGATATGAAAGGATATAATCATGTTGTGAGTGGTATAGGTTCTTACTTGAAACTCATGAGATATGAACTTAGTTATGATGCCTTAATGGTAAGGATGAAATTGAGTTAGTTCTATCTATGAGAAAGATTTCGTGACGATCTTGTAATCTTTGGCTTATACTTGTGATGTGTAAATATGTAGTAAATCTACCATTGTTAAATCAAGAATGTTGTGTTGG
This sequence comes from Gossypium sturtianum, assembly GCA_025698515.1. Lineage (NCBI taxonomy): Eukaryota > Viridiplantae > Streptophyta > Magnoliopsida > Malvales > Malvaceae > Gossypium > Gossypium sturtianum. The sequence continues at coordinate 128,009,260 of CM046950.1, forward strand.
TTTATAATATGCTATGTGCTTAAAGATACATGGTTGATGTTGTTACTTATTTACATGCAACTTACTAAGCTTTATGCTTACTCCTTCTCTTTTCCATTTTCTTATAGTTCTGCCAAGCTAGCTCGGGGATCAACAAACGTCGAAGGCATTGATCACACTATCAAATTGAACATTTGGTATAGTTAGATTTATCATTTTGAGTATGGCATGTATAGGGACTTGGTTTTTTGTGAAGTGACATATTGTTTTGCCAAATGTGTTAGCTTGTCTTGAAGATTGATTCATTTGGTATAAGGCCATGGATGATGGCTAATACTTGTTATTGATATATGAAAATGATGATGTTTTTCATGAATGTGCAATTTGCATGGTGAAATATATGGTGTATTAATGCATGAATGAGTAGGTTGCATGATTGGATTGATAAAGTATGTGATAAGTTTTGCATGTTAATAGCGTATAGTGGCCTTGATGTGTGTATGTCTTTGTTGTGGCTTATGTTGGTGCAAGTAAGGGTGGCAAAAGGGCTAGGTAAATAGCCTTTTTTTTGTCCACATGGGTAGACACACGGGCGTGTGTCTAGGCTGTGTGTGACACACGGTCTTCCCCATGGGCGTGTAGTCTGGTCGTGTGTCCTCTGCACCTTAAGTTGGAAATACAGAATGCCCAGTAGTAACCACATGTGCCTAGGCCGTGTGAAGTCTGCACCTTAAATGCGAAATTAAATTCTCCACACAGCCTAGTACACGGGCGTGTGCCTTGGCCGTGTGACCCTAAATGATTGATGACGTCAGAAACATAATGTCAAGGTTTTAACACACGGGCGGAGTCACGGGCGTGTCATGGTCGTGTGAGGGACACGGGCCATAGACACGGGTGGGTGCCAGGCCGTGTGAAAACCCCTGTAGATTCGAATTGAAAAATAAATCCACACGGCTAGGGACATGGGCGTGTGTGATCACACAGTCTACCCGCACGGGCGTGTCCCGTGCCACACCGGCGTGTGCCCCTATTTTCAATGAAAATTTCCAAAGTTTTCTAAAGTGCCTGGTTTAGTACCGAACCATTTCTAAAGTATGTTTTGGGCCTCGTAGGCCCATATTAGGGACTTCAAGACGAAGTTTGAAAAATTTTAAGTTTGAACAAAATTTTATAACTCAGAAAGGATTCAAATGCTTGTGTTTAAGTCCGGTAACACCTCGTATCTTGTTCCTACGTCGAACTCGGGTAAGGGGTGTTACAGAATATGTTATCGTGGCATGGTTAGAATATGGTTGTGAGTGTGTTATAGTATTCTCTTGTTTAACCTTTAATGTTGTGTATACTTTGTGGTTATTCTGACATTCACTGAGCTTTTTTAAGCTCATCCATTCTCTCTAACCATTGCAGATATTTTGCATTTACGGTACGGGGATACCAAGGAAGTGATTCAAGTTAGGCATTAGTATTTGCATAGGTGGTATTAATATTTTTTTTGAACTGTGGGGATAAGACAATGTGGTTAGGCTTTGATTTGTTATCATTGTGGTCCTCATGATATTTTATGTGTTTAGTTTTCTAGCACTTTTGATGGATGTCATAATTATTTCATTGGTATTGTTTTGGTTTGAATATTTGCTATGTTGAAGTGCCATGAACTGTATGTATGGCCAATGGACGTTAAATAATTTTGTAGAACTGTTGCAAGATATTTCCATGATGTTTTGGATATTTTGTAGCTTAATTATTCTTAGAAACTATAGGCTTGGACCTTGCTAGGTTGATTCTTGCTCGGACATTTTTTTTATGTTTTAAACAGTTATTTTGGTCGTTTTGACATTGGTTTAAAGAGGTAAATGATGCATGTTGATTAGATATTTGTTGGAATGGATTAAATGCTTAGACGTGTTATATTTTTGTGGTCTAGAGTAAAGGTATCGATATTCGGGTTATAAAAACGATACCTCTGTGATATTCTGATGTGCAGGAAGTCAGTATTGTAATTTGGTATCGATACTTTACCATGAGTATCGATACTCAGGGTAAAATATTCGATACTTTAATAAATGTACCGATAAATTTTGGGATTTGATTTTTTAACGAGAAACAGAATACTATTTTGGTATCAAATTTCCAAGCTGTATCGATACCATCTGAGAGAAATATCGATACCTTTGATATAGTATCGATACCTACTTGATTTGTTTTGAAATTTTGCTATGTGGTTCTAATGCATGTTTAATGTGTGTTCTAAGTCTATCTTGATGAATGTTTAACATGTGCTGACGATGATTGGAATTTGTATGACTCGTAAATATTATGGAAGCTAAAATGAAAGATGTTTACTTAATAACGAGACTATTTGAATTTCATGTGATGTGTGATGGTGGTGTGGCATCCTGATACTCGAGATCGGCGACCGGGCCGGGTATAGGGTGTTACTTTTATTATCTCCAACAATGAATCTCTTTACTAACCAAATTTTATAGTCTAAGGGTAATAACATTAGGGACATCGAGATCTTCAGAAGCTACCATACATGCTTCAAGATTCGAAAAGACCTTATCATATGTTCAACATCCTTTGGTGACTCCTTACACAAAGGGAATATATCTTCAACTGGCAATCTTGGTTTAGCTAGATTCCCATTTGTAGACATATAATTGTTTAGAAGTTTCCACATGTAAATCTTGGTTTTTTCTGAGAGTTGTAAGGTCTACAATTTGATGTAAAAATCCCTAGTTATATCTAGGATGTACAGGTGAGAACCTATGGTTTGTAAATTTTCATTTAGAAGGACTCGATATCCACTCTTCATAGAATACTCACCAGTGGCATCATACCTCCAAACCACAACATTTGGGGTCCCTGAATTGGCTAAAGGGATTTTGAGAATCCTCTCAGCTTGATCTCAATCGAACAGACTACAAACCAAATTTGCCTTCTAGGTAGTCGTTTCTCCATCTATCAACTGATTCACTGTAGTCCATTGAATGTTAATATTTTAACCTAAAATTCGACCATCACCAATTTCGAGCAGCCAAGAATCATTCCAAATGTTCACATTCTCACCACACCCAATACGCCAAGAAAGCCCTTTTTCAATCAGCCCACAAGCACTCTAAATGCTTCTCTAGGTAAGCGAAGGGTAAGAACCAGTTCTTATTGACATTATATCAGAATATGGAATATACCTTACTTTGAACATGTTGGCTAAAAGACATGTGGGCTGGGTTAAAATATGCCAAATCTGTTTTGCCAATAAAGCAACATTAAACAACGATATATCAAGAAACCCCAGCCCACTAGCATCCTACTATTTACAAAGTGCAATCCAATTACTCCAATTTATGCCCATAGATGATTTATTATTGGACCACCATAATTTATTTAAGAGACCTTCCAACTTACGACATAATAGTTTCAGTAATAGGAAACATTGTATGGCATAAACTGGGATTGCTTGTAATACCAACTTAATGAAAACCTCTTTCCCTCCCATAAAAATTCAGATATTCTAGCTGTAACACCCTTAACCCGTATCCGTCGTCGGAATAGGGCTCCAGAGCATTACCGTAAAAGCATAACTTAAAAACATTCACATTCAAACATTTCATGAATCATGGTATAATTTATTCAAATATAAATATATTGTCCTTTATTCGAGCCCTCGAGGCCTTAGAAACAATTTGGAAATAATCTAGGACTAAATTAGAAACATTTGAAACATTAAGCGAAAAGATAGAAAATTTCATACTGCAGGGGTCACACAGCCGTGTGGGCATTTGAAGTAGGGACACACGGCCGTGTCCGCGCCCGTGTAACTCTCTAACTTGGGTCACACGGCCAAGCCATGCGCCCGTGTTTCAGGCCGTGTAACTCTCAAAAAGTAACCTTTAAAACCTACAGGGGACACACGGCCGTGTCGCATAGCCATGTGTGACACACGACTGAGACACACGCCCGTGTCTTAGGTCGTGTGGACAGGAAATAGGCCAAATTCAGGCCATTTCTTTGACCCAATTCAAGTACACACCTACAAGCCATTTACACATTCAATCAAACCTTAAAACATAACTAAAACATGCATAATAAGACCAATTCAAGAGGTCAGTTATCCATACAACCAATATGCCAAAAGGCACCTCAAACACAATGTATCAAACATACCTAAACATGTGCATATTTAACCATTCATCAACTAACTTATTTCCATGCCAAACAATATCACAATTTACACATTTCAACCTTACCATACTAGATTCATGCCATGTCAAAGTAAAATTACCATTTGGACCATTTCTCACATGCATCAAAACCATATAAATGACACAAATCTAGCCATTTCCAAATGGTACCAACAACCAACATACATGCATACCATATTTCAATCTTGCACATCTATTCCAAACCTTTCATAAATCATATCAAAATTTGACCATGATGAGGTCAATTCATCACCTATCACTTTGGCTTTTCAAACATGCATAATCACATTGTCAAAACAACACATAGCAACAAGGCATCAAAAGTACCAAGGTTACATCAACCATAATAACACTTATACGTATCACAACAATTAGGTCACTTAACATAAGTCCACCTATACATGCCATTATAACCTTGACTAAAACATCAAAATCTACTGATTTAATCACTGGATAGTGTGATAGATCTCCGACTAGCTTCCAAACTAATCGAGCTTTCGATAATCTGTAAAGTAAGAGAAAGATAAAAAAATAAGCAATGTGCTTAGTAAGCTCGTATAAACTTTAAACATAACATTCCATTTTAAATATGAACTATATAAGTCATAAATAAACCTATACCAATGCTTCAAGGTTTATCAAACTATATAACTATCAACTCACAAATGAATAGGTTCATTACCATCCGGAATACTTTCCATTTATAACATAATAAGGTCTTATAAGCTGAATTACATAATCATCAACCATTTCTTAAAACGGTGAATCATTTCATTTACTTACTTACCATTCCATTTGCTTAGCATAAGCTTAATTACGTTATCAATTCACGAATTATTGTATCAATTCATAACATAAGTAAATTCTTTCCTTACAAGTAAGTCCTTTAACTCAACAATCCTTTTTATTTCATCATATTTTGTCACATCTATGAACTTATCATTTCAATATCTATTCTCACCCGTTTCATTTGCATAACTCACAAGACATAAGAATAAACATCAACATAACCACAAGCTAATGCATTTAAACATAACTCTTTCACATTTAACTAATAATCATTCTATAATTCATCATTCGTTTAAACATGTCATTCTAGAATCACTTAGTTTCACTAAACAAGATTAAAGCAAAATCAATAAATTAATCATACCTGTTATAGGCTTAGTTTTGAAAAATGATTCATCGTATGCTTCCTGTACTATAATAATTCAATCCAAACTCATTCATATATGTATATAAACATGTAGCGCCCCTTACCCGTGTTCAAACCCAAAACCGAATACGAGGCATTACCTAACTTACTTACTTAAACATAACACAACGGGCTATAAAATTTCGGTACAGCTTAAAAACTTTCCATTTAAACTCATAACCTGCACGCCCTGAGCCTACGACGCCTTAAACATACTCCCAGAAGGTTTCAAAATTAAACCAGGAAATTTTATGCACTTGGGAAAATTTTTGTCTAAACAGGGGCCACACGCCCGTGTTGCCAAAGGGACACGCCCGTGTGCCCCTGAGGCAAGCCACTGCTCCTTGCCCGTGTCTCTCACACGGCCTCGACACGCCCGTGTCTTAGCCCGTGTGCCAAAACCTTGGCATTCTGTTTATGACGTCATCACCTCACTATGGTCACACGGCCAAGGCACACTCCCGTGTCCGTAGACCGTGTGTCGAATTAAGTTCCAAATTTTAGGTGCACACTTCACACGACCTGGGCACACGCCCATGTCCATGGCCGTGTCTTCCACGTGGCAGAGACACACGGTCGTGTCTCTGCCCGTGTGTTTACTACTGAGCATACTGACTTGTAAACCTAGCATGCAAAGGGGGCACACGACCAATTGACATGCCCATGGGGCTGACGTGTGTCACACACGGGTTAGACACACGCCCGTGTGTCTACCCGTGTGGACATTAAAAAGGCTATATTCCAAGCAAAATGCGACCCTACATAGCAAGCATACTTATACCAACCCAAATCAAACATCCACATAAGCATAAACTTCATGATTCATCATCAATGAATATATATAAACTTGTCAAGTATTGGCCCAAATTTAATGACCGTATACAAAATGAATTTGCTAACATAAATAGCCAACACTTTTGGCTTGCAAATATAACATAACAAAATACCCAAGTCCTATACATGCCATACTCGAAATAAATCTAATTTGGCTATACCAAAAAGTGGTCGATAGTGTGATCTCCAAACTCCAACGTCCGCCAATTTCTCGAGCTAACTCGGCAATGCTACAGGGAAAAGGGAAATGAGAGGGTAAGCATAAAGCTTAGTAAGTTTGCATGGAAATAATAGCAACAATACATTCATAATGACATCAATTCATGGCATTAGATAACCACCAAAAGTCATAAGCACTTTGCCATAACTTACTCGTACTTGTTCTTATCTAGCATATACCATGCCACATATTGTAAACATTCCTCGTGAATTATTCACAGGTACCTGTATTCACTCAATCACATGACTTTAGTACTAATCTCATTCCTATTTCCAAGCTTATCTATTTATCCCACTAATTCATCAGTGATACTCAAAGATGCATATTCATCATCATTAGCATAAACACGAAGCCAATGCCACATCCCGGATGTGGTCTCACATGGATCATCTCTAAATACCGATGCCATATCTCGGATATGATCTTATACGAAACCTCACATCAATATCGATGCCATATCCCATATATGGTCTTGTATGATTTCCTTTTTTGTTTATAGTCAATGCCGAAGCCATATCCCAGATATGGTCTTACACAGAATCTCAATTTGGTGCCGAGGCCATGCCCCCGACATGGTCTTACACGGGACCTTATCCATCTCATGTCTCGATGATAGTGTTTTCACATTTATTATAGTCCAATCGGGACTTCAACATCTCAACCTTTTTCATCTTTTTCATTCAACACCAATTCTCAATTTCATGGAATATTATGCATCATAACAATATCAAACATTCTCAAACATACTAGCATGAATGTTGAATTTATCACATACAACTTACCTCGATTTGAAAATAGGCTAGATTGTCGATTTAGTCCGCTATTTTGTTCTTTCCCTGATCGAGGTTGATTCTTGGTTCTTCTAGCTCTATAATAACAATTTAGCTCATTTTAATATCACAATAATAAATGTATTTCAATAATCATGCTTTGGCATAATTACTATTTTGCCCTTAGACTTTGGCAAAATGACCATTTTACCTCTAGGCTTGGAAATCAATTCTAATCAAATTTCTACCTTTAACAAGCCTAGGTGAACATTTATTTCTCTTATAGCTATCATCAAAACCCAACATTTCACACACTTACAACAAATTTTATAACCTTTACAAAAAGGTCCATTTAGGTGTTTTCATGGTAACACCTTTCACAAAAGTTGTTCATCTAACAACTAATACTCATTTTCTTCCATAAAAATTCAGCAAATCACATAAAATCTCTCATGGCAAAACCCTAAGCTTTTCACCATATTGCAAAATAGTCCCCTCATTAGAAAGCTTAAGCTTTAGGGATCCCAAAAGGACAAATATCATCAAGAAAAACCATTAAAATCACTTACTTGTAAGGTGAAGAGCTTGCTGAAATTTTAAGCTTCAAGAACCTCTATTCTTGCTTGAATATTCGGTGGAAGAAGAAAGGAAAATAAAAAGATGATAGCCTTTGTTTTATTTAATCATATTTTATTCATTTAGCCAACTAATGTCACCAACCCTTGACAATTTTAATTTTCTTGTCCCCTTGGCCGGCCATCATCTTCATTTAAGGGGCTAATTTCCCTTTAAAGACCTCAAATTAATATTTTATGACTATTAGGCACCTTTAGATTATAACTAGAAGTTTTGCACTTTATGTGATTTAGTCATTTTTCGTGATTAAGCATGAAATCGCTAAAATTAAAGCACCAAAATTTTCATACACATATCCAATCATGCTCTAACTTATAGAATAACATAAAAATAATTTTCTCTAACCTCGAATTAGTGGTTCCGAACCACTGTTCCGACTAGCCCCTAAATCGGGCTATTATAATTCTCCTCCCTTAACGATTTTCGTCCTCAAAAATCTTACCGGTAAAAAGGTTGGGATATTGGTTTCTCGTGGTCTCTTCAGGCTCCCAAGTAGCCTCTTCTATTCCATGTCTCCGCCATAACACTTTGACAAGGGCTATACTTTTGTTTCTCAACTGTTTGACCTCTCGTGCCAAAATCTTAACCGGCTCTTCGCCATAAGTCAAGTCCGGTTGAATTTCTACCTCTGATGGTACTATCACATGTTAAGGGTCCGAACGGTATCGGCGTAACATGGATACATGGAAGACATCGTGAATCTTTACCAGCTCAGGTGGCAAGGCCAAACGATAAGCTACCGGTCCTATCCTCTCGGTAACTTCATAAGGTCCGATAAAGTGCGGACTCAATTTGCCTTTCCGGCCAAATCTGAGGACTTTTCTCCATGGTTATACTTTCAGAAATACTTTATCACCGACTTGGAACTCAATCTCTTTCCGTTTTAAATCTGAATAAGACTTTTGACTATCTGAGGCCGCTTTCAGACACTCACGTATCACCTTTACTTTCTCTTCAGTTTCCCTAACCAAATCAACCCCGTGAAACTGATTCTCTCTAAGTTTTGTCCAATACAAGGGCGTTCGGCATTTACGCCCGTACAATGCTATATAAGGTGCCATCTTCAAACTTGACTAAAAACTGTTGTTGTAGGCAAATTCCACCAACGGTAAGTATTTTTCCCAATTACCTTGGAATTCCAAAATGCAACATCGAAGCATGTCTTCAAGTATCTCAGATCACTCTTTCCGATCGCCTGTCGGTTTTTTGGATGGAAGGTCAGATCTTGAAACTCAATTTTGTGCCTAAATCCTCTTGCAACCTTTTCCAAAATCATGACGTGAATCTCGGATCTCTATCCGAAATAATCGATAATGGTACGCCATGAAGTCTTACTATCTCTGACACATACAATTCAACCAACTTATCAAGCGAATAATCGACTTGTACTGGTATAAAATGGGCTGAATTCATGAGTCTATCCACTACGACCCACACGTCATCTTTCTTCTTCGGTGTCGATGAGAATCCCGTCACAAAATCCATCGTAACACGGTCCCACTTCCACTCGGGAACCATAATGGGCTGGAGTAGACCCGAAGGTACTTGGTGTTCAGCCTTCACTTGCTGACAAATCAGGCATCTTAATACAAACTCGGAAATGTCTTTCTTCATTTTAGGCCACCAATACCACTTCCTTAAGTCATTGTACATCTTCGTGCTACCCGGGTGCACAGTTAAACATCTGCTATGAGCTTTATGCAAAATCTTATGAATAAGTTCATCATTTCTGGGTACACAGACCCTATCTCGAAATGTCAAGCATCCATCAGGACTTACCCGAAAGTCTGATTCAACATTTGACTCACATAGAACTCTTTTGGCTTGTAAGCTGCTGTCCTCTTTCTGAGCTTCACAAATCTCTTGAAGAAATAATGGTCTAGCCCTTAGCTCGGCTAGAATAGAACCATCATCTAACCAAGCCATTCGTGTATTCATGGCTCTCAGCGCAAACAATGATTTTCTGCTCAAAGCATCGACGACCACGTTCGCCTTTCCCAGATTGTAGTCAATCACTAACTCATAATCCTTGATCAGCTCTAACCATCTTCTTTGCCTCAAATTCAATTCATTTTGAGTCATTAAGTATTTTAGGCTTTTATGGTTGGTGAATATCCGATACCTTTCACCATGTAGATGATGTCTCCATATCTTTAATGCAAACACAATGGTAGCCAACTCTAAATCATGGGTCGGATAATTTTTCTCGTACGGCTTTAATTGTCTAGAAGCATATGCAATCACATTGCCCTCTTGCATAAGTACACAACCCAATCAATTCATGGATGCATCACTGTAAACAAAAAATTCTCTTCCCGGCTCAGGTTGTACCAAAACAGGAGCCTCAGTCAACAATGCCTTAAGTTTCTTAAAACTCTGTTGGCATTTTTCTATCCAATCAAACTTCACATATTTTTGTAATAATCTCGTCATCAGAGTTGCTATCATAGAGAACCCTTGGACAAAACGCCTATAATAGTCGGCTAGGCCCAGAAAACTCCTCACTTCAGTTACGCTCCTTGGTGGTTTCCATTCAACAATTGCTAAAATCTTACTCGGGTCAACTCTAATTCCATCTCCCGAGACTATGTGTCCAAAAAATCCAACTTCCTTAAGCCAAATTTCACTTTTTCTAAACTTGGCATATAATTGTTTATCTCTCAAAATTTGCAGAACCTTTCTCAAATGCTCGGCATGTTCATTCTCATCTCGAGAGTAGATCAGTATATCATCGATGAAGACCACGACAAATTTATCCAAGTATGGCCGAAAAATGCGATTCATCAGGTCCATGAAAACAGCAGGGGCATTTGTTAGACCAAAAGGCATGACAAAAAATTCATAGTGGCCATACCTTGTCCGAAATAAAGTTTTCGGCACATCCGAGTCCTTGACTCTCAACTGATAGTACCCAGACCTTAAGTCTATCTTGGAAAATACTATGGCTCCCTTCAATTGATCGAACAAATCATCGATTCTTGGCAACGGGTACTTGTTCTTTACAGTTACCTTGTTAAGTTGCCGATAATCTATGCATAATCTCATGGAACCATCTTTCTTCTTCCCAAATAATACGAGAGCACCCCACGGAGAATAACTAGGTCTTGCGAAACTGTTATACGTTAGTTCTTGCAACTGTGCTTTCAATTCTTTTAGCTCGGTTGGAGCCATTCTATATGGAGCAATAAAAATGGGGCCAATACCTAGAGCTAACTCAATCCCAAATTCAATTTCCCTAATTGGAGGTAACCCTGGCAATTCCTCTGGAAAAACATCTAGATACTCGTATACTGTGGGTACCGACTCAATTTTTAACTCAGTCTCTTTAGCATTCATCACAATAGCTAGGTATGCTTCGTAGCCCTTTCTTAAGTACTTCTGAGTCAACAAGGATGGTATCACTACTGGTGATCTGTCTTGCTTATCTGATTAACCACGAATAAGATCCCCACTTTCACATTTCAACTCAATAAACTTCTTTCCACAATTCACAATCACGTCATGAGTAACTAACCAGTACATCCCAAGGATGACATCAAACTCATCAAACGACAAGAACATAAGATCGACTGGAAAGCAATGACCCCTAATCATCAAAGGGCAACCTTTGCATACTCTATCAACCAACACATATTTGCCTAGGGGATTAGACACTCTTATTACAAATTCAGTAGACTCTATAGGCATGCTCATGCTAGAGACTAATTTCATACAAAAGTATGAGTGGGTAGATCTTGGATCAATTAAAGCTATAACACGAGTATCATAGAGAGAAAATGTACTCGTGATTACGTCAGGGGAGGATGCTTCTTCACGAGCACGAATGGCATATGTTCTCGCCGGTGCTCTACCCTCAACTCTTGCAGTCTACTCTCTAGATGAATTCTTGCTACTCATCTCGTTTCCTGTGTTTCTCTGTGGTCTTCCTCTAGCAGCACTTCCCAGTCCTGCATTCTGAGACTCTTATTTCTCGCCCACCTCGGGGCAATCTATGATAAAATGGTCTAAGGACCCATATCTGAAACAAGCCTTCTAATTTTCCCGGCACTCACCAGAATGATGCCTGCCACACTGTGGGCATTCCAGTCTACTCAGTCGTGCATTGCCAACACTAGCAACCGAATTAGTCTGAGCCTTAGACCCCGAGAACTGTTTACCCTTACTTCGGTTTGAAAACCCGACTGAAGTGGCTGGTCGAGTAGCAAAATCCCTTGATTTCTTAGATGAGGATTGGTAGGACTTACTCATTTGCCTTTTCCTCGAGTCACGGGACTCAATCTCAGCTCTTCTTTTCTCTTTAGCCAACTCTGCATCCTTACAAACTCTATCTACCAACACTACAAATTCTTTTAGTTTGAGGACTCCAACATATAAACGGATATCCTCATTTAACCCATCTTCAAACCTTTTGCACATGATAGCCTGGGTAGACACACACTCCCGGGCATACTTGCTAAGCCTAACAAATTCACGTTCGTATTCGGTCACCCTCATCCAGCCTTGGTTTAGCTCTAAAAACTCTTTCCTCTTCTGGTTAATAAATCTTTGACTAATATACTTCTTCTGAAATTCCTCTTGGAAGAATTCCCAGCTAACTCTCTCCCTTGGTACCACCGACACAAGGGTGTTCCACCACTGATAGGCTGAATCTCTCAAGAGAGATACTGCACATTTTAGGCACTCTTCAGGTGTGCATGACAACTCATCGAATACTCTAATGGTATTCTCAAGCCAGAACTCCGCCCTTTCCGGATCATCATCCTTACTATCCCGAAATTCCTCGGATCCTTGTTTTCAGATCTTATTGACCGGAGGCCTTTCTCTTCTCACCACCTCAACCACATGAGGAGCTACAGGAGCGGGTTGAGGAATAGGTGGGGATGGAGGGGGTTGAGCATTAGGATTTGTTCGAATGTACTCAGAGTACCAGTTTCTCATTATGTGGAGAAAGGCTTCTCGGGCCTCTTCTCCCTGACCCAAGGTCTCGGGTCTACTATCTACTGGCTCGGTCCCTTGCACGTGAGCTGGCGCATTGCTTGCAGCATCATCGACTGCAGTTTGGTCAGGAATAGGATCCATTACTATATATATAAAAATACAGTTTAAAACGTCAGGAGCTGATCGCTGTAAATCAGAGCTTTGAAATTTATAAAAAGAATGATCGAACCTGGAAACTAACTCTGACAACGATTGAGGCAAGTGCACCTATTGAACAGTAGTATAGCTTAGGTAAGACCGGATTATCGAACCCAAAGGAACTAAAAGTACTAATACTCACTGTCTTTTTATTATTTAGCCTTAATATAAAGTGATGGTTGTTTAAACTAAAACTAATCTACTTACTAAGCTAAGACGCAAAGAAAAAAAGAATGAATTCGAGAAATAACTTTTGGGAAAACTCAGTTGACTCAAGCGATACCCTTAGGAAGAATCCACCTAGACTTCACTTGTTATCTAACCTTGAACCATATGATTTATTCACTTAGTTTGATCCGTAAGACTCCCTAACGTATATTAAATCCTCTCTCGAGGTGAATAACGTCTAACCCTAGATTAATTAGTGGAACTCTCGTTCTCTTATAATAACCCCCTAGAATAGCAGTAAACCGATCCATGGATTCCCATATTAGGTTTCACCCTAATCTGGCAAAATCTCGTCACCCTATCTCTAGGCGTGCGATCAACTCTGCTTAATTATGTTGGATCTACTCTTAGGCAGGGTTTATTCCTCCTCCACCTAAGCACATTAAATTTGGATTAAGCTCACATAATTAAGAACAAACTAAGTATTTATCATATAATTTAGAAAACAATAACAAGATTCATCATAGGTTTCATCCCCTTCGGGTATCCAAAGGGTTTAGTTCATAACAATAAAGGAAAACATCTCAAAAGAAAAGATAAAACAAAACATAAGAAATCCCTAAAACTCCCTGAAGGAATTGAAGGAGAGATCCGCCGTCTTGAGTAGAATTCCGGCTTATTGAGATGGATCAACTGGCTAACTTCGAGTGATTCCCACAAATCTGACTTTTTTGGCTTGGCTTCTTGGCCTAGCTCACCGCCCTGGCAAAAGCCCTGGAAGAAGGCTTCTGCCGAACTCCCTGATCAAGTTGCCCCCTAGGGTGTTTATATAGGCTTTGAGATGTGTTACTTGGCCTCCAAGTATCCTAATTTGAGTGCAATTCCTAATTGGGGGTTTAATTAGACTTTGGAGTGTGTTTCTTTGCCTCCAAGCATCCAAATCAGTAAAACTCCTCTTCGCCGCAGAGGGGAATGACCATGGCACACGCCCGTGTGAATCGTGGTCAGGCCGTGTGGACTTCGTTGATGAGGCACGGCCGTGTAAATCATGGTCCAGGCCGTGTTTGAGATCTTTAAGGAGGCACGACCGTGTGATCTTTGGTCCAGGCCATGTCGATTTCATGCTTTGGCCCATTTGTCCCGTTTTAATCCCGTTTTGCGTTCTTTTCATCCTCTGGTGCTTTCCTGAGTATATAACATGAAAATAAAGGATTAAGAGCACCAAATTATATAAAATAAGGGATAATTCATCCAAAAGCATACTAAATGTGGGTTTAAAATATGTTACTTTTACGATTTATCAAATACCCCCACACTTAAGCTTTTGCTTGTCCTCAAGCAAAATTCTCAACTCATAATTAAAACGAACTTCCCTCAATTCATAATAGTCATTAATAGTGTTTCATTATAATTTAGAGATAATTCATACATGGATAATTCAACTCAAAGAGTCCTAAAGATTCAAACAGTCTAAGTCATACATTTGTAGCACAAAACATAGGTGTTTCCCTTTATCTTAACAATTACCTCTGATTTAAAATCGACAGGGATTGACATCCTCACTTAAAGATTCACTCAAATCACTCAAAGTGTTTAAGGTTCAAAATTAGGCACTCAAAAGTCAAACATGAAGAGTTAATCCCATAGGCTTGCATGAGAATCAAATCTCCACCACTAAAATATGAGATGAAACACAAATCAAAAGGTCTTTGAAAGGGTTATAACGGGGCTTGGGTTAAAGGTGTGGAATAAGGCTGAATTAGAGGGTTAGAATCGAGACTGAATTGACAAATTACCTAACTAATAACTAATGAACTAATAATAATAATTACATCAATTGAAAACTAATAATACTAAAAATACGAGCTTCTTCTTTGATATTTGGAATTTAAATAAATGTATAAGCTCATTTAATCTCATAACTAATAATGAATATACTTCGTTTTTGTTTTTTTTTTTGTAACATCATAAATACATAATAAATACATTATAAAGGATAGGCTACTGAAATAAAAATCATAATTAGGCAACTAATCAAATTAAATCTCGATATAAGGGTAGTTAAAAAGAATGGTGATAACGAATAAAAAGGGTTTTGGGTTAATATTAGTGGGTGAGTCAATAAATGGGTTGTTAGGATTAAACGGGGTTCACTAGGGGTTAATTATGAAGGTGGGTTTTTAGTGGAGTAAGTGGGTTAAATCCTAGGTGCCTTTATCATCTCTGTATATCAAATCAAAAAATTGTGGTCTCGACATGTATAATCGATGCAAGTTCTAGAATAACAGATCAATGGTGACATACTCATAATCAATAAAGTGAGCAAGAAAGAGAATTTATGCTCTATAAGGCTCAAAATCTCACAAAAATTATTGGTATTTTGATGTCAACCTCGTAATTTTCAAATTTCAAAGTAATATTTAAATTCAGGTAGACAACCTAGAAAATTTTTATTTCTGAAAAATAGACTTATCATGCTTGATTCTCTAGTATTCTTAGAATTTAATTATCAATGCACAATTATCAATGACTTAATCTAAAACATATCAATAAAAATCATAAATCAAAGGAAATTTCATTCTAATCATAATATGAGAAACTTACTTTAAGACAAGGCATAATTCAGGGATTTTTAAATAATACTATGGTTAACCCCCCCAACACTTAAGATGTACATTTCCCTCAATGTACAAAGATAGATAATGATCATATAGTAAGAAAATCAAAAGGGGGGGAGAGAAGTGAAACTTCTTGAATTTTGGATGGAGTTAATGAAGAGAAACGTAGGGAGTGCCTCGAGCCGTTTGAACTTGAATCCTCAAAGTAGCCAGTCTGGTTTTATTGTATCCTAAACTAAATCTAAATGGCATGAATAATAAGAAGAAAATAATAAAGAAAATAAAAATAAAAATAAAAATAAAAATAGAAGTAAATAATAATAAGAATAAAAGTAAAAATTGGAAAATAAAAATACAAATAAAAGTAAATAATGGAAAATGGAAGAAGAAAGACAACTGAAGAAGAAAAAGGAAGAAGGGGGGGTCTAAATATAGATTATGGATCTGGTGGTTGCCCCCGCCCTTGTACCTTCTTGTGGTGGCCACACGGCCACGGCCACGGCCGTGTGTAAGGCCGTGTGGTCTGGAAATCTGTACTTTGGTTAGTTTATAGTTAGGTGCTAAAAAGGAAAAATAAAAGTAAAAGAAGAATTAAAAAAAATGTAAAAATTAATGGGGTTAGTGCTCGGGTTGCCTCCCGAGAAGCGCTCATTTATAGTCTTAAGCTAGACTTTACCTCTCATTCGTATGGTCATGGTGGTTTGAGGAGGTGAAAATTCTTTCTCATGCAATCAATTCGTTTTTTGATAAATAGTTTAAGTCGAGTAATGTTTACCTCAAAAGTGTTGAATTTAGGATTGCTTACCTCGACTGTGCCATATAGGAAGACATTAAGTACCTCAAAAGTGATTTCTTCATTCGTCTTGAGGTCTGAATTGGTGATTCGAGGGTCTTCCTTATTCAACAATCCTGGTCCCCTATTTTGAAGTGATTTTTCGTTCCTATCAGCTCGTCTGGGGTTTCCTTCGGTTTCACTTTGTGTATTCCTAGTTTCTCTTTAAAGTGTGTTTTCCACTTGTCTAGTTCCTCGAACTGAAGCCTTAGTCCTTCATGAATTATTTCTTTATGGGTACGAGGTCTAAGATCTAGCTCAGCTAGGTGATTTCGTGATGCTTCCTGTAAAGAAGGTTGAACCAAATGGTTATCAATAGAATTAACGTTCGTACATTTATTACTCGATGTCCTAGCCGAGTCAAGAGCTTGAAGAGTGATTGTTTCGCTGCGTCTACACGGGTGTGAGTTCACCGACTTCTTCCTCTGTGTGGTCTTTCTTTATTGCATCGGGATATGGCACACGAGGTTGGTACTCTGTAATTGCTTACCACATGTTCTTCCCTTGGGTTTGGTTCGTCTAACCCTTCACTATCGTAAATGGCTTGATTTTGCTCACTCGAGTTAGTTTCAGTATTGCGTGGCAAGCTTTCTTGTGGTAGTTCTGAGATCAGCTTAGCAAGTTGTATAACTGACTTAGTAAGTTCCCCAACTGACTCAGTGACTTCCCTAACTTGGCTCTCAATCCCTTTGATCGATGCTTGTTGGGTCTCAAGGGTGGTTTCAGTGTCTTGGAGACGGTTATCGGTAGCTACCATGAATTTTGTCAGCATCTCTTCAAGGTTCGACTCCTCTTCCTGTTGGTAAGGTGGTTGTTGAAAATTTAAAGGAAGTTCCTGTCTTTGCCTACTTTGATCATCCTACGAGAAATTAGGATGGTACCTCCAACCTGCATTATAAGTGTCACTATAAAAGTTATTTTGAGGTTTAGAATAGTTACTCATATAGTGGACTTGTTCGCTTTCCATGCCATGACCGTAGGGTGGGTACTCAGGATTCGCCACGCCTCCGCTTGTTTCACACTGCATAACTGGATGTACCTGCGAGGAACCGTATAAACCATTAAATTTTTTATGTAACATCTCTAACTAGTTTGATAGCCTGGTTACTGGGTCGAGGTCGTAGATATCAGCTGCTTTTGTTGGCTTTGTCCTCGTAACTTGCCACTGATAGTTATTCAGTGCCATCTCCTCTATCTGTCAAAATCAAATAAAAGAAAATTTAGCACAATAATAATAATAAATAATAATAATAATAATAATTGCAAAAAATAAAAAAAATGGCTAAAGTAATAAAAATAGAGCTTTCTTAATATTTTAGTTCCCCGACAACGGCGCGAAAAACTTGATCGCTGTAAATCAGAGCTTTAAAATTTATAAAAAGAATGATCGAACCTGGAAACTAACTCTGACAACGATTGAGGCAAGTGCACCTATCGAACAGTAGTATAGCTTAGGCAAGACCAAATTATCGAACCCAAATGAACTAAAAGTACTAAAACTCACCGTCTTTTTATTATTTAGCCTTAATATAAAGTGATGGTTATTCAAACTAAAACTAATCTACTTACTAAGCTAAGACGCAAAGACAAAAAGATTAAATTCGGGAAATAACTTTTGGGAAAACTCAGTTGACTCAAGCGATACCCTTAGGAAGAATCCACCTAGACTTCACTTGTTATCTAACCTTGAACCATATGATTTATTCACTTAGTTTGATCCGTAAGACTCCCTAACGTATATTAAACCCTCTCTCAAGGCGAATAACGTCTAACCCTAGGTTAATTAGTGGAACTCTCATTCTCTTATAATAACCCCTTAGAATAGCAGTAAATTGATCTATGGATTCCCATATTAGGTTTCACCCTAATCCGGCAATATCTCGTCACCCTATCTCTAGGCGTGCGATCAACTCCGCTAAATTATGTTGGATCTACTCTTAGGCAGGGTCTATTCCTCCTCCACCTAAGCACATTAAATTTGGATTAAGCTCACATAATTAAGAACAAACTAAGTATTTATCATATAATTCAGAAAACAATAACAAGATTCATCATAGGTTTCATCCCCTTCGGGTATCCAAAGGGTTTTGTTCATAACAATAAAGGAAAACATCTCAAGAGAAAAGATAAAACAAAACATAAGAAATCCCTAAAACTCCCTGAAGGAATTGAAGGAGAGATCCGCCATCTTGAGTAGAATTTCGGCTTCTTGAGATGGATCAACTGGCTATCTTCGAGTGATTCCCACAAAATCTGACCTTTTTGGCTTGGCTTCTTGGCCTAGCTCACTGCCTTGACAAAAGCCCTGGCAGAAGGCTTCTGCCGAACTCCCCGATTAAGTTGCCCCCTAGGGTGTTTATATAGGCTTTGAGATGTGTTATTTGGCCTCCAAGTATCCTAATTTGAGTGCAATTCCTAATCGGGGGTTTAATTAGACTTTGGAGTGTGTTTCTTTGCCTCCAAGCATCCAAATCCGAGTAAAACTCCTCTTGGCCGCGGCAGGGGCACGGCCATGGCACACGCCTGTGTGAATCATGGTCAGGTCGTGTGGACTTCGTTGATGAGGCATGGCCGTGAAGATCGTGGTCTAGGCCATGTTTGAGATCTTTAAGGAGGCACGGCCGTGTGATCTTTGGTCCAGGCCGTGTCGATTTCATGCTTTGGCCCATTTGTCCCGTTTTAAGCCCGTTTTGCGTTCTTTTCATCCCCTGGTGCTTTCCTGAGTATATAACATGAAAAGAAAGGATTAAGAGCACCAAATTATATAAAATAAGGGATAATTCAACCAAAAGCATACTAAATGTGGGTTTAAAATATGTTACTTTTACGGTTTATCAGGAGCCATCACACTATCATTTCACAATTACTCTTAGATATGGCATGTATAGCTAGACTCATACATACGCTACGTTAGTCCTAGAATCGACTAAACCGTAGCTTTGATACCACTAAATGTAGCACCCCTTACCTGTGTTCGAAGTCGAAACTGGATACGAGGCATTACCTAATTTACTTGCTTAAACATAACACAACGGGCTATAAAATTTCGGTACAGCTTAAAACTTTCCATTTAAACCCATAACCTGCACATCCTGAGCCTACGACGCCTTAAACATACTCCCGAAAGGTTTCGTAATTAAACCAGGAATTTTTATGCACTTGGGAATTTTTTTGTCTAAACAGGGGCCACACGCCCGTGTTGCCCAAGGGACACGCCCGTGCGCCCCTGAGACATGCTCGTGCTCTTTGCCCGTGTCTCTCACACGGCCTCGACACGCCCGTGTGCCAAAACCTTGGCATTCTGTTTATGACGTCATCACCTCACTATGGTCATACGGCCAAGGCACACTCCCGTGTCTTTAGACCGTTTGTCGAATTAAGTTCCAAATTTTTGGTGCAGACTTCACACGGCCTGGGTACACGCCCATGTCCATGGCCGTGTCTTCCACACGGCAGAGACACACGGTCGTGTCTCTGCCTGTGTGTTTACTACTGAGCATACTGACTTGTAAACCTAGCATGCAAAGGTGGCACACGACCAATTAACACCCCCATGGGGCTGACCGTGTGTCACACACGGCTTAGACACACGCCTGTGTGTCTACCCGTGTTGACATTAAAAAGGCTATATTCCAACCCAAATCAAACACCCACATAAGCATAAACTTCATGATTCATCATCAATGAATATATATAAACTTATCAAGTATTGGCCCAACTTCAATGACCGTATACAAAATGAATTTGCTAACATAAATAGCCAACACTTTTGGCTTGCAAATATAACATAACAAAATACCCAAGTCCTATACATGCCATACTCAAAATAAATCTAATTTGGCTATACCAAAAAGTGGTCGATAGTGTGATCTCCAAACTCCGACATCTGCCAATTTCTCGAGCTAACTTGGAAATGCTACAAAGAAATGGGAAATGAGAGGGGTAAGCATAAAGCTTAGTAAGTTTGCATGGAAATAATAGCAACAATACATTCATAATGACATCAACTCATGCCAGTAGATAACCACACAAAGTCATAAGCACTTTGCCATAACTTACTCGTACTTGTTCTTATCTAGCATATACCATGCCACATATCGTAAACATTCCTCGTGAATTATTCACGGGTACCTGTATTCACTCAATCACGTGACTTTAGTACTAATCTCATTCCTATTTCCAAGCTTATCTATTTATCCCACTAATTCACCAGTGATGCTCAAAGATGCATATTCATCATCATTAGCATAAACACGAAGCCAATGCCACATCCCGGATGTGGTCTCACATAGATCATCTCTGAATACCGACGCCATATCCCGAATATGGTCTTATACGGAACCTCGCATCAATATCGATGCCATATCCCAGATATGGTCTTGTACGATTTCCTTTTTTTATAGTCAATGCCGAAGCCATATCCCAGATATGGTCTTACACAGAATCTCAATTCGGTGCCAAGGCCATGCCCCCGACATGGTCTTACACGGGACCGTATCCATCTCATGTCTCGATGATAGTGTTCTCACATTTATTATAGTCTAACCGGGACTTCAACATCTCAACCTTTTTCATCTTTTTCATTCAACACCAATTCTCAATTTCATAGAATATTATGCATCATTACAATATCAAACATTCTCAAACATACTAGCATGAATGTTGAATTTATCACATACAACTTACGTTGATTTCAAAATAGGCTAGATTGTCGACTTAGTCTGCTATTTTGTTCTTTCCCCGATCGAGGTTGATTCTTGGTTTTTATTGCTCTACAATAGAAATTTAGCTCATTTTAATATCACAATAATAAATGTATTTCAATAATCATGCTTTGGCATAATTACTATTTTGCCCTTAGACTTTGGCAAAATGACCATTTTACCCATAGGCTCGAAAATCAATTCTAATCAAATTTCTACCTTTAACAAGCCTAGGTGAACATTTATTTCTTTTATGGCTATCATCAAAACCAACATTTCACACACTTACAACATATTTTTTAACCTTTACAAAAAGGTCCATTTAGGTGTTTTCATGGTAACACCTTTAACAAAAGTTGTTCATCTTACAACTAAGACTCATTTTCTTCCATAAAAATGTAGCAAATCACATGACAGCTCCCATGGAAAAAGCCTAAGCTTTTCACCATATTGCGAAATAGTCCCCTCATTAGAAAGCTTAAGCTTTAGGGATGCCAAAAGTACAAATATCATCAAGAAAAACCATTAAAATCACTTACTTGTAAGGTGAAGAGATTGCTGAAATTTAAGCTTCAAGAACCCCTATTCTTGCTTGAATATTTGGTGGAAGAAGAAAGGAAAATGAAAAGATGATAGCCTTTGTTTTATTCAATCATATTTTATTCATTTAGCCAACTAATGTCACCAACCCTTGACAATTTTAATTTTCTTGTCCCCTTGGCCGGCCATCATCTTCATTTAAGGGGCTAATTGCCCTTTAAAGACCTCAAATTAATATTTTATTACTATTAGGCACCTTTAGATTATAACTAGAACTTTCATACTTTATGCGATTTAGTCATTTTTCGCAATTAAGCATGAAATCGCTAAAATTAAAGCACCAAAATTTTCATACACATATACAATCATGCTCTAACTTATAGAATAACATAAAAATAATTTTCTCTAACCTCGGATTAGTGGTTCCGAACCACTGTTCTGACTAGCCCCTAAATCGGGCTGTTGCAAAACATATATCTTTAACCAAATAATCATCAATATAATGATACTCACATATGATCAAGTAATTCATTGAACATTTAATATTTAACATTTACTAATATCTTGACTATACATTAGCCTTTAACGTTAAAATAATTTTGTCAATTCCATTCACATTTAGCCCGACGAACTAGTAACTTGACTCGGATACTCGGGTAACTATATCACACCAGAGGCATCATAGATGCATAACAGGGGCACCAAAGTGCAGACAGGGGCACAAATGTGCAAACAGGGTTACCGTAGTGCGAATAGGGGCACCGAAGTGTATACAGGGGCATCGAACTGCAAACAGGGGCACCGAAGTGCAAATCCCTTATAAGCATGCATTCTAACCCTATTGGCATGCCAATTGTATCCTAGCGATTATTACGTTCAACCGGGCATTTTATGTTATACATTTCCTTTAAACATATTTATCATTCAAAGGCACTTCATCGTTTCTGTACACATGATATAATATAAAAAATATATATTCATACTGTCAATGAACCATCACAAAGATTAACATCATCTATTAATCACTTTCATATTTCTCGATACACATGCTGTAACAATTCATAATCATTCTAAAATCACATATCTCATATTTTATAAATATTCAATAGTTTTCTAATAAATCCTTTCTCACCTTATATTCAGTTATAATATTTCGAGTTCCAACTCACATTTTAAACATCATATATAAGTATATACAATCATAAATTAGCAATAACATTATTTATATATATATAGGTATGTACAATTCTATACCTATGAATTTAACTGGCTAAATTGCAAAAATAACCAAGTATAGGGGCTATTTGGTAATTTTCTCTTCTCGATTTTCCACTCGTTCTTGATCTAAATTAAGAATTTCATTCAATTCATTAATTTAGATAGTAAAACAATTTATTTTATACAATTTAGTCATTCTAGACATTTTTACAAAATTGCCCCTAACATTTTACTTTTATTCAATTTAGTCCCTGGGCTTAAAACATGCAAATTAACCATTTTTAATGCAAACCCATGCCAAACGAATATTCATGGCATCAAATAGTAACCACATTTGTGATAATTTTACATCAAATCCTTATATTTTTACTATTTTAACAATTTAGTCCCTAATCGTTAAATTCATCAAAATTACTTAACAAAATACTTATAATTACAACTAATACTTCAAATTCATCATTTAATATCTAAAATCACATAGATTCAACAATGACAACATTCAATATCTTTAACAGTTTCAAAATCGAAGGTACGGGCTAGCTGGACCTAGTTGCAACGATCTCAAAAACATAAAAAATAAAAGAAACGGGTGAAAAATGAACTCACATGCATCCATTGAAGCTTGGTCGAATCTTAAAGCTTCACCCCCCTTTTTTTTCGACTAAAATGGTGAAGAAGATGAATGAATCATCTTTTAATTTCTTTTTCTTATTTTATTAACATTATAACATAATATAATGTTTTATAATTTAATAAACATAAATTTTTTTAACTAAATAACCCCACTATCCGTCCACCAACTTAAAAATAGGTAAGTTTCCCATTATGGCCATCTAATTATAATTCTTTAGTCAATTTACCACCTTTAAACTAATAACAATTGATTTTTCTAAATTTTACGATTTAGTCCTTTTTGCTTAATAAACTATCAAAACATTAAAATTTCTTAACGAAACTTTAAAACAACCTTAATAATACTCTGTAAATATTTACGGCTCGGTTTATAGAAACGAGGTCCCGATACCTCATTTTTTAAAACCACTTGACTTTAGGGTATTACCACTTCAACTTAATTAATCATTTATATAACATAGATTACCATATCAAAAACCTTTATAAAACCACATTTGACTCGTAATTATTAAATAATAATATTTACAAACTTACTCGTCGGATTTGTGGCCTCGAAACCACAATTTTTGACACCACTGAAAAATGGGCTATTACACTAGCCTTCAATTTTCTTTCAAAATCTGTCCACATAGTTAGCAAAAGCCCTCCTCTACTGTCTGTCCATCATCATTGGTAAACCTAATACTTTTCTAGATTCTGCGATATGCAAACACCCAAAATATTTCCCACTACATCTCTATCATTTGTGGTCACATTTGACCCAAAGAAAATGAGAGATTTTTCAAAATCAACTTTTTTACCTTGAAGCGGATTCATTTTCCGTGACAATATTGGGGACTACCTGCGCTCCCTCCCTTGAGGCATCACCAAAAAGAACACAATCATCTGCAAAGGAGAGATGATTGATTTCCAGCCTTTCTCTACCAAGCAGTGTCCCCTTCATTTCCCCTTTCTACTTTGCCTCATTCAATAGTGTTGAGTATCCTTCAACACAAACTAAGAAGAGATATGATCTCAATTGGTCCCCTTGCCTCAGCCCTCTTGATGGCCAAAACCGCTCATTGACATCACCGTTAACACCTACTGTATAAGATACTGAGCAAATACACCTCATAATTAGTGTCACACTAGCAGCATGAAATCCCAATCTAACCATCATTCCTACTAGAAAATCCCACTCCACTCTATCATACGCTTTACTCATATCAAGTTTAAATGTGAAATTATTTTTAGGGCCTCTTTTCCTCATCTTCAGTGAATGTAAAACCTCATAGGCAATTAACACATTATCTGAAATTTGTCTACCTGGTATAAAAGCCCCTTGGGCTTCATCAATACAACAATTCAGTAGTCCACTCAATCGCCCAACTAAAGCTTTTGTATCATATTTTTGGGTTTATCAGCTTTTGGAATTAAAACTATATAGGTTTTATTAATTTCACTCATTTCAACCTCTCCTCTGAAAATCGATAAGCAATATTGAGTAATATTAGAGCCAACAATGTGCCAATACCATTGGTAAAACAATGCTGTGAACCAATAAACCCATGGAGCTTTAAGAGGAGACATAGA
Organism: Gossypium sturtianum; assembly: GCA_025698515.1. Classification (NCBI taxonomy): domain Eukaryota; kingdom Viridiplantae; phylum Streptophyta; class Magnoliopsida; order Malvales; family Malvaceae; genus Gossypium; species Gossypium sturtianum. The sequence goes on from CM046950.1 coordinate 128,034,522, forward strand.
TTTGACTCCTATCCATATCAGGCTTTAGTAAATCTTCATTCATGCTCTATGTAATCCTTCATTGAACTAGCCCCAATATTCTCTCATCATCACTTGCCGCGAATGCAGATAATAGCTTCCCGAAATACTTTGAGTGCAACTCGCAACATATCCTCTCCATTAGTGACCCAAAAACCATCCTCATTCTCTAACCCATGGATTTGATTTCTATGCTGTTGCCCCACCCCAACTTTGTGGAAGAAGTTGGTATTACGGTCGCCATTCTTTAGCCAGTTAACACGGGCTCGTTGTTCCCAAAGCAATTCCTCTTTATCCAGTTCAAGATTAATACCCAAATGAAAGTTTGTGATTTCTGCAACCACATCATCATCTGGATCGAGATCATAGAGATCCAGTAGTCTTTCCTGCAATTTCTTTCGACCCGACACTCGTACCATTTTGAGGTGACGACTCTATCTTTGTAACTGCCCACCCAACTTTTCTAGTTTCACCGAGATATCTTTAGAATAAAATGCCCATCCATGTCTAATTTCCTCTTCACACGATTTTTCAAAGCACCAATTTGCATCAAATCGAAACTTATGATTATCCTTCCTCAACTCTTTTCGGGCTCTTCCTATTGTATCCACTAGTACTGGAGAACGATTTGAGATGGTATGACTCAAATGCTCAACAGAATAGTTTGAGAAGAGACTCCACCACTCTAAGGTCCAAACACCCCGATCAAGTCTCTCCCTTATGTTATTCGAAGACAATCTCCCCCTTTCCCATGTGTACCATCTACCAATGAAGCCCAAATCACTCAACTCAAAATCTTCCAGCACCGAACGAAAATCAATCATCTGTCTTTCCAACTAGATCACCCGCCTTTCTTTTCAAATGAAAAAGTGATCTAACTAAAATCCCCTACAACCAACCAATGGATGAATTATCTTGTCCCAACTGACGAAGTAAATCTTATGAAAATTTTTTATACTGTTCCTATGGATTTCCATAAAATCTCCTTAATGTCCAAAGATATCCATTCTCATCATCTTGAATATTAATATCTATGTGGTACTGGGAAAAGCTCCTTAAAGTGACCAAAGAATTACCATTCCATCCCAAAGATAAGCCTCCTTTGGATCCTACAGCCCTTGCATCAATGCTATTCCCGAAACAACATTTCTTTTGTACAACTTCCATCCTTTTCATACTAAGTTTTGTTTCCATAAGAAACAAAATTTGTGGAGAAATAACTCTTAGTTTGTTCCTGTGGTGATTAATAGTCCATGGTTTTCCTAATCCATGGACGTTCCAACTTAGAATTTTCATTGCGCTCTGCTATTCAGCAAAGCAGAGCTAATCGATTTCTCAGTTAGACCTCTTCCAGCATCCTCATCTAACAATTCTGATGAGTCCTCCACTAAATGCTGTCATTTCTTCCCATCCATTGTGTGAAGTGGATCATTCTCCCCCTCCAAAATCAAATCAATAGGCTCAGGCATGCTCGCGGCCAAATTTTCAACCCCACAACCCATATTTTATTTATTAATTGATTCTTTACGTAGTACCTTAATTCTAGGCCCTAATGGGATATTATTTAGACTGGGATATAATCTCTCCAAATCATCCCTCCAAATCAGCTGCATATCCCTATCATCCCTACCATTACGCCCATTATCCGCACTTTCCTTATCCAAATTTTTGCAAACCAATCCATCCGCCTCACGACACCAGTGACTCACAATGTAGGTCTCCTTCTCGTTGCAGCTCAAAGTAAAATATCCCATTCGAAGGCTACTTTCAACGAATAAATTTGGACCCTAATCAAATAAAAACACTCCCCTTGGCCAAGCTTACCACATATGAAACAAAAACAGGCTGAACTTTTCATATTGAAATCTTGCATAGAAAACACGATCATTTCCCACTAGGACCTTCTTTTTCTGCTTTAGACACATACTCCCATCCAACTTTATTTTGATTTGCATGTACCTTTGAAATCCCAACGTTGGAATTGATGTATCATATTCGAGAAAGCTCCCTAAGAAATTACCAAATTGTTAAGCCATTACCTCCGACATTAACCCCGGTAGAAATTCATGGTTTTAGACCTAAAATCCAGCCGATAGTAATGGAACTAACATCGGATCTTCCCCCAGTTGAATCTTGTGTAGTAGGAGTAAATGGTTGTTAAAGAACCATGGAGTACCTACTATCACTCTATTCATATCCACTACATGAAAAAATTAGAAAATGTACCTTTTCTCACCAAGATCTGATATGAATATAGCCCAAAAGGATGCAACAAGTCAGCCATAGTATTTCACATAGAAGGGAAGTTTACCACACTATCAGTCAAGCATCGCCCCACCAGACAAATTTTATACTCATTATCCACCACCGGAGCCTCTTCCTCCTCATCTATGAGATTCAAATTGGCCAGTTCTTCCTCCATAATCACGTAGAAGCAAATCTTCAAAGAAAGCAATCCCTCGCACTCTTAACCAAATCGTGTCAAAAGACAAACTAAAACAATGTCAAAAGACAGATAGTAGAGTTATAAAATTTTAAAAAAATTATAAATAAAAATCTAAAACTTAAATCACATTATAAATAAATAATATAAAATTTAATTAAATAATATTGTAAATAGAAAACTATATATTTAGTTAAATAACATTACAAATGAAATATTCATGGTTTAAATAATTATAAAATTTAAGGTAAACAATCCCATTAGTCACTCCAAAATTAGATCATTCATATTTTGGTCATCTTAATTTTTTTTGTTGATTGGGTATTTAAATTACCAAATTATTCACTTCATCGTTAAATCCATCTACTCTATCGTTGCATCTATTTTTTTCAATTTTTCCTTTTTTTCTTATTCATTAATTTTATTTTATCCTTATTTTTTTCTTTGTCCTCTCCTTTTTTCCATCTTATCCTTCACCAATAATCACTTAGCCACCATCTATCACCCTTAACCTCAAGTCACCATTTTGACTACCTACCTTGTTGACAAGCTCAACCAACACCACCAATCCCTTTATTACTCGTCACCAAACCCTTAATCACCATTTTCTTAAGCCTTTAGATTCCAAATCGTAAGCTCTTACACTATCCCCTATGAAATCAACCAATGCTTAAAAAATCGTAAAAAAATATCCTCAAAACCAACAACCATAAACACAACAATACACCCAATAAAAAAAGAGAAGGGGTCTCAAATCCAAGAAACCCAAAACCTGTAAGAAGGAAAGCAAAAAAATGTCATAAGAAAAAATCAAAACATGAAAAAAAAGAAAAATGAGAGAAGATGGAACTCATTTTAGGTTCACGGTGGTTGTTTGGACAATTTGATGTTAGACAATCATGGCAGCCATAGTGAAAAGCAACAGACGAGGGTAAGGAGAAGAAAGAAGGGAAATAGGGAGAAAGAAGAATAGTCCAATGATGTTCGTCAACATGACAACATTTGCTAGCAATGGTTCGATGAGGAAAGTTATGACAACTTTAAGGGAGGTGGTAGCGGAAAAGTTTATTGGGTTAGAAAGGAGAAGATAAAGAAATAAGGAAGAAAAGAAATTAACGAAAGGAAGAAAAAGAAATGGGAATAATCTGTTAAATTTAACGATGGAGTGACTAATTTAGTCAATTTAATTTACAACAATTGTAACACCCCAAACCCGACCTAGACATTATGGCCGAATCTGGCGTGTCACATTGAAGTGTTTTTCGATAACCATGTTTTCATTGAAAACCCTTCTTGAAATTTAAAACTTTGAAACCATGTAAAACTTGTACAAAACCTCAATTCGCGTTTGTTCATTTTCAATCGTGGTTTATTAAAAAGTTATTCCCTTTTTACAATGTTATTACCATTAAAACCTTATTGCTGCGGAAGCTTAAAAATCGTTGCGGAAACACAGTGTTTTGAAAATAGTTATCATTTTGGGAAAATCGCGTTCTACCTCTAACAAGTATAAATCATAATGATTAAAATCTCAGATCGAAATCTATAAAATTGGAGAGGCCTTATTACTAATATAAAAACCCAGACGAAAACTATTAGTAAATAAAAGCCAAGTAAATGAAAACATGAGCAGTAGTGTGGCCATCTCCGAGTCCCTCGCAGCATCGAACTGTCTAACGCTCGGGATTACCTGGAAGGTTAAAAACGGGGTGAGTTTATGAAAACTTAGTGTGTAATCCCCTTACTAGAGTAACGATCGGTTATCTGAAAACGTAAACCAAAAGCGATGCAGGGCCAAAGCCTTACAACAAGATAAAGATGCTGATCCAGTTCATAGCATACGTGGGCCAAAGCCCACTGCAATATCATTTGGGTCACAGCCCATAACAGAATCAATTGGGCCTAGCCCAAACCAATAACAGAACAAGTGGCCTAAGCCCGATGATGATGGAGATCTCATAAATAGATATGCAACAGTATGAGGATGCATCCCACCCTGATCCAGCCAACACACCACCCGTACCAACCCTACACTTACGTAGGGATAAAATCAACCCACCCAGCCAACACACCAAGCTTAGCACCGGTTGCAGCACTAAGTCAACAGAATGGCTAAAAGCCATAAATAGAATGGTATAAACCATAATCAGGATGGAAACAGAACAACTAAAAGCCATAAATAGAATGGTATAAACCATAATCAGGATGGCATAGAGCCATAATCAGGATGGCACAAAGTTATCGGTAACTGTAATAAATTTGGCACATAGCCATCAGTGACGGTAATATAATCGGCACACAGCCACGGGTAATTATGATCGACACAGAGTCATTAGTATATATGTTAGGCACATAGCCACGGGTAAATACGATTGGCACAAAGCAATAATCAAGATGGCACAGAGCCATATTTAGGTTGGCACAGAGCCATAATCAGATTACGCAGCTTTAAGTCATTCGTCGGTCCACAGTCGTCTCATGCGACCCGTGCGACCCCATGCAATATGTCGTGTACGCCATGCTCAATCATTACATGTGTACGCAAAATGGCCATGCTGAGTAGCAGTCATTTAAACACATATTAAAAGCATATTAGTCACACAACCACAGTCAAGTCAGTTAAAACACAGTCATACGATCACAGTCAAATCAGTCAAATTCATAGTCTAAGTCAGTCATTTACCCACAAGGGCAAAATAGTCATTTTACACTATAAGGGTATTTCGATCATTTTACCCTATAGGGGCATTATGGTCATTTTGTAACCTGGGGGTTTTTCGGTAATTTTGGAAACCGGGGTATTTCAGTAAGTTTGCAAACTGGGGGTATTTTGGTATTTTTGCAAACCGGGGGTATTTTGATAATTTTGTAAACTGGGGGTATTTTAGTAATTTTGCAAATCGGGGGTATTTCAGTAATTTTGTAAATCGGGGGTATTTCGGTAATTTTTGCAAATCAGGGGTATTTCAGTAATTTTTTTCAAATTGGGGGTATTTCGGTAATTTTCGCAAATCGGGGGTATTTCGATAATTTTGCAAATTGAGGGTATTTCGTTAATTTTCACAAATCAGGGGGTATTTCAGTATTTTGCAAATCGAGGGTATTTCGATAATTCTACTTTACAAGGGTATTTCGGTAATTCTACCCTACAAGGGTATTTCGGTAATTCTACCCTACTAGGGTATTTCGGTAATTCTATCCTATAAGAGTATTTCAGTAATTTTTCCTACCTTGGGGTCTCGGTACAGTTAACGACCTTTCCGAAGGCCTACAGTCGCCTCGAGCGACACAGATAATCCATTTGGTCAAAACAGTGTAAATAGGCTCAAAGCCCAATATTCGGCCCAAATGGACCCACACACTCGTGTGGCCCATTTGGCCCAAATTCAATCACGACTATGCGAACTTCATAGCCCAATCCAATTTCTGCTACTTTTCGTAAATTTAATCCGTGCGGGGCCTACGAGCCTATTGGGCCCACACGACCCATTTCAGCCCAACGAGGCCCATAACGGCCCAAGTGCACGAGAACATCCGTTGTGGCTTCTTCAGTCAAACGCCCATGTTTCGTGGGCTCGGTTCACCACACGAGCGTTCATACGCCCATGTGGCCTCAATCACCGTATTTCTGGCATTTCAACTTTTGCCGTGCTACAGTCTGATTAGGTTGTGTACACACCCTTTTGGCTTTACAACAGTAATGAGTTATGGTGTACAGATACACACCTGATTACGTAGAGTACTAAAAATCCACGAGCGCCAGAACCTTGACTAGATCGGTCGACTGTGATTTGCCTACTTGTTCCAGAGCTCGGTGCAGCCACCCTTCTGCATCCTGGCAGAAAATCCCGAACAGCCGACACCTTACACCGCTTAAACTTGGGAGTAAAGGCTACGCGCTCAGACTCAGCCGGTACCTTTTCCATCACTTTATTACTAGCACCCTCATCACCCATCGGAAGTTCTAGAACCCGAAAGAACATACACATAGGAGAAAGGAGAAGAATCGATAATAAGGGATCGCACCATTTGGCTTAAACAGTAAAAGAGAGAACTGAAAGGAACCGAGAGACTTACTGATTAACAGAGCCGTTGCAGAATTGAAACAGAGAGGGGAGAGCTTTCGATTAGAAACCGAAGAAGAGAAAGAATCCCAAAACTAGGGTGGTAGGTTCGGCCGAAAGATTCAGTAGGCAAGAAGGGAGTTGGCCGAAACTTGTAAAAAGAATAGAGAAGAAGAGAGGTTTCGGCATATGTTGGTGAAAAGAAGGAAGAAAGGAAATGGTCAATAGCAAGAGAAGAACAGCAGGAACCAAACAAAAAGGATGCACGAGTGGTATTGCAATTTCGGCCTCAGAGAGAAAAGGAAGAAAACAATAATTGTGAGTCCTAAAATCAGTGACAAAACTGATCAAAATGAGGAAAACTCCTCAGCAAGGAAATTCGGCACACCCAAAAAGTGTTCAAAATCGAACAAAAGCAGAGAAAACACTCAGAAACCCCCTCCTAGCCGAATTTGCATGCTCCAGACTCCTTGTTCGGCTACAACACACCAACTTTGAATTTCCTTGATTTTCTCCACAATTTGCTCCTACAATCTCTCTGTGACCAATTCAAACACCTTAACAGTAGTGTTTCAGTCCAACTCTTCCACCTTCCCAGCTTAAGCAGCAAAATAAACTCTCCAATGCTTAACCTAGGATTTGAACCTCAGACATCATAGATACCCAACATGCCACTTGCCACTAGGCCACAAGCCCTTTTTGTGTCACACTCTATCTTCAATTAATTAACAGGTCTAAAGGCCAAAGTCTAGGTTCCTTTAATAGAAAAACCAAAATAAATTGCAAGAGCTAAGACTTGAACCCAGGCTCGCTTGCAACCTTAATGACGCCACAACCATTAGACCACATGCTTCCTTGCGTCATTTTTTTAACAAATAATTTAAAAGGCCTACATCCAAACATCCAGGGTTTTATCCACTTAAAACCAAAATTTTTGCTAAAGCCCAGGTTTGAACCCAGGACTTCTCAGACACTCCCAAACACACCCAAATCACTTAACCACTGAAGGAGACAAGTATTTGTGTCATTTCGTAGCTCACATAAACTTTTATGCATAGTTTCCTAACCGTTCCCTTGCTCCAGGCCCAATACTTCTAGGCCCAAATTCTGGGGTGTTACAACAATGACCAAATTTTTTAAAAAAAAATGGTGACCAAAATAGGAATGATCTAATTTTGGAGTGACTAACGGGGTAGTTTACCCTAAAATTTATGTTTACAATAAAATTTGTCATTATTTAATAAATTTTTATAATTTTAATAATATTTTATATTTTAATTTTTTATATTTTTAAAATGTTAGCTCGATCAATCAATAGAAATATCCGAGAGAGTGGTGAATTGACCTTTTAAAAATTAGTTGAAGCAAGATAAGAAAAAAAGAAACAATGAACACAAGAATTTAGAGTTGTCCAACCCCAATTGCCTACTCCACTACCTTAGCTTTCCACCACTAAGGATTTTACCAAAATCATTAAATTGATTTAACCTTTGAGGATAATGTTTAATCTTACAACTCCTTTAAGATTTCTACCTAAATCTTAGGACTTAAACTCTCTGAAAATAGTAAACAAATGAGCAAATAACAAAACAATATCTAAAAGATTAGGATGTTTTCCAATTAAGCACTCACATAATAAAAACACTTTAGCCGAAAAAAATACAATGAATGCTCACAAGTGTTTACAAGAAAAGATGAAGAATTTTAAGCACAAAGTGATTGGTGATGAAGTTTTGATGCATCTTGAAGTTCTTGATCTTTTGTAATTTCTTTTTTTATTGAAGAGGTTTTGGAAGCTAGTATTCATACTTTCTAATTGATTTCCAACCATTACGGTTGGTGGGAAATCGAATAGAGTTGTTGGAGATGTAAGAACCAGTCCATTAATGTCTTCTACAACAACAAGTATCGATACCTTTGAAGGGTATCGATACTTTGGACATTTAATTTCTATATTTAGTTACTGTTAAAGCCCATAGTGTAACACCCCAAACCCAGCCTAGAAGTTAGGCCTAAATCTGGCGTGCCACATTGAAGTGTTTTTCAAAAACCATGTTTTCATTGAAAACCCTTCTTAATTAAATTTGTTGCCATTTAAAACCTCAGATTTTGTTTGCTTGTTTTTAAAATGTGGTTTATTAAAAGTCATTCTTTTTTGAAACGCTATTACCTTTAACACTGCGGAAGCTTAATTTAAAATAGTTGATTTGCAAAAATGTGATGTTTAAAGATTAAGTCGTGAAAGCGTAGTGTTTTGAAAACATGTATTGTTTTGGAAAACCGCGATCTACTTTTAATAGATAGAAACGTAATAAACTACAAATCCCAAATTAAAACCAAAAATTAAAAGAGGCCTTATTACAACCCAATAAGAAAGTGGTTTAAGTAAAGTAAAATAGAATACTAAAATTCAAAGCAGCTCGTAGTGTGGCCACCTTCGAGTACTCCGTCGAACCGCTTACTGAGGATTACATGAAAAATTAAAAAGAGGGGGCGAGTTTACGAAAACTCAGTATGTACAACCCTCATCGATCATAAAGCATGCATCAAATCAATCCAGGCCTAAGCCCATTACAGTAATCAATGTTGGCCTAAGCCTAACACAGTAACAGTGGCGTTTGGGCCTTAGCCCATAATAGCCTCAATTGGGCCTTAGCCCAATACAGTAACGGTGGCATTTGGGCCTTAGCCCATAATAGCCTCATTTGGGCCTTAGCCCATATCAAATATCACAGAACACATCTATTTGGGCCTAAGCCCATCTCAATAACAGAACAAGTGTATGCAATGCATTAATGCCCATACCAACCCGGCACTCCGTCTCCTGTCCAACCCTGCACTCCTGTGGGGATTTAATCAACCCACCCATCCCTACACTCCTTATGTAGCACCGATTGCAGCACTAACCAATGTTGCAGCAGAGCTGCCAATCACATAATCGGCTTAAAGCCATCGATGGATCCACAGTCGTCAAGCGACCATGCGACCCTAACAGAATTTCCTCCGTAAAAATCATCCCATCCCCCATGCAGTATAACATCACATGAATGCAGACATACTATAAATAACATACAATAACAATCATACATGTAGGGGCGTTTTAGTCATTTTGCCCTTCAGGGGCATAACGGTCATTTTACCCTCTAGGGGTATTTCGATCATTTTACCCTCTAGGGGTACTTTGGTAAATTTACCCTTCGAGGGTGTTTCGGTAATTTTACCCTTCATGGGTATTTCGATAATTTTACCCTTCGAGGGTATTTCGGTAATTTTACCCTTTGAGGGTATTTCGGTAATTTTATGACCTTCCCGAAGGTCTACAGTCGCCTCGAGCGACACGGATAGCATATATGGTCATAACGGTGTAAATGGGCCTAAGGCTCATTACTCGACCCAAGTGGGCCCACACACACTCGTGTGGCCCATTTAGCCCAGAACTACCTTTGGCCATGTGATCGTCTTGGCCGGCTCATTATTTCCTATCTATCCACACAATTTACTCGCATAGGGCCCACGACCCATTGGTCCCACTCGGCCCATTCCGATCCATTTGGCCCCAAAAATGGCCTAAGCCCATGAGAACGCTCATGGTGGCGTCAACCACCTTATGCCCATATTCGTGGGCTCGGTCCACCACACGTGCGATTGCATGCTCGTGTGGCATCATTCGCCGGTACTTTGGCTTTTCGGCTTTTTGCCAATCTACGATCAGAAGGAGTGGTGTGTGTACACACCTTGTTTACGAACGTACTTTTAACCCACTCGCACGGACCCTATAATCCAAACGTCGTTTAAGGTTAATTTCATTCCATTACTAAACCCAGAACGTAAACCTTCCTCGCCTTGCTTGAATGAGAGTCCTTGAATCTCCTAAATCCACTGACCACAATCGGTTACCCTCCTTAGTCAAATATATATAATATCACAAATGCTATTAACAAAATTGCTTACGAGAATATGGCTTCAAGTTCAATCCATAAGTCATGAAATATTCGGCCCAACAATACTTACCTCCCAGAATCGGTTGATTGCCGAAAGAGGAGAGGTTCGGCTTAGGAGAAAATTTGAAAGAAAACAAGGTAGAGTCCTTACACTATTCGGCTAAACAAGAAAAGGTAGGAGAGATAACTCATAATTGAGTGATTTGGTAGGGATTGAAACAGGAAAGAAAGAAAGATACTTGGGCAAAACAACACAAGGCTTCGATATTTTGACAATTAAAGGTTTCGGCACATTTACTGAACAGTTGCAAAACAATAGAATCTCAAATGGTTACATGCAATTTCGGCACTTGAGGGAAAATAGAGGAAAGGAGATTAGGAACTCAGAAATTCAGAAATAAAGAAAATAACCAAAAATGAAAAGAGAACCCACTTAGCCGAATTCCTATGTTTTTCCCCTTACCAAAAACGACACTAAGTCAAAATCGAATAGGCACCTATAGACTCCTAAATTCGGCCAACTCCACCCCTTATCAAACTCCACGATTTTCTCCACAAAAAACTCCTCCATATCCACTCTTTAAATCCCTTAATTGACTCATTCAAACTCTCCAACACAGAGTTCGAATCCAACACCAACTTTTGCCCACTCATGAGCAAAATAAATAATCTCTTTTTGCATGCTGTGAGACTTGAACCTCTGACCTCCTTGCCATACCTGTGACACCACAACCACTCCACCACAGGCTCCCTTATGTCTCCTTTTTAATCAAAAATACTTATAAGGTTTAATACCAGGAGTCAGGGTTCCCCTAATGCTAAAAATAAAAATTTTCCAAATGACATGGCTTGAACCTAGGACTTCCTAGAAGCCCCCTAACCTTCCAAAATCACTCACCTAATAGATCCAACTTGCATTAGTGTCGTTCTCTTGTTCTCAAAAGTTTTAAACGCTCCTATGCCCAAGGCCCAATAGGCCCAATTCTACTAGGCCGAAATTCAGGGCGTTACAATTGTACCCTCTTAAAGAAATTTCGTCTTCGAAATTTCCAACTATCTAATGGCCGCACAACACCGGTTACACCACTACGCTTTTGCTGCGCACTCTAGTCCTAATTTCAAATTAGGTAAATAGTACAGTATGGGTAATGTACGTACCAATATTTACATCTGGGGCATCTCCATCTTCTCAATGACGTGCTGCATAAACCAAAGCTGGCTACCTCACCTCCGCATGACTAGCACCTCTACCTGGAGCTCCACGGCCCAAACCGTTTCCACCCCTAGCCTGTCCACGGCCTCTAGGCGACTGCTGCCCACCCCTAGGTGGCTGTACATTCCCCCTACCGAAGGCCTGCCTCTGATCTGGTCTTCTGGGACACTCTCTGAGACGATGTTCCATGGAACCACAACTCAGACAAGCTCCCGCCCTCCTCCAGTGTAACACCCCTTACCCGTATCAAATCGAAACCGAGTTTGAGGCATTACCTAACTAATCTTGCTTAAACATCTCGAATAGGGTTGTAAAATTTCGTTTAAACCCATCACTTGCACATAGTAGGCCTAAGAGGCCCTAAACATACCTCTGAGAGGTATCAGAACTATTCCAGGAACTTTCGCGAACTTGGAAAACTTTTCTTCAAAACAGGGGCCACACGCCCGTGTTGGTCTAGGGACACGCCCGTGTTCCCCAAAGGCATGCCCGTGTCTTCCACCCGTGGCCGATCCTGACTATGACGTCATAATCTCACTAAGGTCACACGGCCAAGGCACACGCTCGTGTGTCAAATTAAATTCCACATTTAAGGTGCAGACTTCACACGGCCTGGGCACACGCCCAGGTCCTAGGCCGTGTCTCCCACACGGCTGAGACACACGGTCGTGTCTCTGCCTGTGGAGCATACTGACTTGCAAACCTAGCATGCAAGGGGGCACACGGTCGATCCACACGCCCATAGGGCTGACCGTGTGTCACACACGGCATAGACACACGCCCGTGTGTCTACCCGTGTGGACAATTAGATGGGTATCTACCAAGCCCTTTGCCACCCTACATTGCACACATACAAACACCAATTCAATTCAACATAATTCATAACCCAAAGGCATATCTAAGTACTCAATTCAACATCCATACACAAGGGCATACACTTCAAGAAAATCACTTTCATTTAGCATAGGAGTTTGCCAAGTATCGGCCTAACTTAATAGACCATTACAAAAAGACTTTAATGCCTTACAAAGCCAACACTTTGGCCAACAATTACGACCTAACAAAATACTCGAGTCCTATACATGCCATACTCAAAATAAGTCTAAATTGTTATACCAAAGTGATGTCGATAGTGTGATCTCCAAACTCCTACGTCCTCGTTCCTCGAGTTATCTTGGCAATACTACAAGGAAAAAGGGCAATGAAAGGGGTAAGCACAAAGCTTAGTAAGTTTGCATGGAAATAAATAGCAACAATAAGCTCATAATTTAATCTATCCATGGCATTAAATAACCATACACGTATCATAGGCTTCTTGCCATACTTACTTACAATTGCCCTTATTTAGCACATACCGTGCCACACATCGTAGTCGTTTCTTTGTGACTCATTCACGAGTACCTGTACTCATTCATTTACATGACTTTAGTACAAATCTCATTTCTATTTCTAAACACATCTACTTATCCCATTAATCACTAGGGATAGTCAAAGACGCATATTCAACATCATTACTGTAGATATGAAGCCAATGCCACATCCCCGAGGTGGTCTTACATGGAGTCACCTCTAAATGCCAATGCCATATCTCGGATAAGGTCTTATATGGACTTTCTCATCAAATATCGTGCCATATCCCGGATATGGTCTTATATGACTCTTATATTCATTACCGAAGCCATATCTCAGATATGGTCTTATACGGGATCTCAACTCGGTGCCGAGGCCATGTCCCGGACATGGTCTTATACGGGAACTTATCTATTTCATATCTCGTTGGTAGCCTTTTCACATTCATTATAGTCTACTAGGACTTCAACATCATATTCAACATCAATCACTCAATTTAGTAGAGTATCATGCATCAATATGATACCAAGCATTCTCAAATATGCTAACATGAATGTTGCATTAATCACATACAAAATTACCTCGTTTTCAAAATGAGCCAACTCGTCGGTTTAGTCTAAGACTTTATTCTTTCCCCGATCGAGGCGGATTCTCGATTCTTCTTGCTATATAATAGCAATTTAGATCATTTTAATCACCACATTAATAAAAGCATTTCAATAATCATGCTTACGCAAAATTACTATTTTGCCCCCTAGACTTTGGCAAAATGACCATTTTGCCCTTAGGCTCGGAAATAAATTCTAATCACATTTCTACCTTCAACAAGCCTAGGTGAACATTTAATACTCCTATAGCTATCATCAAAACTCAACATTTCACATAATTACTACAAATTTGTAACCTTTTCATCAAGGTCCAATTAGGTGTTTTCAAGACAACACCTTTCACAAAAGTTGTTCATCTAACAACCAAGACTCAATTTCTTCCATAAAAATGTAGCAAATAAAAATGATAGCTCTCATGGAAAAACTCTAAACTTTTCACCATATTGCGCAACAGTCCCCTCATTTGAAAGCCTAAGCTTTAGGGGTCTCAAAAGTACAACTATTTTCAAGAAAAAGATCACTAGAACACTTACTTGTGAAGAGAAGAGTGTGCTGAAATTTTTGAAGCTTTCAACCCCTATTTGGCTGCCAATTTTCAGTGGGAGAGATGGGCAAGAAAGATGGATATCATCTTTTCTTTATTCTAATAATAATCTATCAATTAAGTGCACCTAATCACCAACATTGACCAACTTGGTCAATCCTTGTCCCCTATGGCCGACCAAGCATATATTGGGGTCTAATTGCCTTTTAAAGACCTCCAATTATCAATCTATGGCTATTTGGTACCTTTACCTTATAGAATGGAACTTTCGCACTTTATGCGATTTAGTCCTTTTTTTCGATTAAACATGAAATCGCTAAAATTAAAGTTCTAAAATTCTCATGTACTTATACAATCATACTCTGACTCATAATATGACATGAAAATAAATTTCTCTAATCTCATATTAGTGATCCCGAGATCACTGTTTTGACTAGCCCCTAAATCGGGCTGTTATAATTCTCCCCCTTAAGGATTTTCGACCCCGAAAATCATACCGGTAAAGAGGTTGGGATATTGGTTTCTCATCGTTTCCTCGGGCTCCCATGTAGCCTTTTCTATTCCGTGCCTTTTCCATAGAACTTTCACTAGGTCTATGCTTTTGTTTCTTAACTTCTTGACCTCTCGCGCCAAGTTCTTAACCGGCTCTTCACCATAAGTCAAGTTCGGTTGTATCTCTACCTCTGTCGGCACTATGACATGAGAAGGGTCTGAACGGTGTCGGCACAACATGGATACGTGAAAGACATGATGAATCTTTTCTAGCTCAGGTGGTAAGGCCAACCGATAAGCTATCGGTCCTATCCTCTCAGTAACTTCATAAGGTCTGATAAAACGCAGACTCAATTTTCCCTTCCAGCCAAATCTAAGGACTTTTCTCCAAGAAGATACTTTCAAGAACACTTTATCACCGACTTTGAATTCAATCTCCTTCCTTTTCAAATCCGAATAGGACTTTTGTCTATCTGAGGTGACTTTTAGACAATCTCGTATCAATTTCACTTTCTCTTCAGTCTCTCTAACCAGGTCAACCCCATGAATATGTTTCTCTCTGAGTTCTGACCAAAACAAGGGCGTTCGGCACCTACGCCCATATAATGCCTCATAAGGCGGCATTTTCAAACTTGACTGAAAACTATTGTTGTAGGAGAATTCCACCAACGGTAAGTATTTCTCCGAATTACCTTGGAATTCTAAAACACAACATCGAAGCATGTCTTCGAGTATCTAAATCACTCTTTCCGACTGCCCGTCTGTCTGTGGATGGAAGGTTGTACTGAAACTCAATTTCGTGCCCAAGGCCTCTTGCAACTTTTTCCAAAACTGTGACGTAAATCTCGAATCTCTATCTGAAATGATCGACAACGGTACACCATGAAGTCTTACTATCTCTGACATGTACAAGTTCGCTAATTTATCAAGCGAATAATTGACTCGCACTGGTATGAAATGGGCTGACTTGGTGAGTATATCAACCACAACCCACACCGCGTCTTTTTTCTTTGGAGTCAATGATAAGCCTGTCACGAAGTCCATGGTAATACGGTCTCATTTCCACTCGGGAACCATAATGGGCTATAGCAAACCCAAAGGTACTTGATGTTTAGCTTTCACTTGCTGACAAATTAGACATCTCAACACAAACTCAGAAATGTCTTTCTTCATACCAGGCCACCAATACCATTTCCTCAAATCATTGTACATCTTCGTGCTGCCTGGGTGCACATTCAAACATCCGCTATGTGCTTCATGCAATATCTTACGAATAAGCTCATCATTTCTGGGTACACAGACCCTATCTCGAAATGTCAGACATCCATCAAGATTTACTCGAAAGTCTGATTCAACATTCGACTCACATAAAACTCTCTTGGCTTGCAAACTGTTATCATCTTTCTGAGCTTCACAAATCTCTTGGAGAAATAATGGTTTAGCCCTCAACTCGGCTAAAATGGAACCATCATCCAACAAAGCCATCGGAGTACTCATGGCTCTTAGTGCAAACAATGATTTTCTGCTCAAGGCATCGGCGACTACGTTCCCCTTCCCCGGATGGTAGTCAATCACCAATTCATAATCCTTAATCAGCTCTAACCACCTACGTTGCCTCAAATTCAATTCCTTTTGAGTCGTCAAATATTTTAGGCTCTTGTGGTCGGTGAAAATCCGACACCTTTCACCATATAAATGATGCCTTTAAATTTTTAACGTAAACACAATTGCGGCCAACTCTAAATAATGAGTCGGGTAATTCTTCTCGTGCGGCTTCAATTGCCTTGAGGCTTATACAATCACTTTACCCTCTTGCATAAGTACACAACCCAATCCGTTCAGGGATGCATCACTGTATACCACAAATTCTCTCCCTGATTCAGGTTACACCAAAACCAGAGCCCCAGTCAATAGCGTCTTCAGTTTCTCAAAACTCTGTTGACAGTTCACTGTCCAATCAAACTTCACATCTTTTTGCAAAAGTCTCGTCATTGGGGTAGCTATCATGGAAAACCCCTTGAAAAAAATGCCTATAATAGCCGGCTAGGCCTAGAAAACTCCTTACGTCGGTTATGCTCCTCGGTGGTTTCCAATCAACAATTGCTGAAATCTTACTCGGGTCGACTCTAATCCCGTCTCCCGAGATAATGTGCCCCAAAAATCCCACTTCCGTGAGCAAAAATTCACTCTTACTGAATTTGGCATACAACTGTCTTTCTCTTAAAACTTGTAAAACCATCCTTAAATGCTCGGCAGGATCATTCTCATCTCAAGAGTAGATTAGTATGTCGTCGATGAACACCACGACAAATTTATCCAAGTATGGCCGAAAAATGCGATTCATCAAATCATTAAGATCGCAGGGGCATTTGTCAGACCAAAAGGCATGACCAAAAAATCATAGTGGCCATATCTAGTCCTAAATGCGGTTTTCGGTACATCGGAGTCCTTGACTCTCAACTGATAATACCCGGACCTCAAATCTATCTTGGAAAATACCGTGGCTCTCTTCAATTGATCGAATAGATCATCGATCCTCGGCAACGGGTACTTGTTCATCACAGCTTGTTGAGTTACCGATAATCTATGCATAGTCTCATTGAACCATCTTTCTTCTTCACGAATAAAATGGGAGCACCCCATGGAGAAAAACTCGGCCTTGCAAAACCTTTATCCGTTAGCTCTTCCAACTGTGCTTTTAGCTCTTTTAGCTAGGTAGGAGCCATTCTATAGGGAGCAATAGAAATAGGGGCAGTACCCGGAGCTAACTCGATTCCAAATTCAATCTCTCTAACCGGAGGTAGCCCTGGCAACTCTTCTGGGAAAACATCTAGGTACTCGCATACTATGGGTACTGACTCCATTTTCAAATCAGTCTTTTTAGTGTTCAACACAAAGGCAAGATAGGCCTTGTACCCCTTCCTTAAATATCTCTGAGTCGTCAGGGTTGATATCACTACTGGTGATCTATCTTGCTTATCTGATTCAACACGAATAAAATCCCCATTTTCACTTTTCAACTCAATATGCTTCTCCCCACAATTCACAATTACCCCATGAGTAACTAACCAATCCATCCCAAGGATGACATCAAACTCATCAAATGGAAAAAGCATAAGATCAACCAGGAAATAATTACCTTTAATCATCAAAGGGCAACCTTTGCAAAATCTATCAACCAACACATACTTTCCTAGAGGATTGGACACTCTTATGATTGATTCGGTAGGCTCTATAGGCATGCTCATGCTAGAGACTAATTTTATGCATATGTATGAATGGGTAGATCCAGGATCAACTAAAGCTATAACATGAGTTTTATGGAGAGAAAAGGTACCCGTGATTACGTCAGGGGAAGATGCCTTTTCACGAACACGAAAGGCATATGTTCTCGCCGGTGCTCTACCCTCGACTCTTGCAGCTTGCTCTCTAGATGGATTCTTGCTACCCATCTCATTTCCTTGGTTTCTCTGTTGTCTTCCTCTAGCAGTACTTCTCGGTCTTGTATTCTGAGACTTCTCTTTCTCACCCTCCTCGAGGGCAATCTCTGATGAAGTGGTCTAAGGACCCACATCTGACACAAGCTTTGTAATTGGCTCGACACTCACAAGAATGACGCCTGCCACACTAAGGGCATTCCGGTCTACTCGATCGAACATTGCCCACACTAGCAACAGACGTGGTCTGCCCTTTAGACCCCGAAAATTGCTTGCCCTTACTTCGGGTTGAAAACCCAACTGAGGTGACTGATCGAGCGGAAAAATCCCTCGATTTCTTAGATGAGGATTGGTAGGACTTATTCAACTGCCTCTTCCTCGAGTCACGAGACTCATTCTCAGCTCTTCTCTTCTCCTTAGCCAACTCTTCGGCTTTACAAGCTCTATCTACCAACACTACAAACTCTTTTAGTTCAAGGACTCCAACATATAAATGGATATCCTAATTCAGCCTGTCCTAGAATCTCTTGCACATTACGGCCTCAGTAGACATGCACTCCCGGGCATACTTGCTAAGCCTTACGAACTCCCGTTCGTAATCAGTTACTGACATACGGCCTTGCTTCAATTCCAAGAACTCCTTCCTCTTATGGTCAATGAACCTATAGCTGATGTACTTCTTCCGGTATTCCTCTTGGAAGAATTCCCAGCTAACTCTCTCCCTTGGTACCACTGACACAAGGGTGTTCCACCACCGATAGGCTGAATCTCTCAAAAGAGATACCGCACACTTTAAACACTCCTCAGGCGTGCAGAATAACTCATCGAAAACCCTGATGGTATCCTCGAGCAAGAATTCCGCCCTCTCTGAATCATCATCCTTACTGGCCCAAAATTCCTCGGCTCCTTGCTTCCGGATCTTATCGACCGGAGGCCTTTCTCTTCTCACTACCTCAACCACTTGAGGTGCTACTGGAGCGGGTTGAGGAATTGGTGGAGGTGGAGGGGGTTGAGCATTAGGATTTGCTCGGGTATACTCAGTATACAAGTTGCTCATCATGTGGAGAAAGGCTTCTCGAGCCTCTTCCCCCTGACCCAAAGTCTCTGGTCTACTATTAGCTGGTGCACTCCCTTGAGTAAGAGCCAGCGCATTACTCGCAGCATCATTGGCTGCAGCTTGGTCTGGATCAGAATCCATTTAATACATAAAACACGAGTTTTAAACGTCAGGAGTCATCACACTATCATTACTCAGACACTCATACATATGGCATGTATAGCTAGAATCATACTTACGCTATGTTAGTCCTAGAATCAGCTAAACCGTAGCTCTGATACTAATAAATGTAACACCCCTTACCCGTATCCAACCGGAACCGGGTTTGAGGCATTACGTAACTAATCTTGCTTAAACGTCTCGAATAGGGTTATAAAATTTCGTTTAAACCCATCACTTGCACATACTCGGCCTAAGAGGCCCTAAACATACCTCTGAGAGGTATCAAAACTATTTTGGGAACTTTCGCGAACTTGGAAAACTTTTCTTCAAAATAGGGGCCACATGTCCGTGTTGGTCTAGGGACACGCCCGTGTTCCCCTAAGGCATTCCCGTGTCTTCCACCCGTGGCTGATCATGACTATGACATCATCAACTCACTAAGGTCACACAGCCAAGGCACACGCCCGTGTCCTTAGCCCGTGTGTTGAATTAAATTCCATATTTAAGGTACAGACTTCACACGGCCTGGGCACACGCCCAGGTCTTAGGCCGTGTCTCCCACACGGCTGAGACACACGACCGTGTCTCTGCCCGTAGAGCATACTGACTTGCAAACCTAGCATGGAAGGGGGCACACGGTCGATCCACACGCCCATAGGGCTGACCGTGTGTCACACATGGCATAGACACACGCCCGTGTGTCTACCCGTGTGGACAATTAGATTGCTATCTACAAAGCCCTTTGCCACCCTACATTGCACGCATACAAACACCAATTCAATTCAACATAATACATAACCCAAACGCATATCTAAGTACTCAATTCAACATCCATACACAAGGGCATACACTTCAAGAAAATCACTTTCATTAAGCATAGGAGTTTGCCAAGTATCGGCCTAACGTAATAGACCATTACAAAAAGACTTTAATGCCTTACAAAGCCAACACTTTGGCCAACAATTACGACCTAACAAAATACTCAAGTCCTATACATGCCATACTCAAAATAAGTCTAAATTGTTATACCAAAGTGATGTCGATAGTGTGATCTCTGAACTCCTACGTCCTCGTTCCTCGAGTTATCTTGGCAATACTACAAGGAAAAAGGGCAATGAACGGGGTAAACACAAAGCTTAGTAAGTTTGCATGGAAACAAATAGCAACAATAAGCTCATAATTTAATCCATCCATGGCATTAAATAACCATACACGAGTCATAGGCTTCTTTCCATACTTACTTACAATTGCCCTTATTTAGCACATACCGTGCCACACATCTTAGTCGTTTCTTCGTGACTCATTCACGAGTACCTATACTCATTAATTTACATGACTTTAGTACAAATCTCATTTCTATTTCTAAACTCATCTACTTATCCCATTAATCACTAGGGATAGTCAAAGACGCATATTCAACGTCATTACTGTAGATACGAAGCCAATGCCATATCCCCGAGGTGGTCTTACATGGAGTCACCTCTAAATGCCAATGCTATATCCCGGATAAGGTCTTATATGGACTTTCTCATCAAATATCGATGCCATATCCCAGATACGGTCTTATATGATTATCATATTCATTACCGAAGCCATATCCTGGATATGGTCTTATACGAGATCTCAACTGGGTGCGAGGCCATGTCCTGGACATGGTCTTATACGGGACCTTATCTATTTCATATCTCAATGATAGCCTTTTCACATTCATTATAGTCCACTAGGACTTCAACATCATATTCAACATCAATCACTCAATTTAGTAGAGTATCATGCATCAATATGATACCAAGCATTCTCAAATATGCTAACATGAATGTTGCATTAATCACATACAAACTTACCTTGTTTTCAAAATGAGCCAACTCGTCGGTTTAGTCCAAGACTTTGTTCTTTCCCCGATCGAGGCGGATTCTGGGTTTTTCTTGCTCTATAATAGCAATTTAGCTCATTTTAATCACCACATTAATAAAAGAATTTCAATAATCATGCTTAGGCAAAATTACTATTTTGCCCCTAGACTTTGGCAAAATGACCATTTTGCCCATAGGCTCGAAAATAAATTCTAATCACATTTCTACCTTCAACAAGCCTAGGTGAACATTTAATACTCTTATAGCTATCATCAAAACTCAACATTTCACATAATTACTACAAATTTGTAACCTTTTCATCAAGGTCCAATTAGGTGTTTTCAAGACAACACCTTTCACAAAAGTTGTTCATCTAACAACCAAGACTCAATTTATTCCATAAAAATGCAGCAAATAACAATGATAGCTCTCATGGAAAAACTCTAAACTTTTCACCATATTTCACAATATTCCCCTCATTTGAAAGCCTAAGCTTTAGGGGTCTCAAAAGTACAACTATTTTAAGAAAAGATCACTAGAACACTTACTTGTGAAGAGAAGAGTGTGTTGAAATTTTTGAAGCTTTCAACCCCTATTTGGATACCAATTTTCGGTGGGAGAGAATAGCAAGAAAGATGGATATCATCTTTTCTTTATTCTAATATTAATCTATCAATTAAGTCTACCTACTCACCAACTTTGACCAACTTGGTCAATCCTTGCCCCCTATGGCCGGCCAAGCATATATTGGGGTCTAATTGCCTTTTAAAGACCTCCAATTATCAATCTATGGCTATTTGGTACCTTTAGCTTATAGAATGGGACTTTTATACTTTATGCGATTTAGTCCTTTTTCGCGATTAAACATGAAATCGCTAAAGGTAAAGTACCAAAATTCTCATGTACTTATACAATCATACTCTGACTCGTAATATGACATGAAAATAAATTTCTCTACTCTCAAATTAGTGATCCCGAGATTATTGTTCTGTTTAGCCCCTAAATCGGGCTGTTACATTCAGCACTCGCCCACATGACCTTTTCCACAAATAACACAAGGTGGTAACCCAGTAGCAGCAACAGGGGCCACAGCTCTGACTAGTCCATCCACTCTGGCCCTTCTCTTAAGTCTTTGATCAAAATTGGAATGCTCAGAATCCCTCTTGTTTCTACCCCTTTCTCTTTCTCAGTTTAGGCGCTCAGAGTGCTTCACATCTTCAGCGATCTTAGCTTTATCTACTAACGCGGCAAAGTCCCGCTCCCTCTGTGGAGCTATCAACACTCGAAGACTGTCCCTGAGGTCGTCCTTAAACCGAACACAACGTTCGTACTCCGTTGCCACAATTCCTTGAGCATACCGGCTAAGTCACAAAAATTCTACCTCGTACTCAGCCACAGACTTGTCACCCTAAACCAGATTCAGAAATTCCTTCCTACGAGCGTCGACATAGCTAGCGCCCACATACTTTCCCTGAAATGTGGACTTGAAGAATTCCCAGGTCAATCGGTCAAATGGGGTACCCTCTTTTACCGTAAGCCATCATTGGTAGGCTTCATCCCTCAGCCAGGACATGGTACCCTTCAACTTTTGTTCAGGCGTGCAGTCGAGGTCATCCATAATTCTTTTGGTGGCCTCCAACAAGTACTTCGCCCCACTTGGGGCCACCCCAGAAACTCCCCTGAAGATCTCTGCTCCATTTGACCAGAGTCGTTTCGTAAACGACCCACGGCCTCTAATAACGGTATTAGGCCTAACAGATCCAGTAACTGTTTCCAAAATACGAAGCATCGCCTGGAACAGTGCGTCATCCCCAGTAGCTCGATCATACGACCCTGTCTCGATTATTGGTGAAGACGGAGCCTCTCTCGCTTCAACGTTGGGCATATGGCCTGATGCCGAAGATCCAGCCCTAGCACTTCTACGGCCTCTACCGTGGCCTCTTGCACCTGTTCTAGTGCTCATTATCGCTTTACGTATTATCTGAATTAGAAATTTTATAAATTTAGCTCATAGTTCCAATAATTAAACAAATGTTTTATGGAAGTATTAGTTAAGAGTTGTTTTCGCAATCGCAAGCTCACTACAGTTTTAGTCTCCTACAGGCTTCAGTTTTACTCTAGCTAAGAGTCTCTATATAGTCTATCATCTAAAGTAAGCCTAGTAACTATCTATAGTATATCAATTTAAAACAGATTTTAGTATCAGGAGAACTTACTTGGTTCAACGTCGAAGACTCGGTGTGCCACACTTTTCAGAGGAAATATTTCAAACCCTTCACATATTGAGAAACAACCTATTGAAATCCAAGATTTGAAAACCCATTCCACAGCCGAGTTTTGCAACCTGGCTCAGATACCACTAAATGTAACACCCCAAACCTGGCCTAGAAGTTAGGCCCGAATCCGGCGTGCCACATTGAAGTGTTTTTCGAAAACCATGTTTTCATTAAAAACCCTTCTTAATTAAAACTTGTTGCCATTTAAAACCTTAGATTTTGTTTGCTTGTTTTTAAAACGTGGTTTATTAAAAGTCATTCTTTTGTGAACTTTAAAACCTTACTCGTTGCGGAAGCTTAATTTAAAATAGTTGATTTGCGAAAACGTGATGTTTAAAGATTAAGTCGTGAAAGCGTAGTGTTTTGAAAACACGTATTAATTTTGGAAAATCGCGATCTACTTTTAACAGATAGAAACGTAATAAACTACAAATCCCAAATTAAAACCAAAAATTGAAAGACGCCTTATTACAACCAAATAAGAAAATGGTTTAAGAAAAGTAAAATAGAATACTAAAATTCAAAGCTGCTCGTAGTGTGGCCACCTCATAGTACTCCAGTACGTCGAACCGCTTACTGAGGATTACCTAAAAAATTAAAAAGAGGGGGTGAGTTTACAAAAACTCAGTGTGTACAACCCTCATCGATCATAAAGCATGCATCAAATCAATCCGGGCCTAAGCCCATTACAGTAATCAATGTGGGCCTAAGCCCAACACAGTAACAGTGGCGTTTGGGACTTAGCCCATAATAGCCTTAGTTGGGCCTTAGCCCATAATAGCCTCATTTGGGCCTTAGCCCATAGCAAATATCACAGGTCACATCTATCTGGGCCTAAGCCCATCTCAATAACAGAACAAGTGTATGCAATGCATTAATACCCATACAAACCCTGCACTCCGTCTCCTGTCCAACCCTGCACTCTTGTAGGGATTTAATGGACCCACCCATCCCTACACTCCTTATGTAGCACTGGTTGCGGCACTAACCAATGTTGCACCAGAGCTGCCAATCACATAATCAGCTTAAAGTAATTGGTGGATCCACAGTGGTCAAGCGACCATGCGACCTTAACAGAACTTCCTCCGTATAAATCATCCCATCCCCCATGCAGTATAACATCACATGAATGCAGACATACTATAAATAACATGAAATAACAATAATATAACATGTAAGGGCATTTTAGTCATTTTTCCCTTCAGGGGCATAACGATCATTTTACCCTCTAGGGGTATTTCGGTCATTTTACCCTCTAGGGGTATTTCAGTAATTTTACCCTTTGTGGGTATTTTGGTAATTTTACGACCTTCCCGAAGGTCTACGGTCACCTTGAGTGACACAGATAGCATATATGGTCATAACAGTGTAAATGGGCCTAAGGCCCATCACTCGGTCCAAGTGGGCCCACACACACTCGTGTGGCCCATTTAGCCCAGAACTGCCTTTGCCCATGTGATCGTCATGGCCGGCTCATTATTTCCTATCTATCCACATAATTTACTCGCGTAGGGCCCACAGCCTATTGGGCCCACTCGGCCCATTCCGGTCTATTTGGGCCCAAAAATGGCCTAAGCCCATGAGAACGCTCATGGTGGCCTCAACCATCTTACGCCCATATTCGTGGGCTCGGTCCACCACACGTGTGATCACACACTCGTGTGGCATCATTCACCGGTACTTCGGGTTTTTGGCTTTTTGCCGATCTACGATCAGAAAGAGTGGTGTTTGTACACACCTTGTTTACGAACGTGCGTTTAACCCACTTGCACCGGACCTATAATCCAAACGTCGTTTAAGGTTAATTTCATTCCATTATTAAACCCAGAACGTAAACCTTCCTCGCTTTGCTTGAATGAGAGTCCTTGAATCTCCTAAATCCACTGACCACAATCGGTTACCCTCCTTAGTCAAATATCTGTAATATCACAAATTCTATTAACAAAATTTCTTACGAGAATATGGCTTCAAGTCCAATCCATAAGTCATGAAATATTTGGCCCAACAATACTTACCTTCCAGAACCGGTTGATTGCCGAAAGAGGAGAGGTTCGGCTTAGGAGAAAATTTGAAAGAAAACAAGGTAGAGTTCTTACACTATTCGGCCAAACAAGAAAAGGTAGGAGAGATAACTCACAATTGAGTGATTCGACAGGGATTGAAACAGGAAAGAAAGAAAGAGACTTGGCCAAAACAACACAAGGCTTCGATATTTTGACAATTAAAGGTTTCGGCACATTTACTGAACAGTTGCAGAATAATAGGATCTCAAATGGTTACTTGCAATTTCGGCACTAGAGGGAAAAGAGAGGAAAGGAGATTAGGAACTCAGAAATTCAGAAATAAAGAAAATGACCAAAAATGAAAAGAGAACCCACCTAGCCGAATTCCTATGTTTTTCCCCTTACCAAAACGGCACTAAGTCAAAATCGAATAGGCACCTATAGACTCCTAAATTCGGCCAACTCCACAATTTTCTCCACCAAAAACTCCTCCATACCCACTCCTTAAATCCCTCAATTGACTCATTCAAACTCTCCAACATAGAGTTCGAATCCAACACCAACTCTTGCCCACTCATGAGCAGAATAAATAATCCCTTTTTGCATGCTATGAGACTTGAACCTCTGTCCTCCTTTCCATACCTGTGACGCCACAACCAGTCCACCACAGGCTCTCTTGTGTCTCCTTTTTAATCACAAATACTAATAAGGTTTAATACCAGGAGTCAGGGTTCCCCTAATGCTAAAAATAAAAATTTTCCAAATAACATGGCTTGAACCCAGGACTTCCTAGAAGCCCCCTAACCTTCCAAAATCACTCACCTAATAGATCCAACTTGCATTAGTGCTGTTCTCTTGTTCTCAAAGGTTTTAAACACTCCCATGCCCAAGGCCCAATAGGCCCAATTCTTCTAGGCCCAAATTCAGGGTGTTACACATAGTATCAATACAATATAGGAAATATTGATACCTTGGGGAGGGTATCCATACTCGGTCAATTTCTTGTTTGATTTTCAAAACATCGAATCTCAAAACGGCATCAATACCAGAGGAGGGTATCGATAAATTTTGCAAGGTATCGATACTTTTGTGAATGTATTGATACTTTGTATTGGTGCTCAATCTTCTTTGAGAAATAGAAACTCAAATTGGTATCATTACTAGGCATGGATAATGATAATTTTTTAAGGTATCGATACTTGGTTAGAGGTATCGATACTTGGTTAGAGATATCGATACTATGGATTTTTGCTTAATTTTTCTAAAGTTTGAAGCTCAAATTGGTATCGATATCTTAGAGCGTATCGATGCTCTGACCCCTGTGAACATTTTAACTTGTTTAAAATCTTTGCAAAATTGTTTATTGTTTTGAAGAAGTTCCAAAATATTTTGTAAGTGTTTGAAAGATTAGATTTAAAATTTTATATGTGATAAATATTTTGAAACAAATTTCTACTTTGAAATTTATCAATTTTTATTTCAAAAACAAGTTTTATTAAAAAGACACTTATAAAAAGATAAGTTTAACGATCTCCCCCTTTTTGATATAACAAAACATTTTGGTAAATTTTATTTTTGATTAAGTTACTCCCCCTTTCTAAAAATCAATTTCAATTAAAGGCTCAATTTTGTGTCTGAAAGGTAATAACAAAATTGTAGGGATTGATTACCAAAAAAATTTATCTATTTAGCTTTTCTCCCCTTTTGGTTATATAAAAATAAATCAATGAAAAGCTTAAAGAGAAAGAGAATGGTTAGTCCAAAAATATAAAGCAATTAAGAACAAGGAACTAACATTGAAAATAAAACAAAAATGTACTTCAAAATACTAAATAAACACTAAAATGAAATAACCATAGGAATCTGAAAATAATTCAAACAATGCATAAGATCGAAAATGAACATGAAGATGCATGAGTGCAAAAATGAATCCTAATCATCTTAAGGTGGTTGCGATGGAGTAAACTGTGACATAAGCTAAGCCATGTGTTCCTCCAACGTAGTAATCTTAGCCCTAAGCCTCGAAATTCATCGCTCAAAGTGTTAATAGCATTAAGGAGAGTGGTAGTCTAGGTCAAAAATAGAGTGGCTGGTGGTGGAGATTGCTCGAGAGGTGGAATCGGATCACCGCCTTCAACATCTTCATCTTCCTCATTATGGGTTTCAAGTTGAGCACCCTTGACCTATGTTCCAGTGCAGGGGTCGTTAGTGTAGCCAGTATGTCATATGGCACCAAAACTTAGAGAAGTAGGACTGGCCAAAGGAGGATCGCTTCTGGTTTAAATTTTTGAGGCATTTGAAAAATGTACGAGAGGTGGGTTCCGAATGGTAAAGTGACAGAGCTAGTAAGCTCATTACCAATGACCTTGAATATGTCGTTAAACATTATTAAGGCAAGGCCAGGTCACCTATTTATTTGAAAGCAATCAAACCACCAATAATCGATGGCTCAAAGGGAGACAGGTTTGGAAATAGGATGAAAAATCCATGTAAGAATTAAGTGAAGAAAATGGTCACAAATATTGAGCTCAAAAGCATCCGAGCTTGAAATGGTTAAGGCTAGGTTTGAAGGGCCTTTTTCATTTGACTCACCATCTAGTGGTAATTTTAAAAATTCCCTAAAATTTTCTAAGGCGAGACGGGTGGGAGTGTTCATAAGGAAAGAATTTATTGCAATGACGATCTCACCTGAAGGGTCATGTTCAAGCAAAGCATTCGAATAAAATGCTTGGACAAGGTTTGAATGAGTTAGAGAACGATTTTGTCATCCCTCAAGTTTGTGGGTTTTCTATATTTTAAACCAAATGCCTGTTTTTCTTCCGTCGAAGGTAACAATTCACTTTCTTATTAATTTTCAACCCAACGTTTGTATTTTCATCCCTAGCCTTTAAAAATGAGTTTCTAACCATTGAATCGAGAGTTTTGAATAAAACATAAAAATTGCGTCATTAATGGTAGATTTTGGGATTTGGAATAAAAATGTGGTTTCAATGTGTTTTTCAATTATTTTTTATATGAACAGAAGGTTTTTAAACCAAGTTTAATGTTTCGTTAGAGATTTCTTAAGTTTTATTGAATTTTCATGAAAATTACTATAATATGTCAAAAATTTTGATACCATGAATTGGGTAGTTTTGCGTAGTTTAAAGGTTTAGAATCAGTTGTAAGTGAATAATTAGATGAATGGAATTAGTTTTAGGAAAAAAGATTAAGTATAGATCGAGATAAATGAGTTTCACATTTGCTATGTCGAAAGCTTCGATTTCAAGAGAATCTAGCTTAGGCTTGTGTTTTTGTTTGATTTAGGAGAGTCTTTGACTATGTGTTGATTGTGCTTGTTGTGTGATTTACTTGTTGAAGCTTCAAAATTGTTAAGACCTTCTACGAGTAAAGAGAAAGGTAAGGAAAAGCTTGTTTGAGCTTTCAGCAACTAGGTGAAAGCGTGAATGGTGAGTGTTTGCAATCACCGCTTGTAGTCACGATTCATTACGTTAACTGGGAATTTAGAAGTAGTCTAAACCCCTACTCTAAACTCCAAGTGTAAGCTATCTTATACCTAAGTTTAATTTTTGAAATATGTACTTGTGAAAGATGTGATGCTATAACATGTGTTATATGCTTGTGGTGACTATTGTGAAAGTGTAAATGTGGGCATGTTATACGTGTCTAAAAGTGATAATGTTGTGCTAATGATGCAAATAGACAGTGATAGTGAGCAAAAAACTGGTAAGTAAATGCGTATTATATTGTGAATATTTTGGCCTTATTACTTGATGAGACCGTTGGATATATTGTGTTGTGTTTTTGGGGCATTGAGGCCCAAGATAGTTTGGAGAGATAAGGGAATGTGAGCTAAGCTCCATTCACCGGGATATGTTGGTGTGTTGGAGAGTGTTAGCTATATGCTACGCTTTTGGGATAAGTTTGACTCTACGAGTCATTTGGTGTGTTAGAGATCTGTGTCTCCGATGTGTGAGAATAGTGCTCACTTTTATATTTCATAGCCTCAACTGCCAATTTGTCATTAAATGTGATTATGTGTAATTTTGTATATGCCTAAATAAGTATGTGATTACTCTGTGAATGAACCGATGAATAATGCATGAATAAGTATAATATGACATTAAAGTTTAAATGTTGTAATTGTGCTGTATGGTTGCTTCATTAATGCATGATGACATGTTTGCATGGTAGATATTCTGATCATTCACTGGGCTTGTTTAAGCTCACCCTTTTCTTTTTAAACCTTTGCAGACTATTAGCTGTGCGGTGTGAGTGGTGCGAAAACTTCCAAAGGATATATCCAATTAGTCTAGCATTTGAGTAGCTATTTTTCAGTTATTATTTCGAGTTGTGGGAATAAGGCAATGTGGTAGAATTATTGTATAAATGTTGCAATGATGTTTTAGATGTTTACATAACTTTAGGGCTCTTAGGATTTATGGACTCTGGGTTTGGTTTATTGATTGCCTACTCGGACACATTTATAATGTTTTGAACTGCCATTATTGTCGTTTTAACGATTGTTTGATGAGGTAATAGTTTCATGTTGAATAGATTTAAGTTAGAATGGACAAAATGCCTTAATATGTTTTAGTTGTGCTATCTGGAGCAGAGGTATCGATATTCGGGTTTTAAAATCGATACTTCTATGATATTTTGAATGTGTAGGAAGTTAGTTACGTAATTTGGTATCGATACCATATCAGGAGTATCGATACTTAGGGTAATTAAATCGATACTTTTTGAAAGGTACCGATAATTTCTTGTGTTTTAATTTTAAGTGAGAAACAGAAAGCTGTGTTGGTACAGATTTTCTAGGTAGTATCGATACCATCTATGAGAAATATCGATACCATTGCATTAGTATCGATACCTACATGATTTGTTTTTGAAAATTTGTTGAGTGGTTAAAATGCATGCTAAAATTGTGAAATAAGCTCGTTTAGTGTTTGTTTAGCTTAATTTAACGCTGGTTTGAGTATTCGTGACCTAAGAACTCTATATATGTTAAGAATAATAATGTGACATTAATCACTTGTTCGATGAAATTTTTTGGTTAGGCTGATGAAGAGGCAGTGGTGTGGCGTCCTAATATTAGGGCTTGGCGTCCAGGCCGGGTATAGGGTGTTACAAGTTCTCTCCTTGGTTTTTTGAAAACAATCATTTAAAGAATCATTTTGACCACTAGATGGGTTGGACGACGAGGCATCAGTACAAGAATGTTTTTTAACAAACATAATGTATATGTTTCAAATAATCCTAAGTAACAAGATTTAACCAAGAATGAACAAAAACAAATTAGACTTGTTGAAATAAAAAAGAGTAAATTTTTACCTTAAAATGGCTTTGAAAGGATGAAAAACTAAAGCAAAACTTGTTGAGTCCTTGGTGATATGGAAATGTAGGGTTTTTTGATAGAAGATTTTGAAGAATGGATGAAAGAAGTCACATCCCAAAATCCAAGTTAGTATAAATTGGGTTTCACATACCAGGCTCGATTCGACCAGTTTTTGGGTCTTGGTCTCGATTTTGGGCTCCCAAGACCAATTTACGATCTCAGGTCATATTTTCAAGTTCAATTACCCATTGGGCCAATTGTCTGACTTGAAAATTAATTTCCAAAAATATCATATTAATTTTAATTAATTTGATTAATTTAATTTTACTTGTTAATAATTAATTTTTCCAAAAATCACTTAGAAGTTCCGAATTAATTTTTTAAGAAAATTTCTTAATTAAATTCTTTAGTTGAACAATTCTTACGACCACCTAATTTAATTTCACAATGAATAAATTGACTCAATTAAATTATTTCCAAAGTCGTAGAATTTTCTTCTGATTCAAATGCAGTCCGATCGAGCTTTTGTTGAGCTAGCAGAGGGACCAACCAGACATATACAATCAGGATTTAGTAATTGCAATTATGTCTAGAACCATCGTTCCGATAATTTGCAATCACTTAATCATGGAGTCAGTCCATAAGAAGTACCATGATTAAAAACTCCTTATTGTATACTCTGTACGAAAACAATTCATCCAATTACTTTGTCCAATGACCTCGTCATGTATATGTTACCCTCATATGATATCATTGATTCCTTTGAGTTAAATCCATTCACTCAATACAATCTTATTTTATCTCATTGTCACCATTGTTTCTTCTTAATGATTAATATAATCACTATCAGTAAATGACTATGATAAATTTCTCGTTCGAGAACGAGCAACCCGTGGTCACATTCCATATTTATCAATCCACAAAATGCCAATTATTGTAACAACCCGATTTTGGGGCTAGTCGGAACAGTGGTCTCGGGACCACTAATCCGAGGTTGAGGAAAATTATTTTCATATTATTTTATGTGTTATAGCATAATTTTATGGATGTATGAAAATTTTGGTGCATTAATTTTGGAAATTTCATGCTTAATTGTGAAAAAGGACTAAATCGTGTTAAGTGCGAAAGTATTATTTTACAAGTCAAAGGTGTTAAATAGCTATAGAATTCTAATGGGAGGTCCTTAATGTGCAATTAGGCCTTGTTTAATGTAGTGGCCGGCCATAGGGACAAGAATTGACATGGTCAATTGGTTAGGTGGGGTTTTGGTGACTTATTGGATAAATTAAAATAAAATAAGAAGAAAGATGATAACACCTATCATCTTCTCCATTTTTCCACCAAAAATACCAGCAAAGAGGGGGTTTTGAAAGCTTGAAAATTTCAGCAACTCATCTTCTCTACAAGTAAGTGATTATGATGGTTTTACTTGATAATTTTTGTACTTTTGGAGTCCCCAAAGCTTAAGCTAGCTAATGAGGGGACTAATTTGCTAAATGGTTGAAAGTTTAGGGACTTTCCATGAGAGTGTTCATGTTGTTTTCTGAGTTTTTATGAAAGAAAACAAATGTTAGTGAGTGAAGGAACAACTTTTGTGAAAGGTGTTACCATGAAAACACCTAAATGGGACTTAGTTGTAAAGATTGTAAATGTGTAATAAATGCATGAAATAAATGGTTTTGTGAGTTGTTGTAAGAGAAATAAATGTTCAGCTAGGCTTGTTTAATGAGAAAATGTGATGAAAAATGATATACGAGCCTTGGGGCAAAATCGTATTTTTGCCATAGTATAGGGGCAAAATGGTCATTTTTGCCTAAGTAGAAAATTTGATGTATCATGAGTTTTAAAATGATTTAATGAGTGAATTTTATTATTATAGATCAAGAAGAACGCGAAAACGACCTTGACTGGGGAAAAGGCAAGGTTACGGATTAAGCCGTAGATTAACACATTTTGCATCGAGGTAAGTTTATGTGTAAACGGTACATCTTGAATACTTATGTTGTTACTTATTGGTGTATTGTATGAATGAGATCATTTATGATTGAGATGGATTGAATTCAATAGAAAATGAGTAATTCTCGTACGAACCTTGAAATATATATATAAGTGTAGAATATTATCCGTAATAATCATTGGTGGGTTGTGTGTGATACCACCATAAATATTCTTCTTGGTGGGCTGTGTGCGATACCACCTTATTACTTACTCACGATGGGCTGTGTGCGATACCATCATTTATATTATCATTTTGTGGGCTAAGTGCGATACCACCTTAAATATTCTTGTTGGTGGGCTATGTGCGATACCACCCTATCATAGATTAATGGTGGGCTGTGTGTGAAACCACCGAGTGTTTGGTATTATTCTGAATGATTCATTGAGAAATCGTTTAAGTATATGTTTCAGAAGATGTTGTGGTGATGAGTGCAGGGAATATATGCAAATAAATGAGAGCATTATAATTGTTATATGGTTGAAATGTGGTAAGAGATGAAATGAGTAAGCATGATTAATAAATGTGGATTGTACTTGCTTGGTATGAAAAGCATTGATTGATATATATATATTATGATGTTTATTGTTTACATGTAAACTTACTAAGCTTAAAGCTTACTCCCTTTCCTTTTTCCCTTATTTTATAGTATCAAAGAGCCGGTTCGGGATACGAAGTTATTTGGAAGATCACCCACACTATCAGCTCATCTCGGTATAGTTAGACATAGCATTTTTTGAATATGGCATTTATAGGGGCTAGGCTTAGTGGAAATGTTTTGTTATTTTTGCCAAGTGTGTTGGCTCCTTATAGATGAATTCTTTTGTATATGGCCATAGATAATGGCTCATTACTACTAATTTATGAAAAGATGAGGCTATTCATGAAAGTGCATGTTGCACAATTGGGTTGCTTAATGAATGGTTGAATGGATTTTTGATGTGTGAGTTAGGGTGGCAAAAAGAGCTTGGAAAATAGCCTTGTTCTTGTCCACACGGGCGTGTGTCTTGGCCGTGTGTGACACACGGTCAGTCCCACGGGTGTGTGGTTAGGCCGTGTGTCCCCTGCATGTTAATGTTGCAAGTAAGTGTCGACCACGGGCTAGACACACGGGCGTGTGCCTAGGCCGTGTGACCCTTATGAGGTTGCTGACGTCACAAATAGAATACCTAAGTTTTTACACACGGGTAAGGACACGGGCGTGTCTAGGCCGTGTGAAGCACACGGGCCAAGAACACGGGCATGTGTCCAGCCGTGTGAAAACCCCTGTGGGTTCGAAAAGGAAATAATTCCCACATGGGCTAGGGACATGGGCGTGTGTGACCACACGGCCTGTCCACACGGGCGTGTCCATTTTCACACGGGCGTGTGGCCCTGTTAAGGCAAAATTTTTCCAAGTTTATAAAAGTTTCCGGTTTGATCTCGAGGTCCTCCGTTTGCATGTTTTAGGCCTCGTATGTCCATAATAAGAACGTTAGACATGTGAATGAAAGGTTTTAAATTGGAATGAAATTTGATAGCCCAAAGTTGTATGTTCAAGCGAGATAAGTCCAGTAATGCCTTGTACCTGGTTCTGGCGTTGAATACGGGTAAGGGGTGTTACAATTATAGGATATCATTAACTCTTTAATTGAGCTATGAATTCCAATGTTGCTACTAAAGCCATGCCATACACAAGTCATGTACCCAACATACCGGCTATGGGCTCGATCATTTTTAGAGCAAAACCTTTACTTATATCAAAGCATATGAGTACTATACGCATGGTCAGTGACTAACTCAAGATTTAGGTAAATCCCACCATGAACATAACAAGTGAATTAATTCACAAACAGATTCAGAATTAATTCATCTTGGGTTGAGTCCAATGTAGCATTCTACCAATGAATACATCTATGTCTCTACCCGTGGAGCCAACTACTTCGATAGCCTAAACTAGCCATCTCCCCAATTGGAATTGTAGACTGCATAATAATCCTTTTCAGTATTTGAATCAAACTCTCACTTTGATTCTTTTACGGGATTATGGAATCATTTAGATTATCTACTGAAGTAATTTATCTTTCTCACAATGTAAACCTTCTTACAATGCCGCTTATCTTCATTTTGATCTTAGATAATCAATGAGATAATGTTTGTTTATCACAATTGCGCTATGCATGCAAAATATGAAAGACAAAAATAAAAAAGAAATAATAGTGAAATGTAAATTAACTTTATTTATTTATTCATCGTTCAAATAAATAGAAAATAGTTACATGTTTACTATAATATGAGCTCATTTCCCAACACTGGATGGCAACTTTGTGCACACTTTGAGTGTATGCATCTTGGTGAGTGCCACAAGATGATAGGTGGTTGTTTTAAATGTGGTTCAAAGGAATATCTTCTAAGGGATTGCCCAAATAGACTAGAGGTTTCATATACTCAAAGATTGGCACGTGCTTCTGCTCCTACTAAACGTTCTTACAATGCCACTTATCTTCAGTTTGAACTTAAACAATCAATGAGCTAATATTTTCTTGTAACAATTTCACTATGCCTGCAAAATATGAAATAAAAATAATAATAGTGAAATGTGAAATTAATTTTATTTATTTATTCATCGTTCAAATAAATAGAAAACAATTACATGTTTACTACAATTGGGCTCATTTCCTAACACTAGATGGTCGCTTTGTTCACATTGTGAGTGTAGGCATCCTGGTGAGTGCCTAAAGATAACAAGTGGTTATTTTAAATGTGGTTCAAAGGAACATTTTCTAAGGGATTGCCCAAATAGAGTAGAGGTTTTGCAGACTCAGTGTTCGGCACCTGTTTCTGCGCCTACTAGAGGTCATGGTCGCGGTAGAGGTAATGTGATCAGTTGGGTAATGAATTGTTAATCATATTGTTGCTGCACAGGGTAAGTTTGGAGGTCTAGCTCGGGTTTATACTGTTAGGGAGCCAGAGGATCAAGATTCGACTGATGTCATTTTAGGTACTTTCACTTTGCAGTCTACTCCATTATTTTCTTTGGTGGATTACGGTTCTACGCATTCGTATATCTTGAGTAAATTAGCTTGTAAGCTACGGATTCCTGTAGAGACTATTGATTTGGGTATGATTGTTACTAGTTCTTTAGGTGATAGTGTGGTAATGAATATAGTTTATTGTAGATTCCCCCTTACAATTCAAGGGCACGTTTTCTCTGTTGACCTTATGGAATTGTCATATTACGATTTTGATGTGATTCTTGGTGTGGACTAGTTAACAGAGCATAAGACAGTTAGACTTTGAAACGAAAAAATTACTTTGAGGAATAGTGATGGGTTGGAAATTGTCGTTGTTGGTGAAAGAGTGGGATTCATGTCTAATATGGTTTCAACTATGAAGGCTGAGAAGTTTATGGGGAAAGGTTGTGAAGTTTACTTAGCTTATGTGATGAATTCAGTTTGTAAGGAGTTGAAAGTTCAGGATATTCGCACCGTTAATAATTTTTTTGACGTGTTTCCTGAAGAATTGTCTGGTTTGCCGTCGAAATGAGAAGTAGAGTTTTGTATTGAGCTCTGTCCTGGTACTGCACCGGTGTCTTTTGTGCCCTATCGCATGGCACCAAAAGAGCTCAAGGATTTAAAGATTCAGTTGCCAGAGTTTCTTGACAAAGGGTTCATTCGACTGACTGTATCTCCATAGGGTGCACCGGTTTTGTTTGTGAAAATAAAAGGATGGTACGATGCGGTTGTGTATTGACTATAGATAGTTGAATAAGTTGACTATCAGGAACAAGTATCCTTTGCCTCGAAGTGATGACTTTTTTAATTAGTTCTGAGGTGCAACAATGCTTTTGAAGATTAATTTAAGATCTGGGTATTATTAGTTGAAGGTGGAGGAGTCTGATATCTTGAAAAATACTTTTAAGACTCGGTATGGGCATTATGAGTTTTTGGTCACGCTTTTCCGTTTAACTAATGCCCCTTGTAACACCCCTTACCCGGGTTCTACATCGGAACCGGGCCCGAGGCGTTACCGAACTCAAACCACTTGATCGCCACTTAGGCTCGTCGTAACTACTCTCTGAAGTCATCTCAACAATCTCATTCTCGACTTACGAGGACTCACTCATACACACGAGGGCTCTCGAGACTAAACCAGAACTTTTTTCAATCTTAAAATTTTTCTCTTTATACAGGTCTCACACGCTTGTGCAAGATTAGACACGCCTGTGCATTGACACACACGCCCATGTCCCCAAATCGTACCTAAAAACCTAACATTCTGCCAATGCCC
Organism: Gossypium sturtianum; assembly: GCA_025698515.1. Lineage (NCBI taxonomy): Eukaryota > Viridiplantae > Streptophyta > Magnoliopsida > Malvales > Malvaceae > Gossypium > Gossypium sturtianum. Next base: position 128,071,589 of record CM046950.1, read on the forward strand.
CACGGCCAAGGCACACGCCCGTGCTTACCACCCGTGGTGCACACTAAATACTTTAACACGGCCTAGAGTCTAGACACACGCCCGTGTGGCTAGCCCGTGGCCAATGCTGATTAATCCCACATGCCCTAGACACACGCCCGTGTGGCTAGTCTATGGTCTATTCTGATTTCAAATACTAACATGCAGGGGACACATGGCTGGGTCACACGCTCGTGGGCTGGCCGTGTGTCACACATGGCCTAGACACACGCCCGTGTGTCTATCCACATGGACAAGAACAAAGCTATGTGCCAAGTTCTTTTCACCCCTCTAGCATACACAACATATATTCATCTAACACAATCATAATCAACTCAAATTGAAGTGCAATCTCACATAGAAAACTACATCTTTCTTTTATATAATGTAATAGCCAACAACCATGGCGTTATACAAAATAAGCTATCCATCTAAAGGCCAACACATCTTAGCCATTTACAACAAAATTCACTAACTTGTCTAACCCCTATACATGCCATATACAAAACATTAAGTCTCATGTACCAAAGTGTGCTGATAGTGTGGGCGATCTTCCAATTGATCCTCGTATCTCGATTCAACACTTTTACTATATAAGACAAGGGAAAAGAAAAGGAGTAAGCTTTGAGCTTAGTAAGTTTACACATAAACAATTAAGCATCATAGTATAAGCTAAACAACAATTAGTATTATACTACTAAAGGTAATGAACAACTATGCTTACTCTTTCTAACCCTTACCACACTTCCAACACATCATGAGTCACATACTCATAACCATCGAAATGCACCCCTGCATTCAATGTCACATTTACACAATATACAACACATCATTAATTCTCAATAATTCATCCACACACTAATTAACTTAATAATACATCCACACACTATTTTACTCAATAATGCAATCACATGGCTAATCCACACAGCTTAACCCACACAAAGAAATGTCTCGGTGGTTTCGCACTTAGCACACCACAATCGATTAATAAGGTGGTATCGCACTTAGCCTACCGCAAAGGTAATCATAGGGGTTTCTCACTTAGCCCACTAAATGATATACCTCACGATAGCATCGCACATAGCCAGCTCATCGTCAATATGAATTAGGATGGTATCGCACTTAGCCTACTACCTAGCATTATCACTACACATTCACATGTCTACTTACTCAATTAAACATCCATTCACAAATTCTACTACATTCATTCTACTTGGACCACATAGGTTCTCAATCAATCTCAAACAAGCTACACACTAGCTATCATCAATAAATTGTAAGTATGAATGCATTGTTTATGCATAGACTTACCTCGATACTCAAAAGTATAGAAATATGCAATTTAGTCCACCACCTTGCTTTTGCCTCGGTTTCGATCTGGGCTTCGTCTTTCTTGATCTATAATGAATAAATCAGCTTATTCAATACATAAATTGACTAAATTGACCCACATCTCATACTTTAGCAAAATTACTATTTTGCCCCTAAACTTTCTCGTATTTACACTTTAGCCCCAAGGCTCGTAAAGTGATTTAGAATTTTGATAAATTGCTATTTAAGGACCTCTAATTAATAATCTAAAGCTATTTCACACATATAGCTTCTAGAAACACACATTTTGCAACTTTTGCAATTTAGTCCTTTTGGACAATTCAACCCCAATTTCACAAAATTGCTTCATGAAACTTTCACACTAGCATGCATACAAGGCATAAACCTCAAAAACTCATTTATAACCCTCAAATTTGTGGTCTCGCACCATTATTCCGACTAAGCCCTAAACCGAGATGTTACAACTCTCCCCCCTTTAGAGATTTTCGTCCTCGAAAATATTACCAGTAAAGAGGTTTAGATGTTGCTCTCTCATAGCTTCTTCTGTTTCCCACGTAGCCTCTTCCACACCATGTTTTTGCCATAACACTTTCACTAGTGCTATGCTCTTTTTTCTCAACTGTTTCACTTCTCGAGCCAAGATGTTAATTGGCTCCTCTTCATAAGACATATCCGGTCTTATCTCAATTTCCGTCGAAGGAATCACATGTGAAGGATCGGAGCGATACCGTCGCAACATCGGCACGTGGAACACACTGTGAATCTTTTCCAACTCTACCGGAAAAGCTAACCAGTATGCTACAGGCCCAACTCTATCTGTAATCTCATACGGCCTTATGAACCTTGGACTCAATTTCCATTTTCATCCAAATCTCATAATCTTCTTCCACGGGGACACTTTCAAAAACACTTTGTCGCCCACTTCAAACTCAATTTCTTTTCTTTTCAAATCCGCGTACGACTTCTGTCGGTCCGAAGCAGCTCTCAGACTATTACGGATTACTTTCACCTTCTCTTCGATTGCTTTCACTAGATCGACCCCATGGATCCACTTCTCACTAAGCTCGCTCCAATACAAAGGAGTCCGACACTTACGACCATACAAAGCCTCATACGGTGCCATCTGTATACTCGACTGATAACTATTGTTGTAGGCGAATTCGACTAAAGGTAGATATCTCTCCCAACTACCTTCGAATTCTAACACACAAGATCGAAGCATATCTTCAAGAACTTGAATCACTCTTTCGATCACCACCATCGATTTGCGGATGGAACGCAGTACTGAAATTCAATCTCGTACCCATGGCCTCTTGCAACTTCTTCCAAAATCTCGAAGTAAACCTCGGATCTCTATCTGATATAATAGACACAGGTACACCATGCAATCTCACTATCTCTGCCACATACAACTCAGCTAACTTATCCAGTGAATAATCAACACGTACTGGAATAAAGTGAGCCGACTTTGTCAATCTATCCACCGCAACCCACACAGCATCTCTCTTTCTCGGATTCATCGGTAACCCCGTTACAAAATCTATGGTAATTCGATCCCACTTCCATTCGGGTACCATTACTGGCTGAAGCAATCCCGTAGGCACTTGATGCTCAGCTTTCACCTGTTGACAAATTAAACACTTGGTCACAAACTCTGAAATATCTCTTTTCATACCCGTCCACCAATACAACTTCCTCAAGTCGTTGTACATTTTCGTACTGCCCGGATGTATTGACAAACATCCACTGTGGGCCTCATGCAAAACCTTTCGAATCAACTCCTCATCTTAGGAACACAAATTCTGTCACGATACATTAGACAACCATTCAGATCCACTCGAAAATCAGAATCACTTTCTGATCTGCACTTAGCTATCTTAGCTTGCATCTCACTGTCATTTTTCTGAGCCTCACATATCTGTTGAACAAATAGTGGCTTAGCTCTCAACTCTGCTAAAATAGCACCATCGTTAGACAATACTAAACTCGTGCTCATAACTCTTAGAGCATACAAGGATTTCCTACTCAAGGCATCCGCAACCACATTTGCTTTTCCCGGGTGGTAGTCAATCACTAACTCATAGTCTTTCAACAACTCAAGCCACCGTCTCTGTCTCAGATTCAGATCCTTCTGATCCATCAAATACTTTAAACTCTTGTGATCCGTAAAGATTCGACACCTCTCACCATACAAGTAATGTCGCCAAATCTTTAACGCAAAAATAATCGCAGCCAACTTTAAATCACGAGTCGGATAATTCTTCTCGTGCGGATTTAGCTGCCTCGAGGCGTAAGTGACTACCTTACCCTCTTGCATCAACACGCAACCGAGACCATTAAACGATGCATCACTATAAACCACCTCTTTCCCTGATTCTGGTTGAACCAAAACCGGTGCCTCAGTCAACATTATTTTCAGTCTCTCGAAGCTCTGTTGACATGTCTCAGTCCATTCAAACTTGACATCTTTATGCAATAGTTTCGTCACTGGGGTGGCAATCACAGAGAACCCCTTTACGAAACGTCTGTAATATCCCGCTAATCCCAAGAAACTTTTGATTTTTGACACGTTCCTCGGCAGTTTCCAATCCACAACAAATTGATATCTTACTCGGTTAACTCGACACCATCACCGACACCATGTGTCCTAGGAATCCGACCTCTCTGGCCAAAACTCACTCTTGCTAAACTTAGCATATAACTGCTTATCTCTAAAAGTTTGCAAGACAATTCTCAAATGCTCTTCATGATCGTTCTCATCCTGAGAATAGATCAATATGTTGTCAATGAAGACAACTACAAATTTGTCCACATATGGTCTGAAAACACGATTCATCAGATCCATAAAAATCGCAGGTGCATTAGTCAAACCAGACAGCATAACCAAAAACTCATAATGGCCATACCTTGTCCGGAATGCAGTTTTCAACACATCTTGCTCTTTCACTCTGAGCTGATAATAACCAGACCTCAAGTCTATCTTGGAGAACATTGTAGCTCCCTTTAGTTGATCAAAAAGATCATCAATCCTTGGTAAAGGATACTTATTCTTCACCATCACCTTGTTAAGTTGTCTATAGTCTATACACAACCTCATAGACCCATCTTTCTTCTTCAAGAATAATACCGGGGCACCCCACGGCGAGTAGCTCGGTCTTGCAAAACCCTTATCTGTCAACTCTTGCAACAGAACCTTCAGTTCTTTCAACTCTACAGGTGCCATTCTATATGGAGCAATTGAAATAGGTGTCGTTCCCGGAACCAACTCAATTCCAAACTCGACCTCTCTCACTGGAGGTAATCCGGGTAACTCTTCCGAAAATACATCTGGATACTCACATAGCACTGGCACTGTTTCAAACTCTACTCCAATCTCTCGAGTATTCAACACAAAAGCAAGATAGGACTCACATCCTTTTCTCAAACATTTCTCAGCCACTAGGGAAGAAATCATCACTGGTAGACTATCCAATCCACCTGATTCAACCCTAACCACATCTCCACTCCCACATTTCAATTCAATAAACTTACTACCACAATTCAGTAAGACATTATGGGTAGTCAACCAATCCATGCCTAGGATTAAATCAAACTCATCAAACGGCAACAACATAAGGTTTGCCGGAAAACAATGATTCTCAATCAATAAAGGACAATTCTTACACACTCTGTCCACTAACACATGCTTTCCTAACGGGTTTGACACCTTAACCACTATGTCTGTAGACTCAACGGTCATACTCAAACTAGATGCTAATCTCATGCAAATATAAGAATGAGTAGACCCTGGATCTATTAAAGCAATAACAAAGGTATCATAGAGAGAAAAAGTACATGTTATCACATCAGGGGAGGATGCTTCTTCGCGAGTGCGAATAGCATACGTCCTCGCAGGTGCCCGACCCTCTGGTCTCACAGCAGTTTCTCTGGGCGCACCTCTACCACTGGGCGCACCTCTACCACTTCTTGGGTTCCTTGGTGGTCTACCCCTCGTAGACACATCACTAGGTCTCAGCTCTTGCCTCTCTTTCTTATCATCCCTCTCGAGACAGTTACGGATAAAGTGGTCAGGGGAACCACACTTATAACATTTTTGAATATTTCCCCAACACTCTCCGGTGTGATACCTACCACAACTTGGACACTCCGGTTTGCTCTTCGTATTGCCCACACTTTCCATCGAGGGAGCTTGGACACTCGTACTCGAGCGAGTATTGCCCAACTCTCGATGCGAATAACCTACTGGTGCTGTCGTTCGAGGATTCACTTCCTTTGATCTTTTCGACTGGGCTTGGTATGACTTGCCCATCGGCCTCTTTTTAGCATCTCGGGCTTCACTCACAGCCCTCCTCTTTTACGAACTCACTCTTCTACCTTACTTGCCCTCTCAACTAATACCACAAATTCTTTCAACTCCAAAATGCCCACTAGGAGTTTGATGTCCTCATTCAGTCCATCTTCGAACCTCTTACACAAGATGGTCTCAGTCGATACACATTTTTAAGCGTATTTGCTAAGCCTAACAAACTCACGCTCATATTCTGCCACTGTCATTCTTCCTTGTTTCGACTCAAGGAATTCCTTCCTTTTTCGATCAGTAAACCTCTGGCTTTTATACTTCTTCCGAAACTCTTCCAGAAAGAAGTCCCACGTCACCCGCCCCCTCGGGACCACTAGCGTAAACGTCTTCCACCAATGGTATGCCGAATCTCTCAGCAAAGATATGGCACACTTTAAACTCTCTTCAAGCGTACATGAGAGTTCATCGAACACCCTCATCGAGTCCTCCAACCAGAACTTCGCCCTCTCTGGGTCATCATCTACCTTAGCTCTAAACTCCTCAGCCCCGTGTTTCCTAATCTTATCCACCGAGGGTTTCGATATCCTCACTACATCCATACCTTGAGGAGCCACTGGATTTGGCTGAGGTATAGGAGGAGGTGGAGGAGGTTGAGCATTAGGGTTCGCTCGAACATAATCCGAGTACCAATTGCTCATCATCTGGAGAAAGGCTTCCCGTGCCTCTTCCCCTTGACCCCTAACCTCAGGTCCACTCTCAACGGGTGCGGTTCCTTGCACAGGAGCCGACGCATTACTAGCTACTTCATCAGACGTCGATGGATTGGAATCCATATACTATATAAAACAAGATTTAAAATCATCAGAAACCACCACACTATCATGGTACACTTATGGCATGTATAGCTAGACTCTTACACCCGCTACTGTAGTTTTAAAAATGGCTAAACCATAGCTCTAATACCACTAAATGTAACACCCCTTACCCGGGTTCTACGCCAGAACCGAGCCCGAGGCGTTACCGAACTTAAATCACTTGATCGCCACTTAGGCTCGTCGTAACTACTCTCTGAAGTCATCTTAACAATCTCATTCTCGACTTACGAGGCCTCACTCATACACACGAGGGCTCTCGAGACTAAACCGGAACTTTTTCCAATCTTAAAATCTTTCTCTTTATACAGGTCTCACACGCCCGTGCATTGACACACATGCCCATGCGCCCAAACCGTGCCTAAAAATCCAACATTCTTCTAATGCCCCACGGCCAAGGCACACACCCGTGCTTACCACCCGTGGTGCACACTGACTACTTTAACACGGCCTAGAGTCTAAACACACGCCCGTGTGGCTAGCCCATGGACAATGCGGATTAATACCACACGCCCTAGACACATGCCCGTGTGGCTAGTCCGTGGTCTATTCTGATTTCAAATACTAACATGCAGGGGACACACGGCTGGGTCACACGCTCGTGGGCTGGCCGTGTGTCACACATGGCCTAGACACACGCCCGTGTGTCTATCCACATGGACAAGAACAAAGCTATGTGCCAAGTTCTTTTCACCCCTCTAGCATACACAACATATACTCATCTAACACAATCATAATCAACTCAAATTGAAGTGCAATCTCACATAGAAAACTACATCTTTCTTTCATATAATGTAATAGCCAACAACCATGGCGTTATACAAAATAAGCTATCCATCTAAAGGCCAACACATCTTAGCCATTTACAACAAAATTCACTAACTTGTCTAACCCCTATACATGCCATATACAAAACATTAAGTCTCATGTACCAAAGTGTGCTGATAGTGTGGGCGATCTTCCAATTGATCCTCGTATCTCAATTCAACACTTTTACTCTATAAGACAAGGGAAAAGAAAATGAGTAAGCTTTGAGCTTAGTAAGTTTACACATAAACAATTAAGCATCATAGTATAAGCTAAAAAACAATTAGCATTATACTACCAAAGGTAATGAACAACTATGCTTACTCTTTCTAACCCTTACCACACTTCCAACACATCATGAGTCACATACTCATAACCATCGAAATGCACCCCTGCATTCAATGTCACATTTACACAATATACAACACATCATGAATTCTCAATAATTCATCCACACAGCTAATTAACTTAATAATACATCCACACATCTATTTTACTCAATAATGCAATCACATGGCTAATCCACACGCTTAACCCAAGACAAAGAAATGTCTCGGTGGTTTCGCACTTAGCACACCACAATCGATTAATAAGGTGGTATCGCACTTAGCCTACCACAAAGGTAATCATAGGGGTTTTTCACTTAGCCCACTAAACGATATACCTCACGATAGCATCGTACATAGCCAGCTCATCGTCAATATGCATTAGGATGGTATCGTACTTAGCCTACCATCTAGCATTATCACTACACATTCACATGTCTACTTACTCAATTAAACATCCATTCACAATTCTACTACATTCATTCTACTTGGACCACATAGGTTCTCAATCAATCTCGAACAAGCTACACACTAGCTATCATCAACAAATTGTAAGTATGAATGCATTGTTTATGCATAGACTTACCTCGATACTCAAAAGTATATAAATATGCAATTTAGTCCACCACCTTGCTTTTGCCTCGGTTTCGATCCGGGCTTCGTCTTTCTTGATCTATAATGAATAAATCAGCTTATTCAATACATACATTGACTAAATTGACCCACATCTCATACTTTAGAAAAATTACTATTTTGCCCCTAAACTTTCTTATATTTACACTTTAGCCCCAAGGCTCGTAAAGTGATTTTTATTCAACTTTCTATCCTTTCATGCTTAGCCGAACCACTTACTCAACTAAAGCATTCATCAATTCTCACTAAATCACACATGTATGACCAAACTAAAGTTTTTCACAAACTAGTCCTTACATGCATTTTCATGGAAAATCACTTAGCAAAAGATGTTTCTACTACATCAAGCTTTCATATTCTTCCATAAAACGTCAAAATACATGCATGTCATACATATGTACATTTTTGAACATCCATAATAGCTCACCAAATAGCTAAAAATAGCTTACTCATGCTACTAGGACTTCAAAAATACGAAGAATATCAAAAACCGGGCTTAGGAGCACTTACTAGCAAGCTTGAAAAATTGAAAGAGCCCTAACAATGGCTATTGGAATTTTTGGCAGCTTGGGGGAGAAGATGGGTGAATTTTTGTCATCTTTTCACCTATTTTTAATAACTAAATGACCAAAATGCCCTTTTTGATAAACTTCAAATTTTAACTCATCCATGCCCATTTTTGTCCAAATATTAGAATTTGGATAAATTGCTAATTAAGGACCTCTAATTAATAATCTAAAGCTATTTCACACATATAGCTTCTAGAAACACACATTTTGCAACTTTTGCAATTTAGTCCTTTTGGACAATTCAACCCCAATTTCACAAAATTGGTTCATGAAACTTTCATACTAGCATGCATACAAGGCATAAACCTCAAAAACTCATTTATAACCCTCAGATTTGTGGTCTCACACCACTATTTCGACTAGGCCCTAAACCGGGATGTTACACCCCTATTGCTTTCATGGATTTGATGAATCGATTATTCCATTCGTACTTGGATTAATTTGTGGTTGTCTTCATAGACGTCATTTTGGTGTATTCTCGTTTTGAAGAAGATCACGATGCGCATCTAAGAGTTGCTTTTATAGATTCTGCAAGATAAGCAATTGTATGCGAAGTTTAATACGTGCAAATTTTGGCTTAAAGAGGTGACGTTCTTAGGTCATGTTGTGTCGACAGAGGGAATCCATATAGATCCAAAGAAGATTGAGGAGATCTTAGAGTGGAAGCCACCTAGGACTGTTACTGAAGTTCAGAGTTTCTTGGATTTGGATGACTACTATGATAGATTTATCGAAGGGTTTTCCCTTATTATTGTACCCTTAACGAAACTACTTTAGAAAAATGTGGTATTAATGGACTGACGAAAGGTAGAAAAGTTTTGAAAGGCTTAAAGTAGTGCTAATTGAGGCACTAGTGTTGATTCAACTAGAGCTTGGAAAGATTTTGTGGTTTACAGTGACACTTTTGTATTTGGGACTCGATTGTGTGTTATGCAAGGATATGTTGGACTCGTATTTGGAGGATATGTTGCGAAGCTGTGTGATCGAGTTTAGTGGTAGTTGGGAGTGATATTTGTAGATAGCAGAGTTTGATTACATTAACAGTTTTTAGGCGATTATTCGTATGGCACCATTTGAAGAGTTGTATGGTAGGAAAAGTAGAACTCCTTTATGTTGGACAAATTTGGATGAAAAGCGAGTTGTTAGACTAGATTTAGTTCGTGAGACTAAAGAGAAAGTGAATTTGATTTGTGATTGATTGAAAGAAACATCCAATAAGTAGAGATCTTATGTGGATTTGAAAAGTCGAGATATCGAGTTTTAAGTTGGAGATAAGGTGTTCTTGAAGGTTTCACCTTGGAAGAAGGTTTTGAGGTTTGGAAGGAAGGGAAAATTGAGTTCAAGGTATGTTGGACCTTACAATGTTGTTTAGAGGATTTGTAACACCCCTAACCCGTATCCGTTGCCAGAAGAAGGTTACGAAGCGTTACCAAAAATTTTCGGAACATTTATAGACATTTCATGTTAATCACTATTCATTCACCGAGATTGTTCAAAACGTCCCTTGATTGGACACTCGAGGCCCAATACGAGCATTAGAATCTAGTCAGGACTTAATCGGGAACTCTAAGAATTTTTCGTGAAATTTTAAAAATTTTCCAAGGTGCAGGGCTCACACGCCCGTGTGGTCCAAGGGACATGCCCGTGTGACCCTGGGACACGCTCGTTCTACAGGCCGTGTTCGACCCCGTGTCACTCTCTAACTTGTGCACACGGCCATGCCACACGCCCGTGTGCTAGGCTGTGTTGTTAATTAATTCAATTCAAAATTAGGTACATGTTTCACATGGCCAAGACACACGCCCGTGTTCTAGGTCGTGTGGCACACATGGCTGTGACACATGCCCATGTCTCTGCACGTGTGCTGAATTCTGAGAATTTTGTTTCTCAAAATTAAGGTGCAGGGGACACACAGCCTAACCACATGCCCGTGTACCAGGCCGTCTGTCACACACGGTCTAGACACACGCTCGTGTGTTTGCCCATTTGGACAAAATAAAGCCATTTTTTAGCTTTATTGTCACCCAAATTTACCATTTACCTGTACTAAAACATACCAAGTACAATCCAACCATTCCAAGCATTCAATTTAAGCAAATTCGATCATTCATCATGGTATACCATTACATGCATATGTGTTTATAAATTTTCCTTGGATTAACTTAGGCTTTAACATCATTCGATCACATATACTTAACATAACACATATGAATATATCATAATAGCCTATTTAATCATGCCAAAATAAGCCATTTCTAGCCATTCCAATGGCTAGGTTACAAAACATCATTTTCAAGCCACTATAGCCCAAGTTGTCCTATACATGCCATTATACCAAAATGATTTTACTAAGTATACCCAAAATAACGAGTAGATAGTGTGACGATGCTCCAATGATCTCCAACCTTCGCGAGCTTTCGAGCACTATAAAACAGGGGAAAATAAAATAGAGTAAGCATTACATGCTTAATAAGTTCGTATAACGGAAATTAAACTTACCAATACCGTTTATTAAATCTAAGTATACAATATCATGTTTTCCATCCATTAACAAAATTGCCTAAACACATGCATTCAATCAAACATGTTAGTCACCAAAATCTTCATGTCAGTCAAGTAAACATGGATGAGCTCATCAAGCAATATTCTATCAAGTCATTATCAATTTCATCTCAAAATTCTCATACCAGGTCAAGAGTTGTGTTCGTTGAATCATTGAAGTTCCGATGGATGCTCAAGTAGTACACTCGAGGTTTATGATTCAATAACCTGTCAATTATTATTCAAGGGTACCCATTAGGGAACTTAACCAAGGATCACACTCTTGAGCCACATATCATGTAATAGGATTACCAGTCCAGGCTAAATCCTTTCTATAACGTATACTCAGTGGAGCTCGATTAGGATTACCAGTCCAGGCTAAACCCTACGTTTTTATTCAAATCAAAACAGTGGTTTTGGAACCACAAATTCGAAGTCAAAATATTTATTTTATTATTTTATTAAAGTTTATAGCATGATAGAATTATTGTGTGAAAGTTTCGTAAAGAAATTTTACTGTTTGAACGGTTAATTCGAGAAAAAAGGACTAAATATCGTAAAATGTAAAATGCATGTTCTATTAGTTAAAGGTATTAAATAGCTTTAGCTTTTAATTATGGTGGCCTTAAATGGTAATTAACTCATTTTTTTTATGAGTGGACAAGTATGGCCATTAATTAGGTGAATTAATGGTTTATTTTTAAGGTTAATATGGTAAATGTGTAAAAATATGTTAGTAAAATAATAAAAAAAAATGGTTATCATTTTTCTTCATCCTCTAGCCGAAATTAACCTAAGGAAAACACCATTGTTCTTGTCTCAAGCATTCGGCCATCTCTCTTCTTGCATGTAAGCTCAATTTTTGATCCGTTTTTAATGATTTTTATGTTTTTGAGATCGTTGCTTTGTATTCTAGCTAGCCCGTACCTTAGATTTTGAAATTGTTAAAGATTTAACATGTTTCCATTTTTGAATGTTTGAGTAATTTGATGGTTGATGATGGATTTTGAATAGTTGTTGTTAGTTAAACTAGTTTTGTAAAGTGATTTTTGACAAAAATGTCAAAAAGGGATTAAATTGTGAAAATGTAAAATTATGTGGGTAAAAGTGTGAATAAATTGAAAATATGCACTGCTAGTAATATATGAAAAATTCGGCTAAACATGGGTTGGTGATTAATTGCATGAATTTGCAAGTGTGTAATAAGGACTAAATTGTAAAAGTGTGAAACATTAGGGGCAAATATGTAAATTTGCCAGAATATAAATTAAAGGCTAAATTGAATAGACTGAATACTGAATGAACTAAATTTGATAATATATAGATCAAGATAAGCCGAGATCGAAATTAGATCGGGGAAAAGGAAAAGTGGACGAATAGCCGATATTTACTATCCGAGCGATATGAGGTAAGTTCGTATAATTAGAATCGAACTTTTAAATACATGTAATTAGTTGAAATGAATGTATGTAATTGAGTAAATGATTTACTTGAAATTCAAATGCCTTATTGATATAGTATGATGTTTACCGAGCCCCGTTTGAAATGTAAGAATTCATAGGATACGAGTGACATGTCACTAGGGTTACCGTTTTGGTCGAGATCCTGCATATGTAGGGGACTCACTGCAGCTTGTATGATCTTACTGATATATCAGCTCGTAATAGCTTACTATTATCAGCTCGTCGGAGCTTACCGTTTTAGCTCAATAGAGCTTACTGTCCATCAGCTCAGGAGGAGCTTACTGATCATAGCTCGAAAGAGCGAAAATGATAATGAATTGATGGATTACTGATTTATATGTTATGTATATCACCCGAATATCCCTCGATATTCTAATAGGTTCAACAGGCATAAATTCTGTTATTGGTTATGTGAAAAAGATATGTGTTAGATGGATGAAGTACTGTTTATACGAATAAGTTACTGTTATTGTTATCGAATGAATTACTATTTATATGAATGAGAATGAAATGTTATAAATAATGTACATGATATATGTGAATTTGACATGATACAATGTATTGAGTATTGAATTGAGATAGTGGATGATTACATACACTTATATGACTAACTTGTTGATGAATGCCTGTGTATAGGCATTTGGCAAGTGAATTTGATATACTTTATTTAATTGTTTGATTAAGTATAATGGTAAGTTAAATTTTTAATTATACGGGCTTACTAAGCTTTAAAGCTTACTCTGTTTCTTTTTCATGTTTTATATAGGTTCGATAGCTCGCTCGATCCGGAAAAGTCAGAGTTACACATCACACTATCCAGTTGTTGTTGGTACTTTTGAACTCCTGGATATTTGTAAATATGTCATGTATAGGCTAGTTATAAAGATGATAGTTATGGTTACTTGAGATAGTGATTTTGGTACATGTTGTGGTATAAGTTAAAGCCATGTGATTTGGCTTAACTTGGTGTAATGTTTTGGTTGTGTATAAGATTTCAAATATGGTATGTTTTGGCAAGTAGTAGATGGAATGGAAATATGCAAATGTTATCTTGATTTATAATAGGCATATGAATGGAAAATGCATGATAATAAGTATGTATTTGAATATTATGTCAAATTGGTATGAAATGTTGTGGATTGGCTGCCTATTGGTTTATAAAATGTTGCAATCTATGCTTGTGCATGCATGTATTAATAGGGTGGCAAGATGGCTTTGCAAATAGCCTATTTTTGTCCACACGGGCAGAGACACGGGCGTGTGTCTCAGTCGTGTGCGACACACGGTCATGTTACACGGTCGTGTGTCCCCTGGTATTGATATCAGGACCATGTCAGTATACTCCACACGGTCTCACACACGGACGTGTGACTGGCTGTGTGGTACAAGTCAGTATACCCCCTAATTGGCACATGGCCTAGCACACGGGTGTGTGACTTGGCCGTGTTGCATAAGTCAGTATACCCTACAGTTTTGGCACGGCCTAGCACATGGCCTGGAACACGGGCATTTATGGCCACTTTGAAGGGCACACGGGCTAGACACACAGGCATGTGGTTGGCCGTGTGACCCAAGTCAGTATGTACCCCCTATTTTCACACGGCTGCAGACACGGGCGTGTCTGATGGCCGTATGAGACACACGGCCTGGTCACACGGGCGTGTGTCCTTTGTATTGAGAAAAGTTTTCAAAGTTTCGTAGAAGTTTTATAATTTATCGGTTTAGTCCCAAACCGCTTCTAAAGCATGTTTAAGGCCTTGTATGCTATTGTAAGGGACAAATTGAATGATGATTGTATGAAATGATTGAATGCATGAGAAAAATACGGTTATATGTGTTATAAGTCCGGTAATTCTCTGTAACCCTATTCTGGCGTTAAATACGGGTGAGGGGGTGTTACACGAGAGGAATTATATCAGGATTACTCGTCCGGGCTAAATTCTTTCTGTAATGAGGTCAATAGGATTACTCGTCCGAGCTAAATCCCGTCCGCAACAATTGCAGGACCTCATCCATTTTGGGAAAACACATATATTCATCGGAATTCAATGTTCAATCGAGACTTAACCCCTTTTTCATCATCTCAAGCATGTATTAAATTTTCCATTATAGAATTCAAGCAATGCATATCAATATAAGTCACATTACATACAAACACAACATTCAATTACCATAATTACATGCTCGATTAAGTTACATAAACTTACCTCAACACTTGTTCACGTATATAATCTACTCATCCGAAACCTTTTCTTTTCCTCATTCCAACCTCGAGTTTGTGTTGTCTAGATCTATATAAATAGCTTAAATCATCAACTTCTCATATTTCATATTAATTCGGACTTAATTTACATTCTAGGCAAAATTACTATTTTGCCCCTAACTTTTCCATAAATTCCAATTTCATCCCTAGGCTCGGAAAATGAAACTTGTGCAATTTACTCCCTATTCCAAGCCTAACCAAAATCCCATTACAAAATTTACAGCACATGCATCCATAAAAATTCATAAATTTTCATCAAATTTCACAACTTTACATTTTAGTCCCTAAATCATGTTTTCATCAAAAATCACTTTGTAAAAGTTGTTTATCTATCTACAACCTTTCATTTTCTACCATAAATTTCTAATTTTCAGCATATTCATCAATGACCCAAATTCCATACCTTGATAACTTTTCAAATTAATCCCACAAATAGATAGATTAGACTATCCTGGTTTCAAAAATATCAAAATTACTAAAAACGGGACAAAGAAACTGACCCAATTAAGCCTTGAAAGTTTCTTCTCTCTCTCCTAGGGTTTCCATATAATTTTGGGGTTGAAGATGACAACATAATAAAATGATATCTTTTATCATCTTTTTAATTAATTAATTATTTCCATTTCCAATTTAGTCCTTGCCCTTTTCTAATTTTTCCATGGATGAGTCACCAAAAATCTACATACTTTTCTTTAATGGTATAATTACCATATAAGGACCTCTAGTTTTGAATTCCATAGCTATTTAATCCTTATAGCTACTAGAATTCAACATTCACATTTTGTGCAATTTAGTCCTTCTCGTAATTAAACACTTAATCGATAAAATTTTCCTATCAAAATTTTTGCACGACACATCTATCATAATATGGACCATATAATAAAATAAAAATAAACTTTATTTTCGGATCAGATTTGTGGTCCCAAAACCACTATTCCGATTTCACTGAAAAATGGGTTGTTACAAGTCTCCCCCTTAAGGAATTTTCGCCCTCGAAAATTTTTACCAGTAAAGTGATTCAAATATTCCTTTCTCATAGTATCCTCCGGTTCCCAGGTAGCCTCCTCTATACCATGTTGTTGCCAAAGAACTTTTACTAACACTACCTTCTTATTTCTTAACTCTTTTGTTTCCCGAGCTAAGATTTTGATTGGTTCTTCACTATATGTCATATCAGGCTGAATCTCTACCTCTGTCAGAGAAATAACATGTGAAGGATCGAATCGATACAGCCGTAGAATAGATACATGAAAAAACATTATGAATCCGATCAAGTTTTGGTGGTAAAGCTAACTGATATGCAACCGGTCCAATTCTTTCTGTAATCTCATATAGTCCAATGAACCATGGACTCAATTTTCCTTTGTGACCAAACTGAAGAACTTTCTTCCAAGGTGATACTTTCAAGAATACCTTGTCACCGATTTGAAATTCTATTTCTTTTAGTTTCAGATCAGCATAGGACTTTTGTCGATCAGAGGCCGCTTTCAAACTGTCCCGACTTACTTTCACTTTCTCCTTAGTTTCACGGAATAAGTCGACTCCGTGTAACTTTTTCTCACTGAGTTCTGTCCAGTACAAGGGAGTTCTACATTTGCGACCATACAAGGCTTCATACGGTGCCATTTTAATACTAGATTGATAATTGTTATTATAAGCAAATTCAACTAAAGGAAAATACTTTTCCAGTTACCTTCAAACTCAAGTAAAAAACATCGAAGCATGTCTTTCAAGATCTGTATTACCCGTTCAGATTGACCATCTTTCTGGGGATGAAATACAGTGCTAAAGTGCAACTGAGTACCTAGAGCTTCTTGCAATTTGCTCCAGAATCGAGATGTAAATCGAGGGTCTCTATCTGAAATAATGGAGACAAGCACTCCATGCAGTCTGAAAATCTCAGAAACTTATATTTCAGCTAATCTATCCAAGGAATAATCCATACGTATCGAAATAAAGTGTGCAGACTTTGTTAATCGATCAACAATCACTCAAATGACATCTTTCTTCCTTGGAGACATGAGTAACCCCGATACAAAGTCCATAGTAATTCTTTCCCATTTCCATTCCTGTATCGTAACCGGCTGTAATAGTCCAGAAGGCAACTAATGTTCAGGTTTTACTTGATGACATATCAAACATTTAGATACAAACTCAGAAATATCCCGTTTCATTCCTGGCCAACAGTACATCTTTTTCATATCATTATACATTTTATTGCTACCAGGATGAATAGACATGTTACCATTATGAGCTTCATTCAAAATCTTCTATACGAGTTCTGAACCTTTCGGTACACATACTCTACCTTTGAATAACAAGCAATCATCGGTCTCGATCTAAAATTCTGAGTCAGGAGTCGATTCACTCTGTATCCGTTTTGCTTGCAACTTACTATCATTTTTCTGAGCTTCAGAGATCTATTGCAAAAACATTGGTCTAGATTTTAACTCAGCTATAATTGAACCATCATCAGATAATGACAATCGAGTATTCATGGCTCTCAAGGAAAACAGGGATTTTCTGCTCAGAGCATCAGCAACCACATTGGCTTTTCCCGGATGATAGTCAATAACAAGGTCATAATCTTTCAATAACTCAAGCCATATGCGCTGTCTCAAATTCAAATCTTTCTGCGACATCAAATATTTCAGACTTTTATGATCAATGAGTATGTGACATTTTTCACCAAATAAATAATGCCGCCAGATTTTGTAACACTCCAAACCCGTCCTAGAAGTTAGGCCCAAATCCGGCGTGTCACATCAAAGGCATAACTAAAAATGATTTTGCTAATTTAAAAACTTAAGCCCAAAAGCCCAAAATCCTTGAGTCTTGTTAAGCAATGATAAAAGCCCTTTTTTAAAATTTTAAGTATTTCGGAAACCAAGTTTAAACAAAAGAAATTTGCTTAGGTTTAATAATTTAGTAAACAGTTGAAACAATAAAACCAAAAGTCTAAACCATACCGGAGTACAAGGCCTTATTACGTCCGTAAAAAATAAAGCAATTAAACCATGTCTTTTGAAACAAACAAATAAAAATTTAAACATCTTGTAGTGTGGCCATCTCTGAGTCATCTCCTACGTCGAGCCGTTTACTGAGGATCACCTCAAACATTAAATAAAGGGTGTGAGTTTCAAAACTCAGTGTGTACAACCCTTGGCAATCAAATCAACATACCATTATCACATTGGGCCTAAGCCCTATATAAATTGGTGGTCTTGGGCTTTGGCCCACAATGACCTCATATCATATCTTATCATATCATATCAAAACAAGGTAATGAAAAACCCTCCCAAAAATCCATCCGCTACACACACCATTTCCCTTCCAACCCTACACACCTGTAACATGCATTTTCTGAGGCCTACTAACCCTACACATACCATTTCCCTCCCAAAAAAAGGCCTACTAACTGAAGTCACAGTTCCCCTGTGCTAAAACCAAAATTTTTCCTATGCCTTTACTTTATCCCAAGACATCTCCAACACCCCTAGACACTCCAAATTCATTACCCTCAAAGCTCACATACCAATTGTCTTTTTCTTGCTCACTTAAATTTTTTTTGAGATCTAAAGCCCAAAGCCCAATAGGCCCAATACTTCTAGGCCTAAATTCGAGGTGTTACGGATTTTCAATGCAAACACTATGGCTGCCAATTCAAGGTCATGTGTCGGGTAGTTCCTTTCATGTGGCTTTAGTTGTCTTGAAGCATAGGCTACTACTTTACCTTCTTGCATCAAAACACAGACTAAACCATTAAATGATGCATCACTGTAAACTATAAATTCCTTACCCGAATCTAGCTGAACGAACACATGAGCTTCTGTCAATTAGGCTTTTAATCTGTCAAAACTCTGCTGGCATTTCTCAGTCCACTCAAATTTCACATCTTTCTGTAGCAAACGAATCATCGGAGAAGCTATCATTGAAAAACCTTTTACAAATCTTCGATAATAACCAGCTAGTCCCAGTAAACTTCAGACTTCAGACACATTCTTCGGTGGCCTCCAGTTTACAGTGGTCGAGATTTTATTCAGGTCCACCCTGACACCTTCAGCAGATACTATATGCCCAAGAAAACTAACTTCCCATAGCCAAAATTCACATTTACTAAATTTTGCATACAATTGTTTCTCTCGCAAAGTTTGCAACACTATTCTCAAATGCTCAGCATGTTCATTTTCATCTCAGGAGTAAATAAAAATATCATCTATAAATACCACTACAAACCTGTCCAAATACGGGCTAAAAATTCTGTTCATCAAATCCATAAACACTGCATGTGCATTTGTCAAACCGAATGGCATCACAAGAAACTTATACTGTCCATACCTTGTTCTAAAAGCTATCTTTGGTACATCTGAATCTTTTACCCGTAGTTGATAGTAACCAGAACGAAGATTAATCTTTGAAAATACAGTGGCACATTTTAACTGGTCAAACAAGTCATCAATACGAGGCAAAAGATACTTGTTCTTCATTGTAACCTTGTTGAGCTGTCTGAAATCAATTGTAACACCCTGAAATTGGGCCTAGTAGATTTGGGCCTATTGGGCCCTGGGCATGGGAGCATTTAAAATTTTTGAGAATAAGAGAACGACACAATTGCATGTTGGATCTGTTGGGAGGGTGATTTTGGAAGGTTAGGGGGCTTCTATGTAGTCCTGGGTTCAAGCCATATCTTATGGAAAATTTTTATTTTTAGCATTAGGGGAACCCTGACTCCTGGTATTAAGCCTTTTAAGTAACTGTGATTAAAAAGAGACACAAGAGAGCCTATGGTGGAGTGGTTGTTGCGTCACAGGTATGGTAAGGAGAACAGAGGTTCAAGTCTCATTGCATGCAAAAGGGATTATTTATTTTACTCATGTGTGGGCAAGAGTTTGTGTTGAATTTGAACTCTATGTTGAAGAGTTTGAATTGGTCAAGTGAGTGATTTAAGGACTAGATTGTGGAGAGATAAGGGGGGAGAAAATCGTGGACTTTGGGTGGGAAGAGTTGTGCCGTATAGGGACTTTGGGCACTTAGAAATTCGGAATTTTAGTATGGTGGGGGAATGAGTGCCGATTCTTTCTCTCCATCTCGTGTTTTTAGCACTTTTTAGAGCCGGTTTTGCTAAGGGAGTCTGGGGTTCTCTTGTTTTCTCTTTTGACTGCTTATTCCGAGTCTATTTTCCCCTTTTTATCTTGTTTCTTTAGTCGAATATCTTTTTCTCTCAAGTCCGTCGGTCTTAGCATTTTCCTCTCTTTGCATCTTGATTCTTCCTTTAGTGAAATGCACTTTCTTCCCTCCTTCGATTCTTTTTGTTAACAGATTTCCTTTCTCTCCATCTTGCTATTAGGACCGAATACTGCATCTTCTTCTCTCTGTTCGCCCTCAAACTGTTTCACCTATCATCTCTTCTTTTTGATAACCAGGCCGAATTCTTCACCTCTCTCAAACTTTGTTCAGGTGGAGCAACTATTTTTGGCAAATCGGTGAGTAGTTTGTTCAACTTCTGTTTGTTCTTTTTATTCTTTAAAGAGTGTTACGTCTCCCCTCTTCTGCGCTCTTCTAAGTCGATCCCTTCTTTCCTTTTATGTCGAATTCTCCCTTCTCTTTGTATGGTATGTTGATTCATTTGATTCCTAGGTTTTCTCGTAGAATGAAGGAGTTGCGAGTGTTCTGAGATAGAAGAAGCTGTTCTCTCATCACTCGATCAAGATACCCTTCAATGGGTTTGTTATCAATCTCCGTCAACAGTTTAAGTGGGCTAAACCGCGCTCGTTCAATCAAAGTAGGTATCGACATTGTTCGGTTTAAGTACAAGAAGAGGGTGTTTGACTCTATCATTAAGTGACTAATAGAATATCCTCATTGATTGTAGGTTCGGTGCTCGTGGGTTATTCACTCGATTTTGGTAAACAGGTGTGTAGCAATACCCTGTGACCGATAGTCGGTAAATGAGCCGAAAAGCGTGTGTATGCACACACACCACTCCAAGTAGATTAGCAAATGCCGAAAAGCTGAAATACTGGCCTATGATGCCACACAAGCGGGCGATCGCACGTGTGGTGGACCGAGCCCACAGATATGGGCATAAGATGGTTGAGGCCACCGAGAGCGTCCTCATGGGCTAAGGCCATTTTTGGGGCCAAATGGACCGGATTGGGCCGAGTGGGACCAATTGGCCCGTGGGCCCTACGCGAGTAAATTTTGTGATTGATAGGAATTAATGAGCCGGCCATGACGATCACATGGCCAAAGGCAGTTTTGGGCTAAATGGGCCACACGAGTGTGTGGGCCCACTTGGGCCAAATATTGGGCTTTGGGCCCAAATACACCGTTTGACCATATATGTTATCTGTGTCGCTCGAGGCGACTGTAGACCTTCGGGAAGCTCGTAAACTGACTATAATACCCTTGTAGGGTAAATTGACCGAAATACCCCTATAGCGTAAATGACCAAAATACCCCTATAAGGTAAATGACCGAAATACCCCCATAGGGTAAATGACCGAAATAACCGAATAGGGTAAATGACCGAAATAACCCCATAGGGTAAATGACCGAAATACCCCCATAGGGTAAATTACTGTAATACCCCTGTAGGGTAAAAAGACCGTTATGCTACTGAATGGGCAAAATGACTAAAATACCCCTACATGTTATATGATTGTTATTGTATGTCGTTTATAATATGTTTGCATTCATGTCATATTGTATTGCATGGGGAATGCAATCATTGATTTGGAGGAAGTGTATGACTTGTTAGGGTCGCATGGTCGCTTGACGACTGTGGATCCACCGATGGCTTTAAGCCGATTATGAGATTGGCAGCTCTGCTGCAATATTGGTTAGTGCTGCAACCGGTGCTACATAAGGAGTGTAGGGATGGGTTGGTCGATTAAATCCCCACAGGAGTGTAGGGTTGGAAGCGATGCGGAGTGCAGGGTTGGTTGGGCATTGGTGCATTGCATGGTCTGACTTGATTGAGAAAATGGGCTCAGGCCCAACTGAGGCTATTATGGGCTAAGGCCCAAATGCCATCGTTACTGTGTTGGGCTTAGGCCCACATTAGTTACTGTAATGGGCTTAGGCCCGAATTGATGTGATGCATGCTATATGATTGATGAGGGTTGTACACACTGAGTTTTCTCAAACTCACCCCTCTTTTTAATTTTTCAAGTAATCCTCAATAAGCGGTTCGACGTACTGGAGGACTCGGAGGTGGCCACACTACGAACAGCTTTAAATTTTAGTATTCTTTTTTACCTTACATAAACCGCTTTCTTATTGGGTTGTAATAAGGCCTCTTTTAATTTCTTATTTTTATTTTAGGATTTTTAGTTATTACGTTTCCTATCTGTTAAAAGTAAATCGCGGTTTCCCAAAATAATAATTATTTTTAAAACATTACGCTTTCATAATTTAATCTTTAAACATCACATTTTCGTTGTAACACCCCAAACCAGGTCTATGTGTTAAGACGAGATTTGGTTTGTCACACCGAACGATCATCCAAAATTCTCTAATGATTTAAGTAAAACAGTAATGCAAAACCTTTAGAAATAAGGTTTAATAAAAACTAAGTACAATGATTAAAATTTATGAATTAAGAAAAATACTTGTTTGAAATCTTATATATATTAGTCAAAACCTTAACGTAGTTTTAAAAGAATTTGAAAGAAATTGAAAAGTAATTTAGGTGTCCAAAATTGTTATAAAACACAATATTTTTAAGAAAACTTTATAGATTTAACATAAGCCCATATTAAGAGTCTTAAAATAAAATTAAATCCATCCACACATAAAAATCCATAAAAACATAATTAGAGGCCTTATTACATCATACCCAAAATAGTAATTAAAATAAGTAACTTAAATAAAGTTCATAGTTTATAAAACCCAAGCTCGTAGTATGGCCTCCACCAAGTCATCCCCGCCCAAGTCCACATCAATTTCCATTACCCGAGATGGATAATAAAATGGGGTGAGTTACAAAGAACTCAGGTGTGTAACTCACTTACCACCATTATTGGGCCGGACCATCAAGGCATTAATTTGGGCTTGAGCCCAATTACAAATTTTAACCATATAAAAATGAAATAAAATATATAAAATGCATGTAAAATGAATTTCCCAACCAAGCCTAATTTCCATCCGCTACACACCCCCGTACTCAACCAAAGACACACTGTGGGGATCAAGTCAACCCACCCCGCCAAACACACCAATCGTAGGCATTTAGCCTTTTAAATAATATTGTAGTGCACTCATCAACTAGATTGTGACATAGTCACCGAACTAGAGGCATTAAGCCAAATTTGTGGCAGAGCCACCGAACTAGATTCATGGCCACAGGCCTTACTTCTCTTCATCATGTATCCCATCCCATGGAATTATGTATGAATAACAAACTTTAATCATAAATAATTTATCAAGTATTCCATAATACAAATGAGTTTTTAATTAAACTTTTCATTTGGGTCCATTAAACAAAATTGTATTTAGCCCATTTAGCAATCTAGCGAACTTTGGCCCATATTTCGAACTAGAAGGTTTTTGGCCCATTATATCGATCTAGCAGTTTTTAGGCCCAATTTTTCGAACTAGCAGTTTTTCGGCCAAATTTATCGACCTAGTAGTTTTTCGACCCAATTTAACAATCTAGCAGTCTTTCGGCCCAATTTAACTATCTAGCAATCTTTCGGCCCAATTTAACGATCTAGTAGTCTTTCGACCCAATTTAACAATCTAGCAATCTTTCGGCCCAATTTAACGATCTAGCAGTCTTTCGGCCTAATTTAACGATCTAGCAGTATTTCGGCTCAATTTATCGATCTAGCAATATTTCAGCTCAATTTATCGATCTAGTAATTTTTCTGACTTTAACCTTTTTCATGCATTTACACAAAAGTGTTAATTACCACATAATTTTCGATTTTGCCATTTTTACGATTTATCATAATACTTACTGTTTAGTATCTAACCCAAAAGATAAGTGTGAAGTTACACACCTGGTTATAGTGAGAACTAGACTTTCCCGCTCGTCAACACCTATACGTATCACGATAAATTAGAATCACTATATTTTAATAACGAAATCAATCTTAGGAATTAACGATCTAACTTTTACCCTCGGATTTTCGAACTACTTCTACTTGCGGTTTCTCCCCGATTGATGGTTCGTTAACCGAATCAAATCCACGAACAAATAATGGTTCGGGAGTACGAACTACTTCAAACAATTGATTCTCCTCGAATGAACGTCCACAACCCGGTGGGAAATCCCGATTGTTCGAAACAAGTCCTTTGCTTATACTTAGGGGGATTAATGGAACCTCCCTTCATCCGAACACTAAACACCGCCCTTTTCTTCCCTATCTTGATTGTCTTCAAAGACAAAAGATCGTTAATCCAATCTACTATTACATCGAAATATGACTAAGGGTTTAAGGGTGAAATTTGCTTACCACAAAGATCCTTGTTCCAAAATATGAGAATCGATCAAACGTTCCTTTATCACCTTAAATCGATTCCAACGTTCTAAGATACCCACGAACACTTGATTTCCGATCTTCCGCTATCGCACTATTATCCACGATTGGAAAGAGACGATTGAGAAAGATGTTTGTGCAAGATGAAGGATTCGGCTATATGACCAAAAAAAATAGAAAAAAAGATTCGGCTATGGGTACATCAACATTCAGCCATGAGAGAAAATAATAGAGAAAGTATGAGTATCAAGAATAAAAGATGAGAGAAGAATGATGATGATGTTGTTTCAATTTTCAAAGAGAATAAAAGAGAAAGAAAGAAAGAGATGAGTTTTGGGAGCAATGTATATTCGGAAATGGGGAGAAGAAAAGTAAAGAATGGCTTTTTGGTGTTGGTAGAATCGGCACTATGAGAAAGGCACAAAATTGAACACTAAAGTGAAAAGCAAAAATGACCAAATGGTCAAAATAATCAAGGCTTACCAAAAGATCAATTTCGGCCAAAGGAAAAGTTGAGAAGAGGAATGCAAAATTTTGCACAAAAACTAAAATGACCAAAAGCAAACTCCTAAACCTTACCAAGCTACTAGCAAAATTCGCCCAACCTTCCCCCTAGCCATATTGCCGTCCAAATTCATTGGTCAAATGACCATGAATTTGTTTCCAAAACACTTTCCTTGATACTTGCCCTATGTCTCCATATCTTTCCATATTTTCTTGATTCCCTACCATAAATTCACTCTTACCTTATTCCTTTGATATACTAACCAAAATAACAAGGTCAACACTTACCATAAATAAGCTTGGCCGACACTTACCATAGAAGAGCAAAATAAAAGTTGTCAAAATGCCATCCAAGGGATTCGAACCACTCCCCTCATGCTATAACCCATGCGCCAACACCACCTTGCCATTACTCATCTTATGTCACTTATTAACACTTAAATTAACTTAAGTGTCAATGCGAATTGCTCCACTTCAATAAATTTTCAAAACTAAAAATTATTCCATAACCGAATAATTCTATACTCTTCTTCAGGACTATCATAGGCACGAAAAGTAATAAGAAATTTTTTCCTTTATAAACTAATCACCAAAACATGCAATATATCAAGACTCAGATTTTTTGGGTGTTACATTCGTAAATCAGTTACTTTTAAACTTAGCTTCCGCAACTGAAAAGAAATTTTGGGAATAAACTTAATAATTTTTCTATGCACCACATTTTAAATAATAATAATAAATAAACTAACATAACTGGGATTTTACTCAAGCTTTTAATTAAGAAGGGTTTTCAATGAAAATATGGTTTTCGAAAAACACTTCAATGTGACACGCCAGATGCGGGCCTAAATTCTAGGCCGGGTTTGGGGTGTTACATCAATGCACAGCCTCAATAATCCATCCTTATTCTTTACAAATAGAACCGGCACGCCCCAGGGTGAGAAACTAGGTCGAGCAAAACCTCTGTCAATGTAACAGCCCGTTTAGACCCTAGTCGAAATAGTGGTTTTGGGAAAACAAATTCAAGTCAAAAAAATATTTTAATATTATTCCCCTTATTTATAGCGTGTGATTTGGTATGTGTGAAATTTTCGTGATTTATTTTGATCGTTTGTGTGCTTAATTTGCAAAATAGGACTAAATTGTAGAAAATGCAAACGTAGCCTTCTCATTAAATAAGTGTCGAATTGATGTGCCTTTATTATTAAGGGGTTCTTATGTTGTTAATATTCCATTAACATGGTAAGTGGACATTAATGGCCTTAATGTTAATGTTTTATATGTTTATTAATCATGGATATTTTGGTAATTTATGTATTATTATGTGTTAAATAAAACAAACATGAAAATATGGCCATTATCATCTATTTTGCACCGAATTTGATGAAAGAAATAGGGTTCATAAGCTTTCAAGCATTCGGCGCTAATCTTGGTCAATTAGGTATGTGTTTTTCATCCATTTTTTATGATTTCTATGTTTTTGTGATCGTTGTTAAGTGTACTAGCTAGCCCATGTCACAATTTTTGAATTTGATAAAGATTTTGAGTTATGTCATTGAAGAAATTGTGAGCTTTGTGATGTTAATTGATGAAAAATGGAAGATATATGTTAGGTTAACATGTTTTGTATTTGGATTTTTGATGAATTTGAGTATTATGGGCTAAATTGTGAAAATGAGAAATTGAAGGACTAAAACATGAAATAAATGAAATATATGGGCATAAATGAACTCTATGAAAATTTGGCTAAGCATGAAAAATGTGAAATTATGTGTATTTTGTGATTTTATGAAATAGGGACTAAAATGTCAAAATGTGAAAATGTGAGGGCTAATTTGTAAAATGCCCTAAATATGTGTATATGGATTAAATTGAATGATTTGGTGAGTAAAAGAGTTAAATTTGAATGTGTATAGATCAAGAACCAAAGAAAACGAAATTAGATTGGGGGAAATATAAAGTGGTCGAGTAGTCGTTTATTTCCATCCGAATTCGTACGAGGTAAGTCTATATACAAATAAATGTGAATGAATTGAATTATTATTGCTTATATGTTAATGAAATGTGATAAATGGCTATTGGAGCTGAATATGTGAAAATTCGAGAAAAACTTTGATAATATAATGATGTCCGAAAAGCCCCATACGAACCATAGGAATAGTTAGGATACATATGTCATGTCATAGGATTCCGATATGAGTCATCGTGTAAGACCACGTCTAGGACGTTGGCATCGATTTGAGATTTATGTGCAAGACCATGTCTGGGACATTGACATCTTCTTTGGTACTTATAAGTTTAGTTTTTGAATCAAAGGCATGTATAGATTAGACTAAGTTTTGAAACCTATGATATCTGGTCATGTATATAAATATAGCCTTGCGAAAATGGCTATTTCTTTTGGTTAAGTTTCATTTCTATGTTTTGATATAATGGCTTGTTCATAATGCTAATAGATGTGTTAAATTCGGTTATGGTGTATATCATATATGGAAGGTGCTCATTTGGTATATATATATGTTATGTGTTGGTTTTAGTGAACTTGGACTTGGCTTATTATAATTGAAACATGGTTGCTGTGTTTATAATGTGTGCATGATCTCGACTAGGGTGAATTCATGAGTTACTTGCTTAATATGCTTTACTAATGATAGTTGAGTTAAGACATGTGTTCGGCAATATGGTAAATGACATATGTTTGATGTGTTTACTAAGAATGAATAATTTTATGTTTAAGTGAATTTGGCTATGTGATATTTATTCTCTTATAGTGATATATGTATGTGATAGTTTACTAAACAGATCCGATTGTTAATGATAAGAAATGAATATGTTTCATGGTTGGTTAAGTACGAATCCAAATGAAAAGTGAAATTGTATGTTCGGCCATGATATAATTTTAATATGTTTGTATATGCAATTGATTATTAAATGGTATAATGGTTCGATTAGTTTAATATGCATATGTACTATAGTAATATGAATGAAAATCAGCTTATGTTATATGAGTTTTGAATTATATCCGATATATGTTATAAAATGACATAAGTTGAGATATGGTTTAAAGGTATAGATGTCATGAATGCTTAAGTTTTATGATTCGGACATTTGTATGTATTGAGTACTGGTAATAAAACTAATTGTATATTATTTAATTTAATAGGTTGTAATGTTATATAATATAGTAATGATCGCATTGCTTGTGCTTGAATTCAATTGAATGTCTATTCGGAATTGAGTTTAGTTCGGTAATGCCTCATAACCCTAATCCGGCGACAGACACGTGTAAGGGGGTGTTACATGTATAGCTAAACTCGTGTTTGCTATGTTAAATCCGAGAATCGGCTAAACTGTAGCTCTAATACCACTAAATGTAACACCCCTAACCCGTATCCATCGCCGGAATAAGGTTACGGAGCGTTACCAAATTTTTTTGAAACATTTACAAACATTTCATGTTAATCACTATTCATTCACCGAGATTGTTCAAAACATCCTTTGATTGGACCCTCGAGGCCCAATACGAGCACTAGAATCGAGTCAAGACTTAATCAGGAACTCTAAGAATTTTTCGTGAAATTTTAAAAATTTTCCAAGGTGCAGGGCTCACATGCCCGTGTGGTCCAAGGGACATGCCCGTGCTATAGGCCGTGTTCGACCCCGTGTAACTCTCTGACTTGTGCACATGGCCATGCCACACACCAATGTGCTAGGTCGTGTGGTTAATTAATTCAATTCAAAATTAGGTGCAGATTTCACACGGCCAAGACACACGCCCGTATTCTAGGCCGTGAGGCACACACGACTGTGACACACGCCAGTGTGCTCAATTCTGAGCATTTTGTTTCTCAAAATTAAGGTGCAGGGGACACACGGCCTAACCATATGCCCGTGTACCAGTCCGTGTGTCACACACGGTCTAGACAAACGTCCGTGTGTCTACCCGTCTGGACAAAATAAAGCCATATCCTAGCCTCATTTGTCACCCAAATTTACCATTTACCTGCACTAAAACATACCAAGTACAAATCCAACCATTCCAAGCATTCAATATAAGCAAATTCCATCATTCATCATGGCATACCATTACATGCATATGTGTTTATAAATTTACCTTGGATTAACTTAGGCTTTAACATCATTTGATCACATATACTTAACATAACACATATGAATATACCATAATAGCCTATTTAATCATGCCAAAATAAGCCATTACTAGCCATTCCAATGGCTAGGTTAAAAAACATCATTTTCAAGCCACTATTGCCCAAGTTTTCCTATACATGCCATTATACCAAAATGATTTTACTAAGTATACCCAAAATAACGAGTTGATAGTGTGATGATGCTCCAATGATCTCCAACCTTCGCGAGCTTCCGAACACTATAAAACAGGGGAAAATAAAACAGAGTAAGCATTACATGCTTAGTAAGTCCGTATAACGGAAACTAAACTTCCCAATACCGTTTATTAAATCTAAGTATATAATATCATGTTTTCCATCCATTACCAAAATTGCCTAAACACATGCATTCAATCAAACATGTTTGTAATAGCTCGATTTTGGGTCAAGTCAGAACAGTGGTTTTAGGACCACAAATTCGACGAATAAAAATTCATTTTTATTATATTTTTAAGGTCTACAAATTTATGGAACGATTTCGTGAAAATTTCATTCAAAATTTTGACGTTACTCAATTTAGTCAAAAGGACTAAATTGCAAAAAGTGCAAAACTTGAATTCTATATTTTAGAGGTGTCCAATTGCTATGAGATTTTAAATTAGAGGTCCTTAAATGGTAATTAGACCATTGGTTAAGTTGATGGACAAAAATGGACATGGTTTGGTATGTTTCTAAAGTTTTTCTCTAAGGGCATTTTGGTAATTTGGTAATTAAATGAATTAAAAAGCTAAATTAAAAGCCAATTTTTGTCCATCTTCTTCCTCATGGCTGAAATTCACAAGGGGGAAGCCATAACTAGGGTGAAACACCCCAAACCCGGCCCACGAGCCTGAACCGAATCTGGTATTTTCCTTAAGTAAACCGGTTTCAAATTCTTTTGTTCCTTAGGAAAAACTTGTGCGATTTTAAAAAAAATATTGTTTTGGGTTGGGCTTGTGTTGAAAACCAATTCATCTTATATTGAAATCCATTAAATAAGGTGACAAAACGATTTAGGGTTTATTTTAAAGGAAATAAATTTTAAACTTAACTTTAATTGAAAATAATTCGTAACATAGTAATTAAAAATAAAAGTAAAGAAGTGTAACTTATGGCCTTATTACATCAAGTAGAATCCCAAAATAAAATTCTAAAATATTTAAATAAATTTAAATATCCATATTGAATAAAACTTCAAGCTGAGCATGGCCATCCCTAAGCTTCCGCTGAACCCGGTCCATTATTGATCGTCACCTGAAAAATAGTCCCACAACGGGGTGAGTCAACAGACTCAATGTGTACACAACACTAAAATTCAATAGATCAGGCATACATTTTTTATATCCAATACATATTCATATAACAGATAAAAATGATGATGCAACCCAAACCCAAACCTAGGTGCCATCCGCTACACATCCCCGTACCAACTTTTGCACACAGTGGGGACTACTAAGTCAACCCTCCATCCGCTACACACCATCGAGAAGGCGATCATTTGCGATCGACGTGCTCATCGCCCATATAAAATTTGTGGCATAGCCACCAGATAATTGTGTCATGAGACACCACATTCGAATAATGTAACCGAAGTTACCACATTCAGATAATGTGACCGAAGTCACCATATTCAGATAGTGAGACCGTAGTCATCACCTTCACTTCCCCTTTTTCATATATCCTGAATGACCCATATTATTCATATCATGCATATCATACTTAAATTCTCATTCTTATAAATTTTCACATGTTATAAATAACATATTTCATAATCCTAGTGGAAGTAGGAAACGTACCTGAGTACTTTGTACCATTTTATGGTACCTTAGCCACATTCTTATAAACATGCATATTTTACATATTACCATCAATCTTATTAAAAGTTAGTGTGGGGTACACACCTGATTCGTTTAACGAAGTCCTTGAAATCCCGAAGAACCGATCTACTGATTTAGATCCTTAACTCCTATATTCGGCCAATCATTTAAACACATTAATAAACCTTTTGGCTTTAAAACCAAATCCTAGTAGGATTTGTATACCAAAACCTACCTTGTTGCCGATTGACTTAAGAATCAAGTCCCAAAACTTTATTGTATTCCTTCTTTGTGATCTCAAATCCCGAAAAGTATTCCTTGCTTTCCTTAGATCCCGAAATATTCCTCCTTGTAGTCGACAGTTGTAGAAACCCGAGAGACCCCCTTAATACTTCAGTCGACTACTTCCTTGCTTAGATTCACAGGGAGATTCGGTTATGGCTTCTAATGGAGAGGAAAATATTTGGCTAGGTTCCAACAATTACTTAATCTCGACTTGACAAAAGAAAAGAAAGAAAAGAAGAGAAGAGAGCACTAAGAATTCGGCAGAGAAAGGAGGAAGCACAAATTGATGAGTAGCCCTCCTTCCTTCCTTTTATAGCCAAAATTATCATCTAAGGAGTCCCTTACTTGGCCACCACTCCTCTATCTGATAACTTTACCCTTTAATTATCACTTAAAATAAAAGATAATTCAGCAACTATCCTTACTTAGCCGAAATTATTAAACTCAAAGTCCCTTACTTGGCCATCACTTCTCCCTTATTTTCCTCTTTATTTCTTTACTCAAATTAAAAGAATTTAATCCAATAATTATCTCTTGAAAATAATGATAAATAAATCCCTTATTTATCCACTATTAATAAAATAATAAAAGCTCCTAATTTATAGCCATGTGCCGTCCACCTCGAGTCTTACTGGAAGCAAAAATAAAACCTCCTTTATTTGCTTCCCAAGTGACTCGAACTCGTGCCCATTCCTCTTGCATATGGCGCCATTTCCATAGGCCCTAAGTGGTATCTTGCAGACCACTTTTCCAAGCCTGCTTGTGTGTCAAATTCCACAAACTTTTTCTTTTAAGGCCACCTTGCCTTAATTTCCCCTTTTAAACCTTAAAACTCGTCATTTCTAGGTCATTTCTAAGTTTCCAAAAATTTTTGTTCGGCTCTATAAACTTGACATTTTCTTACATTTCCAAGTTTCCAGAAATGTTCACTTTCCTATTTTGAATCATTTCCAAATCATTTCCATCCATTTTCATACATTTTCAGGTTTCCAAAAATGTTCATTTCTAACTCAATTTCATTCATTTCCGGGTTTCGAAAAATATTCAAAATTTATTCTTAGTACCTAAAACATGTCACTTCATAGAACTAAACCGAAAATGCATAGGCCCTTTCCAGGATGTTACATAGGGTTTGGCCACTTCCAAGCTTGATTGTAAGTCCGTTCTAGCCCCGTTTTTAATGCTCTTTACATTTTTGAAGTCGTTGTAACTCGATCTTTCTATTTCTACCATCAATTTGAAGAGATGTCAGGGTCTAAAATTTTACCCATGATGGATGTTTGTGTATTTTTAGGTCTAATGGTAGAAAATGCATGTTTGGTGTATGATAAACGACTTTTACTAAGTGATTTTCGGTGAAAATGTCTAAAAGTATTTGTTTGTAAAAGTTGTAAAATGAGTAGTAAAAGTGTGAATAAATAAAAAAGTGGGCTGTTATGAGCATGTATAAGGTTCAGCTAAGCATGGGTATTGAAAAATTGAGTACATTTCATTTTACGAGCCTAGGGACTAAATTGTAAAAATGTCAAACTTTAGGGGCAAAAATGTAATTCTACCATAATGTGATTTTGGGCTAATTTGAATTGTATAATGATTGAATAATTTAAATGTGATATTATAAATCAATAAAAATGAGGTTTCTACCTAGAACGGGGGAAAAACGAGTATTTAACGATTTAGTCCATTTTGCCATTTTTAAGTCGAGGTAAGTTTGTATGTAAATAATGCAGCTTTATAATTGTATTTATAATGTTTTGTTATTTCATCAATTGTATGATTGACTCTATGGATGAAATTGATGAAGTTTCGACAATCGAGTAAATCCCGGTTGAACCTTATGAATAGTTAGGATACAAGTGTCATGACATTAGGGTCACTAAGATTACATGTAAGACCATATCTGGGATATGGCATCGATATGAGACTTCATGTAAGACCATATCTGGGATATGGGATCGATGTTAGACTTCGTGTAAGACCATAGCTGGGCTATTAGCATCGATACGAGATTACATGTAAGACAATATCTGGAATATGGCATGTAACAACCCGTTTTTGAGTCAAATCGGAATAGTGGTTTCAAAACCACAAATTTGAAGTTAAAATATTTATTTTATTAATTTATTATAGTTTGCAGCATGATAGAATTATTGGGTGAAAGTTTCGTAAAGAAAGTTTACTGTTTGAATGCTTAATTCGGTAAAAATGACTAAATCGCATAAAGCATAAAACTTGTGTGCTTTTAGCTAAAAGTGTCAAATAGCTATAGAACATTAAAGTAAAGGTCCTTAAGTGATAAATAGGCCATTTGTGGTTAGTGGATGATGATAGCATGGCAATTGGTGTAGTTTTTAATATATTTAAGGGTTAATTTAGTAATTTGGTAAATAAGGTTAATAAAATAAAACACAACAATTTGGGCTTCATTATCATCTTGATAGTCAAAATTTTAGGGCCTAGAAAAGCCATGGAAGCACTTTGAAGGTTTGGTCACATTGAAGCTAAATAGTAAGTCCATTTTTGCTCGATTTTTAATGATTTCTATGTTTTTGTGATCGTTGCTTTGTATTCTAGCTAGCCCGTACCCTAGATTTTGTAATTTTTGAAGATATGTCATATTTCCATTGTTGAATGTTTGAGTAATTTGATAGTTGATGATAGATTATGAAGGTATATTGATAGTTAAACTAGTTTTGTAAAGTGATTTTTGATGAAAATGTTAAAAAAGGGATTAAATTGAGAAATTGTAAAATTATGTGGGTAAAAGTGAGAATAAATTGAAAATATGGGCTGCTAGTAGTATATAGTAAATTTAGCTCGGCATGGGTTGGTACTAAATTGCATGAATTTGCAATTTTATGTGTTAAGGACTAAATTGTAAAAATGTAAAAAGTATGGGGCAAATGTGTAAATTTTCCAAAATATGAATTATGGGCTAAATTGAATAGATTGAATATTAAATGTATTGAATTTGATATATATAGATCAAGATAAGCCGAGATTGAGTTTAGATCGGGGAAAAGGAAAGATTGACGAATAGCCATTAGTTGTTATCCGAGCGATACGAGGTAAGTTCGTATAATGAAGAGTCAAACTTTAAATACTTGTGTTTATTTGAAATGTATGTATATGATTGAGTATTTGATATACTTGGAATACAAATGCTTAATTGATAAATATTGATTATTACCGAGCCCCGTTTGAACCGTATGAATTCATAGGATACGAGTGACATGTCAATAGGGTTACCGGTTTGGTCGGGCTCCTACATTTGTTGCGGACTCACCACAGCTCGCATGAGCTTACTGATATATCAGCTTGTAAGAGCTTACTGTTCTCAGCTCGTATGAGCTTACTGTTTCAGCTCAATAGAGCTTACTGTCCATCAGCTCAGGAGGAGCTTACCGATCATGCTCGAAAGAGCAAAAATTATAATGAATTGACGGATTACTGATGTATATCACCCGAGTATCCTTTGAAGTTCTAATGGCTCCAGCAGGCATAAATTCTGTTTATACGGATGAATATCATTCTCGAATGAAGTATTGATTATATGATTGAGAATGAAATGTTGAATACAAGATATATTGAGTATTGAATTGTGATAATGGATGATTTCATGTATTAATATGATTAACCTATGGATGAATGTTTGTGTTAGGCATTTGGAAATTGTATGGAGTTTACCTTAATTATTTGTATTGATTTGGTATAAATGGTAAGTTCAATTATAAATTATACATACTTACTAAGCTATAAAGCTTACTCTGTTTCTTTTCTATGTATTATAGAGGATGGATAGCTCGATCGTTTCAGACAAGTCGGAGTTACACGTCACACTATCCAGTTGTCGATTGGTACTTTTGAACATGTGGATAATTGTAAATATGGCATGTATAGGCTAGTTTTAAAGTTGATAAATATGGTTACTTGAGATTATGGTTTTGGAACATTTTGTGTAAGGTTAAGCCATGTGATTTTTGCTAAACATGATAGTATGTTTTGGTATGTTTTGTCAAATGTTGATGGAATGGAAATTATGCAAATGATGTCTTGTTATTTGAAAGGTTTATGAATGGAAGATGTATGATATTAGTTAAGCTTTTGAATGGTAGGAAGAAATGGTATTATATGTGTATGAATTGTTATGGAATGGATGCTAATTGGGTTGTAAAATTGTTACCATTATGATTGAGTATGCTTATGATAATAGGGTGGCAAAATGGCTTTGCAAATAGCTTATTTTTGCCCACACGGGTAGGGACACGGGCGTGTGTCTCATCTGTGTGGGACACATGGCCATGTTACACGAGTTTTGATTTGGAATTGAAGTCAGTATGCTCCACATGGCCTCACACACGGGCGTGTGACCGGCCGTGTGGTACAAGTCAGTATACCCCCTAAATGGCACACGGCCTAGCATACGGGCATGTGACTTGGCCGTGTTGCATAAATCAGTATACCCTATAGTTTTGGCATGGCCTATTACACGGTCTAAGACACGGGCGTGTGTGGCCACTTCAAAGGGCACATGGGCTAGACACAAGGGCGTGTGGTTGGCCGTGTGACCCAAGTCAGTATGTATGCCCTGTTTTCACACGGCCTAGGACACGAGCGTGCCTGGAGCCGTGTGAGACACATGGCCTGTCCACACGGGAGTGTACCCTTGAAATGTTGAATTTTTTCTAAGTTTCCAAAATTTTCGTATGTTATTAGTTTAGTCCCGAACCACTTCTAATGCATGCTTAAGGCCTCATAGGCCCTTATAAGGGACAATGTGTTTGTTATGGAATGGTGTTAGAATATGAATGCATAAATGTATGAGTTTTGTTTGTTAAGTGATGTGTATTGATTGGTAATACCTCGTAACCCTATTCTGATGACGGATACGGGTTAGGGGTGTTACATGGCATTGGTACGGTACTGTGTGTTTGAGATCCCCAAGTATCCTTTAGTATTCCAAGTGGTTCAACGAGAAATTCAACGGGTATGTCAAAGATGAGAAAATATTTGAATATGTTATGGGATGGTACAGGTATGTACGAAAAACTGAAAGAAAATGAGCTCAGTATATGATGAACAATTGGTAAGACTGTGATTGAATAAGTTGTGCGTATGAAGCTTAAATGACATTTATGTTGATACGTGTTATGTGATTCATATGATGAGCTATTGGTACATGACAATTATGTTGATATGTGTTATGTTGATATCAAATGACATTTGTGTTCATATGACATTTATGAAGTTTAATGCCATTTATATTGATATATGTTATGTTATTCATATGATGAGCTATAGGCAAGAATGTGATTGAGTAAATTATACTCATGAAGTTTAATGACATTCATGTGGAAATATGTTGTGTTATTTATATGATGAGTTGTTGGTAAGATTGGGATTGAGTAAGTTGTGTTTGTGAAATTTTAGTGACATTTATGTTAATATTTGTTAAGTTATTTGTATGTCAAGTATATGAATAATGTTTTTTATTATTTTCATATGAACTTACTAAGCTATATCGCTTACCCCCCTTCCTTTCCAATGTCTTATAGGGTTATTGAGCTAGCTCGAGTTGGAAATCACCGAAGATTCTATCACACTATCAAGCTATCATTTTAGGTATAAGTGAATTCAAGTATTTTAAGTCTATGGCATGTATAGGGACTTAGTCATTTGTTAAATGTGTCATGGTGATTGTAGCCAATGTGTTGGCTTGTGATTGTCAAATGCTTGTTTTGATAATTGGCCATGTAGATTGGTTTATTTGGGCTATCATGTTTGTAAGCCTAAGTATATATATACGTGTGCTAATGACTTTGGTGATATGGTCATGGTATGCTTGGTGAATGATAGAAATGTTATTTATGACATGAATGCAGGATGTTTAGAAATGTAGTCTATTGATGAAATGATAAAGTGGTGTACAATTAGGTATCTTGAAAGTAGTCAATTGTGACTTAGTAAATGTTGTGAGTATGATAGATGTGGATATTGTGTTGGTCATAATTGTGGATGATTTGGTTACCTAAGTATATTATGTATGTGCCTTGAATTGGTGTAAGTGTATGTGTGTACAAGGGTGGCAAATGGCTTGGTAAATAGCCTTTAGTTTGTCCACACGGGTAGACACACGGGCGTGTGTCTAGGCCGTGTGTAACACACGGTCATCCCCACGGGCATGTGTTCCGGCCATGTGTCCCCTGCACCTTAATTGTTGCAAAACAGAATGTCCAGAATTGAGCACACGGGCAGAGACACGGGTGTGTGTCTCAGCCGTGTGCTACACGACATAGCACACGGGCGTGTGGCACGGGCGTTTGGCACAAGTCAGAGAGCACCCTAATTTGAACACGGCCTAAAGCACTGGCGTGTCCCAGAGTCACATGGGCGTGTCCCTTGGACCACACGGGCGTGTGAGCCCTGCATCTAGCAAAAAAATTCTAAGTTTTGTAAAAATTTCTAAAGTTCTCGATTTAGTCACAAACCATCTCCAAAGCATGTTTTGGGCGTTATTGGCTCGTATTAGGGACTTTATGATTGAATGTGGATGGTTTTAATTTGGACGCAACTTTTATGACTCGGAATTGTGTGATTGCTTGTGATGTGAATCCGGTAATGCCTCGTACCCTGTTCTGGCATTGAATACGGGTAAGGGGTGTTACAATGTTAGTCACCAAAATCTTCATTTCAATCAAGTAATCATGGATAAGCTCATCAAGCAATATTCTTTCAAGTCATTATCAATTTCATCTCAAAATTCTCATACCAGGTCAAGAGTTGTGTCCGTTGAATCATTGAAGTTCCGATGGATGCTCAAGTAGTACACTCGTGGTGTACGATTCAAGAACCCGTCAATTCTTATTCAAGGGTACCAATAAGGGCACTTAACAAAGGAACATACTCTCGAGCCATATATCGTGTAACAGGATTACCAGTCCAAGCTAAATCCTTTATATAATGTATGCTCAGAGGAGCTCGATTAGGATTACCAGTCCAGGCTAAACCCTAATCATAACGTATACTCGAGAGATATTATATCAGGATTACCCATCTGGGCTAAATCCTTTCTATAATGACGTCAATAGGATTACTCGTCCAAGCTAAATCTCGTCCGCAACAAAATGCAGGACCTCATCCATTTTGGGAAAGCACATATATTCATCGGAATTCAATATTCAATCGGGACTTAACCCCTTTTTCATCATCTCAAGCATGTATTAAATTTTCCATTCTAGCATTCAAGTAATGCATATCAATATAAGTGACATTACATACAAACACAACATTCAATTAACATAATTACATGCTCGATTAAGTTACACGAACTTACCTCAACACTTGTTCGCGTATATAATCTACTAACCCGAAACCTTTTCTTTTCCTCGGTCTAACCTCAAATTTGTGTTGTCCGGATCTATATAAATAGCTTAAATCATCAATTTCTCATATTTCATATTCATTCGGACTTAATTTACATTCTAGGCAAAATTACCATTTTGCCCCTAACATTTCCATAAATTCCAATTTCGTCCCTAGGCTCGAAAAATGAAACTTGTGCAACTTACTCCCTATTCCAAGCCTAACCAAAATCCCATTACAAAATTTTCAGCACATGCATTCATAAAATTTCATAATTTTTCATCAAATTTCACAATTTTACATTTTAGTCCCTAAATCATGTTTTCATCAAAAATCACTTTGTAAAAGTTGTTTATCTATCTACAACCTTTCACTTTCTACCAGAAATTTCTAATGTTTAGCATATTCATCCATGACCCAAATTTCATACCTTGATAACTTTTCAAATTAATCCCCCAAATAGATAGATTAGACTATCCCAGTTTCAAAAATATCAAAATTACTAAAAACGGGGCAAGGAAACTTACCCAATTAAGCCTTGAAAGTTTCTTCTCTCTCTCCTAGGGTTTCCATATAAATTTGGGGTTGAAGATGACAACATAATAAGATGATATATTTTATCATCTTTTTAATTAATTAATTATTTCCATTTCCAATTTAGTCCTTACCCTTTTCTAATTTTTCCATGGATGAGTCACCAAAAATCTACATACTTTTCTTTAATGGTCTAATTACCATATAAGGACCTCTAGTTTTGAATTCCATAGCTATTTAATCCTTATAGATATTAGAATTCAACTTTCGTATTTTATGCAATTTAGTCATTCTCATAATTAAACACTTAATCGATAAAATTTTCGTATCAAAATTTTTACACGACACGTCTATCATAATACAGACCATATAATAAAATAAAAATGAACTTTATTTTCAGATCAAATTTGTGGTCCCGAAACCACTATTCTGATTTCACCGAAAAATGGGCTGTTACAGGATTTATTCGGTAGCTTATCGACTCAAGTTGCCGCCAGAACTTGAGCGAATTCACGATGTTTTCCATGTGTCTAGGTTACGAAAGTATCTTTGAGATCCATCACATATTGTGCCAATGGAGGAGATTGAAGTTCGAACTGATCTCACCTATGTGGTAGAACTAAATAAGATTGTAGCCGTGAAGAGAATGCTTTGCGAAATAAGAGGGTTCCATTGGTTAAAGTTTTGTGGTGCAACCACAAGATAGAAGAGGCTACATGGGAAGCTAAAGATGCGATGAGACGACAATATCCTTATTTGTTTAGCTTAGGAAAATTTCGAGGACAAATTCTTTTTAGAGGGGCAGAGTTTTCAACCCCAAAATTGGGCCTAGATGTTTTGAAGTATTTTAGGGATTTTAGCTCTCATGTGCTCGAGAATTTCGTAACGTGGTAAACCAGAAATGTTTTCGTCTGTGGCTTTTTGAAAATCAAATCAATTTTTGACAATGATGTTCAAAAGACTTTCAATTTTAAAATAAGGACTGATTTATAAAAGGGTTCAGTTTAAGAGTAGTTAAAAAGAAATTTTACCAAAATTTTAAATTGACCTATTTCCTTCCCCCCCATCTATAGAAAACATACGAATCCCTTCCCTTTTGTTTTTTCCATCCCTTAATTCCCCAAGCTTCTACCATTAAATTTTATTCTTCAAACCTTAATTCCATTGATTTCCTTCATTATCATAACATTAAATCTGTAACGCCCCGAATTTGGGCCTAGAAGTATTGGGCCTTGAGTATGGGTCCGTAAGGAGGCTGCAAATAGGTATTTAATTGTGCAAGGATATAATAAAATTAAATGTCTGCTCAAGTGGTTAAGGGTTCTGAGAAGTGTTGGAAAAGTCCTGGGTTCAAACCTGGGCTCTAGCAAAAATTTCTGTTTTAAGTGAATAAAACCCTGAATGCTTGGATGTAGGCCTTTTAAATTTTTTTGAAAAAAAATGATACAAGGAAGCATGTGGCCTAGTGGTTGTGGAGTCATTAAGAATGTAAGGGAGCTTGGGTTCAAATCTTGGCTCTTGCAGAATTTCTTTAATTTTTGGCTCTTATAAGAATCTGGACACTGGCACATAGGTTTTATAAATATTTGCGCATGTTTTAAGTCACAAAAGCAGCTTGTGTTGTGGTGGCATGTAGCGTCTGGAGCATAGGAGAGGGCAAGGGTTCGAATCCCATTGCAAGCAAAAAGGGATATTTATTTTGCAGATGGGACAATTTTGGAGGATTGATGGAGGGATCCCACATCGGGAAGCTAGCATGGGAGTAGGCGAGAAGCTGGCTTTAAATAGAGCGATCTATGAGGAGAGGAAGCATACCTTGGTTTGCATTTGGGCATAGGATTGTTCGGAGCGCGGATTAACTCCAGATTCCTATCAGGTGTGTATTTCGCACTACTCTAGCTGTAGAGCGACAAATGCCGAAATGCTGGTCACACGACGATGGTAGCCACACGAGCGTGCGAGCGCACGTGTGGGGGCTTCGACGCGATAATTGAGGCCATCATGAGTGTTCTTGTGGGTTTAGGCTGTTTTGGCAACGATGGGCCGAAAGGGGCCATGTGGGGCCAATGGGCCCGTGGGCCTAATCGAATAAGTTGTATGATTGTGTAGTAAATATTGGACTGGACTATGTGAATCTCATATCTGTGGCTAGATTTGGGCTAAATGGGCCACACGAGTGTGTGGGCCCATTTGGGCCGAGAATGAACCCTAGGCCCATTCGCATCGTTATCTCTGTTTAGAATACCTTAGTTTACAAAATTACTGAAATACCCTTGGTTTACAAAATTATTGAAATACCCTTGGTTTACAAAATTACTGAAATACCCTCGGTTTGCAAAATTATCGGAATACCTTCAGTTTGCAAAATTACCGGAATACCCTTAGTTTGCAAAATTACCGGAATACCCTCAGTTTGCAAAATCGCTGAAATACCCTCGGTTTGCAAAACTACTGAAATACCCTCAGTTTACAAAATTATTGAAATACCCTCGATTTACAAAATTACTTAATTACCCCTGTAGGGTAGAATTACTGAATTACCCCTATAAGGTAGAATTACTGAATTGCCCCTGTAGGGTAGAATTACCGAAATACCCCTGTAGGGTAGAATTACTGAAATACCTCTGCAGGGTAGGATTACCGTAATACCCTTGTAAGGGTAAAATGACTGTTTTGCCCTTCGAGGGTAATTGACTCACTTGAGGTACGATTGGACTGATTTGACGGTAATTGACTGTTGTGACTATGTATGTGTGATTGTTTATGGGCATAACATTTCACATACATGACATACTGCATGGGGTTGGGACATTGATACGGAGGAAGTTCTGATAGGGTCGCACGGGTCGCATCGACGGCGATCGTGGATCTAGTATTGATCTCATTAAGGTCGCACGGGTCGCATGAGACGATCAGGACCACCGACGACGGCTTAAAGCCGCGTAATCTGATTATGGCTCTGTGCCAACCTAAATATGGCTCTGTGCCATCTTGATTATGGCTTTGTGTCAATCGTATTTACCCGTGGCTATGTACCTAACATATATATTGACGACTCTATGTCGATCATATTTACCCAAGACTGTGTGCGGATTATATTATCGTCGTTGATGGCTATGTGGCAAACATAATACAGTTACTGATGGCTTTGTGCCAATTATAATACCGCTACTGAAGGCTTAGAGCCATATATATATATATATATATATATACTAGCAGCTTTGCTACGATTTTGGTTAGTTCTGCAACTGGTACTAACATTGGGAGTGTAGGGATGGCGTGGGTGATTTATTCCTCGCAGGTAGTGCAGGGTTGGACGGAGGCAAGTGCAGGGTTGGATGGGATGGGTTAGCATGAATCAAACATTATGCATATGGAATTGATTCTGATATGGGCTAGGCCCAACTGTTACTGATATGGAGAATAGCTAGGCCCAATTGATTCTGATAAGGGGTGAGACCCAATTGAAATTATACTGGGCTTAGACCCACACATATTGTTCATATCAGAATGGGCTCCTACTGCATCGATTATGATTTACATGCTGTTTTACTAACTGTTTTAGTTAGGAGGGGATTACACACTGAGTTTTCTCAAACTCACCCCATTTTTAACTGTGCAGGTAATCCCCATCTTTAGGAGGATTGGTGCTGTGAGGGACACGGAGATGGCCACACGACTGCCTTTAGATTTCATTTATGCTTTAGATTCTATTTTGGGTTTTAATTTTTGTAATAAGTCCTCTTTAAATTTCTGGATTTTAACTTTGGGTTTTATTTATGTTTCAATTATATTCATTAGAAGTAAATCACGGTTTTCCAAAATGTTAACTGTTTTTAAACAACACTACGTTTTCACAACATTTTCGAAATGGTTTCGCGACTTAATCTTTTTCGTAAATCAATTTCTTTCAAAATTTGCTTCTGCAACTAAAAAGATATTTTGGGAATAAAATTAATAATTTTTCAATGTACCACGTTTTAAAATAAACTAACATAACTGAGAGTTTACTTAAGCTTTTAAACAAGAAGGGATTTTAATGAAAACAAGGTTTTCAAAAAACACTTCAATGTGACACACCAGATTCGGGCCTAACTTCAAGGACGGGTTTGGGATGTTACAAAATCTCCATAGAAGCCCATGAAAAACACTCAAAACATCTTTGATTTTGTCATCCCTCAAGTTTGTGGGTTTTCCAAATTTTCAACCAAACATTTGTTTTTCTTCCGTCGAAGGTAACGATTCATTTCTTATTATTTTTTAATGTTATCTAGCCTTTAAAACTAATTTTTTAACCATTGAATCAAGAGTTTTGAATAAAAGCCAAAAACTGGGCTAAAGATTTCTTAAGTTTTATTCAATAAAAACGTTATCTAGTGGATCTCTTAAGTCTTTAACCATTCGATTTCTTAATGTTATCTAGTGGATTTCGGGATTTGGAATAAAAACGTCATTTTGAAGTGTTTTTCAATTAGTTTTGATGTGAATAGAAGGTTTTTAAACTAAGACTAAAGTTTCGTTAAAGATTTCTAAGTTTTATTGAATTTTCATGAAAATTGCCATAATATGTCAAAAAGAATTGATACCATGAATTAGGTAGTTTTGTGTAGTTTAAAGGATGAGAATCACTTGTAAGTGAATAATTAAATGAATGGAACCAGTTTTAGGCAAAAATATTAAGTATAAACAAATATAATTGAGTTTCACGTTTGCTATGTCAAAAGTTTCGGTTTCAAGAGAATTTAGCTTAGGCTTGTGTTTTTGTTTGATTTAGGAGAGTCTTTGACTGTGTGTTGATTGTGCTTGTTGTGTGATTTACTTGTTAAAGCTTTAAAATCATTAAGATCATTTACCTGTAAAGAGAAAGCAAGGAAAAACTAATTTGAGCTTTCGGCGACTAGGCGAAAGCGTGAACGGTGAGTGTTTGGAACCGTTGTTTGTAGACATGATTCATTGCATTAATTGGGAATTTAGAAGTAACCTAAACCCCTACTCTAAATTTCAAGTACATGCTTTCTTATACCCATATTTTAATTTTTGAAATATATACTTGTGTGATTGTGGAAATGAGAGCTAATATGTGATGCTATGACATGTGTTATATACTTGTCGTGACTATTGTGAAACTGTAAATGTGGACATGTTATACGTGCTAAATGACAGTGATAATGTTGTGCCAATGATGCAAATATGCAGTGATAGTGAGCAAAAAATCGGTAAGTAAATGTGTATTATATTTTGGATATTTTGGCCTTGTCACCTTATGAGACCATTGGATATAGTTGGCATGCCATAAGATTATGAGTACCCACCTTTGTGTTGTGTTTTTAAGGCGTTGAGGCCCGGGAAAATT
Organism: Gossypium sturtianum; assembly: GCA_025698515.1. Taxonomy (NCBI): domain Eukaryota; kingdom Viridiplantae; phylum Streptophyta; class Magnoliopsida; order Malvales; family Malvaceae; genus Gossypium; species Gossypium sturtianum. The sequence goes on from CM046950.1 coordinate 128,116,219, forward strand.
AGGATAGATAAGGGAATGCGAGCTAAGCTCCATTCACTGAGATATGTTGGTGTGTTTGAGTATGTTAGCTATATGCTACCCTTTTGGTATATGTTTGACTCTACGAGCCATTTGGTGTGTTGAAGATTCGTGTATTCGATGTGTGGTGGTAGAGCTCACTTTTATGTTTCATAGCCTTAAGTGCTAAACTATCATTAAATGTGATTATGTGTAATGTGGTATATGCCAAAATGAGTATGTGATTACTCAGTGAATGAACCGATGAATAATGCATCAACAAGTACAATTTGACACTAAAGTATAAATGTTGTAAATTTGCTATATGGTTACTTCGTTAATGCATGATGACATGTTTGTGTGGTAGATATTCTGATCATTCACTGAGCTTGTTTAAGCTCACTCCCTTCATTTTAAACCTTTGTAGAGTGTTAGCTGTGCGGTATTAGCGATGCAGAAACTTCCAAAGGATTGATCCAAGTAGTCTAGAATTTGAGTAGTTGTTTTAAGTTATTATTTCGAGTTGTGGGAATAAGGCAATGTGGTAGAATTGTTGCATAAATGTTTCCTTGATGTTTTAGATGTTTACATAACTATAGTGCTCTTAGGATTAATGGACTTCGGATTTGGTTTATTGATTGCTTGCTCGAACACATTTACAATGTTTTGAATTGCCATTATTTTCGTTTTTGACGATTTTTTGATGAGGTAATAGTTGAATGTTGAATTGATTTAAGTTAGAATGGGCTAAATGCCTTAATATGTTGTATTTGTGCTATCTGGAGTAGAGGTATCAATTTTCGGGTTTTAAAATCGATACCTCCATGATATTTCGAATGTGTAGGAAGTCAGTAACGTAACTTGGTATTGATACCATATCACGAGTATCAATACTTGGGGTAATTAAATTGATACTTACTGAAAGGTACCGATAATTTCTTGTGTTTTAATTTTAAACGAGAAACAAAATGCTGTGTTGGTATGGATGTAACAGTCCAAAGTTGACCCTAATCGGAACAGTGGTTTCAAGACCACAAATCTGAGTCTGAATAATATTTTTAATATTATTTTCTATGTCGTTGATAAGTGAATTAGCATGTGTTAAATTTCTGTGAATTAAATTGCCTATCTGTGTGTTTAATTTGACTAAAGGACTAAATTGCATAATTGGTAGAAGTGGCTTCTTAATTGATTATTGGCTTTATTAAAGTGAAGTCCTTAAAGGACAATTAGTCCATTATTGTTTAAGTAGACGGCAACATGTAGAAAAAAATTAGATAAATTTTATGTTATTATAATATGTTAATATAAGTAATAAGTAAATGATTATTTCTTTTATTTTAAGTAATAAAATAATGAAACAAAGTGGAAAGAAAGAGAACATGCTTTTGTTCATCTTCTTGGCCGAATGTGAGAAGGAAAGAAACTCTATTTTTGAAGCTTGAGTTTTGGCATTAGAAGAGCTCAATTTGGGGTATATATTTTGTTTAGTTTTTGATAATTTTTACATTTTTGAATTCGTTGCTTTGAATGCTATACAACCCATGTTGAAATTTTTGAGTTTGAGACATGTTGAGGATTCGGCCATGGATGTATATTCATGATTTGTGATGTTTGATGGTAGTTTTTTAAGAGTATGTTTTAAATCATCATGTTTGGAATTAGAATTTTTGATAAAATTTAGTGATAGGGATTAAATTTGAAAGAATAAATTTTTGAGGGACTAAAACATGAGACAAATGAAATGCATGGTCTTGTATGAAGCCTAGGAGCATTCGACCCTTGAAGTGTGTGGCCAAATTTGGTGTATTTTGTGTTTTGTACAAAGAGGACTAAATTGTAAAAGTGTGAAACATTAGGGGCAAAATGGTAATTTGCCCATTTATGTGTTTTTGGATTAAATTGAAATGAAATGTGTTTGAATGAGCCTAAATTGAATATGTTCAGATCAAGAACAAAGAAAAACGGACTTAGATCGGGGAAAAATGAAAGTTATCGAATAGCCGGTTCTAATTGTCCGACGATATTCGAGGTAAGTCTATAAGCAATGTAATATCGTTAATGTCCTTTATAACCTTGAATACATGTTGAATTATGAAGTTATAATTGTAGATTTAGTCAAAGCCGAATGTGGATAGTGATTTAATAATGAAATGTTGTTGAATTTTAACTGAGTTGATATGTTTCGGTGATATGAATTATGTGTGATTTATGTAAATTTTGGTCAACATGTAATGTGTATGAGATGGTAATAATTTCGTTATTCAGACTTCGAGCCTAGCAGGCCTTGTGCCGGTGAACCATATCGAGCTTATTGCCTAGCAGGCTAAATGCCGGTGTTTAAATTTCAGACCTCGGGTCTAGTAGGCCTAGTGCCGGTGTGTATTTCAGGCTTTGATGCCTAGCAGGCTTAATGCCGGTGATGTATTTTTAATATAGAATTCATGAATCATTTACAAGGTGGAACGTAATTACTGCAATAAGTTAAATGCTCGGGTAAGTATAAGTTTTCATAGTTGCAAGGAATAAGGTAAGTTATTATATTACCATTCGAATTAAGTGTGATGTGATATAGTTGAAGCTTTTAGTAAGATTTTAATATGTGCATTTGATCTTACCAATAACGAGTATGATATATATATATTGGAATTTAAGCTTGGTTATGCCTTTGAGATTCGGCCATATGTGTAAATGCTAAATGTGAGAATGATTGGATATGTTTACATATGTGTATGACTGATTACATGTGGTTAATATGTATGTTATACTTATTTGGTTTGGAATATGCGAATACATATTGTATTTAGGTGTTTCGGTGAGATTGCATGCTTATAGTAAGAAAATGATAATTGTTAGGTTAAGTAAGGTAATGGCATAAGTTAAATTATTTATATTCAATGTCATAAACTAATTGTTTTAAAATACTTGAATGTTTGAATGCTATATTATAATTGCTTAAGACTTACTAAGCTAGTAAGCTTACTCTGTGTGTGTTCAATGTTCTATTTTATAGATTTTAATCAAGCTACGAGCTTAGGGGATCGTCAGCGAAGTCAACCACACTATCATCTCTTTTGGTACTTATAAGCTTAGTTTTTTAACAAATGGCATGTATAGGTTAGACTAAGTTTTTTTAAACCAAAGAATTTTTGTCTTGTATATAAGTATAGCCATGTGAAAATGGCTAAGTTATGAAATTATGATCTTAAATGAATGTGACTTTGATGCATGTGCTTCATGGTAGTATAATCGATAATAAGAGTTGCATGGATGGATGTTTAGCTAATCACCATGACATTCATGTCATTCATTTAATTAGTCATTAACTCATTGTATCATTAAAGTGAGAAATACATTTTTGTTTAGTATAGATATTCATATAGTTGACCTAAAAGTCAAGTTAGCCATCGAACAAGATTGACTTTGCAAAGTCCGTTAGTTGCTTACATTTAAGTAGTTAATTTCTGTATAAATATATGTGAATGTGTTTGATTCTTGAACTTAGGAAGAAATGTTGTTAAAGTGATTTACTCAAGTTTATATCGAATAGAGGAAGGAATGTTATATGTATATGGTCTGATCGGTTAAAATGTGCAAGCGTAGGTTTTGATGTATGAAATGGCCTATTCGGTTATGGTATAAATAAGTGCACATATATATATATATATATTGTTGTATATGTCATGATGTTTGATAGTTAAATGATGGATTCTATCTATGTGAATAAAGTGATAGATAAATTAATAGTTGTATGACTTCATTATTTGGATATTTGTTCATAAAAATTTTTCTATGCCTGTATACATTCAATTACAAATTGGTATGATTTGGTTGACCATATAAGTATGGTATGAGTATATATTTACTTGTATATAGACAATTACTAGTATTTGAGTAAAGCATGAATATGAAAAGAAATTTGTATGGCATTTATCTTGATAACCGAATTGGATATGGAACATACGGCAAAGTGTATACATGTCTTGTATGATTGGTTAATTCGAAATAGTCAAATACACATAGGATTTTTGTGACTGTTATAATATGCTTAATCATAATATGGATTGAAAATGCATTATTTGTTTGTGAACATTAATCCATGTATCGGCATGTTCAAAATTATAAAGCAAAATAGTCAAATACACATAGGATTTTTGTGACTGTTATAATATGCTTAATCATAATATGGATTGAAAATGCATTATTTGTTTGTGAACATTAATCCATGTATCGGCATGTTCAAAATTATAAAGCAAAGTGTTTAAATTGTGTTAAGTAATACCTTGTGATCCCTGAAACACCCCAAACCCGGCCCACGAGCCCTGACCGGATCGGGTATGTTCCTTGAGTAAAACAGTTCAAAACTTATTTGTTTCTTTTAGAAAGTTTGGGTGGTTTTGAAGAAGATTTGATTTGTGTTGGGTTCAACATTGAAAACAACATTATTTTTTTGAAGTCTAGGTTTTAAGAAAACTTTATTTTCAAAACAATAAGTTAAAAATATTGCCGAGTTCTTAGAGTTTACTATTTAAACTGAAAACCATTTGTGCTAGGTGTTAGAACATTTTAAGGTTTATTTTTAAGAAAAGTTACTTAAACTTTAATTTGATAAGAATCGTGTCATAATAAAATAATTAAAAGTGCATGCATAACCAGTTTCATACTAGTGGCCTTATTACATCAAAACAAAACCCAAAATAAATTCGAAATACTAAAAACAATAAAAAGTCCAAAATAAAATAAATCCTGTGCTGAGCATGGCCACCACTAAGATCTTGCCGAACCAATCCATCACTGAGCGTCACCTGAAAAATATCCCACAACGGGGTGAGTCAAACAGACTCAGTGTGTGACAACCAACACTAAGTCCCAATGATTCAGGCATAGCAGATCATACATATATATATAGCAATTAAATATAATGATGCAATCCCAAACCCAAACCTATATAACCATCCGCTACACATCACCCGTACCAACCATCACACCGTGGGGACTACTAAGTCGACCCGCCATCCGCTACACATCATCGAAGGTAGTCCCTGCAGACGACTAGCTCATCGCCCTTATAATTTTGTGGCGTAGCCACCAGATAATAATTTTGTGACATAAGCCACCACATTCGTGATATTGTGACATGAGTCACCACATTCGGATTATGTGACCAAGTCACCACATTCGAGATATTGAGGTATAAACCACGGATCACTTCCCTTTCCATATAACCCATATGCCCCATGTCATACAAATCATGCAATTATCATGGCTTAGGACTTATTTCACATTCTTATCAATGTTCACATATGTGCCACAACAGATATTCATAATATCATAACTACAGTAGTAGTAAGTTAACGTACCTGCGTACTTTGTACCATTGCATGGTACCCTTAGCCACATATTACTTATTCTTACTAACACATTCAATAAAACATAACCATAAATCTATTAAGGCTTAGTCAGGTACACACACACAGTTTACTTAACGCTTCCACTGAAATCCCGAAAATCCCGATCTAACGCTTTAGATCTCAAATTCCTACATTCGGCCAACCCTTAGTATTTTAGCAAAAGCCTATTCGGCTATAAAGTCAATTCCCGAAGGATTATTGTAACCAAAAACCCTTACCTTGTCGATTTGATTACTAGTCAAATCCAAAGCTATCACTTGCTCATTGGGTAGTCGAAATCCCTGCCTACTAATCGTCGAGATCGAAACATGCATAAACCTATGGAAAATGGCCCTTGGCCGAATACTACATATCACTTACCTTGATCACTTCAAATCTCGAAAGATTCTTTCTTGAAATCGGCTACAAGAGAAATCCCAGAAGACCCTTCAAAGTTTCGGCCAAAGAATTCTAATGGGATTAGTGCTTTGATTTCGGCCACAAGAAAAAGAAATAAAACGATGATGGTAGAATCCTTACCCTTAATATTGAAATCGGTAACACCTTTACCTGAACCCACAGGGCTATCCGGCTATGGCTTAGATTTTAATTGATTTCGGCTTTTGATGAACACTAGAGGGTTTCGGCTTCAACAAAAGAAAGAAAAGAAAGAGTATGAGGCTTAGGGAGAATCGGCTATGGTGGGATTTTGAGAGGAGGATGTTCGGCCTTTGATGGGAAGAAGAAGAAAGTGTGGCTCGACGAAATTCGGCTTATGGAAGTGAGTAGCAAAAAGGAAGAAAAGAAAAGGGACACAAGCTGATCTTTTTGAGAATTTCGGGACAAATGAAAAGATGAGAAGAGAAGAATTTTCGGCACACCTACCTTGCTATCATTAAACCGAAAATACCATCCCTTGTACCCCATATTCGGCCAACTCCTCATCCCTTATCTAATCCCTTGTTTTTCTCTTTATCACTTCATTCAAAAATTAATAAAAATAATCCATCATTTATCCCTTATCTTAGCCGAATTTTTTAAAAGGATTAAACTCATCCCTTTAGTGCCTTAATGCCGTCCACTACTGTTCACTCCTGCAGCAAAATAAAACCCTTTTATTTGCTTCCCTTGCAGCTCAAACCTAGCCCCTTGCCCACTGCATATGGCGTCACTTACAGAGGCTTTAAGTGGCGCCTCCAAGCCACTTTAACAAGCTGATTTTTGTGTTGTGTTTTCCCTACAATTTCTCTTAGGGCCTCATTTGCCTAGCTTTCTCTTTTAAGCTTAAAATCGAATAATTTTTAAGGCATTTTCCTACATTCTAAGGTTCTCAAAAATTCATAAAACACATTTATCACACACATAGACATAATTTCACATTTATTTAAGCACAAATGCATAAACCCAAAAATCCAGGATATTACAACCCCAATCCGGCGACGGATACGGGTTAGGGGTGTTACAATGGATTTTCTAGGTAGTATCGATACCATGTATGAGAAACATCGATACCATTGAATTAGTATCAATACCTATAGATTTGTTTTTGAAGTTTTGCTGAGTGGTTAAAATGCATGCTAAAATTGTGAAATACGCTCGTTCGATGTTTGTTTAGCTTAATTTAATGCTTCTTTAAGTATTTGTGACTTAAGAGCTCTATATATGTTAAGAATAATAATGTGACATTAAACACATGTTCGATGAAATTTTTTGGTTATGCTGATGAAGAGACAGTGGTATGGTGTCCTAATATTCGAGCTTGGCACCAGGCCGGGTATAGGGTGTTACAAGTTTTCTCCTTTGTTTTTTAAAAACAATCATTCAAAGAATCATTTTGACCACTAGATGGGTTGGACGACGAGGCATCAGTAAGAGAATGTTTCTTAATAGACATATTGACGAACTAAGAGCTATAGACTCACTAAAAAACCTAGAAAGTTTGTTTGGGAATTTAATCGAACACTTGGTTGGCAAGGATTTTAAAAAAAAGATTCAAGAAAATTTTAGGTTTAGGCAACCTCCTGCAACAAAAACATAATGTATATGTTTAAAACAATCCTAAGTAACAAGATTCAACCAAGAATGAACACAAACAAATTAGATTTTTTGAAATAAAAAAGAGTAAATTTTTACCTTAAAATGGCTTTAAAGGATGAAAAAAACAAAATAAAACTTGTTGAGTACTTAGTGATATGGAAATGTGGGTTTTTTTTATAGAATATTTTGAAGAATGGATGAAAGATGTCACATCCCAAAATCCGAGTTAGTAGAAATTGGGTTATTGAACCAAGAGTGTCACACCCGAAATTTTTTAAGATGACCTTGACACATTTTTTAATAAATAAGTATCAATTATAGTGATCAAGTAGTGGTAGAGATGTCCCTGGTGATCTGTGTTCGAATCCCTTCCCTCACATTATTTTTTCATTGTGGTGGAAGTTTGCTTCAAACCTTAGCAAAGGTCACATCATGTTTTCAAAATAAATGTTGTAGGAATTATAACAGCTAGTGAGTAGTCAAGTGGTTAAGTGCTTATTTAATTTCCTAAAGGTCATATGTTCATTTCGCTACTCGCTCATAATATTTGTTTGATTTTTGGCATAAAAATATTTGGTCAACCCCTTTTGCCATCAACTAGTATTACTATATAGGAAAAGATTATTTCCTCCATTAGCTAGTCAACCTTCCTCCCTTAGCCCTCTTTTTACTCCACATGTTCCCTTTCTTTTGTTTTCTTCCCCACCTTTCACTCCCTTCCTTTTTTCCCCTTGTTGACTTGATATGGAAGTTCTCCACCATAGGGAGAGTCTATTATCTCATTTGTTTCATCATTCTTCTCTCTTCTCTTTTCTTTTCTCTCTTCTTCCCCTTTTGCACCACCTTGAACCACTATTATTCTGATTTTGGCCTCATTTCCTCCACCGTTAGCCACCACCATTTGACCTAAACACTACCACTTCATCACTGATCCTCCTCTTCTCAATCTCTTCTTACACTGCTGCACTAATACCGCACCACCATCGGGCTACCAGCTCCGTACCGTCGCACCACCACCATTGTTAGTTATCGTTTTTCTCCGTTATACATTTTCGCTTAAAATATCTAGTCATAATCAATTTTCTATTCATCTTCTTGTACTTTCTTAAATTGCTGCTAGAATTTTATACTCATTCTTCTATTTTGATGTTGATTTTTCCATGGTCTAACTCCTTCTTCGAGTCAAGACTTTGGTGAATTGTTATTCCTTCTAGTTAAATCGTATTAACATATAGGATGATATTGGTATATATCATCACTTCTTTATCCTTTTTATAAATGGACGAATGTAATAGTAGTGTTAGATATCATTTTTCTTCGATATTAACAACTCGTATATTATTTGTGTGTTGAAGGATCGATTGCTAACAACTTGGAACACCTTTGACTTTTAGGAAGTGAATCACATCTCCTATTCTAGTCGTATAAGTGTAAGTGTTGTATTGGAAATCAAGATTGGATCATTTTTATTTAAAAGGATAACTTAAGTGACGATTTAATGATGTATTATTGATTTTGTATTTAGATCTGAGATAGATCTAATTAAATTTGGAAGTGGACATTAAAAGGAGTTTTTCACATTGGGTTGCTTAGATCAGGTGTGGGTATAACTTAATACAAGTCATATATATTTAAAAATGCCTAAATAAAATATTATTACTTGATCTTTGTCTTATGCGAATACTTTAAGTATTCTAAAATGGGAGAATAAATATGTCAAAATGAATAATACAAGTAAGTGATTCCGAACCAGCTATTTTGTGAAAGTATGTTGTGTGGTAACATTTATTACTGATTTGAAAAACATGTTGTTCTTATTCTCGTGTTATGTGATATTATGGCATATATGATTATTCATGATTGTAAAAATGTGATGTTTACATCGTGATAATGTAACAGCTCGATTTAGGGACTAGTCAGAATAGTGATCTCGGAATCACTAATTCGAGTTTAGATAAAATTATTTGCATGATATGTTATGTGTTATAACATGTTTATAAGGATGCATGAAAATTTTGGTGCCTTAATTTTAGCGAATTCTAGCTAAATTGTGAAAAAGGACTAAATCGCATAAAGTGCAAAAGTTCTATTTTATTTGCTAGAGGTGCCAAATAGCTATGGATTATTAATTGGAGGTCCCAATTGTGCAATTTGGCCTTATTTAAGTGAGTTGGCCGGCCATAATAATACATAGGGGACAAGAGCATTTATTATGATAGAAAATTGGTGATATTAGTTGGAAAATTGAATAAAATAAGATGATATAAGCTAAAGTTATCATCTTTTTATTTATCTTTCTTCTCCAACCGAAAATATCAGCCATGGGAGGGGTTTGAAAGCTTAAATTTTCAGCAAGCTTTACTCCATTCAAGTAAGTCAATTTGGTGTTTATTTTTGATGATTTTTGTATATTTGGAGTCCTCAAAGCTTAAGGTAGCTATTGAGAGGACTAGTTTGCAATATGGTTGAAAGTCTAGAGACTTACCATGATAGAGTTTATGTTGTTTGATGAGTTTTTATGGAAGAAAATGAATGATAGGATGATGAGAAAAAAACTTTTGTGAAAGGTGTTGTCATGAAAACACCTAATTGGGACTAAAATGCAAAAGATGTAATTTGTTCATTAAGGCATGAAATAGTTGGAATTGTGGATAGTTGTACGAGGATTAAATGTTCAGCTAGGCTTGTCTAACAAGAAAATGTGATGAAAATTTATTTACGAGCCTAGGGGCAAAATCATAATTTTGCCAAAGTGTATGGGGCAAAATAGTCATTTTTGCCTAAAGTGTAGATTATGGTGTATTATGATTTATAAGTGATTAAATCAGTAAATTTCATTGTTCTAGATCAAAGAAAACGAGTTTTGGACCTAGAACGGATGAAAAGAGAAATGAGGGCAAAAAGTCCCTATCGGCCCTTTCGACATCAAGGTAAGTTCATGTGCGAATGTTGCAATTACGTATGAGTTAATTTAATGTTCCAATGTTGTATGGAATGTATATTTACTCTATGAATGTATGCAAACGGGAGTGGTAAACGGCTTGGTAAGTGTAACATCCTAAAATAGGGCCTATGCATTTTCAGTTTAATTGTACGAAGTGACATGTTTTAAGTATTATGAATAAATTTTGAATATTTTTGGAAACCCGAAAATGAGTGAAAATAAGTTAGAAATGAACATTTTTGGAAACCTGGAAATGTATGGAAATGTTAAGTTTAAAAGAGGAAAGTGAACATTTTTAGAACCTTGGAAATGTAAGGAAATGTCTTGTAAGGAAATGTCATGGAAATGTAAGGAAATGTCAAGTTTACAGAGCCGATCAAAAATTTTTGGAAACTTAGAAATGACCTAGAAATGATGAGTTTTAAGGTTTAAAAGGGGAAATTAAGGCAAGGTGGCCTTAAAAGAAAAAGTTTGTGAAATTTGACACACAAATAGGCTTGGAAAAGTGGTCCAAGATGCCACTTAGGGCCTATGGAAATGGCGCCATATGCAAGAGGAATGGGCCTAAGTTCGAGTCACATGGGAAGCAAATAAAAGAAATTTTATTTTGCTACAAGGAGCAGAGAGGTGGACGGCACATGGCTATAAATTAGGAGCTTTTATTGTTTTATAAATAGTGGATAAATAAGGGATTTATTTATCATTATTTTCAAGAGATAATTGTTGGATTAAATTCTTTTAATTTGAATAAAGAGATAAAGAGGAAAATAAGGGAGAAGTGATGGCCAAGTAAGGGACTTTGAGTTTAATAATTTCGGCTAAGTAAGGATAGTTGCTGAATTATCTTTTATTTTGAGTGATAATTAAAGGATAAAGTTATCAGATAGAGGAGTGGTGGCCAAGTAAGGGACTCCTTAGATGATAATTTCGGCTATAAAAGGAAGGAAGGAGGGCTACTCATCAATTTGTGCGTCCTCCTTTCTCTGCCAAATTCTTAGTGCTCTCTTCTCTTCTTTTCTTTCTTTTCTTTTGTCAAGCCGAAATTAAGTAATTGTTGGAACCTAGCCGAATATTTTCCTCTCCATTAGAAGCCATAGCCAAATCCTCCATCTTTATTCTTCCTTTTCTTTTCTTTCTAATCCCTCCAAAAGCAGAAAGTTGTGAGATCATCATCTAGCCATAGCCGAACCTCTGAAGGTTGAAGTGAAGGTGCAATCGATTTCTTCAAGTAAGGGTAAGATCTCATTCGGTTTCATCCTTTTTTTCTTAAGATTTGCCGAAATCTAGGACTAACCCCATTAATATCTTGTTGCCGAAACTTTGAAGAGATCTTTCGGGATTTACTAAGTGTCGACTACAAGGAAGGAGAAGTTCTTTTCCCGAAGGTACACCATAGGCCACGTGTTCCCTAGTTATTCGGTGAGTTTCGGGATTTAAAATCCACAAGGTAAGTGTCTATAGCATTCGGCCAAGGCCATGTTTGGTAAATATACGTGTTCATTAATTATTCAAAAGTCGAAAACTAACCAAGTTAATTGATTCAATCTTTGGGCGAATGCAAGAAGAGTATAGCGAGAGATGTCAAGACTTGATTCTTAAGTCAAACGACAACAAGGTAAGTTTAAGTATACTAATCCTACTAGGATTTGGATTTATGGCGAATGGCTTTTTATTAAAGTAGTAGGTGATTAATCAAATGTAGGGATTAAGGATCTAAGCATTAGATCAAGCTTTTCGGATTTCAAGACCCTTCCTGTAAGTATGATAAGTTATGGATATTTGGTTAAGAATTCGTATATTGATGATTAAATCGATTATTCGATTAAGTGTGTTGATGGAGGCGAATACCATTCAAGAAGGGAAAGGGAAGGTCCCTATCCCGGTTTAAGAAGAGATCTGTCTTGGCGCTAGGGATTGGCCACCGGGGTGTGGACAGTGTCGAACAAGAAAGTAGGCAAATAGGCGTAGTATCGCCTAGTGATAGCATCGATGATCGAAAGCATAGTTCTCCAAGTGATCGTGTGTGTGATTAACCCACTGTTTTACGGGTTTATGGTATATTGTATGTGTTGTGTAAATGCTAATATGTGTAGTGGCGATTGTGAATGGTTACCCTTAAGGGGTATATCGGAAATCAGGTCAGTGTTAATTATTAAGAATGTGAATATGCCAATGAGAATATGTTTGTGTCCCGAATAGCATGTGCATGCATTATTTTACTATGTTATGACATTATCATATGTTGCATGTGCATGGGATGGGATATGAATGTGACTATCGAAGGAAAGGGTGTACTTTATGTACGTGGTCTAATGTTAGCCTTGTGCTACGTTAGCGCTTGATGTTAGCTATGTGCTTCATCAAGGGAGGTGTTGGCTAGGTGCCCACCTCGGCGGTTGATAGCTGTGTGCATCACCGTGGACTGAATGATATGTGGGATCACTTAGGTGATCGGTGGCTCAGCCACGGCCTTGAGCAGCAAGTCTGCCAAGGTAAGATATGTGGGATCACTTAGTTGATCGGTGGATTAGCCACGGCCTTGGGCAGCAGGTCTGCCAAGGTAGGTGTAACGGATGGACCCTAGGTTGGGATGGGTGCACTTTGCATAAACTCATTATCTGTCATATGAATGTGATATGAATATGGGCCAAGCCCAGAATGTGATAACATGTGAATTTGATAATTGATATCTAATATATGGGTTAAAATGTGGTTAACATGTGGGTGGAATTCAGTGGATTAATTACACACTGAGTCTGTATGAATCACCCAATTTTTATTAAACATCGCAGATGATTCGTGGTGATTGGACCGGGTTGGAGTGGATACGAGGTGGCCCATGCAGAAGACATCTTCTTTATTTTGTTTAGTTTATTACTAAGAACTTTTGTTTAATTATTTGTTGTAATAAGGCCCAGTTAAAGTATTTAAGTATTTCTATTTGAGTATTTTTATTATGTTAAAGCAAAGTGACGATTGAATTATTATTTTGAAACCGGTTTATTTTCTAAAAAACTATATCCTAAAATGTATCATAAAGTTTTAACCAGACATTTTTATAAACACCACACTTTACTTAAGATTTTAAATGGTCACCGTTTTACAAACTCAACAAGTTGCCATGATTTTATCTTTAGGTCGAATCTTCTAAAACGTTTTTCCGCAGTGGCATCTCAAATTCGGTCGTAACGAATGGGCCGGGTTTGGGGTGTTACAAATTGGTATCAGAGCCCGGTTCAAAACTCGGCTTTGAGGGTTTTGGGTCCAAAAATAATTTTTTTTCAAAGATGGGCTTTTCAAAAGTATGGGCTTTCATAAACTTTTCAGTTTATTCGGCATGGCACTGTATCTCCTACTAAAAGTCCACGGTAAGTACTTCTAATTGTTGAAGTGACTTGTGTATGTGAATGTTATAAGTATGAAGGGAACGTAGATTAGTGAACTAGGATCTGTTGAACCCTAGGGCTAGTGCACTCAAACACATGCATAAGACTTAAGGACTATTAAACAAACTTGTGAAGTAAGTCGCCGAGCTAGGTGTGGCAAATGTTGTGCGCATGTCAGGAGTGGATTCAGTGAAGAGCTTGGTATTTAAGCGGTCCTAGTGACTCACCTCCTCTTTACTCGAATCCTACAGTGCGTAGTGTAACTGCTCACCCTAACCAAGAGGACTTATCAACGGGCTAAACCAATCATTAAAACCCGAAAGGGACTAGCCATGCAGTTTTATAAAATTCCTAGTTTTAAAATCCCTAAATTACCCTTTTAATTGTAGTAAAGGACTATTGTGAAAATTTTTCCAAAATATCTCCGATTTACAAAATTACAAAAATGCCCCTGTATTGTAAATTACTAAAATACCCTCGACTTTTGCTAAAATATTTCTACTTTACAAAAATACCAAAAACTTCTGTTTTAAAAATATCAAGATATCCTAACTTGGAGAATTTACGAAAATGCCCCTAACTTCCGATTAAAAATAACCCCGATCTCTCGAAATTTTGCAACACCTCTGATTTGGAAAACAAATTTTCAAGATAACCCCCGAGGTTTTGTAAATTCTGAAATACCTTTGATTTGTAAATTTTTTTTTGAATTGACCCCGATTTATTACCAAAATACCCTCAGAGCGAAAATGACGAAATTACCCCAGGTAGGGAAATGGATGGAATGGCCATAAAAGTGTAGTGAATGATGTTGTGAATGAATGTGACTTCATGGAGAAATGAATGTGTCTCTCGCTTATGAATGTGAATGTGACTCCACTGAGTTAGAGTAGTGAACTTGAACTAGAAACTTTGGTTGATCGAAAGAACTACTTCGAACATCTCTTTTCATAAAAAGCGTTCGCGAATAATCAAGTGGAACAAAATTTCTAATGCATAAAACTTTTAATCGAGTTAAATCGCGACGTTAGAAATGAGTTCTAGGGGCGTGAACTTAGAGACTGTGTCTAGGAAGTATGATGATTCTATTAAGATCAGAGTGCGCAGCTTAAGCGTAGTGCGGTGAGTTAAGAGGTACGATTATTCATTAATAAGTAATTTCGAGGACGAAATTATTTTTAAGGAGGGTAGAACTATAACATCCTAAAATAGGGCCTATGCATTTTTGGTTTAATTGTACGAAGTGACATGTTTTAAGTATTATGAATAAATTTTGAATATTTTTGGAAACCCGGAAATGAGTGAAAATAAGTTAGAAATGAACATTTTTGGAAACCTGGAAATGTATGGAAATGTTAAGTTTAAAAGAGGAAAGTGAACATTTTTAGAACCTTGGAAATGTAAGGAAATGTCTTGTAAGGAAATGTCATGGAAATGTAAGGAAATGTCTTGGAAATGTAAGGAAATGTCTTGTAAGGAAGTGTCATGGAAATGTAAGGAAATGTCAAGTTTACAGAGCCGATCGAAAATTTTTGGAAACTTAGAAATGACCTAGAAATGACGAGTTTTAAGGTTTAAAAGGGGAAATTAAGGCAAGGTGGCCTTAAAAGAAAAAAGTTTGTGAAATTTTACACACAAACAGGCTTGGAAAAGTGGTCTGAAGATGCCACTTAGGGCCTATGGAAATGAAAATGTTTAATGATTTATTAAACAAAGAAGTTACTAAGAGCATGTATACGAAAGTCCCGATTGAAAATGAATTACTTAGGATACTTAATCTGCCACATGAGACAAGAAAGTCCGTATAAGACCATGTCAAGACATGGCATCGGTAATTAAGTAAGTTATCATGTAAGACCAAGATAAGTCTTGGCATTGAAGAGTTATTATGAGATGAAGACCCATATAAGCCCAAGCCAAGGCATGGCATTGGTGAGTCTCCAAGCAAAGTTATCGTGTAAGTCCAAGACAAGTCTTGGCATTGAAAAGCTATAAAGAGATAGAGATCCCATGTATGTCCAAGCCAAGGCATGGCATTGGTGAGTAACAAGAAAGATTTCATGTAAGTCCAAGCCAAGGCTCGGCATTGACAAGTAAAGATACCAAGTAAGACCATGTCGAGACATGGCAATGGTAAGTTCCCAAGGGAACCCACAAGCAAGACTTCGTGTAAGTCCATGTCAAGACATGACATCGATACCAAGTAAGAGGTCCCATGTAAGACTATATCAAGGATATAGAATTGGCATCAAGATACATGTGAAATGAGATTCAGTATCCTCAGTCATTCATAGTAATTCATCGGGCAAAAGAGTAAAGCTTAAATGATATAGCAAGAAAGTTAATAGTAAAGTTGATATCATGTCATGCTAGTGAAGGCTGACTAACAAGTATAATTCATGTTATGAATGATGATGTTGAGATTATGCTTGTTATAGTAAACTATACTAATCTATGTGATCAAGTGTTACAGGTACCTTGTTTACCTTACAAACATGAGACTAGTAAGTACCATGATGTATGTGAGAAGCAGTAAGAGTAAGTAAGCATTTGAGATTTGTGATGCCATTGTTTATGATAAATATGTCCACATGGTTAAATCTCACGTGTGACTGTTAAAGTAGATAAGGTATAATGTTTTGTCTTATGACCCTGTTACAAAGTCACACATATTATAGTGTGAGAGTAAAACTGAAAAGTTTGATTAAGTAGAATGCAGGAGATGAGTGCGGTCGTTCAATGATAAAATGATGAATAAGACCATGGTTGGACCATGGCGGTATATGTGATCCCATATAAGACCATGTTTGGGGCATGGCATTGGCATCGATACATGATCCCGTATAAGACCATATCAGGGATATGGCTTCGGTATTGAATAAGTTAATCGGATAAGACCATATTTGGGATATGGCATCGATATTTGTTGTGAGATCTCGTATAAGACCAAGTCTGGGATATGGCATCGGTATCAAATAGTAATCCCGTGTGAGACCACGTCTGGAACCTGGCTTCGGTATGGGATCGTGTAAGACCATATCTGGGATATGGCGTCGATATCGATATAAGATTTCGTGTAAGACCATATCTGGGATATGGCATCAGCATCGATATGAGTTTCCATGTAAGACCGTATCTGGGATATGGCATTGGTATTGATATGAGATTTCGTGTAAGACCATAGCGAGGCTATGGCATCGTGATGACATGTAAAGTAATAGCTAGGCTATGACATTGTGATACGAGTAAGACCGTAGTTGGACTAGGGCAATCAAGTAAACAACGTACTCAAACCCGTAAGACATTCTCTAGATTTTTAAGCAATAATAAGAGAAAGTAGATATTAATGTGAGACTTGAGTAAGTGAAATCACCGTTCGAAAGTATGGGTGATAGAAACCATTGTAATGTGAGTAAGTATGAAAACTTGCTTGGAGCGAGTTGTGTGACTACGATGATATTTCGTTAATTAGGGATGCTAAATCACATGTATGTAGTCACAAGAATCAAGTTAGGGGCTTTACGACTTCCCCCCTTACCACTGTTAAATCATGATGAGATGTTATGAGAGTCAAATTGAATAAGTTTACATGTGATTAATGCAAAAATTTATGTTAGCATAGTTGAGAATGCTTTGTATCGCGTTGATACATGATACTCTACTAAATAGAGTAATTGCTGTGGAACGTGAGGTTGAAGTCCTAGGGGACTATAATGAATATGATAATGCTATCATCAAAATATGAGATAGATAAGGTCCCGTATAAGACCACATCCAAGACATGGCCTCGGAACCAAATTGAAATCCCGTATAAGACCATATCCGGGGTATGGCTTCAGTAATGAATATGAGAATCGTGTAAGACCATATTCAGAATACGACATCGATGCTTGATGTTGAAGTCCATATAAGACCTTATCCGAGATATGGCATTGGCATTTAGAGGTGACTCCATATAAGACCACCTCGGGAATGTGGCATTGGTTTCGTACCTACATGAAAGATGATGAACATGCGTCTTTGATTATCCCTAGTGATCAATGGGACAGATAGATGAGTCTAGAGGTAGAAATGAGAATGGTACTAAAGTCATGTGAAAGAGTGAAAACATGTACTGTGAATGAATCACGAAGAGACGACATTACGATATATGACACGGGCGTGTTATATAAGAAGCAAGTATGAGTAAGTTGGCTAGAAGCCTATGGTTTATGCATGGTTAGTTAATGCCATGGATGGGATTATAATGATCTCCTTTAGTATTATGTACTAATACATGTTTCCCTTTAGGGATGACGTGGTCGTTCTTTTCATGAAATTGTGATTGTGTGAGAACGTTAACTAACGGAAAAAGTAGACTAAATGGTTGTCGATTTAGTTAATTGAAATCGACATTCCTCTATCTCCTCGTAACCTTAATTGGGTACCTTGAGGAGGAAGTTGGTGATGATTCTAGTATAAGAAATGAAATCACAAGTTTCACGTCGTATGATGAGTTTTCGAATAAGATGGATAGAGTTAATGAATTCGATCGAGATGTCCCTGCTATCGTGAGATATGACGATAGTAAAGGTTTTAGATTAGCATAACAATAGAAACTCATATGAGAGTGTGCTTAAAATATGTTCTCAGTATGGAGAAAAGAGTAGATTATTGTATTGAGATATGATTCAAGTTCTGTATATATTCACGCATGAATCAGTAAAGAGAATAAAATTTTGTGTGTACGTGAGTAGGGAGCATGATACAAAGATATGCTCATCGAAATGTTCAAATCGTGATGGTTGAGTTGAAAGCTATATAAAGAACTGTTTATTTGAAAGTTCTAGTACTGAGATCAGTCTGAATCGAGGGAAAGAGTTGACAAGTTGGTGATCCAGAGACGACCACTTTTGTGTCTGTGTTGTGAGTTAGATATTATGTATTGATCCATGGGAAGATCGATGTGTATTTTCTGAATTTTAATTAGTGAGGGTATCTTATGCTACAGAAGATTTTGAAGATGAAATAGTGGGAACGGCTATTAAATGGTGGGTATAGTTATTGTGATACTACTCAGATAGTAGACATAGTACATATGTCTGAATGAAAGATCCATGTTTAGTAATGTGAGTTAGTTACTCGCTTGACTCTAGTTGGTAATATCCTAGTTTCAAATGAGGTTAATGACTAGAGCGAGTTTCCTTTCTAGAACAAAGGGGTTCGAAGTGAGATAGTAAATGGTATTTTAAATAAGCTCTGAATGAGTTTATTTAAGGTGATAAAATTCAAGTTGGATAATATTTCCGCTGTTGATGTTTCCTTGAGATAGAATTTGAATGATGATGAATCTAGAACTTATGCAGAAGTTTTAGTATGAGATTTCGTAGTAGCATATCTATTAATGCAAGAATAAAGAAGTACGGTTATGAGCATAAATGTTTTGACAATAGAGTACATTTCACAATATGATCGAGTTATGGTCAGAAGTAGTTGACCACTAAAAGCTGAGTTTCCAAAGCACACAAGACAAGGCTACTACAGTTGGTGAATGCTTTAATGAGAAAGTGTGATAAAACCATATAGATTCCAAATTTGGTTTGACAAAATTTCCAAGAAAGGGAAATGTCATTCGAATTGTAGTAAATCAACCAGTAAAGATTCGAATGATCATTTGGACATGTGCAGAGTTCCAAATTGGTAGATTACAGAGTATATGCCCTAGAGGAAGAATAACCTAGGTCTCAAGTTACGTTTCGACCTTATGTATCACAGCTTAAAGGTTATTGGCAAGAGAAACTTGAGGATAAGTGGATTCGCGATTTTGAAGAATAGATGGAAACGTTTTAAGAATTTTAGTAGCAAATCCTCCTGATAAGATTTTCAGGGGACGAAAATCCTTAAGGGGGGAGAATTGTAACAGCCCGATTTAGGGGCTAGTCAGAATAGTGATCTCAGAATCACTAATTCGAGGTTAGAGAAAATTATTTGCATGATATGTTATGTGTTATAACATGTTTATAAGGATGCATGAAAATTTTGGTGCCTTAATTTTAGCGAATTCTAGCTAAATTGTGAAAAAGGACTAAATCCCATAAAGTGCGAAAGTTCTATTTTATTTGCTAGAGGTGCCAAATAGCTATGGATTATTAATTGGAGGTCCCAATTGTGCAATTTTGCCTTATTTAAGTGAGTTGGCCGGCCATAATAATACATATGGGACAAGAGCATTTATTATGATAGAAAATTGGTGATAGTAGTTGGAAAATTGAATAAAATAAGATGATATAAGCTAAAGTTATCATCTTTTTATTTATCTTTCTTCTCCAACCGAAAATATCAGCCATGGGAGGGGTTTGAAAGCTTAAATTTTCAGCAAGCTTTACTCCATTCAAGTAAGTCAATTTGGTGTTTGTTTTTGATGATTTTTGTATATTTGGAGTCCTTAAAGCTTAAGCTAGCTATTGAGAGGACTAGTTTGCAATATGGTTGAAAGTCTAGGGACTTGCCATGATAGAGTTTATGTTGTTTGATGAGTTTTTATGGAAGAAAATGAATGATAGGATGATGAGAAAAAAACTTTTGTGAAAGGTGTTGTCATGAGAACACCTAATTGGGACTAAAATGCAAAAGTTATAATTTGTTCATTAAGGCATGAAATAGTTGGAATTGTGGATAATTGTAAGAGGATTAAATGTTCAGCTAGGCTTTTTTAACAAGAAAATGTGATGAAAACTTATTTACGAGCCTAGGGGCAAAATCGTAATTTTGCCAAAGTGTAGGGGCAAAATAGTCATTTTTGCCTAAAGTGTAGATTATGGTGTATTATGATTTATAAGTGATTAAATCAGTAAATTTCATTGTTCTATATCAAAGAAAACGAGTTTTGGACCTAGAACGGATGAAAAGAGAAATGAGGGCAAAAAGTCCCTATCGGCCCTTTCGACATCGAGGTAAGTTCATGTGCGAATGTTGTAATTACGTATGAGTTAATTTAATGTTCCAATGTTGTATGGAATGTATATTTACTCTATGAATTTATGCAAACGGGAGTGGTAAAAGGCTTGGTAAGATAGCCTCTAAGTGCCCACATGGATAGACACACGGGCGTGTGTCTAGGCCGTGTGTCTCCTGCACCTTAGTATCTTAAGTTAGATTAGACCATGGGCTGGTCACATGGTCATTTGTTCAAGCCGTGTGGTACACACGCTTGGCACATGGGCGTGTGCCAAGGTCGTGTGAAGTGTGCACTTGACAATTAGAAATTCAATTGTCATACGGCTGACGCATACGGGCGTGTGTACAGACCGTGTGAATAAGTCAGAATGCCAAGGTTTGGCACACGGGCCAGGGCCACGGGCATGTCCAGGCCATGTGTGATTTGCCAGTATCCTCCATGGGTGAAAGGCACGGGCATGTTTTAGGGGTGCACGGGCGTGTCCCAAGTCACATGGACGTGTGACCCCTGTTTCGAGAGAAAGTTTCCAGATGAGTTTCGAAAGTTTTGGGACGTAAGTCTGAGGCCTCGTAGGCCCATGAAATGTCTGATTTGACTAAGAAAGAGAATTTTTTAATTCAGAACGAAATTTTATAGCCCGTAAGTACATGTTTAAGAAAGTTCAAGCATAGTAATGTCTCGTATCCGGTCTTAGCCTCGGACTCGGGTATGGGGTGTTATAGATAATATGTGATTTGCATGTCAAAACATGCCTATTTGTTACTAATTATTAAATGATTCAATGAGCATGATTTACATGGCTAAAGTGTTATTTTTGTAACAAAGTGAAAATATATTTATTATGGCCATATCACATGCATGGGGTTGGGACATGTGTAATGAGGAAGAACTAGCTACTTATCTGCATCACTAGTGGCTTGTCCACATTACTGGCAGTTTGTTTGCTTTATTGGCAGTTTATTTGCATTATTGGCAGCTTACCTACACTACTAGCTGTTTATCTGCATTACTAGTGGCTTGACCACATTATTGGTAGCTTGTCTGCATTACTGGTGGCTTGTCCAAAAATTGGAGTGTTTGGATGGATGAGTTTTAGGGAACTCAATTTTGGAGTGTAGCAGTGATGGGTAGGATGTTTTAAAAGAAAATTGCATAACTATTTTATAAAAATCACATTTCCATGATCATGTGCATAAATAAAATTGATTAATTTATATTATAAGTATGTGCTCGTTGTTACTTGATTTGTATACTGAATTCCTACTTTTTACTTGAGTTAATACTCACACTAAGCTTTATAGCTCACTCCCCTTTTAGTTTTCTGATTTTACATATAACCATGAGGTTAGGATTCGATGACGACACTTAGAGGAGTTTCTCAGAATTCTTCTTAAATTAAAGTAATTAAAGTTTATCTTAATATTTTGTTATTTTTGGGTTGTAATAAATTTGACTATGGACTGTGGCATAAGACTTTACTTTGGGGATTTTTCATTCTGATTAGCATGAATTTCTTGCATGACATTAACTTTAAAAAACTGCATAAATTAGTATTTGATTAAGATTATGCATGAAACTTGATTTTTATTAAAATTTAACAAAATCACTGTTTTTGCTTCGACAATGAAAACAATTTTTAGGTAAAGATATGACTTAGTTTTTGAGGTTTTAAATTTCATAATGATGTTTTATCGAATTTACATGAAATATTGATTTTTAGGAAAACATGGTTTTAGCAAAATGGTTCGTTGCGATTTTTGTATAAATATGCAAATATTACAATTTTCAATTGTAAATCTAAGAAATGAGTTCTTAATAAAATTAGAATTAGTTTCAAAATTTATAATTTTTAAAAATGAGATTTCTAAAGACATTTGATTTTATGAATTTAACACTTTTTGTTTTGATTAAATAAACGAATGCTTTTGAAATATGATTTGTAATAGCCCGATTTAGGGGCTAGTCGGAACAGTGATCTCGGGATCACTAATCTGAGGTTAGAGAAAAAGATTTTCATGTTATTTTATGTGTTATAACATGTTAATAAGGATGCATGGAAATTTCGGTGCTTTAATTTTTGCGATTTCAGGCTTAATCGCTAAAAAGGACTAAATCGCATAAAGTGCGAAAGTTCTATTTTATTTGCTAGAGGTGTCAGATAGCTAAGGATTATTAACTGGAGGTCCCAAATGTGCAATTTGGCCTTGTTTAAGTGAGTTGGTCGGCCATAGTATGCATAGGGGACACGAGCATTTATTTTTGGTCAATAGTTGGTAACATTAGTTGAAAAAATGAAGAAAATAAGATGATATAAGCAAAAGTTATCATCTTTTCATTTAGTCTTCTTCTCCAACCAAAAATATCAACAAAGGGAGGGATTTGGAAGCTTTAAAATTTCAGCAACTCATTTTCTCTTCAAGTAAGTGATTTTGATAGTTGTAGTTGACAATTTTTGTACTTTTGGAGTCCCCAAAGCTTAAGCTAGCTAATGAGGGGACTAATTTGCAATATGGTTGAAAGTCTAGGGACTTTCCATGAGAGAGTTTATGATTGTTTGCTGGGCTTTTATGGAAGAAAATGAATGTTAGGGAGATGAGAAACAACTTTTGTGAAAGGTGTTGTCATGAAAACACCTAATTTGGACAAAGATGCAAATGTTGTAGTTTGATAATTAATGCATGAAATAGTTGGAATTGTGGATAGTTGTAAGAGGATTAAATGTTCAGCTCGGCTTGTTTAATAAGAAAATGTGATGAAAAGTGATTTACGAGCCTAGGGGCAAAATCATAATTTTGCTAAAGTATAAGGGCAAAATAGTCATTTTTGCCTAAGTGTAGATTTTGTTGTATTATGAATTATAAGTGATTAAATGAGTAAATTATATTATTCTAGATCAAAGAAAATGAGATTTGGACCTAGAACGGGAGAAAAGAGAAATGTGGACAAATACGTCCCTTTCGACCCCTTTTCGGCATCAAGGCAAGTTCATGTGTAAATGTTGCAATTACGTATGGGTTATTTAATATTCCAATGCTGTATGGAATGTATAATTATGCTATGAATGTATTAAATGTGTTTTGACGAGTTGTTAAGAGAATTGAATCTAAGATAGTGAGAAATGCAAATAGCATGATATGATGATAGTTAAGGTCCCGTGTAAGACCATATTGGAATATGGCCTCGGTGTGAGATATTGAATAAGACCATGTCAGGGACATGACATCGATATGTTAATTTATGTAAGACCCTATCGGGGGTATGATGTCAATGTGACATTATGTGTATGAGACTCAAGGGTGTTATTTAACAATTTGAGTGATTCAACAAGTATGTTGAGAATGAGAATGAATGTGGTTGCACCACGAGAGGTACATGTATGTGTTAGAACTGAATTGAGAAGAATTCAGTATATGATAAAACCATAGTTGGTATGTGTAAATGATGCACCTCGGTTGCATAAGTTATAATTATTAATGCATTGTGTGAATGCGAACAATTATCATAGAAAGCTAAGTAAGAATGATAATGTGTGAGGATGTTCCCAGATAGACATTTGAAATAGAGAAATGTATGTGGATAAATATCCGTGAATGTATAGTAATGGTGGGCTATGTACGACACCACATTAAATTGTAAACGGTGGGCTATGAGCGATACCACCCTATTAGAGATTGAGGGTGGGCTAAGTGCAAAACTACCGAGAGATTGTAGTATGAGTGACTTATTGAAAATGTTTGATGTATTGTTTTATGAGATCATGTGGTGACAAGTGCAGGGATGTATGCGAGTTAACATGAGGAATTAGCTTGTGGCATGGTTAGAATGTGGTAAGAGGCAGAATGAGTAAGTCTCAAAAATGGTTGAGTAAGTAACCATGAGCTTAAGAGTAAAACTCATTATAATACCTTGTGGTTGAGTATAATCAATGAATATCAATAGTTGATAGTTATATGCATATGAACTTACTAAGCATTATTGCTTACTCCTCTTCCTTCCTCATCTCTTACAGGTTAATTTAGCTAGCTTGGGTTGGAGACCGCCAGAGATGTTTCACACTATCGAGCAGACACTTGGTATGAGGTTTTAAGTCCTTATGAGTTATGGCATGTATAGGGATAGTATTTAAAGTTGATTAAGTCATAGTTGATATAGCCAATTGTGTTGGCCTAAGAGAGTTTATGGTTCAGTTGTGTATAGCAATAGATGATGGCTTAAGTCGTTTGTAATTATACCAGAAATAGTTCTCCATCGTATATGGGACGAAGACTTCATTTTATGGTTTAAATGTGATAACTCAATTGTTATAATCTATGAATTGAGAATGTCGTATGATGGTGTATGTTTATAAGCAAGTTAGGGTGGCAAAGGGCTTCGTAGATAGCCTGCTAATTGTCCATATGGGCGACACACAGATGTGTGTCGAGACCGTGTGGGAGGCAAGGCTAGAACATGGGCGTGTGCCCAGGCCGTGTGAAGTCTGCGCCTTGCACATGGAATTTGAATCGCCACACGGTTAAAGCACATGGGCGTGTGTATAGGCTGTGTGGATGAGACAGAATGCCAAGGTTTGGCACACGGGCCAGGACCATGGGCATGTCAAGGCCATGTGAAGTTAGTCAGTGTCGACCACGGGTGGAAGACACGGGCATGTTTTAGGGGCACACGGGCGTGTCCCATTACACACAGGTGTGTGGCCCCTGTTTAGGTGAAAATTTTCTAAGTGTTTGAAAGGTTCCGGCTTGGTTCCTCAATATCCCGAGCGGGTGTAATGGTGTAACACCCTGGTTTTGGGGCTATGCAGGTTGTGTGTAATTCGGGTGTTGGTAGGTTGTTGGGTGTGTTTAGAGGTGTTTTAGAGGTTTTGAGAATGCTCGGATAATAGGGGAAAGCTGTGGAAAATTTTGGATTTTTAAGTAATAAAGGGGAGCTTGGCTTTGGGAGGCCTTAAAGGAATTAATTGGGCGTTTAAGGCACAAGAAAGGCATTGGCAAAGTGGCTCAATGCGTTGCTAAAGGGGCTGGAAGTTGCGCCATTGAGGGCTTGGGTTCGAGTCCAAGCGGCAGCAATGTTGTTTTATTTTTGCGTCAAGGGACTGGGCTAAGTAGGCCTTAAAAATAAATGTCCAAGTTGATGGACATGAAAGTCCAATTGGCGGAGTGGCTAGCGTGCGCTACTTAGGCGCCGGAGGGGAGGAGGGTCGCGGTTTGAGCGCTGGAGTGCATGTTGGCGTTTTATTTTTATGCGGTTATGGGCTGAGATAAGAAGGGTTTAAAAATAATTGTTGGGGTTTCTAGCATGAAATTCAATGTGGCCGAGTGGCACAGGCGTTGGAGGAAAGATGTGCGTGATTTGGTCCCGAGTTCGAACCAAGAGGGTTGCATTTGGAGTTTTAAATTTTTATTCCTTTTTGGCAACAATTTTGAAGGTGTTGGGCGGCTAGAAGACTTTTATTTAGATGAGGATAATGTTTTTTATTTATTTTTTTATTTATCTATTAAGTTATTTAGAAGTGTGGGATTATTATTTATTTTATTTTTGATAAGTGGGATAATAGTGGAGCAATTCAAATTGTTTTTGAATTGAACTAATTCAAATTGATTTGAATTAGTGAGTGTTAACTTGAATCTTGGAGTCTTCAAGGGGGGTGGCGAATGCTATAAATAGAAGAGGGTAGTGCTTAGAATTCTTCATTGAATAAGCACCCTTTCCCTGTTTCTTTCTGTTGTTTTTAGTTGTTTGCCAAATTATTTCTAATTCTTCCCTTAGCCTCTTGCAGAAACCAAGTCAAGGAAAACACTTCCTCTTTTTCTTTTATTCAGGGAAGCCATTGCGAACCCTTCTTGATGTTTCATCCCCTCCACTATTTTGCAAGTCCTTGAAGCCAAACCTCAATTCTAGCGTGGGCGAATCCTTGTTAGCCAAGGATCTATTGTTAACTAGCGTGAGGAGCAATTAGGGGCTTTTTGAGTTCGGTTACTCATCAAGGTAAGTAAGTGCTAATATTCGGCCATAGGCCATTTTGGTTATTAAGTATTGACCAATTATGTACCATGAATCTTAGGGGGCAAATCGGCGAAAGTACAGAGGAGCCTTTGAGATTTTAGATCGTTTGATGCAGTAAGTTAAATTGTAGTTATTCGCACGAGATCTTGTATTATGACGTTTAACCAAAGGATTACGATTAAGTGATTACGATGGGCGTGGATGCGAGTACCGGTCCAAAGTGGGCAAGGGAAAGCTCCATCCCAAAGTTCAAGAAGAGATCCGTTTACTGGCACATGCGAGATTGGCCACCGGGGTGTGGGCGACAAAGAATAGAAAACGTTAGGCAAATAGCCGTAGTCTCACTAAACGATAGCGTCGAGGATCGAGAGTCTAGAACTCCAAGTAATAAGGTGTGTAGTTAACCATTGTTTCCGGATTTGCGTGATAAATGTCTATTTTATATGTATGCTAACCAGATCTGATTAAATGTGAAAATGGTACCCTTAAGGGGTATGAAGATGATCGGAGTTAGTAGCAAAGTTTGTAAATATGTGATCACCGATTTTATTATGTGAGTATGCCTATGATTGTGAATAGCATGCACATGCATCATCTCCGCATTATATTATGTTACATGTGCATGGGTGGGTTTATGAAAGAAGGACGGGTGTACTTGAGTGCGTGGTTGATGTCGACTTTGTGCTACATCGTGGATTAGCCGATCGAGGTCGCGTTGTGGATCTTTGCGATTTAGTTCGGCGTGGTTACCTTGATTGATATGGGCTTTATGCCATATCGTGGCTTGATGGATTGCTTGTGTGCTCCATCGTGGTTTGATGTTAGCTATCTCGCTACATCGTGGATGGCATTAGTTGCCTTTTTGGAGGGAAAAGGAGAGGGTGACTCGATAGTCCCACAGTGTGTGGTAGGTTTGGATAAGGGGGTGTGTAGCGGATGGACCCTAGGTTGGGTTGGGGATCATGTTGCATTATTTTTGTAATAATATGGGAATGGGCCAAGCCCAGTTGATATGTGGTTTATTGAGAAATGGGCCTAGCCTTTGAGTATGAGTTGAATGTGGGCCAAGCTCAGATTGTGGTAATTGTTAAATGAATATATATTACTTGTTGCATTTGATAATTGGGATATTATGTGGCTAGCCTGTGGGTGGATTTCAGTGGTTAACTTACACACTGAGTCATTATGACTCACCCAATTATTTTCAAACATCGCAGGTGACATGTTGATCGGACCGGGTTGGAGTGGATACAAGGTGGCCCATGCAGAAGGAGATTTTCATGCAGAAGATGTTTTACTCTATTTAAGTATATTATATTATCAGTGTTTTGGACTTTTATTTGATGTAATAAGGGCCCCTTTTTATTTAAAGTACTCTATTTAATTTTGTTGAAGTTTACACTATATTCAGAAATATTTTCTTTCAAAAGGTTCATATTATAGTAATTTATAACAATGTTTTAATTCGGAGGTTTTCAACAAGCTTATATTATTTAATAATTTTAAATGGACATGATTTTCAGAGATAATAAATTTTTCAACCATCATTCCGCAGTGACATAACCAGATCCGGTCAAGGCTCGTGGGCCGGGTTTGGGGGTGTTACAAATGGGTCTCGTTGACCCATGATAGGGACGTTATGCTGGTGAATGGAAAGTTTTAAATTGGAGAGAATTTTTATAGCCTAAAGTGGAATGATCAAGCAAGTCAAGTCCGGTAACCCCTCGTACCTGGTTCCGGCGTAGAATACGGGTAAGGGGTGTTACATTTAGTGGTATCAGAGCTATGGTTTAGTCGGATCTCAGACTAACCTAGCGTGAGTAAGAGTCTAGCTATACATGCCATAGGTGGACCGTGATAGTGTGATATCTCCCGGCTCTAACGAAATTGTTTTGTTAAAACAGAGATTATTCCCAACCGAGCTAAATCCAATAATGTTGTAAGTGATAATGAGGTAATTGAAATGCGCTTATGCACTGTTGAAATTCAGAGAGTTATGAATAGAAGTTTATGACATGTGTGTGATAAGGTATGAAATGAGATAATTCTAAGTTTAGGGTTGACATGAGAGTTATAAAGTGATAAGCTTATCTGTATTGGCTTGATATACATACGGTGTTATATACTCGACCTATTGGGATAGGTGTATATAGTGAGTAAATATATCCAGAGAATGGGATACGTATGTATGTACGACTGTTTAAATGATGTATGAACAATATGTCCACATAGTTGAATCTCATATGCGGCTGTTAAAGTAGAGGATGTATAATGTCTTATTTTACGAGTCTGTTATGAAGCCACACATATTATAGTGTGGGAGTTAAACTGAGAAGTTTGACTAAGTAGAATGTAGGAGAGGAGTACGGTCGTTCAATGATAAATTGATGAATAAGACCATGGTTGGACCATAGCAATACATGTGATCCCATGTAAGACCATGTTTGGGGCATGGCATTGGCAACGATACGTGATCCCGTGTAAGACCATATCTGGGATATGGCGTCGGCCTCGAATAGTGATTTCGTGTAAGACCACGTCCGGGACCTGGCTTCGGCATGAAATCGTGTAAGACCATATCTGGGATATGGCGTCGATATTGATATAAGATCCCGTGCAAGACCATATCTAGGATATAGTATCGGCATCAACATGAGTTTCCATGTAAGACCGTATCTGGGATATGGCATTGGTATTGATATGAGATTCCGGGTAAGACCATAGCGAGGCTATGGCATCGTGACGACATGTAAGTTTATAGCTGGGCTATAATGTTGTGATACGAGTAAGATCGTAGTTGGACTATGGAAATCAAGTAAACGACATACTCAAACTGTAAGACATTCTCTAAATTGATAAGCAATGGTAAGAGAAACTAGAGTTTAATGTTGAATACTCGAGTAGGCATTAATGTGGAACTTGAGTAAGTGAAGTCACTGTTCGAAATTATGGGTGATAGAAACAATTGTATCATGAGTAAGCGTGAAAACTCGCCTGGAGCGAGTTGTGTGACTACGATGATATCACATTAACGACGAATGTTAAATCATAGGTATGTACTCATGAGAGTCAAGTTAGAGGCTTAACGAACTCACCCACATACTACTGTTGATTTATAATGAGATCGTTACGAGGGTTAAGTTGAATAAGCTCATGAGTACGAAATGGAAGAGTTTAGTGGCAAAATAAGTAGTAACGTATATCGAGATAAGGGTAGTTAGAAAGTGAGAACAACTTTGAGAAGAATATCTGAATGTTTTAAAGATTGCACTGATTATGCAATGTTAAGAGTAAAGAGAAAGTTAGCCTAGGCTATTTGACTCAATTGAGTAGGAAGCCTAAGGTGTACGCTTATCAAGACCTTCCTGATTTGATATTCACTAATGAAAAGGAATAGTCAAAAAGTTTTGATAACGGAAATGGTTGGAGAAACAATATTTGAAATGTGAAAGTGTTTGACCATGACAACCATAGTTGTATGGACCATAATGATCTCTTTGAGTACTTCGTATGAATATCTGTTGCCTTTCAGGGGTGATGTAGTTATTCTTTCCATGAATTATGATCGTGTGAGAATGTTAGCTGACTGTAAGATTAGACAAAATAGTTGTCGATTTAATCAATTGAAATTGACATTCCTTTATCTCTTCGTAACCTTATTCTGGTACTTTGAGGAGGAAGTTAGTGATAAATCTTTATGTGAGATTTCTCTTATATTTTCGTTGATCATGGTTATCTTTAAAGTGAATGTTCTTTGAGTTGTGGTAGTTATATTTACTATGATTGCGCTTTTGATTTGATCATAGAAAGGTGATAATTCTAGTATAAGAGGTGAAATCACAAGTTTCACATTGTGCGATGGGTTTTCTGCAAAGCGGATAGAGTTAATGCACTTGATTGAGATGTCTCTGCTATCCCGAGACATGGCGATAGTAAATGTTTTAAATTAGCACATCAAGAGAAACTCAAGCGAGTGTGTTTGAAATATATTCTCGGTGAGGAGAAAGAGAGTAGATTGATGTATTGAGATATGATTCTAGTTAAGTGTATATTTACGCATGAATCAATAAGGAGAATGGAATTCTATGTGTACATGAGTGAGGAGCATGATACAGAGGTATGCTCATTGAAACATTTAAACCGTGATGGTTAGGTTAGAAGTCATTAAAGGTACTATTAACTGAAATTTATAGTATTGAGTTCAGTGTCAATCGAGAAAAAGAGTTTGTAAGTTTGTATGTGATTATGCAACATTTATACTAGCATGTTGAGAATGCTTGGCATTACATTGGTGTATAATGCTTTACTAAATTGATTAGTTAATGTTGAATGAGATGTTGAAGTCCTAGCGGACCATATTGGATATGAAAATGCCATCATCGAGAATGAAATAGATAAGGTCCCGTATAAGACTATGTCCGGGACATGGCCTCGGCACCGAGTTGAGATCCCGTATAAGACCATATACGGGATATGGCTTCGGTAATGAAAATGAGAATCTTATAAGACCATTTTCAGGATATGGCATCGATACTTGATGTGGAAGTCCATATAAGACCTTATCCGTGATATGGCATTGGCATTTAGAGGTGACTCCATGTAAGACCACCTCGGAGATGTGGCATTGGCTTCGTATCTACAGTAATGACGACGAATATGTGTCTTTGACTATCCCTGGTGATTAATGGGATAAGTAGATGAGTTTAGAAGTAGAAATGAGAATTGTACTAAAGTCATGTGAATGAGTGAATACAGGTACTCGTGAATGAGTCACGAAGAAACGAGTATGATGTGTGGCACGGTATGTGCTAAATAAAGGCAATTGTAAGTAAGTACGGCATGAAGCCTATGACTTGTGTATGGTTACTTAATGCCATGGATGGTATTTTAAAGAAGCTATGAGTGATTTTGACTAAGACGTTAAAATTCAGGTCGAATAAGATTTCCATTGTTGATGTTACCTTAAGGTAGAATGTATATATTGATGAATTCAGAACTTATACAGAAGGTTTTGGTATGAGACTTAGTAATAGCTGGTCTACTCATGCAAGACTAAGAAAATCTGCAATTATATGCATAAATGTTTTGACAACTGAGTACGTTTTATGATATGATTGAGTTTATGGTCAGAAGTAGCCGACCACTAAAAGCTGAATTTTCTAAGCATGCAAGTCAGGACTATTACAGTTGGTGAATATCCTAGTGATAGAGTGAGATGAAATACAATAGATTTAAAATTTTAAGTGACTTGATTTCCAAGGAGGGGGATGTCATCCGAATTTTAGTGAAGTGTGCGATAATGATCCGACTGATCATTTTAGCATGTGCCGAGTTCACAGTTATAAGATTTCTGAATATATGTGCCCGGGAGGAAGAGTAACCTGGGTCCCAAGTTGTGCTTCAACCTTGTGTACTACAGCTTAAAGTTTGTTGGCGAGAGAAACTTTGGGATAAGTCGATTTGTGATTTTGAAGAGTTAGTGGAAATGTTTCAAGAATGTTAGGAGCAACTTCTCTTAGTAAGATTTTCGGGGACGAAAATTCCTAAGGGGGAATTATAACAGCCCGATTTAGGGTCTAGTCAGAACAGTGATCTCGGGATCACTAATTCGAGGTTAGAGAAAAATATTTTCATGTATTTTCATGTGTTATAACATGTTAATAAGGATGCATCGAAATTTCAGTGATTTAATTTTAGCGATTTCAGGCTTAATCGCTAAAAAAGAATAAATCGCATAAAGTGCGAAAGTTCTATTTTATTTGCTAGAGGTGTCAAATAGCTAAGGATTATTAATTGGAGGTCCCAAATGTGCAATTTGGCCTTGTTTAAGTGAGTTGGCCGGCCATAGTATGCATAAGGGACAAGAGCATTTATTTTTGGTCAATAGTTGGTAACATTAGTTGACAAAATGAATAAAATAAGATGATATAAGAAAAAGTTATCCTCTTTTTATTTAGTCTTCTTCTCCAACCTAAAATATCAAAAAAGGGAGGGCTTTGGAAGCTTTAAAATTTTAGCAACTCATTTTCTCTTCAAGTAAGTGATTTTGATAGTTTTAGTTGATAATTTTTGTACTTTTAGAGTCCCCAAAGCTTAAGCTAGCTAATGATGGGACTAATTTGCAATATGGTTTAAAGTATAGGGACTTTCCATGAGAGAGTTTATGATTGTTTTCTGGGTTTTTATGGAAGAAAATGAATGTTAGGGAGATGAGAAACAACTTCTGTGAAAGGTGTTGTCATGAAAACACCTAATTTGGACTAAGATGCAAATGTTGTAGTTTGATCATTAATGCATAAAATAGTTGGAACAGTGGATAGTTGTAGGAGGATTAAATGTTCAGCTAGGCTTGTTTAATAAGAAAATGTGATAAAAATTGATTTACGAGCCTAGGGGCAAAATCATAATTTTGCTAAAGTATAAGGGCAAAATAGTCATTTTTGCCTAAGTGCAGATTTTGTTGTATTATGAATTATAAGTGATTAAATGAGTAAATTCTATTTTTCTAGATCAAAGAAAATGAGATTTGGACCTAGAACGGGAGAAAAGAGAAATGTGGACAAATAGGTCCCTTTCGACCCCTTTTCGGCATCAAGGTAAGTTCGTGTGTATATGTTGCAATTACGTAAGGGTTATTTAACATTCCAATGCTGTATGGAATGTATAATTACGCTATGAATGTATTAAATGTGTTTTGACGAGTTATTAAGAGAATTGACTCTAAGATAGTGAGAAATGCAAATAGCATGATATGATGATAGTTAAGGTCCCGTGTAAGACCATATTGGAATATGGCCTCGATGTGAGATATTGAATAAGACCATGTCAGGGACATGGCATCGATATGTTAATTCATGTAAGACCCTATCGGGGGTATGATGTCAATGTGATATTATGTGTATGAGACTCAAGGGTATTATTTAACAATTTGAGTGATTCAACAAGTATGTTGAGAATGAGAATGAATGTAGTTGTACCACGAGAGGTACATGTATGTGTTAGAACTGAATTGAGAGGAATTCGGTATATGATAAAACCATAGTGGGTATGTGTAAATGATGTACCTCGATTTCATAAGTTATAATTATTAATGCATTGTGTGAATGCGAACGATTATCATAGAAAGCTAAGTAAGAATGATAATGTGTAAGGATGTTCCCGGATAGACATTTAAAATAAAGAAATGTATGTGGATAAATATTCGTGAATGTATAATAATGGTGGGCTTTGTGCGATACCACCTTAAATTGTAAACGGTGGGCTATGAGCGATACCACTCTATTAGAGATTGAGGGTAGGCTAAGTGTGAAACTACCGAGAGATTGTAGTATGAGTGACTTATTAAAAATGTTTGATGTATTGTTTTATGAGATCATGTGGTGACAAGTGCAGGGATGTATGCGAGTTAACATGAGCATTTAGCTTGTGGCATGGTTAGAATGTGGTAAGAGGCAGAATGAGTAAGTCTCAAAAATGGTTGAGTAAGTAACCATGAGCTTAAGAGTAAAACTCATTATAATACCTTGTGGTTGAGTATAATCAATGAATATCAATAGTTGATAGTTATATGCATATGAACTTACTAAGCATTATTGCTTACTCCTCTTCCTTTCTCATCTCTTATAGGTTAATTTAGCTAGCTCGGGATGGAGACCGCCGGAGATGTTTCACACTATCGAGCAGACACTTGGTATGAGGTTTTAAGTCCTTATGAGTTATGGCATGTATAGGGATAGTATTTAAAGTTGATTAAGTCATAGTTGATATAGCCAATTGTGTTGGCCTAAGAGAGTTTATGGTTCAGTTGTGTATAGCAATAGATGATGGCTTAAGTCGTTTGTAATTATACCAGAAATAGTTCTCCATCGTATATGGGACGAAGACTTCATTTTATGGTTTAAATGTGATAACTCAATTGTTATAATCTATGAATTGAGAATGTCGTATGATGGTGTATGTTTATAAGCAAGTTAGGGTGGCAAAGGGCTTGGTAGATAGCCTTCTAATTGTCCATATGGGTAGACACACGGACGTCTGTCTAGACCATGTGGGAGGCACGGCTAGAACATGGGCGTGTGCCCAGGCCGTGTGAAGTCTGCACCTTGCACATGGAATTTGAACCGCCACACGGCTGAAGCACACGGGCGTGTGTATAGGCCGTGTGGATAAGTCAGAACGCCAAGGTTTGGCACATGGGCCAGGACCACGGGCGTGTCAAGGTCGTGTGAAGTTAGTCAGTGTCGACCACGGGTGGAAGACACGGGCATGTCTTAGGGGCACACGGGCGTGTCCCATTACACACGGGCGTGTGGCCCCTGTTTAGGTGAAAATTTTCTAAGTGTTTGAAAGGTTCCGGCTGGGTTCCACAATATCCCGAGCGGGTGTTATGGGTCTCGTTGACCCATGATAGGGACGTTACGCTGGTGAATGGAAAGTTTTAAGTTGAAGAGAATTTTTATAGCCTAAAGTGAAATGATCAAGCAAGTCAATTCCGGTAACGCCTCGTACCTGGTTCCGGCGTAGAATACGGGTAAGGGGTGTTACATGATTGATATTAAGAAAGTTTTGAATAGCGATCAAACTTTTACAAATACATAAAATACTGAAATCATTGATTTCTAAAATTCTCGATTTCACTAGTTTTGAATGATTTACACAAATGATTTAAAAAGTATTTATGAAAATACGAAAGATTTTCTAGGCTATTTCGGTGGCCAATGTAACTTTTCAAATTCGGCCATAGCATCTAGGCCGAGTTTGGGGTGTTACAAAAGACTTTGAGGATTTTTTAAAGTTTGGTTATAAAGGTTTATGTTCGATAGAGAGAAAAGTTTGAAGAGTTTTGCCCCAAATGTGTTTTTAAAACATGGTGCAGGTTGTTTTAAAATCCCAATAGTATCGATACTTTTAGAGAAGTATCGATACTTTTGTTAAAGTATCGATACTGAAGTGCCTAGTTTGGTTCCAAAGTGTATAAAACTTCCCAAACCTTAATTCTAAGTCTTAAAATGCACTAAACTGACTTAAAATGTCATTTTTTCCTATTTCTAATGATTTCATTCACCGAATTATGTAAAATTAAGACATGATGTATATGAATCATAAATAATCAAAAAATCATCAAAAATTGAATAATTTCACAAAGTAAAGTCTACTTAAGCATATCCAAAGGCATTAAAAAAATGCATACTAGACCATATTAGTTAAGATAAACTAAACATGCAACTTTAATATAACCTACTTAAATTCTAAAGCCTAACTTGGATCACTTCCTTAGAACCGCATTGCTGACACTGAAAACACTAAATATCTGCAACGGTTAGAGAGAATGGGTGAGCTTAAACAAGCTTAGTCAATTTCGGAATAACAACAAAGTATACACAACATCGAAGGCTAAACATGGGTATACTACTACACATTGATAACCATATTCTAACCAAGTCAAAATAACATATTCACGCTTCATTAAATCATAAAACTAGCATATTCTCTCACATGCAATTACACTCAACTCGTATATATATAATTCATCAAGACAAGACAACATATTCATGCTTCAATGACTCACAAGTCTAGCTTATATATTGACATGCATTTACATATAACATTTTCAAGTATTAATAAATTAATGATAATTTGGCAACTTGGAAACATGAAACATATAAGTGGGCTCTATCACCACACATTAGATACATTGATCTCCATCACATCAATGACTCAAAGAGTCTTCACATATTTCATAAGTGTAGCATAAAGCTAAACACTATCCAACAAACCAACATATCCTGATGAATGGCGCTTAGCTAGAAATTCTATTATCCCTCCAATCTGTCCTAGGGCCTCAATTGTAACACCCTAAACCTGGCCTAGACGTTATGGCCAAATCTGGCAATGTCACATGATAGTGCTTTTGAGGCCGTAACCACGCTCAAATCGTTTCTCCTTTTTAAAGCTTTATTTTATGTTAGTTCTAAATAGTTTCATTCGTTTCCAAAACGCTGTCCGTTTTTCCAAAATAGTTATACTTCGTGGAAGAATTTAAAATAGTTTGTGTAATCGTGGTGTTTTAGTAAAACATTTGTTTCTTTTGAAATCCCACGCTTTCCTACTTCTAGCAGTAAAAACCATAAAACATTGCAAATCCTAAATTTAAACAAGAATCCGTAATGGCCATAATTACAAAAAAACTTTTCCCAGATATAATCAAAACCATAAATAAGTATAAAAATCGTAAATCTATCGTGAAGCAGAAGCAGTGGTCACCGTCGAGTCCTCCGCTGCACCGATCCGTCTAATGTTGGGGATTACCTGAACAGATGAAACAGAAAAGGGTGAGTTTCGTAACTCAGTGTGTAATCCCCACAGATATCCACGTACAGAATAATCACCAGAAATCAGAAATCACAGACTAGGCTGGAGCCCATTACAGAAACAGTTTGGGCCTTAGCCCACTCGGATGCAGAATCAGATATATATATATAATAGGGCCTTAGCCCAATCAGATACAGAGTCAAATCAGAATATCATAATCCTACCCACCAGCTTCTACACACCATCTCCCTCCATCCCCACACACCATGTGAGGATATAATCAACCCACCCATCCCTACACACCATACATTGTAACACCCTAAACCCGTAACTATCGTCGGTTTAGGGTTAAAGGCATTACCGGATAATCGGAAACTTTTACAGACATTTCATAACTTAATACAAAGAATCCAATCTAAATGTCCCTGTAATAGGTCAACAAGACCTTAAACATGCTTTAGAAAAGGGCCGGAACTAAACCGAACACATACAAAAATTCTCAGAAATTTAAAAATTTCTCAAAGTTACAGAGGTGACACGCTCGTGTGGGCAGGCCGTGTGCCTCCCACTGCCTCAGACACGCCCGTGTGTCTAAGCCGTGTCAAAACAGGGCATATATACTGACTTGTCCACACGGCCTGAGACACGCCCGTGTGCCTCACCCGTGGTCAAGCCTGACTTGCACCACACGGCCAGTCACACGCCCGTGTGTCTAGCCCGTGGTCGAGTCTGACTTGATTTTGAAATGCACCCACGAGGGACACGGTCGAGCCACACGCACGTGTGCTCGACCGTGTGGGCAATTATAGGCCATTTGCAAGGCCAAATTGCCACCCACACATTGGGTCATCCCTACAACCACACATGAGCATCAACCCAAACATAATTGGCAACCAAAAACATACCATATGATCATCATATCATCTCATTCAATTTCATTTCCACACGTATCATTTTATATGCCAAATAACTCAACTAATTCACATATAAACTAAGCATGATTCATCCACAACTTACCATCAATAATATGCTAACTTTGCATCATAAAGCTTACCATTCATTTGATCACTTTAGTAGCCATTAAACCTTACCAAACAAGGCATCATTCAACATAGCATCTCATTCATAACACAACCATTTATCTAGCCATATCACATGGCTATGTACACATATCTCAAACATAACTCAAGGTGACTAGCCTATACATGCCATACTTTAGTATATACACATCCAAAAGGTACCAAAATAGTTTGAGTAGTGTGATGACGATCCTCGACAATTCCCGAGCCTTCAATAGCTTTGACGATCTATAAAACAGAGCAAACACACACAAAGTAAGCTTTCCAAAAGCTTAGTAAACGATATTCAAATAAACTTAATATACAATACACATAGCCACATAAACACAATGACATTAATGTATCTCATTTACAAATTCATAATATCATCCTTGGCTCATTACTTAGCCATTACTTACTCATATTTCACAACTCAAATATCTCATATGCTCATAACTCATTTAAGCATGTGTACCACATATCATCTCATCATTTACTCATGTCACATTCATTCATATATCACATCTTGGTTCATTGCATCCATATGCATATTTACTCACCTTTCATGCCTATTCAAAACATATACATCAAACGTACCTGAAGCGGATATACAAATCACATAGTCATTCATTTCTCAGACTTGCCCGTTGAACCGTTCAGAAACTAATAGGATACTCGGAATGCTCAGAATAGTCGTACAATGCCAACGTCCCAGACGAGGTCTTACATGTACTCAAATATCGATGCCACTGTCCCAGACAGGGTCTTACACGAATCAAATACGATGCCACTGTCCCAGACATGGTCTTACACGTAAATCTCATATTGATGCCAACGTCCCAGACGTGGTCTTATAAGAAATCTCGAATCAATGCCAACGTCCCAGACGTGGTCTTACATGATATCACATATCGAACACCTATGTCATGACATATGTAATCCTATCTATTCCTAGGTTCGTATGGGACTTCTCGGACATTAATAACTTGTCGACACTTTCTCAGATTTCATACACAGAACCTCTCGAGCATTATTCATAGAAATCTAAATTTCATAGATGCATAAATACTAAATTAAAATACATTTATTTATATATCGACTTACCTCGGATTCGGATAAACAGAAACGAAGTCGGATACTCAACTACTTTCGATTTCCCGCGATCTAAGTCCGTTTTCTTTGATTCTTTATCTATCCATATTCAAATTTAACTCATTTATTCACTAATTCATTCAATTCAATCTAAAGACACATATTTAGGGCAATTTACAAATTAGCCCTCACATTTTCACATTTTGACAATTTAGTCCTTATTTCTCAAAATCACAAAATACACAAAATCTCAATACACCCATGCTTAGCCGAATGTTCATGTATCTCATACAAGTCCATACATTTCATTTATTTTAAAATTTAGTCCTTCAAAGTATTATTCTTAAAATTTAATCCAAATTACTCAAAATCACCAAAAACTCAAAGACAAACTATGTTAATCAAACACATATCTTTCATATTTCATCCTCAAACATCACAAAACTCATGTGTCCATCAATGGCACATTTCAAAATATTCATCAATTCACAAAATTAAAGCATGGGTTTTGAAGTATACAAAGCAACGATTACAAAAACGTAGAAATTATCAAAAACTGAACAAAAACTAACCTTAAATCAAAGACTTCAATAGCCGAACATTTGAAGAGCTCAAACCCTTTCTTTTCTTTCACAAATCGGTTAAAAAAGATGAACATCTCCACTATCTAATTTTCTTTTATTTTATTATAAGCTTTAATAAACTTATTAATCAATTTAAAATTTTAACCTTTATTAATAATACATTATAAATTCCCACTAACATATGGCATTAATGTCCATCCCTTTCAATAGGTCCAATTGCATTATAAGGACCCCATATTTATAAAGCCATGTCAAATAGGTATCTTTTCAAAAAGCATGCAAATTTTGCATCTTTCACAATTTAATCCTTATGTCAAATTAAGCACACAAACGTACAAATTAATTCACAAAAATTTCACACATGCTTAATCACATATCATAGGCACGGAAAATAATATTAAAATATTTTTCTGACTCGAATTTGTGGTCCCGAAACCACTGTTCCAACTAGGGTCTAAACTGGACTGTTACATACTGTACCGAAGTGCGGCACACAAACAGAATAATGCAGCTGAGCAACCAGATAACAGGCTTATAGCCTTTCAGGCACTTCCTCCGAAATATCATCAACCCTCCCCGATGCAATGCAACAAACTAAATATGACATGCAATCATGCAAATAATCGATCATACATTCAGTTCAGTACAGATATCATGCTTAGTCAGACACCATATAATCAGATCACATAAATAGGGGTCTAAGTAACGCTTACCGACCCTACAGTAGGTCCACAGTCAACTTGGGCAACCCGTGCAACCTTACAAATCATTTCAGAAAAATGGGCTCACATGCCCATGTGGCCTGCCCGTGTGGCCCCAAACGCTCGTATGCCCTACACGGCCCAAATTGGCCTTGGCCGTGTGGATCACACGGCCTGGTCCAGAATTCCACACACCCGTGTGGGCCCACACGGTCCAATAGGTCGATCCCATGTGTCGCACACGGCCTTGCCCGGCCATCATACGGCCATGTTAGTTGGGCACGGCCTGGCTTGTCAATCACACGGCCGTGTTGTGCCTCACAGCCTGGCACACGGTCCACCACACGGCCTGCCACACGGTCGTGTCGCGTCGACAGAATCATTTTTTGGCTTTCGTCGATTCTAGTTTTCTGTGTTTCCGGGTACACACCTGGTATCGTTTCGCTGCAAATATGCTCCCATGCACTCCAAGACCTAAAAATTGATAATTAGAGCCCAATTTAGATCACTAACGAAAACTCAAAATCAAAAATCATCTACATCAAAGTCGATAGCGAACCTAAACACTTACCAGTAACAAACCGAAATTTCTAACCCTCAATTTGCTTGTGAAGCCGCAACTGATTTCTAATTTTTGCCTAGACCAAGAGAGCCAAAAAATTTCTTTCTAGGAACTAGGTAAGAAACGATAAAATAGAGACAGTCAGATACTTACAGGACAAGTGTATACAATTGCTGGCCAGAAGTAGGCTAGTAGAAAAATCAAACAGAGAGGGTGGACTAGGGAGCAAAATTTTGGCAAAGCAAAGAAGAAGAGGACGTCAGAAAAATTAGGAAATAGAGGAGAATGCCGAAATTTGGGAAAAATAAAAACCAAATAGAAACTTAGATGATATCGATAACTACCCCAAATCCCTAAATTTTCTCCCACTAATCCTATTAACCTACAACCACTCCAGAATCCCACTCTGCCAAAATACTTGTCCATCACTGCGCAAAAATAACGCCTACGCTCCAGCAAGGATTCGAACTCAGGACCTCTGCAATCAAACACTCCACTTAACCACTAGACCAGCAGGCCCATTTTGTTATTTAATTACCAACTATTAAACTTAAGCCCTTAGGCCAGGTTAAGGCTTTATTTATTTCAAAAAAAACCTAAAATTTGCCCAAGTAAGGCTTGAACTTGGGACCCCTCACACACACCCAGAATACATAACCTCTAACACCCCAAACCCAGTCAACACACCACGACCGAATCTGGCATGCTACGGAGTGAAAACATTTTTAAAGAAAACAAGTTGCTGGTTTATTTTTTTATTGAAACCCTTTTATCGCTTTAAGGTTTAGAAAAGCCCGTGTAAAGTGATGCTGAAATCATTTTTGTTGCTTTAGAACCCGGAAAAACTCATGCTTGAAAAATCCGTTTGTTGCTACTAGTTTTGGAAAGCCATACGATTCTATTAAATCCCGAGCAAGTTGAGCATAGTTAAGTTAAAACCATTTGCTTTTGAAAAAGTTAAGTTTGAAAATCATCTAAGTTACCTTTGTTCTCATCTTGTGAATATTGTTAACCGATGGTAACGTTTGAAAATCCCGATATAGAGTATAGTTTTGAAAACATCAATTTAATCATGGTTATTTAAGCATGTCGAGTTATTAATCACATGCATGAAATAATTAATATAACATCAAGTAATTAATAACCCAAAATAATACTTAACGGCCTTATTACAAGTTAAAAACAAAATTATAGAAAATAATACCCAAAATCAAAGTATAAAACGAAATCGAATATAAGTTGCACGGCCACCTCGTGTCCTCCCCGGCTCCAAATCCGCGATCTATGCCTCATCTGTAAAAATATAAGGGAAGGGGTGAGTCACCGAGACTCAGTGTATAAATCCCCAACTCAATAGAATAGCACTTACACAAATCATGAGTAAAACATGCAAATCATGAAACCCACCTAACCATCCAATCTCCTGTATCTACCCCGTGTGGTCCAAACCACTGGTGGTCAAAACCACTGGTGACCGAAGTCACAAATATATAAATAGGTGTGGTCAAAACCACTGGTGACCGTAGTCACAAATCAAGTGATGGGGCCAACCCATCGTGTGGTCAAAACCACTGATGACAATCCCGTAATCAACATGTGGGGCCAACCCACTGTGGTACCAAACCACTGGGACGAGTCACAATATCCATATGTGGTCAAAACCACTGGTGACCGTAGTCACAAATATCATACGTGTGGTCAAAACCACTGGTGGTCAAAACCACTAGGACTTAGTCACAAATATAGTAGCAAAAGCGGGGCCAACCTGCCGTGTGGTCAAAACCACTGGTGACAGTCCAAATCATCCTTGCCCCTCCTCTCATCAATCCCATCATTATGTCCATATCAATTGTGGCATAATATCATGTTATGATGCAAATAACCCATAGCATAGCATTATACAGTGACATGATAACATATATCGAGATCCGTATAACAGGGGACTTACCCGGAGTCCACGCTCATGCCCACAAGGCAAAACCACTGATTTAAATGGCTATTCAGCTTTTAACAGTAAACACAATGAACATATA
Source organism: Gossypium sturtianum (assembly GCA_025698515.1). Taxonomy (NCBI): domain Eukaryota; kingdom Viridiplantae; phylum Streptophyta; class Magnoliopsida; order Malvales; family Malvaceae; genus Gossypium; species Gossypium sturtianum. The sequence continues at coordinate 128,159,254 of CM046950.1, forward strand.
ATACTAATGAAGTGTGTAAGCGTTACACACCTGACTACTTGCAGATCTAAGCGAAATCTCGAAACCACAATCTATTTCCAATCGATAGAACCCGAAGATCCCGAAACGTTTACCTTCACCTTTCCTACAATCGGCCAACACCATACTTTTAAGACTAAAGCCATTCGGCTTAATCCCAAAATCCCAAAAGATATGTCGCACAAAGGTAGCACCTTACCTTAACGCCGATTTGGCTTCCAACCAAATCCCAAAGTTACGTGATGAACCTCCCTTTACAATCGGCCAAGCACTAGCACAAAGATAATTAGCCTTCGGCTTTTGAAAGAATAGGAAACAGATCCAAAACGCTAGAACCCTTACCTAGATCGGCAATCAAATCTCGAAGATCCACTGAATCAGGTTGCACTCCTCCCTACAATCGGCCAAGTACCACTATCATTGGGTTAAAGCCTTCAATATTACTCACAACAGGATATGTTGAAACCATAAAACACTTACCCCCTTACCTTACTGACAGATTCGGCCACCAATCACCAAAGTTCGGCACACCCTAGTGTTATTTAGGGATTTCGGCTACTTTACCAAGATAGAACAAGAAAAGAGTTAAGATCCCGATTTATAACGATTGAATAAATAGCAAAGAGAAGTGGGATTTTGGCATTAACCAAATCAATCGAGAAAGAAGAATAAAAAGGTTATACTTACCAGGAGATTCGGCTATAACCCAAAAGAAAGAATAGCTTTCGGCATTACAAAGAGATTAGCACACGTGCGAAGAGAAGAAAATAGACTAAGGGTATTCGGCCAAAATACTTGATGAAAACGAAAGAGAAACAACAAGGCTTTCGGCTTTTGAAGATGGAAGAGATGGAGAAGAAAAGAGAACCAAGATTCGGCAAAGTAAGGAGGTTTCGCTAACAATGAATGAACCGGAAAAAGAAAAGGAGAGAATGGCTATTGAGTTTCAAATTTTTCAAAGGAATGGCAAAGTTGGTTCGGCCAAACACCAAAGTTGCCGAAAGAGAAAAAGAGAAAATGCCAAAGAAGTTTCGGTTTATCAAAGCACAATGCCCCACTTGAGTGCCTTGCCGAAAATGCTCTCTTACTTGGCTATTGAGATTCGCACACCCCTAGCTTCCCAAACCGACACTCCTCCTCCCCATCCCATAATTCGGCCAACACCTCAAGACTCTCCTGTCCACTCATTCAAATCGGTTTGAATGAGTCAAGATCCACAATTTTCTCCTCTCCATCCATTTCAAATCTTTTGACTCAATCCTCATCCATTCCGAGAGTCCTACCGAGTACTCCTCTTCCTTGCTTCAGCGTGAAAAATAATAAGCAGAAAGGGATTTCTGCAGCTCGAACCCAAGCTCTCCTTCCCTGCATGTGGTGTCACCTTCCTGGCACCTTAGTGGCGCCTCCTTTGCCACTTTACCACCAAGCTATTTGTGTCTAAACCCCAGACAATTTCTTTTAACCCCTAACTCTCTTAGCTTCCTCTCTCTAAGTACAAAAAAACAAAAAAATTAGCCATGACTCGTGCCTAACCCAAGTCATGCTGGACCCCAAAACATGCTAAACTAGCACAACCAACATAATATCACATGCAATAACACACAAAATGCAGAGACCCCGATTTAAGAGTGTTACAGTTCTACCCCTTAAAAATAATTTCGCCTCGAAATTACAGTCGAGAAGAGTTGAGGGTATTCTTTGCGCATCACATCCTCTGGTTCCCACGTGGCTTCCTCCGTACCATGGTTCCGCCATAATACTTTCACCAAGGGAATAGACTTCCTACACGTAACTTTGACATCTCGATCCAAAATCTGTACCGGTTCCTCCTCGAATGATAATTCTGAGCTCACCTCTATCTCCTCAACTGGCACAACATGTGACGGATCTGATCGATAGCGCCTAAGCATTGAAACATGAAATACGTCGTGAATCTGACTTAACTCTGCCGGCAACTCGAGCTGGTAAGCTACTGGTCCCACTCGCTTCAACACCGTATATAGCCCGATAAACTTAGGGCTCAGCTTGCCCTTTCGCCCAAATCTCAACACTTTCTTCCACGGTGATACCTTCAGAAAGACCTTGTCACCCACTGCATACTCTATATCCCTGCGCTTAAGATCGGCGTAAGACTTCTGCCTGTCCGACGCTTCTTTTAGACGAGCCCGAATCACCTTAACCTTATCCTCTATTTCTACCACCAACTCCGGACCCAACATCTGCCGTTCACCCAGTTCTATCCAACACGTAGGAGTACGACATTTCCGTCCATATAATGCCTCATAGGGTGCCATCTGAATACTCGCTTGATAACTGTTGTTATAAGCGAACTCTACCAATGGTAGATACTCCTCCCAACTACCGCAAAATCCGAGAATCTGACCCCTTAACATATCTTCCGAATTTGGATTACCCTTTCCGACCGTCCATCGACTGCGGGATGAAAAGCCGTCTCTGAAATCCAACCTCGTACCCAATGCCTGATGCAAAGCTTTCCAGAACCTCGACGTGAACCTGGGATCCCTATCCGAGATAATTGACACTGGCACTCCATGCAACCTTACCATCTCTGCCACATACAACTTGGCTAACCTCTGGAGCAAATAATCAACCCGGACTGGTATGAAATGAGCCGATTTAGTCAGACGATCCACAATCACCCAAACTGAGTCCCTCTTGCTAGGCGTAAGAGGTAGCCCACTGACGAAATCCATCGTAATCCTTTCCCATTTCCACCGCAGAATCTTTACCGACTACAACAGACCTGACGGTAGTTGATGCTCAGCTTTAACTTGCTGGCATGTCAGACACTTGCCCACGATTCGATTTCTTCCGTTTAAGACACGCCACGGTAATCTGTTCCCTCAAATCACGATACATCTTACTGCCTCCCGGGTGCATAGCGTATGGGCTGCTATGAGCTTCCTGTAGAATTCGCTGTCTCAATTCAACGTCTTTCGGCATAAATACTTTCCCCTAAAAACACAGTACTCCATCACTACCCAAGCTGTAATCCTCTGATTCACCACCTTACACTTGCAACCTCCGAGCACTTAGAACCTCATCCACCAACTGTTTCTCCTTAACCTGATTAATCCACGTCGGCTTTACTTGCAATTCTGCCAAAAGACTCCCGTCGTCATATAGACTAAGGTGAGCAAACATCGCTCTCAGGTCTGCTACCACCTTACGGCTCAACGCATCAGCTACTACGTTAGCCTTACCCGGATGGTACTCAATTGAGCAGTCGTAGTCCTTTAACAACTCGATCCACCTCCGCTGCCTCAAATTTAAATCTTTCTGAGTCAAGAGGTACTTCAGACTCTTGTGGTCCGTGTAGACTATCGACTTCTCCCCATACAAGTAATGCCTCCAAATCTTCAAGGCGAAAACCACTACAGCCAACTCCAAGTCATGTGTCGGGTAGTTACCCTCATGAGGCCTTAATTGCCGAGATGCATAAGCGACAACCTTTCTATCTTGTATCAGCACACACCCTAAGCCAGTATGCGATACATCACAGTAGACCGTGAATTCCTTTCCTGCCTCAAGCTGAATCAACATTGGAGCTTCAGTCAGAATCTTCTTTAACTTGTCGAAACTTTATTGCTATTTTTCAGACCACACAAACGGAACCCCTTTTCTCAACAACTTAGTCAGCGGCGCTGCAATCAAGGAGAAACCCTCCACGAACCTTCTGTAGTATCCTGCCAAACCCAAAAAACTCCGAATCTCTGCAACCGACTTAGGTGGTTTCCAATCCAACACTGCTTTGATCTTCCGAGGATCCACCCTAATTCCCTCAGCTGATACTACATGACCCAAGAAGGTTACCTCCTTAAGCAAGAACTCGCACTTACTAAATTTGGCGAATAACTGTTTCTCCCTCAAAACTTGTAAAACCACCCGAAGATGTGCGTCATATTCCTCCTCAGATTTCGAGTACACCAAAATGTCGTCTATAAACACTACAACGAACCGATCCAAATACGGCTAAAACACCCGATTCATCATGTCCATGAATGTTTGCCACGCATTGGTCAACCAGAATGGCATCACGAAACTTCGTAATGCCCATACCGGTAGTCTGACGCCGTCTTAAGAATATCAGCCTCTTTCACCTTGAGTTGATGATACCCCGACCTAAGATCTATCTTAGAGAATACCGATGCACCCTTAAGCTGATCAAACAAGTCGTCTATCCTGGGCAACGGATACTTGTTTTTGATCGTCAACTTATTCAGCTGGCGGTAGTCTATACACATCCGCATAGTACCATCTTTCTTCTTAACAAAAAGCATAGGTGCTCCCCAAGGTGATACACTCGGCCGGATGAAACCTTTGTCCAGCAACTCCTGAATCTGAGCCTTTAACTCCACTAATTCTTTCGGCGCCATCCTATATGGGGCAATAGACACTGGCACGGTTCTGGGTAACAAGTCTATACCGAACTCAACCTCACGGTCAGGAGGCAAACCCGAAAGTTCCTCTGGAAATACATCAGTAAATTCCCCCACGGTTTGGACATTCTCTACAGCTACATCCTTGGCTTCCAAAGCACATACATGCACTATAAATGCCTCAGAACCTTTCCTCACCATTTTCTCCGCCTTCAGCGCAGATACCACATTGGATAGGTAATCTCTCCTATTACCTATCATCACCACCTCTTCACCTTCCATTGTCTTCAACACCATGCGCTTAGCTGCGCAATCCAAACTGGCCTGGTACTTCACTAACCATTCCATCCCGAGAATCAGATCGAACTCCCCAAACGGCAGTTCCATCAAGTCCGCCAAAAATACGACCCCTTGAAGTTCTAGGGGTACATCCCTATATAGTTTATTTACTTCTACAGAGTGACTTAGAGGGCTTATTACTGTCATCTTCCTAGAAGTAATCTCAGAGTCTAAGTTTATAGTTTCCATTTTGCTACTGGCAACGTACGAGTGCGTCAAACCAACATCTATCAAAGCAGTATAAGGTAGTCCAGAGATTAAGAACGTACCGGTTATGACATCCGGTGCGTCGCCCTCCTCTCGACACCTCACTGCATAGACCAATCCAGGCTGTCTCGCCTCTGTACTACCTGCACCTCTACCCGGTGCTCCATGGCCTCTACCAGAGCCATTACCTCCCCGGGCTGAACCATGGCCCTTACGTGGTCGCTTACCATCCCTCCCGATCGTATGCGATTCGATGCCCGGTGCGGCCAGGTGATCTCTATGGGCAATCCCTCACTCGGTGCCCCATCGACCCACACTCGAAGCACCCTCTGTTTCCAGTCCAACATTCCCCCGTGTGAGACTTCCCACACCGAGCACACCGTGGCGGCCATTGAGTATTAGCAGCAACAGGCCTGGCAGCTTGATTTGGCCCACCATATCTACCCCGTTTCTGCTGATTCCCAGCAGAACTAGATGACCCAGAATTCCTCTTATTCCAACACTTATCCTGATTCCGTCTTACCGACTATTTCACCTCCTCAGCAACTTTAGCCTTCTCCACTAAAATCGCGAACTCTCTTTCCTGTTGTGGGGCAATTAACATTCGCAGCTCATCTCTCAACCCATCCTCAAACCTGACACAGCGCTCATGTTCCGTGCCCACAATACCCCATGCATACCGACTCGGTAGAAGGAATTACGCCTCATATTCCGACCACGATCTTATTTCCACTGGACCAAGTTCGAGGCGCCTTCTTGCGCTGCGTGTCGATGTAGCTAGCCCCAATGTATTTCATCGATAGGTCGCTCTAAAGAATTCCCAAGTGATGTCATCCGCCATCTGCTCGTCCCTAACCGTAAGCCACCACCGATATGACTCATCACGGAGAAGAGATACTATACCCTTGACTTCTCCTCGGTAGTAAAATCCAGGTCGTCCATGATACGTTCTGTTGCCTCCAACCAATATTCTGCCGTACTAGGAGCCACACCGGATACACCTCTAAACACCTCTGCACCATTAGCCCGGAGTCGTTCGGACCGCGCATTTTTGAACCCCGTTCCGGCGCCCGTGCCGCGACCCTCTCTAACACCCGCAAACATCGCTGCGACAACTGCGTCGTCCACATCGATCCACGATATTTCGCGCCCACAGCTGGCGGCGGTGCTACCTCATTTTCTGACCCATGTCCAGACCCTACGGGTTTTGAAACCGTCATCCTACCCCTACCTCATCCACGTGTATTACGCCTACATCCACGTGCACTCATGACTACCGATATGATTTGAGCTGATTAAGTGTTTTATGCGTTAGACTTTATTCCACTATTTATTAAAGCACAGTTTAATGAGAAGTTTAATCAGGGATTGTTTCGCGAGTTCATATCATCCTATAGTTCAAGTCTCTAGAGTATTTCCTACCACTATCTAGTCATGCCAACATTATCACAATCATATCATCGATAAGAAATAATTTGGGGTACTTACCTGGGCAGATCGGTGCCAGAGACTCGATGCCATGCTTACCCAACCATACTTTTCCCATAAAGCCTTTCATCATCCATTATAAACATTTTTGGGCCTCGGGCCCACAACCGAGCTATTGAACTTGGCTCTGATACCAAAATTGTAACACCCCAAACCCAGTCAACACACCACGACCGAATCTGGCATGCTACGGAGTGAAAACATTTTTGAAGAAAACAAGTTACTGGTTTATTTTTTATTGAAACCCTTTTATCACTTTAAGGTTTAGAAAACCCTGTGTAAAGTGATGCTGAAATCGTTTTTGTTGCTTTAGAACCCGAAAAAACTCATGCTTAAAAAATCCGTTTGTTGCTACTAGTTCTGGAAAGCCATACGATTCTATTAAATCCCAAGCAAGTTGAGCATAGTCAAGTTAAAACCATTTGCTTTTGAAAAAGTTAAGTTTGAAAATCATCTAAGTTACCTTTGTTCTCATCTTGTGAATATTGTTAACCGATGGTAACGTTTGAAAATCCCGATATAGAGTATAGTTTTGAAAACATTAATTTAATCCCAGTTATTTAAGCATGTCGAGCTATTAATCACATGCATGAAATAATTAATATAAAATCAAGTAATTAATAACCCAAAATAATACTTAACGGCCTTATTACAAGTTAAAAACCAAATTATAGAAAATAATACCCAAAATCAAAGTATAAAACGAAACCGAATATAAGTTGCATGGCCACCTCGTGTCTTCCCCGGCTCCAAATCCGCGATCTATGCCTCATCTGCAAAAATATAAGGGAAGGGGTGAGTCACCGAGACTCAGTGTATAAATCCCCAACTCGATAGAATAGCACTTACACAAATCATGAGTAAAACATGCAAATCATGCAACCCACCTAACCATCCGATCTCCTGTATCTACCCCGTGTGGTCCAAACCACTGGTGGTCAAAACCACTTGTGACCGAAGTCACAAATATATACATAGGTGTGGTCAAAACCACTGGTGACCGTAGTCACAAATCAAGTGATGGGGCCAACCCATCGTGTGGTCAAAACCACTGATGACAATCTTCTAATCAACATGTGGGGCCAACCCACTGTGGTACCAAACCACTGGGACGAGTCACAATATCCATATGTGGTTAAAACCACTGGTGACCGTAGTCACAAATATCATACGTGTGGTCAAAACCACCGGTGGTCAAAACCACTTTGGGACTTAGTCACAAATATAGTATCAAAAGCGGGGCCAACCATTTGTGTGTGGTCAAAACCACGGTGACAGTCCAAATCATCCTTCCCCCTCCTCTCATCAATCCCATCATTATGTCCATATCAATCGTGGCATAATAACATGTTATGATGCAAATAACCCATAGCATAGCATTATACAGTGACATGATAACATATATCGAGATCCGTATAATAGGGGACTTACCCGAGTCCACGCTCATGCCCACAAGGCAAAACCACTAATTTAAATGGCTATTCGGCTTTTAACGATGAAACACAATGAACATATAATACTAATGAAGTGTGTGTAGCGTTACACACGACTACTTGTAGATCTAAGCAAAATCCGAAACCATGATCTATTTCCAATCGATAGAACCGAAGATCCCAAACGTTTGCCTTCACCTTTCCTACAATCGGCCAACACCATACTTTTAAGACTAAAGCCATTCGGCTTAATCCCAAAATCTGAAGGATATATGCACAAAGGTAGCACCTTACCTTAATGCCGATTTGGTTTCCAACCAAATCCGGTTGCGTGATGAACCTCCCTTTACAATCGTGAAAGCACTAGCACAAAGATAATTAGCCTTCGTTTTGAAAGAATAGGAAGCAGATTCGAAATGCTAGAACCCTTACCTAGATCGGCAATCAAATCCCGAAGATCCACTGAATCAGGTTGCACTCCTCCCTACAATCGGCCAAGTACCACTATCATTGGGTTAAAGCCTTCTATATTACTCACAACAGGAGATGTTGAAACCGTAAAACACTTACCCCCTTACCTTACTGACAGATTCGGCCACCAACACCAAAGTTCAGCACACCCTAGTGTTATTTAGGGATTTTTCCTACTTCACCAAGATAGAACAAGAAAAAAGTTAAGATCCCGATTTATAACGATTGAAGAAATAGCAAAGAGAAGTGGGATTTCGGCATTAACCAAATCAATCGAGAAAGAAGAATAAAAAGGTTATACTTACTAGGAGATTCGGCTATAACCCAAAAGAAAGAATAGCTTTCGGCACTACAAAGAGATTAGCACACGTGCGAAGAGAAGAAAATAGACTGAGGGTATTCGGCCAAAATACTTGATGAAAATGAAAGAGAAACAACAAGGATTTCGGCTTTTGAAGATGGAAGAGATGGAGAAGAAAAGAAAACCAAGATTCGGCAAAGTAAGGAGGTTTTGGCTAACAATGAATGAACCGAAAAAAAGAAAAGGAGAGAATGGCTATTGAGTTTCGGCTTTTCAAAGGGAATGGCAAAGTTGGTTCGGCCAAATACCAAAGTTGTCGAAAGAGAAAAAGAGAGAAAATGCCAAAGAGGTTTCGGTTTATCACAAGGGCAATGCCCCACTTGAGTGCCTTGCCGAAAATGCTCTCTTACTTGGCTATTGAGATTCGGCACACCCCTAGCTTCCCAAACTGATTACTCCTCCTCCCCCACAGTCCATAATTTGGCCAACACCTCAAGACTCTCCCGTCCACTCATTCAAATCGGTTTGAATGAGTCAAGCTCGACAATTTTCTCCTCTCCATCCATTTCAAATCTGTTGACTCAATCCTCATCCATTCCAGAGAGTCCTACCTGAGTACACCTCTTCCTTGCTTCCGGCATGAAAAGAATAAGCGAAGGGATTTCTGCACTCAAACCAAGCTCTCTTTCCCTGCATGTGGCGTCACCTTCGTGGCACCTTAGTGGTGCCTCCTTTGCCACTTTACCACCAAGCTATTTGTGTCTAAACCCTCCGACAATTTCTTTTAACCCCTAACTCTCTTAGCTTCCTCTCTCTAAGTTCAAAAAAAAAAAAATTAGCCATGACTCAGGCCTAACCCGAAGTCATGCCTGGACCCCAAAACATGCTAAACTAGCACAAGCAACATAATATCACATGCAATAACACACAAAACGCAGAGACCCTGATTTAAGAGTGTTACATAACCAATGAAGCAGATAGACATTGTGTGTCAAACAATTCAGAAACACATACATATATTTTGTACTCCAAAATCACATAAGCCGGAATTAAAGAGATTTGGGGCGTTACAACTCTACCCCCTAAAAGAAAATTTCGTCCTCGAAATTTTACCTGATCAGAAAAGGTGAGGATACTGTTGATGCATCGAGTCCTCCGCCTCCCAAGTGGCCTCCTCAGTGCTATGATTCTGCCACAGCACTTTCACTAAGGGGATAGACTTCCTTCGTAGAACTTTAAGGTCGCGATCAAGAATCTAGACCGGCTCCTCCTCAAACGTCAGATCTGGTCTAGCCTCAATGTCCTCAATAGGAACAACATGCATGGGATCAGAGCGGTAGCATATCAACATTGAGATGTGGAACACATCATGAATGCGATCCAACTCCGGAGGAAGCTCCAACTGATATGCAACTGGCCTCACTTGTTTTAGAATATGGTATGACCCAATAAACTGAGGGCTCAACTTACCCTTAGGACCGAACCTCAAAACCTTCTTCCATGGCGAGACCTTGAGAAACACTAAGTCCCCCCACAGAATACTCAATATCCTTTCTCTTCAGATCAACATAGGACTTCTGCTTATCAGATGTCGCTTTCAGTCGATCTCGAATCAATCGGGCTTTATCTTCTGTTTCAGAAACCAATTCTGGACCCAGAACACGCCGCTCACCCAACTCAGTCCAACATAAGGGAGTACGACACTTACGACCATACAGGGCCTCGTAAGGTGCCATATGAATGCTATACCGATAGCTATTGTTGTAGGCGAACTCTGCCAACGGTAAATACTCCTCCCAACTACCTCGGAAATCTATAACACAACTCCTCAACATATCTTCCAGTACTTGAATCACCCTCTCCGACTGACCATCTGTTTGAGGATGGAAAGCAGTACTGAAGTCCAACCTTGAACCTAGAGCCTCATGCAATTTCTTCCAAAAATGAGACGTGAAGCGAGGATCCCTATCGGAGATGATCGAGACGGGAACCCCATGCAGTATCACTATTTAAGATATATATAGTTTAGCTAATTTCTGGAGAGAAAAGTCCATCCTGACCAGAATGAAGTGAGCGGACCTGGTCAATCGATCCACTATGAGCCAGACAGAATCCTTTTTAGTGGGTGTTAAAGGAAACCCACTGACAAAGTCTATCATTACTCGTTCCCATTTTCACATATGTAACTTTACCAGCTGTACCAACCCCGAAGGCTACTGATGCTTGGCCTTAACCTACTGACAAGTCAAACAGCGAGCAACGAAGTCAGTAACCTCACGCTTCAATCTTGGCCACCAGTACAACTCTCAGAGATCTCAGTACATAGCATAGGGACTACTATGCGCCTCCCTCAGAATTGACTGATGCAACTCCTCATCACTCGGTACACAAATCCGACCGCGGAAACAAAGTACCTCATCACTGTTAATCCTAAAATCGATAGCATCACCAGCTTCAACCTGACGGAAACGCAGCTCAAGAGACTTATCCCCCATCTATTTACCTCTAATCTAATCAATCCATATAGGCTTAACCTGAGTTTCTGCTAACAGACTCCCATCGTAGAATAAATTGAGTCAAGCGAACATTACTCTCAGATCGATTATAGCCCTATGGCTTAAAGCGTCTGCCAGTACATTTGCCTTCCCAGGATGGTACTCAATTGTGCAGTCATAATCCTTCAATAGTTCAACCCATCTACGCTGCCTAAGGTTTAACTCCTTCTGAGTGAGGAGATATTTGAGGCTTTTATGATCAGTGTAGATAGTACACTTCTCACCGTACAGGTAGTGCCTCCAAATCTTTAATGCGAAGACTACAGTAACAAGTTCCAAATCATGAGTAGGATTGTTCACCTCATGCGTCTTAAGCTGACGTGACGCATAAGCTACAATCTTACTATCCTGCATCAGTACGCAACCAAAACCCATATACGACGCATCGCTGTATACGACGAAATCCTTCCCAAGTTTAGGCTGTATCAGAACCGGAGCCTGTGTCAAAATAGATTTGAGCTTCTCGAAGCTCTCTTGTTGCTTATCAGACCAGACAAAGGGAACTCCTTTGCACAGAAGCTTGGTTAACGGTGCTGCGATCAAGGAGAACCCTTCTACGAAGCGTTGATAATAACCCGCCAGCCCCAGAAAGCTGTGGATTTCGGACACATTCTTCAGCTGTTTCCGATCTACCACAGCCTCAATCTTACGAGGATCAACACGAATCCCCTCCGCAGAAACCACATGTCCCAAAAAGGTTACTTCTCGGAGCCAGAATTCACACTTACTGAACTTTGCATACAACTGTTTCTCACGAAGAGTCTGTATTACCACTCTGAGATGCTCATCGTGCTCGTCCTCAGTCTTAGAATACACTAGGATATCATCGATGAAGACCACCACAAACTGATCCAGATAAGGCTGGAACACACGGTTCATCAAATCCATAAATGTCGCTGGTGCATTGGTCAACCCAAAAGGCATAACCAGGAACTCGTAATGTCCATAACGAGTCCTAAATTTCGTTTTCTGCACATCGGCCTCCTTAACCCTCAATTGATGATATCATGAACGTAGATACATCTTGGAGAACACAGAAGCCCCTCAGAACTGGTCGAATAAATCATCTATCCTCGGAAGTGGATACTTATTCTTGATTGTCAGTTTGTTCAACTACCGATAATCGATGCACATCCGTATTGTCCCATCCTTTTTCTTAACAAACAGCACTGGTGCTCCCCATGGAGACACACTTGGACGGATGAACCCACGATCTAACAGTGCTTGAATTTGAGCCTTAAGCTCTGTGAGCTCCTTCGGTGCCATTCGGTAGGGCGCGATAGACACCGGAGCTGTACTCGAAATGAGCTCAATCCCAAATTCTACTTCTCGGCTCAGAGGTAAACCTGGTAGTTCCTCAGAAAAAACATCTGAAAAGTCCCTCACAGTTCTAATGTCCTTAATCGAAGAGTCTCTAGAGTCTAAAATACTGATGTAGGCCAAGAATGCCTCACACCCTTTCCTCACTAACTTTTCTGCCACTAATGCAGAAATAACATTAGTCAGATAGTCTCTTCGTTCAACAATCACAACTACCTCGCTGTCTTCCTTGGTTCTCAAAACAACCCTTTTTGTCGAACAGTCCAGACTTACCCGGTGCTTGACCAGCCAGTCCATTCCCAGAATCAAATCGAACTCCCCAAACGAAACCTCCATCAGATTAGCCAGAAACACTGTCCCTTGAACCTCTAAATGAAAGTCTCTATATAGTTTACTAACTCGGATAGAATACCCCAAAGGACTCACAACAGACACCTCACTAGAAGTACTCTCCTCCGGAATCCCCAAGGTTTCTGAGATAGTACTAGCTACATAAGAGTGTGTAGAGCCTATGTCTATCAATGCCAAATAAGGTACATTATAAATTAAAAAAGTACCCGTGATACCATCCGGAGCATCTCGGTCCTCACAGCGACGGGTAGCATAAACCAGTGCAGGCTGCCTCATCTCAGTCGGTCCAGCACCTTTGCCCGGTGCTCTCTGTCCTCGGCCCATGCCATTACCACCCCTGGCATGACCTCGGCCCCTAGGTGGTTGTTGGACTACTCTCAGTGACTGCGCAATACCAGCACCCGCAGCTTGCATTTGATTGATTCTCAGCGGACAATCTCTGACATGATGCTCAGTAGAGCCACATCGTAAACAAGCCCCAGTAGTCCTCCAACATTCGTCTGGATGGCGTTTACCACAGTGCCCACAAAGCGCCACCCCAGTAGGTGCAACTGGAGGCCCAACTCTCACTGGTCCATCAGATCTTGCCTTCTTCTTAGGCCTCATCACAGAACTCGAGGGCTCTAAATCCCTCTTATTCTTTCCTCTCCCTCAGTTTTGACGCTCAGCGCGCTTAACCTCCTCGGCGATCTTCGTCTTCTACACTAAAGTAGAAAAATCATGCTTCCTCTGTGGAGTTATCAGAACTCGTAAACTGTCCCTGAATCCATCCTAAAAATGAATGCTTCGCTCATACTCGATCGCCACCATGCCCCACGCATAACTGCTCACTCTCAGGAACTCGGCCTCATACTCGACCACTGAACGGTCCCCCTGTGTGAGATTAAGAAACTCACGCCTCCTAGCAACGATGTAGTTGGCTCCCACATACTTATTCTGGAACACAGTCTTAAAGTGATCCCAAGTCAGTCGATCGAGCTGAGTGCCCTCCTTAACCGTCAACCACCACTGGTAGGCTTCATCGCGAAGCAGAGAAATAGCCCCCTTAAGCTTCTGCTCAGCGGTAAAATCCAGGTCGTCCATAATTCTTTCTGTGGCCTCCTTCTAGTAATCGGCCACATTAGGGGTGACTCCACTGACACCCCTGAATAACTCAGCCCCATTAGACCAGAGTTGTTCCATAACCGACCCTCGACCCCCAGATCCAGTGTTGGGCCCAACAACCCTCTCCAATTTCCTCAGCATGGCCTAGGACAGTGCGTTGTCCCCAGCCATACGATCTCGAGACCCAATCTCTGTCGCAGGTGATACCAGTCTCTCACTAGTATAAAGATTAGGCAGATTTCCAAATGATGAGGACCAAGCTTGAGCCTCTCTACGGCCTCTACCACGGCCTCTAGTACCCCGTCCACGGATACCTCGTGCGCTCATCGTAAATTTAAAGTTTATCTGGTATCAATAGTTTTATGCATTAGTTACAAATTCGATATTTATTAACAGGTATTTTATACAGATCAGTATCATAAGTTTAGGGTTCATTATCGAGAGTCTCAGTCTAACTACAGTTTTCAGTTTACACCACCTAGAGTGTTTTCAGTATAGTATACTACCTATGGTTGTTCCAAACATGCTAGTAGTATTTTTAGACAAATAAAATAGAGTTTCAGAATACTTACAGGATCGGCGACGGAGACTCGGTGTACAACATACTCAATCCGAAAACATTTCAAATCACTTAAATTTTTTTTCTTAAAACCAATCTTTATAACCCAAATCCACAGACGGGTTTTGCAACCTGGCTCTGATACCACTAAATGTAACACCCCAAACCCGGCCTAGACGTTAGAGCTGAATCTGGCGATGTCACATGATAGTACTTTTGAGGTCGTAACCACGCTCAAACCATTTCTCCTTTTTAAAGGTTTATTTTATGTTAGTTCTAAATAGTATCATTTTTTTCCAAAACGCTATCCGTTTTTCCAAAACACTTATACTTCGCAGAAGCATTTAAAATAGTTTGCGTAATCGTGGTGTTTTAGTAAAACATTTGTTTCTTTTGAAATCCCGCGCTTTCTTACTTCTAGTAGTAAAAACCATAAAACATTGTAAATCCTAAATTTAAACAATAATCCGTAATGGCCATAATTACAAAAAAAAATTTTCCCAAATATAATCAAAACCATAAATAAGTATAAAAACCGTAAATCTATCGTGAAGCAAAAGCAGTGGTCACCGTCGAGTCCTCCGCTGCACCGATCCGTCTAATGCTGGGGATTACACGCAGGATGAAACAAAAAGGTGAGTTTACGCAACTTCAGTGTAATCCCCACAGATATCCACGTACAGAAGAATCACCAGAAATTAGAAATCACAGACTGGGCCAGAGCCCATTACAGAAACAGTTTTGGCCCTAGCCCACTCGGATGCAGAATCAGATATATATATATATAATATGGCCTTAGCCCAATCAGATACAGAGTCAGATCAGAATATCAAAATCCTACCCACCAGCCTCTACACACCATCTCCGTCCAACCCAACACACCATGTGGGGATATAATCAACCCACCCATCCCTACACACCATACTGTACCGAAGTGCAGTACAAAAATAGAATAATGCAGCTGAGCTACCAGATAACAACTTATAGCCTTTCAGACACTTCCTCAAAAATATCATCAACCCTCCTCGATGCAAAGCAACATACCAAATATGACATGCAGTCATGCAAATAATCGATCATGCATTCATTTCAGTACAGATTTCATGCTCAGTCAGACACCATATAATCAGATCACATAAATAGAGGTCTAAGTAACGCTTACCAACCCTACACCAGTTCCACAGTCGACTTGGGCAACCCGTGCAACCTTACAGATCATTTCAGAAAAATAGGCTCACATGCCCATATGGTCTACCCGTGTCGGCCCACACGCCCGTGTGGCCCACACGGCCAAATTGGCCTTGACTGTGTGGATCACACGGCCTGGTCCAGAATTCCACACGCCCGTATGGTTTACTCGTGTGGGCCCACACGCCCGTGTGGCCCACACAGTCCAATAGGTCGATCACGTGTGTCGCACACGGCCTTGCCCGGCCATCATACGACCGTGTTAGTTGCGCACGGCCTAGCTCATCGATCACACGGCCGTGTTGTGCCTCACAGCCTAGCACATGGCCTACCACACAGCCTACCACACGGCTGTGTGGCGTCGATAGAATTGTTTTTCGGCTTTCACCGATTCTTGTTTTCTATGTTTTCGGGTACACACCTGGTATCGTTTCGCTGGAAATACACTTCCAAGCACTCCAAGACCTAAAAATTGATAATTAGAGCCCAACTTAGATCACTAAAGAAAAATTAAAATCGAAAATCATCTACATCAAAGTCGATAGCGAACCTAAACACTTACCGGCAACAAACTAAAATTTCTAACGCTCAATTTGCTTGTGAAGCCGCAACTGATTTATGATTTTTGCCTAAACCAAGAGAGCCAAAACATTCCTTTTTAGGAACTAGCTAAGAAACGATAAAATAGAGACAGTCAGCTACTTACAGGACGAGTGTATACAATTGCTGGCCAGAAGTAGGCTAGCAGAAAAATCAAACAGAAAGGGTGGACTACTGAGCAAAAATTCGGCAAAGCAAAAAAGAAGAGGACGTCATAAAAATTGGGGAAAAGACTAGAATGGCAAAATTTGGGAAAAATAAAAACCAAATAGAAACTTAGATGATATCGATAACTACCCCACATCCCTAAATTTACTCCCACCAATCCTAATAACCTACAACCACTCCAGAATCCCACTCTGCCGAAATACTTTTCCATCACTGCGCAAAAAAAAAAAAAAACCCTACGCTCCTGCAAGGATTCGAACTCAAGACCTCATGCAATCAAACACTCCACTTAACCACTAGACCAGCAGGCCCATTCTGTTATTTAGTTACCAACTATTAAACTTAAGCCCTTAGGACAGGTTAAGGCTCTATTTATTTAAAAAAAAAACTAAAATTTGCCCAAATAAGGCTTGAACTTGGGACCCCTCACACACACCCAGAACACATAACCACTGAAGCAGATAGACATTGTGTGTCAAAAATTCAGAAACACATACAGATATTTTGTACTCCAAAATCACATAAGCCGGAATTAAAGAGATTTGGGGCGTTACATCAATGCCCAAATCACAAAACACAAGGGTGAGTACTCACAGTCCTATGGCATGCCAACTATATCTATTGGTTTTACGAGATCACAAGGCCAAAGTATTCGCAAGTACACACATTTAATCATTGTTCTTATGCACTTAATCTCTATTCATAAGCATCAATTCACATCACAATTTGTACACATAGCACACTTTTCAAATTTTACATTTAATTGAACTTTAAGTGCCACAACTATGCTCGTTGAGCCATCACATATCCATTCACATATGAGTGCGTTAAAAATGAAATTATCACATGCCAATGTTCACTTACTTTACCTATCATATCTACATCACATTCCATAATTCAATATATATGTACTTACCATTTTCTGCACACTTTCACTACACATTTATATTGCTAATACAATATCATCATTGTCATTTGAGATATTTAATATGCCCACAACTAAAAAATTCACAAGAGCTGTCACAATATATATCACATGTCACATTATCACATCTTAATACTCAATCCAGTTCACACATTCACATACTTTGAAAATTAAGCGAGGGGTATAAGTAAGCTTACACTCAGAAGTTAGAGTAGGGATTTAGGCTACTCCTAAGCTCCCAATTAACACTCTGAATCATGTCTACTAGCAGCAATTCCAAACACTCAACGTTCACGCTTTCGCTTCATTATTGAAAGCTTAAACTAGCTTTTCCTTGCCTTTTGCCTTACTCGATGAAGGTCCTAATGACTCCGAAGCTTCACACATAATAACCACACAATATGAAAAATCAATTTGCAGCCATAACACACCTTAAACAAACAAAAACACATGTTTAAGGCTAGTTCCTCTTGGAATTGAAATTTTCAACTAACAAACTCGAAACTCAAATATCTTAATCTTTACTCATTCCCATTGCCTATAATCAATTCCACACAAAACTACAAAGATTCATGGTTTCAAAATTTTGACGTACAATGACCTTTCTTCATGAAAACTTAATAAAACCTCAGAATCTTTTAACGAAACTTTAAAGAGAGGTTAAAAACCTTCTAATCATATCAGAACAAGTTGAAAAGCACTTCAAAACATCATTTTCATTCAAAATCCTGAATTCTACCATTAATGACCCAAATTTTGACATTTATTCAAAAAAATTATTCAATGAATAAGAACTCAATTTAAAAGGCTAGATATCATTAACAACTAATAGAAAAATAAAACATTACCTTTGGTTGACAGAAAATGAGCGTTTGATTGAAAATCTAAAAAATCCACAAGTTGGATGATAATGGAATTTAATGGTGTTCTTGGTGTTTCTCTTAGAATTCTAGGAGGTTTTAAATGCTAGGAAAATGATAGAAGACAAGGGATTGGAGATTTTGAAGGTTGATATTGGTGGATGAAAGTTTGAGATTTTTCCTATATGAAGAACACTTCTCTTCTTTTCTTTAAACATCAAAAGTAGGGTCAAAAGTAGGAAAAGAAGGCTGATTTTAAAACTTGGTATATTTTCTTTAAAACTACTCTTAAATTAACCCTTTCAAAAAATAGTCCTCTTTTTAAAATTGGAAGTCTTTTCTACATTATATTCATAAATTGATATAATTTTCAAAAAGCCATAGATGAAGACATTTTCGGTTACCATGCTTCATATTTTCGAACACATTTTGAGGTAGAATTCCTAAATTGTTGTTGAAACTACTAGGCCCAATTTTAGGGTGTGATGTAACACTACTAACCTGTATCTATCGTCGAATTAGGGTTATGGAGTATTACCGTACAATCGGGAAACATTTATTATTATAACATTAAATAGATTGAACATATTATAAACCATTAAATCACATGCATTTTGCCTGTAATTTGAGCCTTCGAGCCCCTAAAAATAAATTTAAAGCAATTCGGGACTAATTTGAACCAAAACAGAAGTTTCAAGAAAAAAGTTACAAAATTTTGACAACAGGGGTTACACGGTCGTGCGTCCAGGCCGTGTAACTTTCGAACAAGGGACACACGGCCTTATCCCAGCCCGAGTCCTTACCCGTGTAACTCACTGAGTTGCCCACATGCTAGTGTGCCAGGCCCTGTGCTAGGCTGTGTAACTCAATGACTTGGAACACTAAGAAATCTTGAATGACACACGGTCGTGTGATAGCCTGTGTGAACCCAAAAATTACCTAAAATTAAGCCATTTTATACCCAATTCATGTCTAACTAACCAATCCAATTTTGCACACTTTCAAGGGACTTAAGCATCATTCAAATACACATAATCATGCCTTTTCAAACAGCCTAATTCACCTAATCAATATACCATTGAAAGGTGCCACAATTGCATCCAAATATCATTTACCTAAATATGTCAACATTGCCATATTTCAAGCATCATAACCTAATTCAATTGTCTACCAAAACATATCACAAATGACCATTATCAAGTCATTACAAATATACCAAAAGAACCTCATTTACAAGCACTTACAAGTGACCAAAAAGACACAACTTGCTAAGGTATTAAAGTGCACCAAACCAAACATAACCTTCAAAGCATAAAAAAATCAAATCACCATTACAAAACATCCTATACATGCCATTATAAACATTGACCAAAATATTCAAAAACTACCGAATTTACTGCTGGATAGTGTGATATGTAACTACCCGTTTTTGGTCAAATCAGAAGAGTGGTTTTGGGACCACAAATATGAGATAAAAATATTTATTTTATTATTATTTTAATGTCTATAGTATGATTGAGTGATTGTGTGAAAATTTTGTTAAGAAATTTTATCGTTTAAATGGTCAATTTGAGAAAAAGGACTAAATTGTGTAAAGTGTAAAAGTGAAGTTCTATTAGCTAAAAGTATCTAATAGCAATAGAACCCTAAAGTAAAGGTCCTTATATTGTAATTAGACCATAAATAGCTTGAGTGGACATATATGGAAAAATATTAAGTGTTTTAAATGGTTTAATGTTAAGGTTAATATAGTAATTATAAAATAACTTAAGTAAAATAAAGAAAACAATGTTGTCATCTTTTAATTCAACATCTTCCACCAAAAATTGAAGAAAAAAAAGATACTAGGGTTCTTCATTCGGAACTCTTATTTTCATCAATGAGGTATGTGTTTTTGATCCATTTTTGATGATTTCTATGTTTTTGTGATCGTTGCATCTAGTACTAGCTAGCCCAGGGACTAATTTGCAAAACTATTAAAGATTTTGAATGTTTCCATTGATGAATATGTATGAGTTTTGATGTTTGATGATAGATTTTGATTATTTGATGATAGATTTTGATTAGTTGTTGATAGTTACACAAGTTTTGTTAAGTGATTTTGAGTGAAACTACAAAATAGGGGTTAAACTGAGAAATGTGTAAAGTTAGTGGTTAAAATGTGAAATAAATGAAATTATCGGCTGCTAGGGGCATTATGGTAATTCGGCTAGCATGGGTATATTTGGAATTTCACTAATTTGTAATTTTATGCAATAAGGACTAAATTGTAAAAAATGTGAAAGTTTTGGGGTAAAAGTGTAAATGTGCCTTAAAGAGTGTTTTGGACTAAATTGAATGAATAGATGATTAAATAGGTTAATTTTGAATTTATTTAGATCAATAAAAGCGATATATGGACTTGGATCGGGGAAAAGATAAAGTTATCGACTAATCGACTTGATTCGCCGTTTTAACATCTGAGGTAAGTTCGTATGTTATAATTTCATTACAAATGTATTTTATATGCTTTGATATCGTATGAATTGGGATTATGAGATCACAGAAAAGTTCAGAAATGATTTGACGACGATTCGACAGTTGGAATCCCGGTTGAACCTTAGGAATAGTTTAGGATGCTAGTGACATGTCATTAGGTGTATTTGAGTTGGCTTCGGGCCATGTTATTAACACTTCGGGTGCGATATATATCGATTTGGCTTCGGGCCATGCATATCAAATGCTTTGGCTTCGGGCCATGATATCAGAATTTTGAATAAGTTACCTTGATTTGGCTTCGGGCCATGGTATATGTACTTATCATGTGAGACCTTGAGTATCCGACTTCTATTCTGAATGGTTCAACGGGAAAAGGAAGGATGTGGTTGAATATGAGATTAGTACGCGATGGTACAGGTACGTGCGAAAATGAATTGAGTATTGAAAACTATGAAATTGATGAGTTCCTTGGTAAGTTATATGAATGATCATTTGTTAGCTTGAGATTTAATAGAATTGTTGCACATTGTTTTCTATTATTTGAATGATTAATGAATGGTATTATTTGCTCATTGTTTACATAGGAGCTTACTAAGCTATATAGCTTACTTTGTTGTTTTTCCATGTTTTACAGTGATTTCAAATCTCGCTCGGATTTGGGGATCGTCGGAGACTTCATCTAACAACCCGATTTTAGCTAAATCAGAACAATGGTTTCAGAACCACAAATCTGATGTCAAAAAATTATTTTAATATTATTTTTGGTATTTACAACATGTTATTTGATATGTGTGAAAATTCCGTGAGGTAATTTTATCGATTGGTTGGTTAATTTGATAAAAAGGATTAAATCGCGTAAAATGCAAAAGTTGCATTCTACTTGTTAAAGGTGTTTAATTGCTATGATTAATTAAATTAAAAGTCCTTATGATGATATTAGACTATTGTTAGTGTTAATGGACATTAATGGACATGCATTATAAATTTCTATGTTTATTCATTAAGGGTAAATAAGTAAATTGATAAATTAAGTTAATTAAATTATATCAAAACATGAAATGGTGTTCATCTTCTTCCTTGGTGATCGAATATCAAAGGAAAAAGAAAGGTTGGAAGCTTGTTAGGGTTCAGCTAATGCATGCTCCAACTCTAAGTAATTTTGAGCTCAGTTTTTAGTAATTTTTGTGTTTTTGTAATCGTTGTAGCTCAATCTACCTAGCCCGTACCTTTAATTTCAAAACTGTTAAAGATTTTGAGAGTTGCCATTGTTGAATATATGTGTTCTTTGATGTTTAATGTTGAAATATGAAAGCTTGATGACAGTTTTACATGTTTTGTTAAGTGATTGTTGATGAAAATGCAATAATAGGGATTAAATTAAGAAATGTTGAAAATATGTGGTTAAATATGTGAATAAATGAAAAATGTGGGTTGATATGTGTATTAGATAAATTCGGCTAGCATTTGATTGGATGAAATTGCATCAATTTGTGATATTGTGTAATAAGGACTAAATTGTAAAAGTTGTGAAACATTAGGGGCAAATGTGTAAAATTGTCTAAATAAGTGTTTTGGACTAAATTGAATCGAGAGATGATTAAATAAGCTGATTTTGATTACTTATAGATCAAGAAAAGAGGAATTCAGACTTAGACCGGGGAAAAAGCAAAGTAATTGAATAGTCAGTCTGTTTCATCATATCCGTACACGAGGTAAGTTCTTATAATTGAACTTGAATGTGTAATTATTCAATTAATGGATGGTATTGAGATTTTATTTATTCTATAGCTAAATTTGATGAATTTGATTTAAATGTACGGTTTAAGTCGACGAGATACTGAATAAGACCATAGTTGGGCTATGGCAATCGGATAATAAAACCATAACCGGGTTATGGCATGTGAATGTAAGACCACGACAAGGCCTTGGCAATGTATGTGTAAGACCATAGTTGGACTATGGCATCGAAAAATTGACGTACTTATATTGTAAGCATTTATAAATTCGAAGTGATTCGATAAGCGAATTGGTGAGAATAGATATGTATCAGTACAGGTATGTACAGAAAACTGTTCGAATGATGAATTATAAGAAGATGAGAACTTATGAGTTGCTTTGTAGTTAAACTTTATGCTATCTCATTGATTGAGGTTTTAATTGCAAATTATGTATTTATTTGGAATTGTTAATGAATGATGTTGATTATTTCATATATACATACGAACTTACTAAGCTTTATAGCTTACTTTGTTTATTTTCTTCTATGCTTTATAGTAAATCAAAGCTAGCTCAGAACCGGGGATCGTCAAGAACTTCATCACACTATCAGACATCTATTTTGGTACTTTTGATTTGTGTATATATGGTATATGACATGTATAGGCTTTGGTCATTTTGGTATGTTTGATGAACATGTATATTGGGCCATTTAAGTTGGCTTGTGTTGATAATTTTTTTAATGTATAAAGATGTGTTAATAGCTTTCTTTTCAATTAGGTAATTGACCTATAATAAATGAATGAGGTTGAATTGATAATGCATATTTGGAATGGTTTTATTGAATGAATCATATATGTGAATTATGTCTAGTAAAGCAAGATGAGTTGATAGGTAATTGAATAGGTAAATGGCATTGAATTGAGTATTGAAATGGTTAAAATGGATATAGTATCATTGTGTATTGGTTGATGACTTTTGGCTGCATATTTGAGTCTTAAATTGGTATCAATTGAGCTTGTGTAGGTATGTGCAAAATGGGTGGCAAAATGGCTTGGTAAAAAGCCTATTTTTGTCCACACGGGCAGAGACACAGGCGTGTGTCTCAGCCGTGTGTGACACACGATCATGTTACACGGCCGTGTGTCCCCTAGTGTTGATTTTGAAATGAAGTCAGTATGCTCCACACGGTCTCACACACAGACGTGTGATTGACCGTGTAGCACAAGTCAGTATACCCCCCTAAATGGCACACGACCTAGCACACGGGCGTGTGACTTTGCTGTAACATCCAGAAATTGGGCCTAGTAGGATTGGGCCCAATGGGCCTTGTTTTTAAAATTTTTGAGAACGGCATTAATGCAAGTTAGACTTATTAGGTAAGTTATTTTGGAAGGTTAGAGGGCTTCTATGAAGTCCCGGGATCAAATATTAGCTTTGGGGAAATTTTGGTTTTAGGTGAAAAAAAACTGGAAGTTGGCGGTGTAGGCCTTAAGAATAAAATGTGGGAAAAATGACACAAGTGGAGTGTGTGGTGTAGTGGCAAAGTGACGCCACTTAAGAGACAAAGGGATGACGCCATAAGGAAGGAAGGAGGTCCAAGGTTCAAGTCTTGGCTTTTGCATTTTGGTTTTCTTTTACTTGGACCTCGAGAATTTGGCTATAGATTTATATTTAGTTGCGCATGGTTTAAGACACAAGAGGAGCTTGTGGCCAAGTGGCTAATCACCGTGGATTATGTTGCAAGGGAGCACAGGTTCGAATCTCATGAGAAGCAAGGAGTATTTATTTTATGATGCGGACGGGAAGAGTTTCAGATTGAATTTAAACTCTCATCGACAAAGGGATCCCACATCGGAAAGATACAAAGAAGGAAGGTGAAGAGCTAGCTATATAAAGAGCATTCCAGGAGGAGGATTGACACACCTTGGAAGGCTTTTGGGCACAGGAGTGGTCGGGCGCGGATTAACACGAGTCCTATCAGTGTGTAACTCTCTCTACTCTAGTTGTAGAGCGGCAAATGCCGAAGTGCCGTCCACGGCAATAGTAGCCACACGAGCGCGCGAGCGCACGTGTGGGGCTTCGGCGCGATAGTTGAGGCCATAAGTAGTATTCTTGTGGGTTGGGGCCGCTTGGGCGCGCGGCGGGATCGGCGGGCCCAATGGGCCCGTGGGCCCTTATGAGTAAATTGTGCGATTGTGTAGTATATAGTGAACTAGACTAGGTGGAACTTATATACATGGCTAGATTTGTGCTAGGTGGGCCACACAAGCGTGTGGGCCTGAATGGGCCGAAATCGAGTTTTAGGCCCAATCGTCCGGTACGACCAGAAATGGTAGCTGAGTCGCTCGGGGTGACATTTGGGCCTTTGGAAAAGGCCATTGTAGGTGCAAAATTACCAAAATACCCTTAGTGGGTAAATTATCAAATACCACCAAGGGTAAATTACTAAAAATGCCCTTGGTGGGTAAATTCATCGATATACCCTTGGTGGGTAAATTACGAAAATGGCCTTGGTAGGTAAAATTACGGTTATACCCTTAGAGGTTTATTAGGGTGATTATGTTGTTTTATGTCTATCTGATTATGATGGTAATTCATGTTATACTTATATTTGATATATGTCTAGCATACATGACATACTACATACACGAATTATTATGTCATATTGCATGGGTATGATGAGAGGAGGGGGAAGATTGATATCCGTGTCTTTGGGAGACCAGTGGTTTGGCACCACCAAAGTGGTTTGGTACCACAGCATTGATTATTGTGACTTTGGGTCACCAGAGGTTTGGCACCTCAAATGTCTCGTCCAGTGGCTTAGCACCACAAAGGGTTGGCCCCACAGATTGATTATACGGGATTGACGCCGATGATTTGGTATCACACGCGATGGGTTGGCCCCATCATTGGATTCGTGACTTGGTCACCAAAGTGATTTGGTATCACATTCGTGTCTTTGGGACACCGTGAGGTTTGGCACCTCATAGCGTCTCGTCCCAGTGGCTTAGGCACCACATTGGGTTGGCCCCACACCGATTATACGGGATTGACGCCAGTGATTTGGTATCACACGATGGGTTGGCCCCATCATTGGATTATTCGTGACTTTGGGTCACCAGTGGTTTGGCACCACAATTATGGATATCGTGACTTTGGGTCACCAGTGGTTTGGCACCACCAGTGGTTTGGTACCACACGGGGTAGAGAAAGGAGCATTGGATGGCTAGGTTTGGGTGCATGATATGCATATTTTCATATGAAATTGTGTAAGGGCCTGTTGGATGGGGATTTACACACTGAGTCTCGATGACTCACCCTTAGTTAAATTTTGCGGTAATCATTAGATCGCGGATTTGGGAGCCGAGGTGGACTCGTGGAGGCCATACATATGTTTACTCAGTAAATTCGTTTCTTTTATTTGGACTTATTTTATTTGAGTTTTGTTATGTAATAAGGCCTTGGGTATTTTATTTGGTTTCAAACTTTCAATTTGTTTATTGCTTGTTATTAAATGAACAATATGGGATTTTTCTAAAATGATAATAAACCATTTCTTATTCAAAATTACTTAAACTCAATTTCTCACCACAACTATAAAGAATATGAGCTTTTAACGAATGCACGCTTTTTAGACATTCCTTTCATGTGACATGCCGATTCGGTCGTAACGTTTAGGCCGGGTTTGGGGTGTTACAATTATGGTATCGAGCCCGTGTTCAAAAACTCACTTTGGGGTTTGGGTTCAAAAAAATGTTTTCAAAAGATGGTTTGGAAAATGGTTTAGAAAAATATATATCTGTTCTTTTTGTTGAAATATGGCACCCGAGTCTCCTGGCACCAATCCGCATGCTGTAAGTTTCTTGATACTTTTCTTTGTTATATCTTTGTATTTTGAATATCTATTCTGTGTGTTTGGGTTGGATGTGATGTTCGGATATAGAGTTGATTAAGCATTTAAATATTTGTCCGCTTTAATGGTTAGTTTTTTTGAGTATGTGTAGGATTTCTAAATTCTAGTTAAAAGTATATTAGG
Organism: Gossypium sturtianum; assembly: GCA_025698515.1. Taxonomy (NCBI): domain Eukaryota; kingdom Viridiplantae; phylum Streptophyta; class Magnoliopsida; order Malvales; family Malvaceae; genus Gossypium; species Gossypium sturtianum. The sequence continues at coordinate 128,185,774 of CM046950.1, forward strand.
GTTATTGGAATCGAGTGCGCAGCGTGAGCACAAATAACAGAGGTTAGGTGGTACGAATGTTCTGTAGTTGGAAATTTCGAGGACGAAATTTCTTTAAGGAGGGTAGATTTGTAACATCCCGAAATTGGGCCTAGTAGGATTGGGCCCAATGGGCCTTGTTTTTAAAATTTTTGAGAACGGCATTAATGCAAGTTAGACTTATTAGGTAAGTTATTTTGGAAGGTTAGAGGGCTTCTATGAAGTCCCGGATCAAATATTAGCTTTGGGGAAATTTTGGTTTTAGGTGAAAAAAAAACACGGAAGTTGGCGGTAGGCCTTAAGAATAAAATGTGGGAAAAATGACACAAGTGGAGTGTGTGGTGTAGTGGCAAAGTGACGCCACTTAAGTGACAAGGGGATGACGCCATAAGGAAGGAAGGAGGTCCAAGGTTCAAGTCTTGGCTTTTGCATTTTGGTTTTCTTTTACTTGGACCTCGAATTTGGCTATAGATTTATATTTAGTTGCGCATGGTTTAAGACACAAGAGGAGCTTGTGGCCAAGTGGCTAGTACCGTGGATTATGTTGCAAGGGAGCCTGGTTCGAATCTCATGAGAAGCAAGGGAGTATTTATTTTGCGATGCAGACGAGAAGAGTTTCAGCTTGAATTTAAACTCTCTACTGACAAAGGGATCCCACATCGGAAAGATACAAAGAAGGAAGGTGAAGAGCTAGATATATAAAGAGCATTCCAGGAGGAGGATTGACACACCTTGGAAGGCTTTTGGGCACAGGAGTGGTCGGAGCGCGGATTAACACCGAGTCCTATCGTGTGTAACTCTCTCTACTCTAGTTGTAGAGCGGCAATGCCGGAAGTGCGGTCCACGGCAATAGTAGCCACACGAGCATGCGAGCGCACGTGTGGGGCTTCGGCGCGATAGTTGAGGCCATAAGTAGTATTCTTGTGGGTTGGGGTCGCTTGGGCGCGATGGGCCGGTGGGCCCAATGGGCCCGTGGGCCCTTATGAGTAAATTGTGCGATTGTGTAGTATATAGTGAACTAGACTAGGTGGAACTTATATACATGGCTAGATTTGTGCTAGGTGGGCCACACGAGCGTGTGGGCACCCGAATGGGCGGAATCGAGTTTTAGGCCCAATCGTCCCAGAGACGACCGGGAAATGGTAGCCGAGTCGCTCGGGGTGACATTTGGGCCTTTGGAAAAGGCCATTGTAGGTGCAAAATTACCAAAATACCCTTAGTGGGTAAATTATCAAATACCACCAAGGGTAAATTACGAAAAATGCCCTTGGTGGGTAAATTCTTGATATACCCTTGGTGGGTTAAATTACAAAAATGGCCTTGGTAGGTAAAATTACTGTTATACCCTTAGAGGTTTATTAGGGTGATTATGTTGTTTTATATCTATCTCGATTATGATGGTAATTCATGTTATACTTATATTTGATATATGTCTAGCATACATGACATCTTTTGCATACACGAATTATTATGTCATATTGCATGGGTATGATGAGAGGAGGGGAAGATTGATATCCGTGTCTTTGGGACACCAAAGTGGTTTGGCACCACCAAAGGTGGTTTGGTACCACAGATTGATTATTGTGACTTTGGGTCACCAGAGGTTTGGCACATCGTCTCGTCCCGCTGGCTTAGCACCACAAAGGGTTGGCCCCACATTGATTATACGGGATTAACGCCAAAGTGATTTGGTATCACACGATGGGTTGGCCCCATCATTGGATTCGTGACTTCGGTCACCAAAGTGATTTGGTATCACATTCGTGTCTTTGGGACACTAGAGGTTTGGCACCTCATAGCGTCTCGTCCCAAAGTGGCTTAGCACCACAAAGGGTTGGGCCCCACACCGATTATACGGGATTGACGCCAGTGATTTGGTATCACACGATGGGTTGGCCCCATCATTGGATTATTCGTGACTTTGGGTCACCAGTGGTTTGGCACCACAATTATGGATATCGTGACTTTGGGTCACCAGTGGTTTGGCACCACCAGTGGTTTGGTACCACACGGGGTAGAGAAAGGAGCATTGGATGGCTAGGTTTGGGTGCATGATATGCATATTTTCATATGAAATTGTGTAAGGGCTTGTTGGATGGGGATTTACACACTGAGTCTCGATGACTCACCCCTTAGTTAAATTTTGCAGGTAATCATTAGATCGCGGATTTGGGAGCTGAGGTGGACTCGTGGAGGCCATACATATGTTTACTCGTAAATTCGTTTCTTTTATTTGGACTTATTTTTATTTGAGTTTTTGTTATGTAATAAGGCCTTGGGTATTTTATTTGGTTTCAGCTTTCAATTTGTTTATTGCTTGTTATTAAATGATCAATATGGGATTTTTCTAAAATGATAATAAACCATTTCTTATTCAAAATTACTTAAACTCAATTTCTCACCACAACTATAAAGAATATGAGCTTTTTAACGAATGCACAGTTTTTAGACATTCCTTTCATGTGACATGCCAGATTCGGTCGTAACGTTTAGGCCGGGTTTGGGGTGTTACATTTGCCGTGTTGCATAAGTCAGTATACCCTATAGGTTTGGCATGACCTAATATACGGTTTCGCACACGGGCGTGTGTGGCCACTTCGAAGGGCACACGGGCTAGACACACGGGCGTGTGGTTGGTCGTGTGACCCAAGTCAGTATGTATGCTCTGTTTCCACACGGCCTGAGACACGGGCGTGTCTGGAGCCGTGTGAGGCACACGGCCAGTTCGCATAGGCGTGTGACCCCTGTATGGTTGAAATATTTCTAAGTTTCCAAAAATTTCCTGAGTTATCAGTTTAGTCCCGAATCATTTCTAATGCATGTTTAAAGCCATGTATGAAACAGCCCGATTTAGTCCCTAGTCAGAATAGTGGTTTCAAGACAACAAATCCGAGTCAGAAAAATATTTTAATATTATTTTTCGTGTCTGCAGTATGTAATTAAGCATGTGTGAAAGTTTTGTGAATTAATTTTGTTGTTTGTGTGCTTAATTTGAGAAAAGGACCAAATCGCGTAAAATGTAAAAGTAGCCTTCTATTTGATTAAGTGCCCAATTGATGTGTCTTTCTAAAAGTGAGGTCCTTATGTTGTAAATAGACCATTGACATGGTTAATTGACTTTTATTGACAACCATTAAATAGATTATAAGCTAAATAGCCATGGGTAAAATGGTAAAGTATGTGTTAATGTTAATATAATTAAAATAAAACAAAGGCTAGGGGAAGTGTTCATCTTTGTTTGCCAAAATTGAAGAAGAAAGAAGACAACCATCGCTATTTAGGGTTCGACCCTTTGAAGCTTCAATTGGTATTTAATTTTTGTTCGATTTTTGATGATTTCTACGTTTTTGTGATCGTTGCTTTGTGTTCTATCAAGCCCATGTTTTAATTTTAGAATTTGATGAAGAATTTGAGATGTGACATTGATGAATGCTTGAGCTTTGTGATAGTTGGTGATGAAATATGAAAGATATGTGATAGATTAATATATTTTGTTCTTGAATTTTTGATGAAATTTGCTATTTTGGGCTAAATTGTGAAAACAAGAAATTGAAGGACTAAAATGTGAAATAAATGAAATATGTGGGCTTGTATGAACATAAGGAAAATTTGGCTAGGCATGTGTAAGATGAAATTATGTGAATTTGATGATTTTATGACATAGGGACTAAAGTGTCGAAATGTGAAAATGTGAGGGCTATTTTGTAAAATGCCCTAAATATGTGTGTTTGGACTAAATTGAATGAATTGGTGATTGAATGAACTAAATTTGAATATGTGTGTGCGAAATAGAGAAAGTATTGACTATACTGATTGGCACTGTGTGTGCGATGCCGAATAAAGTTCGGTTTGATATAGAGGCACTAAGTGTGCGATGTTATTTAAGCTTCGTCTATGAATTGGGCACTAAGTGTGTCATTGAATCGAAGAGATAATGAAGATTGATCGAAATGTGGTATCGAGCATTGTGTAGCAAAATTGGTTGTAAACTAGGTGTTGGCAAAGGTATGTATGAAACCTAAGTGGTTGATAAATTTGAAAGTAGATGAATGGATGGTTATGTGAGTATTGGATATAATTGAGAATGTGTATCTTTGTTAAATTATCTATGTGATAGTTTAATTTGTATATTGATTTGATTCAATGAGTTAATTGTATTATATTACGAACTTACTAAGCTTTAGAGCTTACTGTATAAAGTGTTTCTCTATTTTAAAGTGTATTTAAAGTTAGCTCGGATCCGGGGATCGTCAGTGATTCAATCACACTATCGGCTATCTATTTTGGTACTTTTGGAAGTTGTATATATTTGGTATATGGCATGTATAGGCTAGTAATTGTAGTATGCTTTGAGAAGTTTGGATCTTGCCATGAGTTTTGGTTTGATACTTAATGGTTTAGTATATGCTTTGGACATGTGAAAAGAATGATTCATATGTGTATATGTGTTCTATGTGAATGGTTATTTTGACATAAGCTAGTTAAATGGAAATGGTATGTTTTATGATTAGATTTGGTAAGGATTAAATGATGAAAGGATTACATGATTTGGGTGAGAAGATGATAGTTTAGATTGGCATAATTGAGTTGGATTTGAATATGAGATGAATGATTATGTTAAGAGGTCAAATGGTGCATATTGTTGTATGTGTGGATGCCTTTATGGGGTATGAAACTATGTGGTTTGATGCTTGTAGGTGATTCTATAGTGTGGGTGGCAAATTGGCCTTGCAAATGGCCTATATTTTCCCACACGGTTCAGCACACGGGCGTATGGCTCGACCGTGTCTCTGAAGTTTGAAATTTGATACAAGTCAGTTTCGACCACAGGCCAGGCACCCGGGCATGTGACATGCTGTGTGAAGCAAGTTTGTTTTTACCACGGGCCAGGCATACGGGCGTGTGACAGGCCGTGTGGTGCAAGTCAGTTTGGACCACAGCTTGGACACATGGGCGCCTCAGACGGCCCACCCACATGGGCGTGTGACCCCTGTAACTTTGAGAAATAATGAGTTTTTTGGAAAATTTTTGTAATAACCCGGTTTAGTCCCGACCCCTTTCTATCACGTGTTTAAGGTCTCGTAGACCTCCTTAAAGGACTAAATGATTATATTTTGATATGTTTGGATGATGATTGACTTTGTGTTGTAAAATGATTGTAAATAATTTAAATGTTCGGTAATGCCTCTTAACCCTATTTTGTCAATGGTTACGGGTTAGAGGTGTTACATTTTATTGGTATTAGAGCTACGGTTTAGTCGATTCTAGGACTAATGTAGCGCATGTGAGTCTAACTATACAAGCCATATATATATTTGCGATAGTGTGATGAATCCTGACAGTTAAAAATGTGTTTTTATATAGCAAATGGATCCCGATCGAGCAGTTGCTGATGATGTAGAGAGCAATGTGCCTGCTCCCGCTCAAGGGACAACTCCGGCCGAATCTAGGCCGATAGCTAGTAGTCACGAGGGAGAGGCTAAGCAAGCCTTCTTCCAAATAATGAGTGAATGGTTTTCGGAGTTCGTTCGAACGAATCCGGCTGCTCAACAACCTCCACCCCCACAAGTACCTATGGTGGCACAAGTTTCAGATCTGATCCGATTGAGTAAACCTCCTGTGGACAAAATCTGAAAGTATGGGGCCGAAGAGTTTAAGGCCACAGTTGATGATAATGTCGAACGAGTTGAGTTTTGGCTCGAGAATACAATCTGAGTATTTGATGAGATGTCATTGACTCCTGATGAATGTATAAAATGTGCAATTTCATTGTTGAGAGATACGGCATATAATTGGTGGAAGACATTAATATCCGTGGTTCCGAGAGAGAAAATCACCTGGGACTTCTTTCAAGCTGAATTTTGAAAGAAGTATATCAGTCAACGATTCATAGATCAGAAACGTAAAGACTTTCTAGAGCTGAAACAGGGCTGTATGTCAGTTACGGAGTATGAACGAAAGTTTGTGAGATTGAGCCAATACGTGCGAGAATGTGTTTCAACTGAAGCTACTATGTGCAAACGCTTTGTTGAAAGGCTGAATGAAGACATTAAATTGTTTGTTGGAATACTCGATTTAAATGAATTTGTAGTGTTAGTTGAAAGAGCCTACAAAGCCGAGGAGCTTAGCAAAGATAAGAAGAAAACAGATTCTGAGGCTACAGATGAAAGAAAAAGATCGATGAGTAAGTCGTCTCAACCTTCGACGAAGAGATTTAGAGATGCAAGCAATCGTTCAAATGTTTCGTTTGGACATTCGAGTAGAGATCGTGTGAGACAAAGTGTTGGTCCAAGAACTCAAACTCCTATTGAATCAAGTGTTGGTAGTGTTAAAAACAACAAGCCTGGGTGTAGACAGTATGGAAAACGACATGTTGGAGAATGCTGGGGCAAGTATAATAATAGAACTTGTTATAAGTGTGGATCACGAGATCATTTCATTTGAGATTGTCAAGAGTTAGCTGAGAAAGACAATGCTCAGAATGCGAGGCCGAGTAATACGACGGCTAGGGGTAGACCACCAAGAAACACCGAAAATATGAGTGGAAGTCAGAAAGGGACTACGGATACAGCTGTGAGATCCGAGGCGAGAGCACCTACCCGAGCCTATGCTATTTGTGCTCGAGAAGAAGCATCTTCTCCAGACATCATTACTAGTACTTTTACTCTATTTGATACTGATGTGATTGTATTGATAGATCCAGGATCTACTCATTCATATGTATGTGTGAACGTAGTATCAAGTAAGACTTTGCCTGTTGAGTCTACTGAATTCGTAATTAGAGTATCGAACCCCTTAGGCAAGTGTGTTCTAGTTGATAAAGTGTGCAAGAACTGTCCGTTGATGTTTCGGGATATTTGTTTTCCGACTAATTTGATGCTGCTACCATTCGACAAATTTGATATAATTTTGGGTATAGATTGGCTCACTTTGCATAAGGCTATGGTAAATTGTAAACGAAAGAGTATTGATTTGAGAAGTCAGAATGGTGAGATAGTTCGAATTGAATCGAGTGATTTGAATGGGTTACCGGCTGTTGTATCTTCGATGAAAGCTTTGAATTGTGTGAAAAAGGGTTCTAAAGCCTATCTTGCGTATGTGATAGATACAAAAGGGACTGAAAAGAAAGTTGAATCTGTACCTGTAGTTTGCGAGTTCCCAGATGTGTTTTCTGAAGAATTACCGGGATTACCTCCAATACGAGAAGTTGAGTTTTGTATTGATTTAGTTTCGGGAACAACTCCTATCTCAATAGCTCTGTATAGAATGGCACCGACAAAACTGAAAGAGTTGAAGTCTCAGTTGCAAGAGTTGACAGATAGAGGATTTCCACGACTGAGTTTTTCGCCCTGAGGTGCTCCTATGTTGTTTGTGAAAAAGAAAGATGGAACTATGAGGATGTGTATTGATTACCGACAGTTGATCAAAGTGACGATAAAGAATAAATATCCTCTACCGCGAATCGATGATTTGTTTGATCAGCTGAAAGGAGCTACAGTGTTTTCTAAAATAGATTTGAGATCGGGCTATTATCAGCTACAAGTTAAAGAATCAGATGCGCCAAAAACTTCTATCAAAACAAGGTACGAACATTATGAATTCTTAGTTATGCCTTTGGGACAAACGAATACTCCTGCAGTGTTTATGGATTTGATGAACCACATATTCAGACTGTATTTGGACAAATTTGTTGTGGTATTTATTGATGACATTTTGATTTATTCTTGTGATGAGACGCAACATGCTGAGCATTTTAGACTTGTGTTACTGACCCTGCGTGAGAAGCAATTGTATGCAAAATTTAGCAAATCCGAGTTCTGGTTGCGTGAGGTTTGTTTTCTGGGACATATTGTATCAGCAGCGGGAGTACGAGTTGATCCAAGCAAGATTTCAGTAATTTTAGAGTGGAAGCCTCCGAGAAATGTGTCTGAAGTCTGTAGTTTTCTAGGACTAGTAGGATATTATAGACAATTTGTAAAAGGCTTCTCGATGATTGCGACTCCGTTGACTAAATTGCTACAGAAAGATGTTAAATTTGAATGGTCAGAATGATGTCAGTAGAGTTTTGAACAGTTGAAAGCATTGTTAACAGAAGCACTAGGGTTAGTTCAGCCAGAATCGGGTAAAGAATTCATAGTTTACAGTGATGCATCGTTGAATGGTTTGGGCTGTGTGTTAATGCAAAAGGGTAAAGTTATCTCTTATGCTTCGAGACAGTTAAAGCCGCATGAAAAGAACTACCTGACGCACGATCTTGAATTAGCTGCGATTGTATTTGCATTGAAGATTTGGCGTCGTTACCTATTTGGTGAGAAATGTCATATTTATACGGATCAAAAGAGTTTGAAATATTTGATGACTCAGAAAGAATTGAATTTGAGACAGCGGAGATGGTTAGTAATTGATTATCATCCGGCTAATTTGTTTCGGGATATTTCGAGATGTTTCGGGATGTTTGTTTTTCGGCTAATTTGATGCTGCTACCATTCGATGAATTTGATATAATTTTGGGTATGGATTGGCTCACGTTGCATAATGCTATTGTAAATAGTAAATGAAAGAGTATTGATTTGAGAATTCAGAATGGTGAGATAGTTCGAATTGAATCCAGTTATTTGAATGGGTTACCGACTGTTGTATCTTCAATGAAAGCTTTGAATTATGTGAAAAAGGGTTGTAGAAGCCTATCTTGCGTATGTGATAGATACAAAAGTGACCAAAAGAAAGTTGAATCTATACTTGTAGTTTATGAGTTCCCAAATGTGTTTCTGAAGAATTACTCGGATTACCTCCAATACGAGAAGTTGAGTTTGGTATTGATTCAGTGTTGGGAACAACTCTTATCTCAATAGCTCCATATAGAATGGCACCGGCAGTAATCGAAAGAGTTGAAGTCTCGATTGCAAGAGTTGATGATAGAGGATTTTCACGACCAGAGTTTTTACACCTGGGTGCTCTGTGTTGTTTGTGAAAAAGAAAGATGGAACTTTGAGGATGTGTATTGATTACTGACAGTTGAACAAAGTGACGATAAAGAATAAATATCCTCTATCGCGAATCGATGATTTGTTTGATCACCGAAAGGAGCTACGATGTTTTCTAAAATAGATTTGAGATCGGGCTATTATCATTTCACGAGTTAAAGAATCAAATGTGCCAAAAACTACTTTCAGAACGAGGTACGGACATTATGAATTCTTAGTTATGCCTTTTGGACTAATGAATGCTCCTGCATTGGTTATGGATTTGATGAACCGGATATTCAGACCGTATTTGGACCAATTTGCTGTGGTATTTATTGATGACATTTTGATTTATTCTTGTGATGAGACGCAACTTGCTGAGCATTTAAGACTTGTGTTACAAACCCTGCGTGAGAAGCAATTGTATGCAAAATTTAGCAAATGCGAGTTCTGGTTGTGTGAGGTTTGTTTTCTGGGACATATTGTATCAACAGCGGGAGTACGAGTTGATCCAAGCAAGATTTTAGTAATTTTAGAGTGGAAGCCTCCGAGAAATGTGTCTAAAGTCCGTAGTTTTCTGGGACTAGTAGGATATTATAGACAATTTGTAAAAGGCTTCTCGATGATTGCGACTCCGTTGACGCAATTTCTACAGAAAGATGTTAAATTTGAATGGTCAGAATGATGTCGGAGAGAGTTTGAAACAGTTTGAAAGCATTGTTACCGTACACTAGGTTAGTTCAACCGAAATCGTAAAGAATTCATAGTTTACAAAGTGATGCATCGTTGAATGGTTTGGGCTGTGTGTTAATGCAAAAGGGTAAAGTTATCTCTTATGCTTCGAGACAGTTAAAGCCGCATGAAAAGAACTACCTGACGCACGATCTTGAATTAGCTGCGATTGTATTTGCATTGAAGATTTGGCGTCGTTACCTATTTGGTGAGAAATGTCATATTTATACGGATCAAAAGAGTTTGAAATATTTGATGACTCAGAAAGAATTGAATTTGAGACAGAGGAGACGGTTAGTAATTGATTATCATCCGGCTAATTTGTTTCGGGATATTTCGAGATGTTTCGGGATGTTTGTTTTTCGGCTAATTTGATGCTGCTACCATTCGATGAATTTGATATAATTTTGGGTATGGATTGGCTCACGTTGCATAATGCTATTGTAAATTGTAAACGAAAGAGTATTGATTTGAGAATTCAGAATGGTGAGATAGTTCGAATTGAATCCAGTGATTTGAATGGGTTACCGATTGTTGTATCTTCAATGAAAGCTTTGAATTATGTGAAAAAGGGTTGTGAAGCCTATCTTGCGTATGTGATAGATACAAAAGTGACTGAAAAGAAAGTTGAATCTATACTTGTAGTTTGCGAGTTCCCAAATGTGTTTCCTGAAGAATTACTCGGATTACCTCCAATACGAGAAGTTGAGTTTGGTATTGATTTAGTGTTGGGAACAACTCTTATCTCAATAGCTCCGTATAGAATGGCACCGACAGAACTGAAAGAGTTGAAGTCTCAGTTGCAAGAGTTGATAGATAGAGGATTTTCACGACCGAGTTTTTCGCCCTGGGGTGCTCCTGTATTGTTTGTGAAAAAGAAAGATGGAACTTTGAGGATGTGTATTGATTACTGACAGTTGAACAAAGTGACGATAAAGAATAAATATCCTCTATCGCGAATCGATGATTTGTTTGATCAGCTGAAAGGAGCTACAGTGTTTTCTAAAATAGATTTGAGATCGGGCTATTATTAGCTACGAGTTAAAGAATCAAATGTGCCAAAAACTACTTTCAGAACGAGGTACGGACATTATGAATTCTTAGTTATGCCTTTTGGACTAATGAATGCTCCTGCATTGGTTATGGATTTGATGAACCGGATATTCAGACCGTATTTGGACCAATTTGTTGTGGTATTTATTGATGACATTTTGATTTATTCTTGTGATGAGACGCAACTTGCTGAGCATTTAAGACTTGTGTTACAAACCCTGCGTGAGAAGCAATTGTATGCAAAATTTAGCAAATGCGAGTTCTGGTTGCGTGAGGTTTGTTTTCTAGGACATATTCTATCAGCAGCGGGAATACGAGTTGATCCGAGCATGATTTTAGTAATTTTAGATTAGAAGCCTCCGAGAAATGTGTCTGAAGTTTGTAGTTTTCTGGGACTAGCGGGATATTATAGACGATTTGTGAAAGGCTTCTCGATGATTGCGGCTCCATTGACGAAATTGCTATAGAAAGATGTTAAATTTGAATGGTCAGAAAGATGTCAGCAGAGTTTTGAACAGTTGAAAGCATTGTTAATAGAAGCACCAGTGTTAGTTCAACCAAAATCAGGTAAAGAATTCATAGTTTACAGTGATGCATAGTTGAATAGTTTGGGCTGTGTGTTAATACAGGAGGGTAAATTTATCGTTTATGCTTCGAGACAGTTAAAGCCGCTTGAAAAGAATTACCCGACGCACGATCTTGAATTAGCCACGATTGTATTTGCATTGAAGATTTGGCGTCATTACCTATTTGGTGAGAAATGTCATATTTATACGGATCACAAGAGTTTCAAATATCTGATGACTCAGAAAGAATTGAATTTGAGACAGCGGAGATGGTTAGAATTACTAAAAGACTATGAGTTAGTAATTGATTATCATCCGGGGAAAGCTAATGTTGTTGCCGATGCGTTGAGCTGAAACTCTTTGGTTGCTTTACGAGCAATGAGTACTCAGATAGATCTGTGTGATGATAGTTCAGTTTTAGCTGAATTGAAAGTGAGGCCAATATTTATACGTCAGATTTGTGATGCTCAGAAAAGTGATGCTGAGATAATGGCAAAACGAGATCAGTGTGGTTTGAATTCTGATTCAGAATTTCGAGTTGATAATGATGATTGTTTGAGATTTCGAGATCAGATTTGTATTCCGAGAAATTCAGAGTTGTTTCAATTGATTTTGAACGAAGCTCATAATAGTCGTTTATCGGTTCATCCAGGGAGTACAAAAATGTATAACGATCTTAAACAGTTTTATTGGTCGCACGGTATGAAACGGGATATCTCAGATTTTGTTTCGAGATGTTTAGTTTGTCAGCAAGTTAAAGCTGAACATCAGGTTCAATCCGGTTTATTACAACCGATTATGATTCCTGAGTGGAAATGGGAGAGAATCACGATGGACTTTGTGTCGGGATTGCCTCTACCTCCGGGAAAGAAAGATGCAATCTGGGTGATAGTTGACAGATTAACGAAATCAGCTCATTTTGTTCCTGTGAGAACAGATTATTCGCTTGATAAATTAGCTGAATTGTATATTTCTGAGATTGTGAGATTGCACGGGGTGCCACTATCTATTGTATCGAACAGATTAACGAAAACGAGGTTGGGACTAAACCGAATACATACGAAAATTCTTTGAAATTTGAACATTTTTCAAAATTTTAGAGGTCACACGCCCGTGCAGTTAGGCCGTGTGCCTCACACGACTACCAGACACGCCCATGTGTCAAGGCCGTGCCAAAACAGGGCATACATACTGACTTGTCCACACGGCCACATAACACGCCCGTGTGCCATGGCCGTGTGAAATTAAGCTAGCTACTGACTTGGTCACACGGCCACCAGGCACGCCCGTGTAACCTACCCAGGCACACTTCGAAGTGGCCCTTGAGCTACACGGTAGAGACACACGCCCGTGTCCCTTGGCCGTGTATGCAAAATAGGCAATTTGCAAGGCAAAAATGCCACCCACACTTGGGTCATACCTACAAGTACATACAAGCTTATTTTCACACACAATTTGGCAACAAAATACATGTCAAATGATCAAATTATCATCCCATCCAATCTCATTTCTAATCATGTCAACTTATACACTAAATTGCACAACTAAAACACATGCATAACCAAGCATGATTTATCCACAATATCAGTAGATCACAATCGCATCAAACCATCACTAAGCTTACCATTCATAAGACATTTTCATTGCCATCAAGCCATACCATAACATGCATCATATACCAAAATCACACATGCATATTACCAACATTTATCTATCTACATCACATGGCTATTTACACATCTCAAACATGCTTCAACACAACTAGCCTATACATGCCATATTCAAATATACACATCTTTAAAAGTACCAAAAAAAGATTTCCGATAGTGTGGTAGAGATGCTGACGATCCCCGGATCCGAGCTAGCTTTACTGACACTGTAAAACAGAGAAACAAATCACACAGTAAGCTTTCAAAAGCTTAGTAAGTTCGTAATATAATACATATTACTCAATAATACCACATCAATACATAATTAAACCATCACATAGATAAATACACAATTAGGCTCATCATCAATCTCAACCATATGCTCAAGTATCTATTCATTCAACTTTTGAGGATATCATCAACCACATAGGTTCAAACGTACCTTGATCAACACATAGTTACTCACCATTCATGCTACTCAATTGCTCGATATTACCTCTCGTTCAACCTTTGCTATTCCTTTGATTTATCCGCACACTTAGTGTCAATTTCATAACTGAAACATAATCGTCATCGCACACTTAGTGCCAATATGGTAAACCGAACTTATATAGGTATCGCACACACAGTGCCAATTCGATAAGTCGAAGCTTCTATCTTTTTGCACAGCCAATGCTAATCATCTCTGTCTCGTTTCTAATTTCGCACACTTAGTACCCTCTAATTCAATTCCGCACATAGCATTTATAATCCCATAGTTATATATATATTCATTCAATTCACATCACATAGATATAGTTTACAACTAGTATTATATCCGAACTTACCTCAGACGTCGAAATACTGAAACGGTCGATTAATCGAGCACTTTGTTTTTGCCTCGATCTCGATTCGAACCTCTCCTTTCTTGGTCTATACATATTCAAATTCAGCCCATTCAATCACCAAATCATTCAATTTAATCCAAACACACATATTTAGGGCATTTTACAAAATATCCCTCACATTTTTACATTTCGACACTTTAGTCCCTATTTCACAAAATCATCAAATTCACATAATTTCACTTAGTATAAGCCTAGTCGAATTTTTCTTGTGTTCATACAAGCCCACAAATTTCATTTATTTCACATTTAAGTCCTCCAATTTCTCATTTTCACAATTGAGCCCAAATTACTCAATTTCACTAAAAATTCAAAGACAAAATATGTTCATCTTTCACATATCTTCCATATTTCATCATCAACTATCACAAAACTCAAACATTCATCAATGGCATATCTCAAAATCACCATCAAATTCAAAAATTAAAACATGGGCTAGCTAAAACACTAAGCAACGATCACAAAAACGTAGAAATCATCGAAAACCTAACAAAAATCACATACCAATTGAAGCTTGAAATGGCTGAATGTTTCAAAGCCCTAAACCTTTCTTTTTCTTCTGCAATTTCGGCAAGGAAGATGATGAAATGAACAAATTTTGTGTTTTGTTTTATTTTATTATCATTAATACACCAATTACCATTTTGCCCTTAATGAAATTTAATAATAACAAACAAACCATGCTATCATCTTCCACTAACTTATAAAATGAGCTAATTGCAACATAAATCCTCTAAATTATAAAGACAACAACAATTAAGCACATAACAATCAGCACACAACATTTTGCACTTTATGGGATTAAGTCCTTTTCGTAAATTGAACAAACAATTGATAAAATTTTCACACAAAAATTTCACACAGGCTAAATCACATACTGTAAACTTAGAAAATAATATTAAATTATTATTTTGACCTCAGATTTTTGGTCTCAAAACCACTGTTTCCGACTAGGGTCTAAACCGGGCTGTTACAACTCTGCCCCTTAGGGATTTTCGTCCCCGAAAATCTTACCAGTGAATAGGTGTGGATATTGCTCTCTCATAATGTTCTCAGGCTCCCACGTAGCCTCCTTAACTCCGTGTTTATGCCATAACACTTTGACTAAGGAAATTATTTTATTTCTCAACTATTTGATGTCAAGTGCCAGAATTCGGATCGGTTCTTCACTACACGACAAATCTGACTGAATTTCAACCTCAGTAGGAGCAATCACATGAGACGCATCACATCTGTACCGTCGAAGCATCGACACATGAAACACATTATGAATCTTTTCTAACTGAGGTGGCAACATCAATCTATAAGTAACCGGTCCAACTCGTTCAATAATCTCATACGGTCCGATGAACCTCAGACTCAACTTGCCTTTTCGGCCAAATCGAAGTATTTTCTTCCACGGAGACACTTTCAAAAGCACTTTGTCACCAACTTTGATTTCAATATCTTTTCGTTTTAGGTCTGCATAAGACTTCTGACGATCTGAGGCCGCTTTCAAACTGTCTCGAATCACTTTTACTTTCTGCTCAGTCACTTTTATCAAATCAACCCCGTGAATCTTATTCTCACTCAGCTTAGTCCAATACAATGGAGTTCGACATTTTTGACCGTAGAGAGCCTCATATGGTGTCATTTTAATGCTAGATTGAAAACTATTATTGTGTGCGAATTCAATCAACGGAAAATGCTTTTCCCACGTATTTTTGAAATCCAAAATACAAAATCTCAACATATCTTTGAGAACCTGAATGATTCGCTCGGATTGTCCATCTGTTTGCGGATGAAATGCAGTGCTGAAATGCAATCTTGTACCTAAAGCTTCTTGCAATTTCCTCCAAAATCACGAGGTAAATCTCGGATCTCTATCAGATACGATAGATAGTGGCACCCCGTGCAATCTCACAATCTCAGCAATATACAATTCGGCTAACTTATCGAGTGAATAATCTGTTCTCACCGGAACAAAATGAACCGATTTCGTCAACCTATCAACTATCACCCAGATTGCATCTTTCTTTCCCGGAGATAACGACAATCCCGACACAAAGTCCATCGTGGTTCTCTCCCATTTCCACTCAAGAATCATAATCGGCCGTAACAAACCGGACGGAACTTGATGTTCAGCTTTAACTTGCTGGCATATTAAACATTTCGACACAAAGTTAGAAATATCTCTTTTCATACCATGCCACCAATAAATTGTTTCAGATCGTTATACATTTTTGTACTCCCCGGATGAACAGTCAAGCGACTATTGTGAGCTTCGCTCAAAATCAACTGAATCAACTCTAAATTTTTTTGGAATACAAATCCGATATTTGAATCTCAAACAATCATCATTATCAACCCAAAATTCTGATTCAGATTTCAATCCACATTGAGCCCGTTTTGCTAACATCCCGTCGTCACTTTTCTGGGCATCGGAAATCTGACGTACGAACATCAGTCTTACTTTCAACTCAGCCAAAACTGAATCATCATCACATAGATCTATCTGAGTACTCATAGCTCGCAAAGCACATAAAGACTTTCGACTCAAGGCATCAGCAACAACATTAGCTTTGCCCGAATGATAATCAATCATAAGTTCATAATATTTCAACAATTCTAACCATCTTCTCTGTCGCAAATTCAATTCTTTCTAAGTCATCAAGTACTTCAAACTCTAGTGGTCAGTATAAATATGACATTTCTCACCAAATAGGTAGTGACGCTAAATCTTCAATGCAAACACAATCGCGGATAATTCAAGGTCATGCGTCAGATAGTTCTTTTCATGCGACTTTAACTGCCTCGAAGCATAAGTGATCACTTTTCCTTCTTGCACCAACACACAGCCCAAACCATTCAATGATGCATCACTATAAACTATGAATTCTTTGCCCGATTCAGGTTGAACTAACACCGGTGCCTCTGTCAATAATGCTTTTAATTGTTCAAAACTCTGTTGGCACTTTTCTGACCACTCAAATTTAACATCTTTCTATAGCAACTTCGTCAATGGGGTCACTATCATTGAAAAAACTTTCACAAACCGTCTATAGTATCCCGCTAGTCCCAGAAAACTACGGACTTCAAACACATTTCTCGGAGGCTTCTACTCTAAAATAGCTAAGATCTTACTCGGATCAACTCGCATTCCCGCAGCTGATACAATATGCCCCAAAAATCCAACCTCACGCAACCAAAACTCACATTTGCTAAACTTTGCAAACAATTTCTTCTCACACAGAGTCTGTAACACAATTCTCAAATGCTCGGCATGTTGCACCTCATCACAGGAATAAATCAGAATGTCATCAATAAACACTACAACAAAGCGATCCAGATACGGTCTGAATATTCGATTCATAAAATCCATAAACACTGCAGGAGCATTCGTCAGTCCGAAAGGCATAACTAAAAATTCATAATGTCCGTACCTCGTTCTGAAGGCAAATTTTGATACATCTGACTCTTTGACTCGTAACTGATAGTAGCCCGATCTCAAATCTATCTTAGAAAACACTGTAGCTCTTTTCAGCTGATCAAACAAATCATCAATACGTGGTAGGGGATACTTATTCTTAATCGTCACTTTTTTCAACTGTCGGTAGTCAATACACATCCTCATAGTGTTGTCTTTCTTTTTCACAAACAACACAGGAGCACCCCAGGGCGAGAGACTCGGTCGTGCAAATCCTCTATATGTCAACTCTTCCAACTGAGACTTTAACTCTTTCAATTCCGTTGGTGCCATTCTATACGGAGCTATTAAGATAGGATTCATCCCCGGCACTAAATCAATTCCAAATTCAACTTCTCATTTTGGAGGTAATCCCGATAGTTCTTTAGGAAACACATCAAGGAATTCACAAACCACAGGCATAGATTCATCTTTCTTTTCTGTCATTTTTGGATCAATCACATATGCCAGGTAAGCTTCGCAACCCTTCCTCACATATTTCAAAGCTTTCATCGCAGATACAATAGTTGGTAACCCATTCAAATCAATGGATTCAATTCGGACTATCTCACCATTCTGACTTCTTAAATCAATACTCTTTCGTTTATATTTCACAATAGCATTATGCAAAGTGAGCCAATCCATTCCTAGAATTATATCAAATTCATCGAATGGTAGCAACATCAAATTAGTCGGAAAGCATATATCCCGTAACATCAATGGCCAATTCTTGCACACTTTATCCACCAAGACACACTTGCCTAAAGGGTTCGATACTCTAATCACCAATTCAGTAGACTCAACGGGTAGAGTCTTACTCAATACTAGATTCACACACACATAGGAATGAGTAGATCCTGGATCTATCAATGCAATCACATCAGTATCAAATAGAGTAAAAGTACCAGTAATGACTTCTGGAGATGATGCTTCCTCTCGTGCACGTATAGCATAGGCTCGGGCAGGTGCTCTCGTCTCTAATCTCACAGTTGTATCGGTAGTCCCTCTTTGACTTCCACTCACATTTCCAGTGTTTCTGGGTGGTCTACCTCTAGTCGTCGTGTTACCCAGTCTCGCACTCTAGACATTTTCTTAACTTTGGGCAGTCTCGAATAAAGTGATCTCGTGATCCACACTTATAACATGTTCGATTATTGAACTTGCCCCAGCATTCTCCCACATGTCGTCTTCCACACTTTCTACACTCAGGCTTGTTGCTTTTAACACTACCAACACTTGATTCAATTGGAGCATGAATTCTTGGACCAACACTTTGCCTCGTATGATCTCTACTCGAATGTCCAAACGAAACATTTGGGCGATTACTTGCATCTCTAAATCTCTTCATCAAAGATTGAGAAAAATTACTCATCGATCTTTTTCTTTCATCACGAGCTTCAGAATCAGCTTTCTTCTTTTCTTTACTGAGCTTCTCGAATTTACAGGCTCTTTTAACTAACACAACAAACTCATTTATATCAAGTATCCCAACCAACAACTTAACATCCTCATTCAGCCCTTCTATAAAGCGTTTACACATAGTAGCTTCCGTCGAAACACATTCTCGCACATATTGGTTCAATCTCACATATTCTCGTTCATACACTGTAACTGACATACGGCCTTGCTTTAACTCAAGAAACTCTTTATGTTTATAATCTATGAATCATTGACTAATATACTTTTTTCAAAATTTAGCTTGAAAGAAATCCTAGGTGATTCTCTCTCTCGGAACCACGGATGTCAACGTCTTCCACCAGTTATAAGCCGTATCTCTCAACAAAGAAACTGCACACTTAATGCATTCATCAGGAGTCAATGACATCTCATCAAATACCCGAATTGTATTCTCAAGCCAAAACTCAGCTCGCTCAGTATCGTCATCAGCTGTGGCCCCAAACTCTTCAGCCTCGTACTTTCTGATCTTATCCACAAGAGGCTTATTCAATCGATTTGGATCTACAACTTGAGGCACAACAGGTACTTGTGGGGTTGGAGGTTGTGGAGCAGCCGAATTCTTTCGAACGAACTCCGAAAACCACTCACTCATCATTCGAAAGAAGGCTTGCTTAGCTTCCCCTCCTTCACTACTATCATTCGGCCTAGATGTGGTTGGCACTGTCTCTTAAGCGAGAGCAGGCGCATTACTCTCAACATCGTCAGAAATTGCTCGATCGGGATCCATTACTATATAAAAAACACATTTTCAACTATCAGGATTCATCACACTATCGCAATTATTTATATGGCATGTATAGCTAGACTTACACACGCTACATTAGTCCCAGAATCGACTAAACTGTAGCTCTGATAATAATAAATTGTAACACCCCTAACCCAAAACTGTCGCTAGAATAGGGTTAAGAGGTATTACCGAACAATCGAGATATTTCACATCCATATCACAACACTAAGTCAATCATCAATTAAACATATTCAAATATAAACATATAGTTTCTTATTACGGTCTACGAGACCTTAAACATGTGTTGAAAAGAGGTTGGGACTAAACCGAATACATACGAATATTCTTAGAAATTTGAACTGTAATAGCCCAGTTTAGACCCTAGTAGAAATAATGGTTTCAAGACCACAAATTTGAGGTCAAAATAATATTTAATATTATTTTCTATGTTTACAGTATGTGATTTAGTCTGTGCAAAATTTCTGTGTGAAAATTTTATCGATTGTGTGTTTAATTTGCGAAAAGGACTTAATTGTATAAGGTGTAAAAGCTGTGTGCTAATTTTTAAGTGTCAAATTGTGGATGGCTTTTTGAGGTGGAGGCTTTATGAGGCAAATAGTCCAGTTTTTAAGTTAGTGGACGGTTAAATGACTTATAAACCATAATGTTAATTTGTCCTTTATGATAATAAAAAGGTTAGATATGTCATTTATGTATTAAAATGTAATAATAATAAAACAAAAAGATGAAAGTGGTCATCTTTTATGCATCTATTTTTGACCGAATTAGTAAAGAAGAAGAAAGGAAAAAGAAAGCTAGGTTTTGGTTGATGTTAAGCTTGATTCAAGGTATGTTTGAGCTCAGTTTTTGATAATTTCTATGTTTTCTGTAATCGCTGCTTTGTGCTCTACAAAACCCATGCTTAAATTTTGTGAATTGATGATTTTTATAAAATGTGCCATTGATGAAATGGTAAGCTTTGTGATAAGTGTTGGTGTTAAATGAAAGATATGTGTTTAATGAACATGTTTTATTCTTGAACTTTTGATGAATTTAGCTAATTAGGGCTAAATTGAGAAAATATCATTTTGAAGGATTAAAATGTGAAATAAATGAAAGGTGTGGGCTTGTATGAATATAGTGAGAATTCGGCTAGGCATGGGTGCAAGCTAATTATGTGATTTTGATGATTTTGTGAAAGAGGGACTAAAGTGTCGAAATGTAAAAATGTGAGGGCTATTTTGTAAAATGCCCTAAATATGTGTGTTTAGACTAAAATGAATGATTTTGTGATTGAATGGATTGAATTTGAATGTGTATAGACCAAGAAAGGAGAGGTTCGGATTGAGATCAAGGCAAAGATAAAGTGCTCGATTGACCGACCGTTTCGATAGTTCAACGTTCGAGGTAAGTTCGGACACAGTACGAACATTTAGTTATGTTAAATGTTATGAAATGAATGTTATAATGATATTGAAATGTGGATGTTATGTGAGACTTGAGTTTGAGTTATGTGGCACTAAGTGTGCGTATTCGAAAACGTGATCGAGATGATCAGCATTGTTTGTGCGAAATAATATAAGCTTCGACTTTATGGTTGGCACTGTGTGTGTGATACCGATTGAAGAGCGGTTTGATATAAATGAACTATGTGTACGATGATAATTAAGCTTCGGCTAAATATCGGGGCACTAAGTGTGCGATTGAATTAAAGAAGAGACGGAAGTGGATCGAAAGGGAAAAGTGAGTATTGAGTAGCAAATGTAATTGAGTACTAGGTGTTGACTAAGGTACGCTCGGAACCTATGTGGTTGATGAATCCATGAATGAGATTATGAAATGTTAAGTGAGCATTTTAGTTTTGGATGGCATGATATATATATATATATGTGGAATAATCTATGTGATGATTTGTTTTGTTATAATGTATCATGTTACGAACTTACTAAGCTTTGAAAGCTTACTGTGTGATTTATTTCTCTGCTTTGCAGTGTCAGTAAAGCTTGCTCGGATCCAGGAATCATCAGCATCTCAATCACACTATCGACATTCTATTTTGGTACTTTTGTAAAGATGTACATAGTTGAAATATGGCATGTATAGGCTAGTTGTTTTGAATCATATTTGAGATGTGTAAATAGCCATGTGATGTGGCTAGCTAAGTGTTGGTAATGTGCATAAGTGAATATGGTATTTGGTGCATATTTTGATATGGCATGATGGTAATGAATTAGCATATGAATGGTGAATTCAATGATGAATTAATGCCTTAGTGATTTAGTGAGGTTATGGATGATTTACATACATGTAATTTGGTTGTATGAAATGGCATGCTTAGAAATGAGATTCTATGTGATGATGTGATGATTGTTGGACATGAAATTGGTTGCCAAATTGTGTGTATAAAATGCTTAAATGTGCTTGTAGGATTGACCCATGTGGGTGGCATTTTGGCCTTGCAAATGGCCTAATTGAGCCACACGGTTGTGGCACACGGGCGTGCCTAGTGACCGTGGGGCTAAGTCAGTAGTTAGCCTTATAGCACATGGCCAAGACACGGGCGTGCCTAGTCGCCGTGTGAGAAAGTCAGAAAATGGCCTAAGAGTACATGGCCTTAGCACACGGGGTACTGGGTGGCCGTGGGTGTAAAGTCAGATTCGACCACGGCCAAGGCACACGGGCGTGCTTGGTGGCCGTGGATGTATGGTCAGATTCGACCACGGGGAGGACACACGGGGGTGTTCAGCTACCGTAGGAGGCACACGGTTTGCCCACACGGGCGTGTATCCCCTGAAACCTAGAAAAGTTTTTAAATTTTGAAAAGTTTCTGTATGTGTTTCGGTTTAGTCCCGACCCCTCCCTAGCATGTGTTTAAGGTCTTATACGCCTTAAAAAGGGACTAATTATTTATGTTTGATGTATTATGATGATGATTGACTTTGTGTCGTAAATGGGTTGTGAAATGATTCTATTGTCCGGTAATGCCTCTTAACCCTATTCCGGTGACGGTTTCGGGTTAGGGGTGTTACATTTATTTGGTATCAGAGCTACGGTTTAGTCGATTCTTGGACTAACATAGCAAGTGTGAGTCTAGCTACACATGTCATATATGAAATTGTAATAGTGTGATGAATTCTGACAGTTGAAAATGTGTTTTCATATAGTAATAGATCCCGATCGAGCAGTTGCTGACGATGTAGAAAGCAATGCGCCTGCTCCCGCTCAAGGGACAGCGCCGGCCACATCTAGGCCGAATGATAGTAGTGAAGGAGGAGAGGCTAAGCAGGCCTTCTTTCGAATGATGAGCGAGTGGTTTACGGAGTTCATTCGAACTAATCCGGCTGCTCCACAACCTCCACGTCTACAAGTACCTGTTGTGCCACAAGTTGTAGATCCGGTCAGATTGAATAAACCACTTGTAGACAAGATTCGGATATATGGGGCCGAGGAGTTTAGGGCTACATCTGATGACGATGCTGAGCGAGCTGAGTTTTGGCTTGAGAACACAATCAGAGTATTCGACGAGATGTCATTGAACCCTGATGAGTGCATTAAGTGTGCAGTTTCCTTGTTGAGAGACACAGCTTATAACTGGTGGAAAACATTGATATCTGTGGTTCTGAGAGAGAGAAACACCTGGGACTTCTTTCAAGTTGAGTTTAGAAAGAAGTATATCAGTCAACGCTTCATTGATCAGAAATGTAAAGAGTTTCTAGAATTGAAATAGGGTCGTTTGTCTGTTACTGAGTACGAACGGGAACTCGTAAGACTGAGTCAATACGCGAGGGAATGTGTTTCGACTGAAGCTGCTATGTGCAAACGTTTCATAGAGGGATTGAATGAAGACATTAAATTGTTAGTTGGGATACTTGATGTAATAGGCCCGTTTTGCCCGGCCCATGTTTTTAAAACCAAAACAGAACAAAAAACTAAAAACCAAAATAGCAAAAATATAAATAAACAAAGTCCAATAACAGTACACCTTTTTACCAGCCCAAATGCTAATTATAGCTGACCCAATTAGTGGCCCAAATACAAACCCAAATAAACTAAACTAAACCACTACCCAAATTTGCCCTTAACCCTAAGGCCCAAATGGTTCCAAAACTCGGAAACCCTAGGGGAGCTTTCTGGAACCCTCCAGCGTGGCAGCAGTCTCCCTGCGTGCGCTGGAACAGCCTCCATGCACCCCACACATATGTCGTACCACCGTACCGTGCCGTACACCACGTCACTGCCTCCGTACGCCACAGCTGGCGTTTCGTACCTGCGAAAATAAAAAAACAACAGCAAACAGAAAGAAAACAAAAAAATGTATTTTTTACGTTTTTATTTTTATTCTAATTTCAGCTTTAAAAAGCCTGAAATCAACCACTGTAAAGGGGAATTTTTCTCACGATTTTCATATAGAGAATATAGCAATAGAAACTATAAACAGAGATTCAAATGTTTATTTTCGATTTGATCTTTCTCTATTTTTTCCTTTTGAACCCATTCTGTAGCATTTTTCTTCCTTTTTACACGCGAGAAAAAAAGGGATCTACCTGCAAAAGTTGAATCGACGGACTGCCTTTTTTCGTCGAAATCGAAACAAAGGTAGTCGTCGAGGCTAGGGTCGGGCCTGGTTTGAAGGAGACCTGTCGATCAAACCTGGATGGGCCACTAATCGCTGATGACCGTGGCGTTGTAGTGACCGAAAGGAGATTTCTCTCTGCGACAGAGAACAAAAACAAAAAGGAGAGGGATTAGGGTTTAATTTAAAATGTTGTTTGATCTGTTTTAAGTTGGTTTTAAAGCTATTAAAGAATCGGCGCCGTTTAGGCTCATTGCAATAGCCCTTAAACGACGCCGTATAGACGACTCGATTTGACCCGACCCGTCGTCCATAGGATCCGCGTGTTTTGGTGGTGATGGAATATTTACGCGATTAGTCCCTCTGTGTTGTGTTGTCTTTTGATCAGGCCTGTTATATATTTCCTTTTCTCATAAATTGGCCCCTGTAATTCACGCGTCTTCTCAATCTAGTCCTGTGTATGCGCTGCGTTTTAGATATTAGAATATTTACCAGATTGATCCCTTATTTTCTATACGAAATTAAATATGATCCTCGATTCTGTTTAGATAATTTTGTTTATTCATGAAATCGACTTTTAATTCTATTTTTGTTACAATTAAGTGCTAATTTTGTAAATTCTTTTACATACATATGTAATTCATATCAAATTATTTTCATGTATATATATATACTTTTTATATAATTTATATTATTTTTGTGTATATATATTATTGATCTCGTATTATTTTATGTATGTATTTTCTTTTGAATTTATTTACATATATATACATATATATATTATTTTGAATTTATTTATGTATAATTGGTTTCCTTAAAAAACCCTTTTTTAAATTATATATTTATCTATTTCAAACACTTTCATATGTCATTATTATTTTTATATACATTATTTTATATCGAGCTTTTATTACATATGTATTATTTAGATCGACGCATACTATTTTCTATGCATTAGGTGTTTATTTGTTTGTTATTGTATGGATTATATTTCTTAATTTGTAACTATTAATTATTTGTGATTCATCGTTGTAATGTTTGATGTATGGATTAATATATTGCTTTGTATTCCATTGTATCTTACAAAAGATGTAGTGTTTTAATGTTGTTTCGATTTTAAAATCATAAGGCAATGCTCGTGTTTAGAGGTCTCGAGAAAATCGTGCTCTAACTTACTGAGTTTCGATTTTCCTCGTTAAAACCTAGCAACCGAGTATCCTTTCTCTATTAAATTAAAATGCATAATATTTCAAATAAAAAAACTTATTCTCGAGAATTTGAGATATTGTGCCCTAACTTACTAGGTGTGGCATTTTATCATCTCGAGATAAGAATTTCAAAAGACAAAGGCAATATTCCGTATTCGGGAACTTTGAGAAATAGTGCCCTAACTTACTGGGTTTCGATTTTTCATTTGACCCAAATAATGGAATATCCTTCTTATTTTTAAATGTACGAGTATTGAATGTCGAAGGATAAATCTAATTTCGAGAATATAAGATGTTGTGCCCTAACTTACTGAGTATGGCATTTTATTTCTTCGAAATAAGAAGCTTTGGCACCCAATATGATTTTGTCCAAATATATCTTAAGTAAATGGATCGTACTCTAGAATCTTTTCAAATTTTCGACATCAAGACATTAAATAATCAATTAGGTACCAATTTTGGGCGCTACGAGGGTGCGAACCCTTCCTCGTACATAACCGACTCCCGAACCGGTTTTCTCGAGTTTTTGTAGACCAAAATTATTGTTTTAATAAAAATGTTATATTAAAATAATCCATCTTAAGGTGATCCGATCACACCTTGAATAAAAGATCGGTGGCGACTCCATTTCCATATATTTAAAGTTGATCCCCATTTTTTCAACACGATTAAAAAATGGTTTCGACAGCTTGGCGACTCCACTGGGGAGAATAAGAGAGTCAAGCCGTAAAATTTGATTCGAAAAATTACGATCCTTATATTGCATTCGCTCGCTTCATCTCATTTGATTGTTGTAGTTTGAGTCTTATAGAATACTTTGCATCATATTGCATGACCGCTGGGTCATACCCTTAAGTGGGAGTGAGAAGCTACTCCTTCGTGAGGTTTTCACCTTCGTGCAGGATAGTAAATCGCTTCCGGGATACATCCGTACCTATGTCTTCGTGAGATTTTCATCTCCATGCAGCCATAGGGAAATGTGTCCCCCTGAACTGAACTCAGTCCGTATGAGCCTATAATGGGTGAGGATTGAGGAATCTGCTGGTTCAGGTACCCATTCTCTAGAACCAAGCCACATATAGCAGCCCTAGGAGCCTACCCTAGATAGAGCCACGCCAAGCCGTAGTGGTCACCCGGTCAGGTGTCCTATGTTGTTTATTTCTCTTGCACTAACGTGTTTTCTTTTCTTTTGATTGTATTACATTACATTCATTCCATGCATTCACATAACATCACATCGCATGTGCTAGATTTCATGAGAAGACCTTGATTAATTAAAAATTATTTTAGTCAACCTAGAAGACATGGAACAAAGGTTGGAGAGAATAGAGCAAAGAAAAATACTGATGCAAGAGCAATTGGCCAAAATTCAACTGGATATGCGAGATCAAATGAATATGATGCGCCAGTTAACCCAATTACTAGTCCGAGGGCTTGAAAAAAGGAGTGTCTCAGTGGTCAGCAGTGTGGATGATGATGAGGACATCGTTTATTCCCCGATAAGTACCCCAACTCAACCAGACGTGCCTCTGCAGGGGGCACCTGTCATTATCAAACCCCAGTGTCAGATTAATACCTCGGCACTGTTGAATTTCCCGATGGGCTCAAGTTTTAACTCGAAGGAGGATCCAGCCAAACTAGTTGTTCTGGAAAAAACAAAGGAAATGAGAGAGTGGGCTTCAAAGGCCCCGAAAAGAAAGGACAAGGGTGTGAATAATACGAGTAGGTATAAGAAGGGCCATTCAGAGCCGATTACAGTAAGCCAACCAAAGACGGTAACTACCAGCTGTTAGGTCTCTCCAAGGCAAGAACCCAACCCAAGACTGGACTCAGAAAAATGCCAGTTCGCACACATATCAATCACGTATAGGGAGTTGTACCAAATTTTGTTTGAAGCACATGTTGTATCCCCTTTTTACCCGAAACCGATGCAACCTCCATACCCAAAATGGTATAACCCAAATGCCCAAAGCAGAATACCATGCGGGGTCACAGGGCATTGGTAGAAAATTGCCTTGCTTTCAAGAAATTTGTGGAAAAATTCATCAACATGGGTGTTGTGAAGTTAGATGACGCGTCAAATGCAGAAATATGAGCCTGGGAGTGTTTTGGACAATTGGAATGCGGAAGAAATTCCTGTAGTATTTAGAGCTTACTCGAAGTAATGTACAAAACGCACTTGTTGCTTTAGGCCTAACAGCAATAAGACTTCTTTTGTGAAATAGGCTTGTGTCCAGAATTTTTATTTCAATAAAATGCATCCTTTTGAGCAAATATTTTTCTATTTATAGATTCTTTTGTCCTTTGGATTTCTATCCAAATATTCTTTCATTCTTTATTCATGATCATATCATATACATAATCATCCTTAGAATAATTTATTCCTTGGAATTTGCCTTCGTACCTACAATAGGTACCCAGATATCAATGACATGAGCAACGCTGTTACTGACTCCCTTTTGAATGAAATATGGGTCTAAGGGATCTCAAGACTTTGAAGATGACAGAAGTTGTAACACCCCTAACCCGTATCCGTCGCCGGATTAGGGTTACGGTATTACCAGATAAAAAAAAAACTTTTATTCAATCAATTTATGTTTTAGTTAAACATCCTTATAAAATGGTTCAATTAAAAATAGACAGTCCCATGTGTAATACGTACTTAATATACTAAACTAAGTCATATTCAATATGATCACGAATGAACACAAAATAATCATGCAATGTACATTTCAATAATATCACACAACAATACAAATAGCATAAACCTCATTTGTCATATCTTTTTATTTTATGAAATGCTCATACAAACAAACTAATCGTATCTAATTAATTAAAATAAGCATGATCCATAAATCATCCTATTTCAACTTACTTATAAGACCGAAAACATGTGGTTTAAAAACTTATCCCATATGGTCGAAACATACAAGCTTATTACAATATCATGCACACACTCATTTACTTGGCCGATTATACAAAGACATACATATAATATTTCATGTACATTACATAGCTTGTACTAAGTCTAGATAGAGTCAAACACTTAATCAAATCAAGAATTCACATATAGCTAATTTCATATATATATCAACACATCATAGATATGCGCATTTACCAAATTTGAAATTAAGCTTAAACAACTAATTCATCAAACAATTTGGTTACATGTAGATATCTCTCATAAGATTAACCGAACACACATATGCATTACATAACATATTTCATATTCCACAAAATGACTAAAGTTGATGCATACACATAAATTCCAATTAATACTTAACTAATACATACTAGCCTTGTCTCAACCATCTAACTTTTATTAACATCTTAGATTAAACCGAATAATCTTCTATAATATACATTCAAAAGTTATTCATACCAAATGATCTCATGTCAATCATCCACACACTTAGTCATCCCAATAAACTAAATTAAGCCAACCGAAATGTACATCTTCCAATCATATCTACTTCATTCAAACCAATTTCAGAAATTGCAAAACATATCAATATGTCGAGTTTATACCAGATACACCACATATATATATATAATAGGAATTTTATTTAGCTAATATATTATATACTATGACTCGTCGAACATCCATCATTTTCCTCATTTCCAAACACATGACTAAACACTTAACATATATATATATATATATATCACATGACTACTTATCATACATGATTAAACCATGACCAAATTTTATACATCCAAAAGCATTATAAACAAGCCATTATAACAAAAGTATGGGAATTAAATCTAACCCAATAGAGATAGCCATTTTCGCATGGCTATAAGCATTAACAAGTATCATTCAAAATATCAAGCTAGCCTATACATGCCTTATGCTTAAAATTCAACTTCTATGAGTACCAAAATAAGTCGATAGTGTGAGTGACTTCAACTATGATTCCCCGAGCCCTTAGCTTGATCAAAATCTATAAAACAGAACATTGAACACACACAGAGTAAGCTTACTAGCTTAGTAAGTCTTAAGCAATTACAATTCAGTAATTAAACATTCGAACATTTTATGCATATATTAAATACAATTAATTTAACCTAAAAATTCCATTATGGCCGAATTGCCATATCTCTAACTTAGCATCTATCATTTTCTTATTGAAGGCATACAACTCTCCAAAGCACTTAAATGCCTTAGATATTCGCATATTCCATCACTAATAAGTATAACATATATCCTGATCACATGTAATTAGTCATACACAAATATAAGCATCTCCGATAACTCTCACCTTTGACATTTTTACAAATGACCGAATCTCAAAGATATTACCAAGCTTATATTTCAATATACATTTCATACTCATAAATGAATAGATCAATTGCACATATCATATAAATTCATTCTTGAAAAACTTTGACCATTTCACAACTTATTTAATTCGAAAGGAAAGATAATAACTTACCTCATTCCTTGCATTTATAAAAAAATTATACTTACCCGAGCATTTAGTTTATTGTAGTAATTACGTTCCATCTTGTTCATGATTCATGAATTCTCTATTTATAATACATCACCGGCATTAAGCCCGCTGAGGCATCAAGCTCGAATTACACACCGAGACTAAGCTTTGCTAGACCCAAGGTGCGAATTTGATCACCGGCATTTAGCCTACTAGGCAATAAGCTCGATACAAATCACCAAGCACAAAGCCTGCTAGGCTCAAAGCCCGAATTACATCAACGGCACAAGGCCCGCTAGGCTCGAGCCCGAAATACAATATTACTTCCATCTCATTCACATTACAAGTTAACTGAGAATTATACAAACCATACATAATTCATATCACATGAACTTATCAATTCAATTAAAATTTAACAACACTTCAAGCTAAAATATTTATCCACATTCGGCTATCTTATATATATATCCTCAAAATATTTAAATTTCATCATTCATTAAGTTACATAAATAATTTTCAACATATATTTGCTTAAGGACTTACCTCGACTATCGACGGACGACGAAGACCGGCTATTCGTGAATTTTCGTTTTTCCCCGATCCAAATTCGATTTTCTTTGTTCTTGATCTAAACATATTTAAAATAATCTCATTCAAGTACATTTCATTTCAATTTAATCCAAAAACACCTAATTAGGT
The DNA here is from genome assembly GCA_025698515.1 of Gossypium sturtianum. Taxonomy (NCBI): domain Eukaryota; kingdom Viridiplantae; phylum Streptophyta; class Magnoliopsida; order Malvales; family Malvaceae; genus Gossypium; species Gossypium sturtianum. Next base: position 128,216,182 of record CM046950.1, read on the forward strand.
AAATTACCATTTTGCCCCTAATATTTCACATTTTTACAATTTAGTCCTATTTGCACAAAACACAAAATACACAAAATTTCATTACACAACCCAAGGGCCGAATATTCATAGGGACTATACAAGTCCATTTCTTTCATTTATTTTGCATTTTAACCCCTCAAAAATTTATTCTCTCAATTTAGCCCTAATTACTCTATTTCACTAAAAATTTCAATACAAAACATATTAATCTAACATATATCTTTCATAATTCATCAACTATCATCATAAAACTCATGAGCTCATAAATGGCACATTTCAAAATATTCATAAAAATCAAAAATTCAAGCATGGGTCTTGAAGTATTCGAAGCAACGATTGCAAAAACGTAAAAATTATCAAGAACCGAAATCAAACTAACCTTGAATTTGAGACTATAATTGCCGAAAATCAAAAGAAACCAAGCCCTTATTCTTCCTCCACATTCGGCCAAGAAATAAAAGATGATAATGGTCTTTTTGTTTTGTTTAATTATTAACTTATATTATGTTATTACTAATTTAAAAATTTTAACCTTTTCTAATTAATAATATAAAACATAAACAATGGTTTATTTGTCTTTCTACCGTCCACTAACTTTAAAATGGGCTATTTGCCCTTTTGATACCCCATATTAAAAAGCCATTATCACTTTAGCACTATTCACTATAGTTTGCAACTTTTGCACTTTATGCGATTAAGTCCTTTTGTTAAATTAAACACACAAACGATCAAATTTTCATACGAAACTTTCACACACATTAATTCACATATAATAAGCACCGAAAATAATATTTAAAAAATTTTTAGACTCGGATTCGTGGTCCCGAAACTACCGTTCCAATTAGGGTCAAATTCGGTCTGTTACAACTCTCCCCCCTTAGGGATTTTCGTCCCCGAAAATCTTACCGTTAAACAAAGTCAGATATTGTTGCCTCATTGAATCCTCAGGCTCCCACGTAGCCTCTTCTACTCCATGTCGATTCCATAGTACTTTTACTAACGGAATTTTCTTGTTTCTCAACTCTTTCACTTCACGAGCTAAAATACGAATTGGTTCCTCCTCGTACGTCATATCAGATCGGATTTCAATCTCAGACGGAGAAATCACAAATTTGTTGAATAAACAACGGTCTTACTTTTAATTCGGCTACTATCGAACTATCACTAGACATAGCCATATGTGCATTCAACGCACGAAGAGCAAATAATGACTTTCGACTTAAAGCATCTGCAACAATGTTAGCCTTTCCCGGATGATAGTCAATCACAAGCTCGTAATCTTTCAGTAACTCTAACCATCTAGGCTGCCTTAGGTTCAAATCTCTTTGTGTCATTAAGTACTTTAAACTCTTGTGATCTGACTAAACATGACATTTTTTGCCAAACAAATAATGACGTCATATCTTTAACGCGAATACAATGGCTGCGAGCTCTAAATCATGCGTCGAGTAATTTCTTTCATGCGGCTTCAACTGTCTCGAAGCGTAGTCTATGACTTTGCCTTCCTGCATCAAAACGCAACCAAAACCATTCAAAGAAGCATCACTATAAATAACAAATTCTTTACCCGATTCAGGTTGGACTAACATTGGAGCTTCGGTCAAAAGAGCTTTCAACTGATCGAAACTTTTCTGACACTTTTCCGTCCATTCGAACTTGATATCTTTCTGCAATAGCTTTGTCAAGGGTGTAGCTATCATAGAAAAACCTTTCACGAATCGTCTGTAGTATCCGGCAAGTCCCAGAAAGCTTCAAATTTTGGAAACATTCTTTTGGGGTTTCCAATCGAGTATAGCCGATATTTTATTCGGATCAACCCAAATACCTGATGCAGAAACAACGTGACCCAGAAAACTGACCTCATTTAACCAGAATTCACACTTACTAAACTTTGCGTACAACTATTTATCTCGCAAAGTTTGTAGCACAAGTCTTAGGTGTTCAGCATGCTCGGTTTCATATCTGGAGTAGATCAAAATATCATCTATAAACACGACCACAAACCGATCCAAATACTGACTAAAAATCCAATTCATCAAATCCATAAAGATAACAGGTGCATTAGTGAGTCCAAAAGGCATAACCAAAAACTCATAGTGTCCATACCTCGTTCGAAAGGCAGTCTTTGGCACATCGGAATCTCTGACTCTCAATTGATAATAACCCGATCTTAAATCTATCTTCGAAAACACTGAAGCCCCTTTCAACTGATCAAACAAATCGTCAATCCGAGGTAACAGGTATTTATTCTTTATAGTCACCTTGTTCAGCTGCCGATAATCAATACACATTCGCATAGTCCCATCTTTCTTTTTCACAAATAAGACTGGTGCACTCCAATGAGAGAAGCTCGGTCGTTCAAAGCCCCTATCTGTTAACTCTTTTAATTCTGTAGGTGCCATCCGATACGGAGCTATCAAAATTGGAGTCATCCCCGGTACTAATTCAATACCAAATTCTATTTCTCAAACATGTGGTAAACCCGGTAGTTCTTCAGGAAACACATCGGTATATTCACACACAACTGGTACTGATTTAATCTGCTTTTCAGTCACTTTTCTATCAAGCACATAAACAAAGTAAGCTTCATACCCTTTTCTCATATACTTCCGAGCTAGCATCGAAGATATTACTGCTGGTAACCCATTCAGATCATTAGATTCGATCTGAATAATTTCACCGCTCTGACATCTCAAATCAATGGTCTTTCTCTTGCAATTGACAACAGCGTCGTGCAAAGTTAACCAGTCCATACCCAAAATTATATCGAACTCCTCGAAAGGCAATAACATTAAATCAGCTGGGAAGCATGAATCTCGAATCATCAACGGACAACCTTTACACACTTTGTCGACTAGAACACACTAACCCAAGGGGTTTGATACTCGAATTACAAACTCAGTAGACTCAACAGGCAGAGTCTTACTGGATACTAATGTTTCACACAGATAAGAATGAGTCAAACCCGGATCAATCAATGCAATCACAGTAGTATCATAAAGTGTGAAAGTACCGGTAATAACATCTGGAGAAGCAACATCCTCCCTAGTGCGAATAGCATATGCCCTAGCAGGTGCTCGAGCCTCTGATCGAACTGCAGTATCCTTTGTTCCTCTCTGACTGCCACCTACATTCCCCGAATGTTTGGGTGGTCTGCCTCGTGCTGACGCGTTGCTCGGTCTTGTATTTTGAGCCGTATTTTGCTCGGCTAACATCGGGCACTCTCGAATAAAATGGTCCGACGATCTATATTTTAAACAGGACCGATCACGAAATCTACAACTCCCAGAATGCCATTTTCCACAATGCTTGCACTCAGTCCGACTCTGCTGAATATTACCGACACTAGCCATGGAAGTGGCTCGGGAACCCACAGGAGATCAATCTCGTCTAGAGAAGTATGAAGTACCCTTATGTCGACTGGAGTCATCTTTAAACTTCTTTGGTGTAGAATGAAAGGTCTTACTCGATGATCTTTTTCGAATGTATCTAGCTTCAAACTCGGCTTTTCTTTTCTCTTTCCCAAGCTCTTCAGCTTTTCAAGCTCGTTCGACAAGTACCACGAACTCTTTGATCTCGAGTATGCCAACTAGCAACTTAATATCTTCATTCAGACCGTCTTCGAACCTTTTGCACATAATGGCTTCAGCTGACACACACTCTCGGGCATATCGGCTCAATCTAACGAACTTCTGCTCATACTCAGTCACGGTCATTCTACCCTGTTTCAATTCTAGAAATTCTTTTCGTTTCTGATCGATGAATCTTTGACTGATATATTTCTTATGGAACTCGTTCTGGAAGAAATCCCAAGTTACTTTTTCTTTCGGAACCACCGATACTAGTGTATTCCACTAGTGATATGCAGTGTCCCGTAGTAAAGATATAGCACACTTCAAGCATTCGTCTGGAATACATGACAGCTCATCAAGCACCCGGATAGTGTTCTCAAGCCACATTTCAGCTCGTTCCGCATCATCGTCATCATTAGCTTTAAATTCCTCGGCCCCATATTTCCTGATTTTATCGACAGGAGGCCTACTAGATCTCATCGGATCTATCATCGGAGGTGTTAAAGGTATCGGAGTTGGATTATTCGGGGGTGGAGGTTGTTGTACAGCCGAATTAGTCCGGATAAATTGGGTAAACCATTCATTCATCAACTGGTAGAAGGCTTGCTTGGCCTCCCCCTCATGGCTAACCGAGATAGGTCGAGAGTCTCTGAAGATCGACCCATGTGCGAGATCAGGCTCTACGCTATCTACATCATCAGCTACGGCTCTGTCGGGATCCATTTATTATAATAAACACAATTTGAATGTCAAAAATCACCACACTATCTTATTATAAAATTAAGGCATGTATAGCAAGACTTACACGCGCTACGATAGTCCTAGAATCGACTAAACCGTAAGCTCTGATACCAATCAAATGTAACACCCCTAACCCGTATCCGTCGCCGGATTAGGGTTACAGTATTACCAGATAAAAAAAAAACTTTATTCAATCAATTTATGTTTTAGTTAAACATCCTTATAAAATGGTTCAATTATAAATGATAGGTCCATGCGTAATACGTACTTAATATACTAAACTAAGTCATATTCAATATGATCACGAATGAACACAAAATAATCATGCAATGTACATTTCAATAATATCACACAACAATACAAATAGCATAAACCTCATTTGTCATATCTTTTTATTTTATGAAATGCTCATACAAACAAACTAATCGTATCTAATTAATTAAAATAAGCATGATCCATAAATCATCCTATTTCAACTTACTTATAAGACCGAAAAACATGTGGTTTAAAAACTTATCCCATATGGTCGAAACATACAAGCTTATTACAATATCACGCACACACTCATTTACTTGGCCGATTATACAAAGACATACATATAATATTTCATGTACATTACATAGCTTGTACTAAGTCTAGATAGAGTCAAACACTTAATCAAATCAAGAATTCACATATAGCTAATTTCATATATATATCAACACATCATAGATATGCGCATTTACCAAATTTGAAATTAAGCTTAAACAACTAATTCATCAAACAATTTGGTTACATGTAGATATCTCTCATAAGATTAACCGAACACACATATGCATTACATAACATATTTCATATTCCACAAAATGACTAAAGTTAATGCATACACATAAATTCCAATTAATACTTAACTAATACATACTAGCCTTGTCTTAACCATCTAACTTTTATTAACATCTTAGATTAAACCGAATAATCTTCTATAATATGCATTCGAAAGTTATTCATACCAAATGATCTCATGTCAATCATCCACACACTTAGTCATCCCAATAAACTAAATTAAGCCAACCGAAATGTACATCTTCCAATCATATCTACTTCATTCAAACCAATTTCAGAAATTGCAAAACATATCATTATGTCGAGTTTATACCAGATACACCACATATATATATAATAGGAATTTTATTTAGCTAATATATTATATACTATGACTCGTCGAACATCCATCATTTTCCTCATTTCCAAACACATGACTAAACACTTAACATATATATATATATATATCACATGACTACTTATCATACATGATTAAACCATGACCAAATTTTATACATCCAAAAGCATTATAAACAAGCCATTATAACAAAAGTATGGGAATTAAATCTAACCCAATAGAGATAGCCATTTTCGCATGGCTATAAGCATTAACAAGTATCATTCAAAATATCAAGCTAGCCTATACATGCCTTATGCTTAAAATTCCACTTCTATGAGTACCAAAATAAGTCGATAGTGTGAGTGACTTCAACTATGATTCCCCGAGCCCTTAGCTTGATCAAAATCTATAAAACAGAACATTGAACACACACAGAGTAAGCTTACTAGCTTAGTAAGTCTTAAGCAATTACAATTCAGTAATTAAACATTCGAACATTTTATGCATATATTAAATACAATTAATTTAACCTAAAAATTCCATTATGGCCGAATTGCCATCTCTCTAACTTAGCATCTATCATTTTCTTATTGAAGGCATATAACTCTCCAAAGCACTTAAATGCCTTAGATATTCGCATATTCCATCACTAATAAGTATAACATATATCATGATCACATGTAATTAGTCATACACAAATATAAGCATCTCCGATAACTCTCACATTTGACATTTTTACAAATGACCAAATCTCAAAGATATTACCAAGCTTATATTTCAATATACATTTCATACTCATAAATGAATAGATCAATTGCACATATCATATAAATTCATTACTAAAAACTTTGACCATTTCACAACTTATTTAATTCGAAAGGAAAGATAATAACTTACCTCATTCCTTGCATTTATAAAAAACTATACTTACCCGAGCATTTAGTTTATTGTAGTAATTACGTTCCATCTTGTTCATGATTCATGAATTCTCTATTTATAATACATCACCGGCATTAAGCCTGCTAGGCATCAAGCCTGAATTACACACCGGCACTAAGCCTGCTAGACCCAAGGTCCGACTTGATCACCGGCATTTAGCCCACAGGCAATAAGCTCGATACAAATCACCAGGCACAAAGCTCGCTAGGCTCAAAGCCCGATTACATCACCGGCACAATGCCCGCCAGGCTCGAAGCCCGAAATACAATATTACTTCCATCTCATTCACATTACAAGTTAACTGAATTATACAAACCATACATAATTCATATCACATGAACTTATCAATTCAATTAAAATTTAACAACACTTCATGCTAAAATATTTATCCACATTCGGCTATCTTATATATATATCCTCAAAATATTTAAATTTCATCATTCATTAAGTTACATAAATAATTTTCAACATATATTTGCTTAAGGACTTACCTCGACTATCGACGGACGACGAAGACCGACTATTCGTGAATTTTCGTTTTTCCCCGATCCAAATTCGATTTTCTTTGTTCTTGATCTAAACATATTTAAAATAAGCTCATTCAAGTACATTTCATTTCAATTTAATCCAAAAACACCTAATTAGGCAAATTACCATTTTGCCCCTAATATTTCACATTTTTACAATTTAGTCCTATTTGCACAAAACACAAAATACACAAAATTTCATTACACAACCCAAGGGCCGAATATTCATAGGGACTATACAAGTCCTTTTGTTTCATTTATTTTGCATTTTAACCCCTCAAAAATTTATTCTCTCAATTTAGCCCTAATTACTCAATTTCACTAAAAATTTCAATACAAAACTTATTAATCTAACATATATCTTTCATAATTCATCAACTATCATCATAAAACTCATGAGCTCATAAATGGCACATTTCAAAATATTCATAAAAATCAAAAATTCAAGCATGGGTCTTGAAGTATTCAAACAACGATTGCAAAACGTAAAAATTATCAAGAACCAAAATCAAACTAACCTTGAATTTGAGACTATAATTGCCGAAAATCAAAAGAAACCAAGCCCTTATTCTTCCTCCACATTCGGCCAAGAAATAAAAGATGATAATGGTCTTTTTTTTTGTTTAATTATTAACTTATATTATGTTATTACTAATTTACAAATTTTAACCTTTTCTAATTAATAATATAAAACATAAACAATGGTTTATTTGTCTTTCTACCGTCCACTAACTTTAAAATGGGCTATTTGCCCTTTTGATACCCCATATTAAAAAGCCATTATCACTTTAGCACTATTCACTATAGTTTGCAACTTTTGCACTTTATGCGATTAAGTCTTTTTGTTAAATTAAACACACAAACGATCAAATTTTCATACGAAACTTTCACACACATTAATTCGCATATAATAAGCACTGAAAATAATATTTAAAAAATTTTTGGACTCGGATTCGTGGTCCCGAAACCACCGTTCCAATTAGGGTCAAATTCGGACTGTTACAGAAGTTATAATATATCTTCTGATTTGTCAATACTGGATGAAAAATAGATCCTACGTTGCGAGCCAAGGAAGGAGATAAAGATCAAATCCTCGCTCAATGCAGAAATAAGATTTCCTGTATGAGGGGAATGGATGTTACCAAGCCAGTCTCATCAAAGGATTCTAGCCAATATTGATTCACTTTCGGGGATGTCGATTACTTCACTAAGATGGTAAAAGTCGCTTCGTGTGCCAACATTACAAAGTCGATAGTCATTAGACCAAAAAAAGAAAGACAAAAAATGGAAGAAAAATGAAGGAAGAATACTGACAAAAGAAGGGTCAAAAAGATCACATTTAATCACACAATGTCAAAAATTTGCGGTCTGTTCAAAGAATAGGTGCCACATCACAATGCAGTAAAGGGAGTAAAAAAAAGATCGTAAAAAAGGACCAAGACTTGTAAAGATTGGCATACAGAAGTTACTATTTACCCTCTATGCTTATCAAATATTGGCTAGGACTGTCACCAGGGCAACACATTTCTCATTGGTTTCGCCCATTGAAGTCGAAATTCCTTTTTCTGAGTTTTATCAAAACTGAAGTTGGATGAGGGAAATTTGTGAGGAAAAGTTAATAGCTATCTGTTACAGTCAGATGATGCGGGTTTGCGACAAAGAGGTTCATCCTAGAAAATTCCCAAAGGCAGACCTGATATTGAAGAAGATCCCTCATATACCAAAGAATTTCAGCAGAAAATAGAGGCCAAACTAGAAAAGACTTTATGTAGTAAGAAAGTCTGTTCTGGAAACATTGACTAAATGGATGGCAGGGGTATGCCCAATCCGGTGAATTCAGATTCAATAAAGAGTTTTCAAAAAAAAAACTTCAATTAAGAAGAAAGAAAAAGGAGAGGCCAAGGCGAAAACCCGCAATGGGCGCTTTGAGACCAAAGGGGATTTGAGTTTAAAACCCGAAAAGGGCGGCTCAAATTTTGATCAAGAGTGGGGCATATAGCAGTCCTACTATGCTTGAATTAACAGTGAAGAAGTATGCTACGTATTGGGGCATCGACAAAGTACTATGGATCCCCTAAACACATATTGAGATTAAAATGGTCCTCAAGAAGTTGGAACAGAGAAGCTTAGACTGCGATATCTAGGGCACCTAGTTTCCATTTTACCCATTTTAAATTTGTTATTTGTGGTTATATTATTCTTTTCAAATTATTTTCACAATAAATTTCCTTCTTAATTGCGATTGCTATCTTTGTTTAGCTTATTTGTTTCGAGCTATGCTCCTAATTAAGTTCCTTCTTGTCCATGGTTATGATCTTTTTCAAGCATTTCGCATTGAAATAACGATTAGTGGACTAATAACACTTTCACAAAATAAGTTTTGCATATTACTCTGGAAGCTTCTGAATAATACAAGAAACTGAAGCAGAACTATTGTTTAAAACTCACCAAGTGTGAGGGATGGAAATATTGGTGCGGTAAGAGTCTAAACTGAGATTATCTCTCCGAATTTTGGTTAAAAATGGCGATTGAACAAAATGACAAGGTATTGCATCAGTGATGCAATCCTGACAAAAAAATGGGAATCGTTAACCCAGGTGTAAAACGGGAATCATTCTCGAAAGAAAATGATATTCTGCATTCATGCGAACATCATGCATACACATCTGGTTGGGTCACACGAAGAGTGATCAGTTGATGGAACAAGCTACAGACCCTATACCCCCGAGTTATAGTGGGATAGATGGAAGCTGATACAAGTCCTGTACCCTTTGAATAGCAACGGGATGGATTGAAGAAGAAACAAATCATACGTTTTGGAATCACAGTTGGATAGATGGGAAGAGATTTAGATCCTATACCGCTAAGTCACAATAAGATGAACCCTGAAGTTACAGTGGGGCAAAATCTGTTGGGCAAGATAATCGTTTTCTCGGGTTTTCTATTGAAAATACCAGCCAAACAAGATGGCAGCATAATACATTAGTGATAAAGCCTTAATAGACAATGAACGATGACACCTTAAACTTGTAAAAGGGGATCATTCTCATGAAATTCTGCATTCATGGAAAACACATTTAGTTAGGAGCATTTGATTCATTCCGATCATTGCATCCTAATTGTAAGAAATCATTCTCATGACATTCTACATTCATACAAATGTAATCCATAAGACACATCTATTTAGGGGCATTTGATTCATTCCGATCATCGCATCCTAATCTTTGTAAAAAGACCATTATCACGACATTCTGCATTCATACAAATGTCATCCATAATACATTTCGTTAGGAGCATTAGATTCATTCTAATCATTACATCCTAACCATTTTGCATAGGCATAAACATAAAACTAATTTTACAGAACAGGTCCCCTAGAGGATGTTGTCGCAACATCGGTGAATTCGAAGATCTTGCCTTTCTGAGCGAAGCGAATCGAAGATAGCTGATCTGGCAATCCTGAAGTTACAAGAGCAGATCGGAGACATCAACCCTATCTCCCTGACCAGCAGTGGAATAGTTCAAAAATTGTAGATCTTGTCACCCTAAGCAGTAGGGAACCAAGATCGAACGGCAAATTTGGTCTCCCTAAGCAGTCGTGGAATAGATTTAAGCCATTAACCCTATCTCCCTGACCAGCAGTGGAATAGTTCAAAAAAAATTGTAGATCTTGTCACCCTAAGAAGTAGGGAACCAAGATCGAATGGCAAATCTGGTCTCCCTAAGCAGTAGTGGAACGGATTTAAGCCACTAACCCTATCTCCCTGACCAGCAGTGGAATAGTTCAAAAATTATAGATCTTGTCACCCTAAGCAGTAGGGAACCAAGATCGAACGACAAATCTGGTCTCCCTAGACAGTAGTGGAACAGATTTAAGCCATCAGTCTAACATCCCTGAGTTTGCAGTGGAGCAGATTGAATATAGCAAATCTGGCAATCCTGAAGTTACAGGAGCAGATTGAAGATAGCAGATCTGGCAATCCTGAAGTTGCAGGAGCAGATTGAGGACATCAGGTCTTGTCTCCCTAAGTTTGCAGTGGAGCGAATTGAATACAACAGATCTGGCAATCCTGAAGTTGCAGGAGCAAATTGAAATTCTAATTTCCTTGAGTGGATCGAAGCGTTAGTTCTCAGGCCCCTGAAGATGCAGCGGGATGGAACGAAGCTACTCGAAGAAGAAAAGCACTAAAAGCGGCATGACCGGACAAAATGGTCCTTTTTGAAGTCTTTGCTGTATTCTCGTTACACGACAATGAGTAAAGAAGGGCAGCTGTAATAGGCCCATTTTGCCCGGCCGATGTTTTTAAAACCAAAACAGAACAAAAAACTAAAAACCAAAAGAGCAAAAATATAAATAAACAAAGTCCAATAACAGTCCACCTTTTTACAAGCCCAAATGCTATTTACAGCTGACCCAATTAGTGGCCCAAATACAAACACAAATAAACTAAACTAAACCACTACCCAAATTTGCCCTTAACCCTAAGGCCCGAATGGTTCCAAAATTCAGAAACCCTAGGGGAGCTTTCTGGAACCCTCCAGCGTGGCAGCAGTCTCCCTATGTGTGCTGCAACAGCCTCCACGCGCCCCACACATACGTCGCGCCTTCGTACCGCGTCGTACACCACGTCACTACCTCCGTACGCCACAGCTGGCGTTTCGTACCTGCGAAAATGAAAAAATGACAGCAAACAGAAAGAAAATAAAAAAAATTGTATTTTTTACGTTTTTATTTTTATTCCGATTTCAGCTTTAAAAAGCCCGAAATCAACCACTGTAAAGGGGAATTTTTCTCACGATTTTCATACAGAGAAAACAGCAATAGAAACTATAAACAGAGATTCAAAGGTTTATTTTCGATTTGATCTTTCTCTATTTTTTCCTTTTGAACCCATTCTGTAGCATTTTTCTTCCTTTTTACACGTGAGAAAAAAAGGGATCTACATGCAAAAGTTGAATCGATGGACTACCTTTTTTCATCAAAATCAAAACAAAGGCATTCGTCGAGGCTAGGGTCGAGCTTAGTTTTAAGGTGACCGGTCGATCAAACTTGGATGGGCCACTAATCGCCGATGACCGTGGCGTTGTAGTGACCGAAAGGAGATTTCTCTCTACGGCAGAGAACAAAAACAAAAAGGAGAGGGATTAGGGTTTAATTTAAAATGATATTTGATCTATTTTAAGTTGGTTTTAAAGCTATTAAAGAAACGGCGCCGTTTAGGCTCATTGCAGTAGCCCTTAAACGGTGCCGTATAGACGACCCAATTTGACCCGACCCGTCATCCATAGGATCCGCGTGTTTTTGCGGTGATGGAATATTTACGCGATTAGTCCCTCTGTGTTGTGTTGTCTTTTGATCAAGCCTGTTATACATTTCCTTTTCTCATAAATTGGCCCCTGTAATTCACGCATCTTCTCAATCTAGTCCTGTGTATGCACTGCGTTTTAGATATTAGAATATTTACCAGATTGATCCCTTATTTTCTATACGAAATTAAATATGATCCTCGATTCTGTTTAGATAATTTTGTTTATTCATGAAATCGACTTTTAATTCTATTTTTGTTACAATTAAGTGCTAATTTTGTAAATTCTTTTACATACATATGTAATTCATATCAAATTATTTTCATGTATATATATACTTTTTATATAATTTATATTATTTTTGTGTATATATATTATTGATCTCGTATTATTTTATGTATGTATTTTCTTTTAAATTTATTTACATATATATACATATATATATTCATTTGAATTTATTTATGTATAATTGGTTTCCTTAAAGAACCCTTTTTTAAATTATATATTTATTTATTTCAAACACTTTCATATGTCATTATTATTTTTATATACATTATTTTATATCGAGCTTTTATTACATATGTATTATTTAGATCGACGCATACTATTTTCTATGTATGAGGTGTTTATTTGTTTGTTATTGTATGGATTATATTTCTTAATTTGTAACTATTAATTATTTGTGATTCATCGTTGTAATGTTTGATGTATGGATTAATATATTGCTTTGTATTCCATTGTATCTTACAAAAGATGTAGTGTTTTAATTTCGTTTCGATTTTAAAATCATAAGGCAATGCCCGTGTTTAGAGGTCTCGAGAAAATCGTGCTCTAACTTACTGAGTTCCGATTTTCCTCGTTAAAACCTAGCAACCGAGTATCCTTTCTCTCTTAAATTAAAATGCATAATATTTCAAATAAAAAAACTTATTCTTGAGAATTTGAGATATTGCGCCCTAACTTACTGGGTATGGTATTTTATCATCTCGAGATAAGAATTTCAAAAGACAAAGGCAATATTCCGTATTCGGGAACTTTGAGAAATAGTGCCCTAACTTACTGGGTTTCGATTTTTCATTTGACCCAAATAATGGAATATCCTTCTTATTTTTAAATGTACGAGTATTGAATGTCAAAGGATAAATCTAATTTCGAGAATATAAGATGTTGTGCCCTAACTTACTGAGTATGGCATTTTATTTCTTCGAAATAAGAAGCTTTGGCACCCAATATGATTCTGTCCAAATATATCTTAAGTAAATGGATCGTACTCTAGAATCTTTTCAAATTTTTGACATCAAGACATTAAATAATCAATTAGGTTCCAATTTTGGGCGCTACGAGGGTACTAACCCTTCCTCGTACGTAACCGACTCCCGAAATTGTTTTCTCGAGTTTTTGTAGACCAAAATTATTGTTTTAATAAAATTTTTTTATTAAAATAATCCATCTCAAGGTGATCCGATCACACCTTGAATAAAAGATCGGTGGCGACTCCATTTCTATATTTTTAAAGTCAATCCCCGTTTTTTCAACTCGATTAAAAAATGGTTTTGACACTTGATATAAATGAATTTGTTGTGTTAGTCAAAAGAGCATGCAAAGCTGAGGAGCTCAGTAAAGAAAAGAAGAAAGCCGATTCTGAGGTTCGTGATGAAAGGAAGAGATCGATGAATAAGTTCTCCCAACCTTCAACGAAGAGATTCAGAGATGCAAGCAACCGATCAAATGCTTCGTTTGGGCATCCGAATAGAGATCGCGCAAGACCAAGTGTTAGTCCGAGAATTCAAGCTCCTATGGAATCAAGTGTCAATAGTGCCAAAAGTAATAAACCTGAGTGTAGACAGTGTGGAAGGCGACATGTGGGAGAATGCTGGGGCAAGTACAATAATAGAGTTTGTTATAAATGTGGATCCAGAGATCATTTTATTCGAGATTTCCCAAAGATGGTCAAAGAGGAAAAATGTTTAGAATGAAAGATCGAGTAATGTAACGGCTAGAGGTAGACCACCCAAAAACACCAAAAATGTGAGTGGAAGCCAAAAGGGGACTACTGACACAGTTGTGAGGTCAAAAGCGAGAGCACCAGCCCGAGCCTATGCTATACGTGCGCGAGAGGAAGCATCATCTCCAGACGTCATCACCGGTACTTTCACTTTATTTGATACTGATGTCATTGCATTGATAGATCCAGGATCAACTCATTCCTATGTGTGTATGAAATTAGTATTGAATAAGAATCTACCTGTTGAGTCTACTGAATTTGTGGTTAGAGTGTCGAACCCCTTAGGCAAGTGTGTTTTGGTGGATAAGGTGTGCAAGAATTATCCATTGATGTTTCGGGATGCTTGTTTTTTGGTTAATTTGATGTTACTACCATTCGATGAGTTTGACATAATTCTGGGTATGGATTGGCTTACTCTGCATAATGCCATCGTGAATTTTAAAAGAAAGAGTATTGAGTTGAAAAGCCAGAATGGTGAGCTAGTTCGAATAGAATCCAATGATATAAAAGGATTACCATCTGTTGTATCTACGATGAAAGCTATGAACTATGTGAAAAAGGGTTGTGAAGCTTATTTGGCGTACGTGATTGATACAAAAGTGTCAGAAAAGAAAGTTGAATCTGTGCCTGTTGTATGTGAGTTTCCAGATGTGTTTTCTGAAGAATTACTGGGATTACCTCCAATTCGGTAAGTCAAATTTGGTATTGAATTAGTGCCGGGGACCACTCCCATTTCTATAGCTCCGTATAGAATGGCACCAACAGAATTGAAAGATTTAAAGTCACAGTGTAACACCCCAAACCCGGCCCAAACATTACGACAGAATTTGGTGTGCTACAGAGAAAACATTTCTTTGAAAACTCCTTTAAACCGGTTTAACTTTTTGATAAAAGATAGTGTCTTGTTTAAAACAGCATGCCAAATTTGGTCGTACTGTTTGGGCCGGGTTTGGGGTGTTACAAAACTGGTATCAGAGCCAGTTCAAAACTCGGCTGTGGGGGCCCAAGGTCCAAAATGTTTTGGTAGGCCTTGTGAAAATGGTTTTTGTTTTAGACAGCATGGCAGCGAGTCTCCGGCACCAATCCGCCCAGGTAAGTACCTCTAACTTCTGTGTGATTTATTATTTGTAGAAGGGTAGGCATGGAACGTAGACAGTATGATAGGTGTTTGAACTTTAGGACTAGACTACCCCAACAGAATACATAAAACTTTAAAAGCCTAATTAAACAAACCTAGGACCAAGTCGCCGAGTTAGGGTGTGGTAACCTTGGTGCGCATGTCTAGGATTGGATCCGAAAGAGCTTGGTACTTAAGCAGTCCTCGTGACTCATCACCTCTTCGCGAGAATCCTACCTGGTGCGTAGCTTCGGTTCACCCTAACCAAGAGGACTCGGTCATAGGCTAAACATACTGAATAAAACCCGAAAGGGATTAGCCATGTTTTATGAAAACCCTAATTTTAAAAATCATTACAATACTCCTTTAAAATAGTAGGGAAATTTTATTTTTGGAAAAATTTTTAAAATATTCTTGGCTTATCAAAATTACCAAAATGCCCCTAGTGGTAAAATTACAAAAATGCCCTTGGTTTCTAAAATTGCCATATTACCCTCATTTTTAATAAAATTTTCCTACTTTATAAAAGTATTCAAAAACCATATTTTACAAAATACCAAGATACTCTGATTTGGGAAAATTACTAAAATGCCCCTGACTTCCAAAATTACAAAAATAAACCCGATTTAAAATTTGAATACCTTTGATTTGAAAAATATTTTCAAAAATACCCTCGAAACTTGGAGATTTCAAAATGCCTTGATTTGTAAAGATTATTTTTGGTGACCTTGATTTATTACCCAAAATACCCCTATAGGAAAAATGACGAAATTACCCCTGGGGTAGGGAATGATCAGAAATGCCCAAAGTGGTGAAGTGAATGTTGTGGATGAATGTGAATGTGATTATCTGAATTAGAATAGTAAACTTGAACTGAAACTTTGGTTGATCGAAAGAACTACTTCTGAACATCTCTTTTCATAAAACTGTTCGCGAATAATCAGTGGAACAAAATTTTTGATGCATAAAACTTTTTAATCAGATTAAATCGCGACGTTAGAAATGAGTTCTAGGGGACGTGAACTTAGAGATTGTTCCTAGGAAGTATGATGGTTTTATTAAGATCAGAGTATGCAGCGTAAGCGTAGTGCGGTGAGTTAAGATGTACGATTATTCGTTAGTAAGTAATTTCGAGGACGAAATTAGTTTTTAAGGAGGGTAGAACTGTAACATCCTAGATTAGGCGTTATGCGTTCGTGCATAATTCATGAGTAGTAGGTTTTGGTAGTGTTTGGAAGTTAATTAAGGGTTTTTAAAATTCTAGGATGGAAGAGAAAGCTTTGGACAATTATTGGTTTTTAAGTTAAAAAGGGAGAGCTAGGCTAAGGTAGCCTTAAGAAAAGTTTTGGGGAGTTTAAGACACAAGAAGTGATGTGGAAAAGTGGCAAGGGATGCCACCTAAGGTGCAAGGGTGGTTGCGTCACTTGGAGTGCCAGGGGAAGAGGTTCGAGCGACGTAGGAAGCATTAGGGACTTTTATTTTTTTAGAGTTAAAAAGGGAATTGGGCCAGGGAGGCCTTAAGGGAAGTAATAGGCACTTTTGGACACAAAGAGTGCCTTGGTAAAGTGGCTGCAAGGCGCCACTTAAGGCTTGGGCAAGTGACGCCTCAAGCAATGGGTAGAGGGCCCAGGTTCGAGTTGTGAAGGAAGCAGGAAGGAGCATTTATTTTTGCGTCAATAAGGAGCTGGGCTAAGGAGGTTTTAAAAGAAATTATGGGGAGTTGATGACACAAAAGAACCAGCAGTAAAGTGGTTGCAGCAAAGGGAGCTTCAGGAGGTCTCATGTTCGACTCACGTGGGCAGCATAAGTGGGATTTTATTTTGCTGCTGGCGTCAAAGAGAGGGGAGGAAGTGGACAGCATGTGGGCTTCCAAAAGATAAGGATTAAGTTGTTTTATTTTTTTTTAAATTCGGCTGAAGAAGTAGGATAAGTGGGGATTTATTTTATTTGGTTTAAATAGGTAGATAAGAGATGATTTAAGAGGGATTAATGATGGATAATTATTCTATTAATTAAGGTGGATTTATTTTAAATTGATAAATAGAAGATAATTATAGATTTATTTTATATATTTTGAATATGTGTTCAAGAGTTATTATAGGAGAAGGAAGTGGAATTTGAGAGGAGGTAGGAGTGCCGAATGTAAGTAGTATAAATAGGGGTGACCATCCTTTAACTATTCTTGTCTTCATTTTATTTTCCTTGCGAAAAATTGTTCCTCTAATTCTCTCTTTGAGCCGAATTGCTTCTCACTTCTTCTCCTATTCTTTCTCTTTTCTTTAACTTTCATTCTACATATTTTCTTGGATAGCCGAATAACCCCTTGCCATTTAGAAGCCATAGCCGAATTCCATAGTGGCCTCATTCTCTCTTCTTGTCGCAAGACTTAAGAGCCGAAAGCGTTAGTGTGAGTCTTTCTTCTAGCCTCTTCAAGTAACGTGTAGGTAAGGATTCGGGTTCAAGAGATAACCCTTTAGATTTAATTGGTTTGGCCGAATAAGCCATGTCACTAACTTCCATGTTTGGCCGAATATAGGGGCAAGGAAAGCTTGTGTGGCCAATTTGTCTTTTCGGGATTTAGGACTATCATTGGTGACAGGTGTGTACATACACACTTTATGATTAATTAACTGTGCTAAATGTTTGTGTATGCTAAATCTGATTTATGTAGCTTTGGATTTAATACCATAACGATATAAGCGATGATTCAGGTAAGACTCTGTTCGTATGAGTTTACTATTTGATGCTTTTGGAAAGCATGGCATATTTGGTATATGTAATTTAAATACATGTTGGCATGAATTCTGTTATATATATATCATGGACTAATGTGGGTTGATGAGAGGAGGGGGCAGTGATATTTGTGTCGACGGACACCAGTGGTTTGGTACCACATTGTGACTACGGTCACCAGAGGTTTGGCACCTCATAGCGTCTTGTCCTAGTGGCTTAGCACCACAGTGGGTTGGCCCTACAGTTTACATCATGGGATTGACGCCAGTGATTTGGTATCACACGATGGGTTGGCCCCATCATTTGATTTGTGACCTCGAGTCACCAGTGGTTTGGCACCACCAGTGTGGTTTGGCACCACAATATGACGGATTTTGTGACTATACGTCACCAGTGGTTTGGCACCACCAGTGGTTTGGCACCACACGGGGTAGAGAAAGGTGTTTGGATGGCTAGGTTGGGTGCATGATTTAGTGCATGTTATTTTGTTATAAATTGTGTATGTTGTTGCACTAAATTGGGGAAGGGTTACACATTGAGTCTTGGTGACTCACCTTCTCCTTTAACATTTTTTCAGGTGACTCGTAGATGGCGGTTGAGGAGCCGGTTGGACTCGAGGTGGCCATGCAGTGGGATTTGAATTTAATGGACTTAAATTTTAGTTTATTATACTTTATTATTGGTTTTGTTTTAATCAAGTTGTAATAAGGCCTCCTAGGATTATTTTTATTATCTTTACATGTTTTGAATATTTTGTTTAAACTATTTAATAATATTAAAATGGGTGCACATGTTTTCTCAAATCAAACGCAAAATGTTTTAAAGTGCCATCGGGTACATTTGAAACCTGTAACAACTTGACTTAATAAATATTTTTAAAACAAAACAAGTATGGCTTTAGCAAGATAATTGAAAATGAAGATGTTTTCATCAAAACTCAAATCGGCTAAAGGGATTTTCAAAATGGTTTTCTCTGTGACATGCCAAATTCGGTCGTAGTGTTTGGGCCGGGTTTGGGGTGTTACACACAGTTGCAAGAATTAACTGATAGAGGATTTGCACGACCGAGTTTCTCACCTTGGGGAGCTCCTGTGTTATTTTTGAAAAAGAAAGATGGAACTATGAGAATGTAACACCCCTTACCCGAGACCTTTGCCGGGGTCGAGTATGTGGCATTACAAGACTCGACTACAAGTTCGGAACATAAAAATTTAAAGCTGTCAAACTGCATCATGCTGACTAAATTGATCATAACTCAAGTTAACAAACTCGAAATTTAGATCCGTAAATTTTCCTTGAAACTAGACTCTTATAAGAATTTACCATAATTTTTCCAGAATTTTTCATGTGGCCAATTAGTACAGTTTATTCATCAAAGTTTCCACTATTTCACTGTTGACGATTCTGACCTGTCATTACAAAAACTCATTTATCTCATAGCACAAATTTTCAATAATGTTCTTGTTTATTCCTATTAAAAATAGACTCATCAAGGATTTCAAACATATAAACCATGCTCCCTAATTATTTTTTTAAAATTTTTAACAATTTTTCCAAGACAGAACATGGATTCACGAACTCATTCAGATCAAGTCTCACTAAAATTTAAATATCTCATAACATAAAACTCCTTTGCCTACTCTGTTTCTTTAATATCAAAATAGACACAATAAGCTTTGGTTCTATACCTCATTCACCTTCTAATTCAACTTATCCTATTTTTGGTGATTTTTCAAAACTACATCACTGCTGTTACTAAAGACTGTTTCTTTACAAGATATGATTACTAGCTTATAACCGAATATACTCACATATAATTCGTACCATCCATGCATCTTAACCATTTACGCAATTTAACTTATACCTAAATCATTCTCATAATATCATAACATCATCGATTTAAAAGAGCACCAACATTTATAACAAAAGTCCCAAAAAGCATACTTGACTAAAAATTTAGCCATATTCGCATGGCTATTACATACATGAACCAAAGTTTCCATCAAAATTAAATAAAGTCTTTCCTATACATGCCTTCTTTGGAAAAACCAAAATGAAAGAGTACCAAAACAATTTGATAGTGTGGACGACTTTCCGAACGATCCCGACGAGCTTGTAGCTTGCACCTAATCTATAAAACAAAGGAGAACATTTCACACTAGTAAGCTTACTAGCTTAGTAAGTCCTAATCTCATGATAATAAAACATACAAATAATTGAAATTAAACTTCCAACTTATTGTATTCCACATAAGCACTTAAGTCAATTACTTATACAAGGCTGAATACTAGAAATTCAATAACCCAAGTAAAGTAGAAATCATTTCATTAAAATTCATATAAGCATATCGCATGAAAATCTCCTTTCTTAGCATTTATACTTTGAAAACCAATTGTTCCATAATAGCACATTCTAACTCGAATTCCATCATATTACACCCATCAATATTAACTTCAACACATATAACACAATTCTCATAATATTAATTCGACTCAAGTGATATTAAGCATAACATACCTTACATGCTTACCTGAACCATATACTCAATAAATTAGCTTTAAGTTGTCTTGAACAAAGATTTGATTTCTCTTTTGTAAAATACATCACCGGCATCAAGCCTGCTAGGCTTAAAAGCCCGAAAAGTAACACCGCACGAGGCCTGCTAGGCATAAAAGCCCGATAAATAACACCTGCACAAGGCCGCTGGGCGTAAAAGCCCGATAAATAACACCGGCACAAGGCACGCTGGGCGTAAAGCCCGAGTCACGTCAATACAGCTTAAACATTACCAACACACTTCATAACTATTATAAACTCATCTAATTCAATTGGGCTCACTCACATTGGACCAACAAAACCATTTTATCATTATACAATCCAACAATTCCCATCACATACTCAACATAAATCATCAACCTAATATGTCAATATACATTCGCCATGATGTAAATGGATACTAACATCCATCAATTTTTAATATTCAAGATAACCATAATTAATTCTTTGACACGATTTAACTAAAGGACTTACCTCGGTTGTCGATAATCCGTGCGAATCGGCTATTCGAGAACCTTCGTCTTTCCCTGGTCTAATTCCGCTTTTTCTTTGCTCTTGATCTAAAACACGTTAAAATTTAGCTCATTTAATCGCATTTCATCTCAATTTAGTCCCAAAACACACAAATGGGCAATTTACCATTTTGCCCCTAATGTTTCCCATTTTTACAAATTGGTCCAATTTGCACAAAACACAAAATATGAAAAATTTTCCAACACTATAGCTTGGCCGAATATTCCCCATAGCCCTATGTGTTCATGCATGTCATTTATTTCATGTTTTAGTCCTCAAAAATTTATTCTTTCAAATTTAATCCCTATCACTAAATTTTATCAAAATTTCTAATTCCAAACATGATGGTTTAAAACATACTCTAATAATCTACCATCAAACATCACAAATCATGAATATACATCCATGGCCAAATCCTCAACATGTCTCAAACTCAAAAATTTCAACATGGGTTGTATAGCATTCAAAGCAACGAATTCAAAAATGTAAAAATTATCAAAAACTAAACAAAATACATACCCCAAATTGAGCTCTCCTAATGCCGAAACTCAAGCTTTAAAAATGGAGTTTCTTTCCTTCTCACATTCGGCCAAGAGGATGCACAAAAGCATGTTCTCTTTCTTTCCACTTTCTTTCATTATTTTATGACTTAAAATAAAAGAAATAATCATTTACTTATAACTTATATTAACATATTATAATAACATCAAATTTGTAATTAAAGTGACCCATTGCCGTCCCTTTTTGTAGTATATGGGCTAATTGCCCTTTTAGTACATCCACTTAAAAAGCCACAATCAATTTAGTACCTTTCACTTTAGTATGCAACTTTTGCTCTTTTCTCGATTAAATCCTTTTTATCAAATTGAGC
Source organism: Gossypium sturtianum (assembly GCA_025698515.1). Lineage (NCBI taxonomy): Eukaryota > Viridiplantae > Streptophyta > Magnoliopsida > Malvales > Malvaceae > Gossypium > Gossypium sturtianum. The sequence continues at coordinate 128,238,225 of CM046950.1, forward strand.
ACTTAAATGACTAATTTTTTCTACGAAACTTTCACACTCACTAAATCACATATAATAAACAAGAAATATAATATTAAAATATTACTCAGGCTCGGATTTGTGGTCCCGAAACCACCGTTCCGATGCTCAGATTTGTGGTCCCGAAACCACCGTTCCGATTAGGGTCAATATTGGTCTGTTACAACTCTCCCCCCTTGAGAATTTTCGTCCTCGAAAATTTTACCGTTAAACAAGGTCGGATATTGTTGCCTCATTGACTCCTCGGCTCCCCACGTAGCCTCTTCAACTCGTGACGATTCCATAAAACCTTTATTAATGGAATTCTTTTATTTCTCAACTCTTTTATTTCCCGAGCTAGGATACGGATCGGTTCTTCATCATATGTCAAATCAGATTGGATTTCAATCTCTGTCGGTGTGATCACATGAGACGGATCTGATCTGTACTTACGAAGCATCGAAACATGAAATACATCATGTACCTTTTCTAACTCGAGGGCAACTTCAACCTATAAGCAACGAGCCCAATAAGTTCGGTGATTTCATAAGGTCCGATGAATCTCGGACTAAGTTTGCCTTTCCGACCAAATCGGAATACCTTTTCCACGGAGAAACTTTCAAGAATACTCGATCTCCGATTTGAAATTCAATATCTTTACGCTTTAAGTCAAACATAAGACTTTTGTCGATCCGAGGCGACTTTCAAAGTATTTACGATCACGACCACTTTTTGTTCGGTTTCTTTAATCAAATCAACCCCGTGTATCTTATTCTCGTGAGCTCACCCGAAGATAATGGTGTTCGACATTTTCGCCCGTATAAGGCTTCATAAGGTGCCATTTTGATACTAGATTGAAAGCTATTATTGTAAGCAAATTCAATCAAAGGTAGGTATCGTTCCCACGCACCTTCAAACTCGAAACGCAACATCTCAACATGTCCTCAAGTATCTGAATAGTTCGCTCGATCGACTGGCCTGCATCTGCGGATGAAAGGTCAGTACTAAAATGAAGTTTAGTGCCTAAAGCATCTTGCAACTTCTTCCAAAACCGCGATGTGAATCTCGGGTCTCTGTCTCAAACAATGGAACTCGGTACACCATGCAATCTCACAATCATGATACATACAATTCGACAAGTTTATCGAGTCAATAGTCTACACGAATCGGTACAAAATGAGCTAATTTGGTCGAGTCTATCAACTATAACCCAAACGGCATCTTTCTTACTCGGTGTCATAGGGAGACCGGATACAAAATCCATTGTAATTCTATCCCATTTCCATTCGGGTATCATGATTGGTCAAGTAGTCCGGATGGCACTTGATGCTCAAATTTTACTTGTCGACAAACTAAGCATTTGAAACAAATTCGGATATATCCCGTTTCATGCCGGCCACCAATAGAATTATTTCAAATCGTTATACATTTTTGTGCTACCGGATGTATCGATAGTCGACCACTATGGGCCTCACTCGGAATCATCTCAGATCAAATCGAGTTCTTCTGAACACACATTCGGCTTTTAAATTTCAAGCGATCATTTGCATCAATCAAAAATCGATTCTCGCACCTTTTCACACCGAATTCGACTAGTAATCAAATCTTTGTCAACTTTTTGTGCATAACAAATTTGCTGAATAAACATCGGTCTTGCTTGTAACTCGGCTATGATCGAACCATCACCAGACATAGCTATCTGCGCGTTCATTGTACGAAGAGCAAACAATGATTTTCGACTTAACGCATCTGCAACAACGTTAGCTTTTCCCGGATGGTAGTCAATCACTAATTCATAGTCTTTTAGCAATTCTAACCATCTGCGTTGTCTCAAGTTTAGATCTTTCTGAGTCATCAAATATTTTAAACTTTTGTGATCTAAATAAATATGACATTTTTCGCCGAATAAATAGTGACGCCAAATTTTCAATACGAACACAATGGCTGCTAACTCTAGATCATGAGTTGGATAATTTTTCTCATGCGGCTTCAATTGTCTCGAAGCGTAGGCTATCACCCTGCCTTCTTGCATTAAAACGCAACCCAACCCATTCAAGGAAGCATCACTAAAAATAATAAATTCTTTACCCGATTCAGGCTGAGTTAATACTGGAGCCTCGGTCAAAAGGGCTTTCAACTGTTCAAAACTTTTCTGACACTTTTCTCGACCACTCAAATTTGACATCTTTCTCGTAGTAGTCTCGTCAAAGGTGTAGCTATTACAGAAAAACCTTTACAAATCGTCTGTAATACCCTCGCAAGGCCTAGGAAACTTCGGATCTCGAAACATTCTTTGGTGGTTTCCAATCGAGTATAGCTTTGCTATCTTGTTTGGATCTACCCAACACCGACACCAAACAACATGACCCAAGAAGTGACTTCATTCATCCGAACTCACACTTACTCGAATTTTGCATACAACCGTTGATCTCTCAAAGTTTGTAGTACTACTCTCAAATGCTCAAAGATGTTCCGCTTCATTTTGGAGTAGATCAATATATCATCAATAAACACTACTACAAACCGATCCAAAAACTATCGGAAGACTCGGTTCATTGGATCCATAAAATAGCAGTGTGCATTAGTGAGTCCAAAAGGCATAACTAAAAACTCATAATGTCCGTACCTGCGTTGAATGTAGTCTTCGGCACATCTGAATCTCTGACTCGCAACTGATAATAGCCCGATCTCAAATCTATCTTCGAAAACACCGAAGCCCCCTTCAACTGATCAAATAAATCATCAATCCGAGGTAACGGGTACTTATTCTTTATAGTTACCTTATTTAGTTGCCGGTAATCGATACACATTCTCATAGTCCCATCCTTCTTTTCACAAATAAAACCGGCACCCCAAGGAGAGAAACTTCGGTCGTCTGCGAAGCCCCTATCTGTCAACTCTTGCAACTGTGCTTTCAATTCTTTTAATTCAGTAGGCGCCATTCGGTACGGAGCTATCGAAATCGGAGTCGCATCCGGCACTAACTCAATGCCGAACTCAATCTCTCGCACTGGGGGTAAACCCGGTAGTTCTTCAGGAAACACATCGGGGTATTCACATACAACTGATACTGATTCAATTTGTTTCTCGGACATTTTATTGTCCAGTACATAAGCCAAATAAGCTTCACACCCTTTTCTCACATACTTCCGGGCTAACATTGAAGATATTACTGTAGGCAACCCTTTTACGTCACAGGATTTAATTCTGATGGTCTCGCCGTTTCGACATTTCAAATCAATAAGCTTTCTTTTACAATCCACTACTGCCTCATGTGAAGTTAACCAGTCCATACCCAAGATTATATCAAATTCGTCAAAGGGCAACAACATTAAATCAGCTGGGAAGCAATAATCCCGAATCATCAATGGGCAATCTCTACACACTTTATTAACAAGCACACATCTACCTAAAGGGTTGGACACACGAATCACAAACTCAGTAGACTCAACTAGCAGAGTCTTTCCGAATTCTAAAGTTTCACACACATATGAGTGAGTCGAACCAGGATCAATTAATGCAATTACAGTAGTGTCATAAAGGGTGAAAGTACCGGTAATGACGTCGGGGAGGAAGCATCCTCTCTGGCTCGTGTGGCATAAGCTCTAGCTGGAGCTCTAGCTCGAGATCAAACTACGATGTTCTTCGTTCCTCTCGACTACCACCTACATTGCTTGAATGTCCGGTGGCACGCCTCACTGACGATGTGTTGCTCGACTTAATGTTTTGAACTGTATTCTGCTCAACTAACATCGGACATTCTCTAATAAAATGATCTGACGATCCGCATTTATAGCAAGACCGATCATGAAATCTACAACTCCCTGAGTGCCATTTTCCACAGTGCTTGCATTCTACTCTATTCTGGGGAACGTTACCAACATCAAGCTATCGAGGTAGCTCGAGAGCTCATAGGGATCGATCCTGTCTAGGTGGATCTGTAGTAGCTTTATGCCTACTGTAGTCATCTCTGGACTTCTTGGTTGTGGAATGGAAGACCTTACCAAGATCTTTACGGATATCTCTAACTTCATGCTCTCACCTTTTCTTTTCTCTTTCCCGAGCTCTTCACTTTGCAAGCTCTCTCAACTAAAGTCACAAACTCTTGAATTTCAAGAATGCCAACAAACATCTTTATATCTTCATTCGAGCCATCTTCAAATCTTTTACACATAATAGCTTGATCTAGCATATCTGCTGAGCCTCGACAAATTTTCTTTCATATTCTTACTACGGTCATTCGCCTCTGTTTCAACTCAAGGAACTCCTTTCGTTTTTGATCAATGAATCTTTGGTCGATGTACTTCTTACGAAATTCATTCGGAAGAAATCCCATGTCACTTTTTCTTTCGGAACCACCGATACTAGTGTGTTCCACGGTGATATGCGAAGGTCCCGCAAAGAAAGATATAGCACACTTCAGGCATTCATCCGGAGTACAAGATAGCTCATCAAGTACCCGAATAGTGTTATCGAGCCACATTTCGACTCTCTCTGCGTCATCATCATCATTGGCTTTAAATTCTTCGGCCCCAAATTTTCGGATTTTATCAACTGGGGGCCTACTGGATCTCACCGGATCTATCATCGGGGGTGCTGAAGGAATCGGAGTTGGATTATTCGGGGGTGGAGGTTGGTGTACAGCCGGGTTATTTTGAATAAATTGGGCAAACCACTCATTCATCATCCGATAAAAGGCTTGTTTAGCCTCTCCTTCGTGGCTACCGAAAAACAGGTCGAGAGTCTACCGCGCTGATCCGTGTGCAAGGTCAGCGCTACACTCTCTACATCATCGACTACACAGTTCTTTCGAGATCGATGTCCATTTACTATATAAAACAAAGTTCAGTGTCAGAAGTCACCACACTATCAATATATATAAAAGGCATGTATAGCTAGACTCACACGCGCATACGGTAGTCCTAGAATCGACTAAACCGTAAGCTCTGATACCAATCAAATGTAACACCCCTTACCCGAGACCTTTGCCGGGGTCGAGTATGTGGCATTACAAGACTCGACTACAAGTTCGGAACATAAAAATTTAAAGCTGTCAAACTGCATCATGCTGACTAAATTGATCATAACTTGAGTTACAAAACTTGAAATTTAGATCCGTAAATTTTCCTTGAAACTAGACTCTTATAAGAATTTACCATAATTTTTCCAGAATTTTTCATCTGGCCAATTAGTACAGTTTATTCATCAAAGTTTCCACTATTTCACTGTTGACGATTCTCACCTGTCATTGCAAAAACTCATTTATCTCATAGCACAAATTTTTAATAATGTTCTTGTTTATTCCTATTAAAAATAGACTCATCAAGGATTTCAAAAATATAAACCATGCTCCCTAATTATTTTTGTACAATTTTTAACAATTTTTCCAAGATAGAACATGGATTCACGAACTTATTCAGATCAAGTCTCACTAAAATTTAAATATCTCATAACATAAAACTCCTTTGCCTACTCTGTTTCTTTCATATAAAAATAGACACAATAAGATTTGGTTCTATACCTCATTCACCTTCTAATTCAACTTATCCTATTTTTGGTGATTTTTCAAAACTACATCACTGCTGTTACTAAAGACTGTTTCTTTACAAGATATGATTACTAGCTTATAACCGAATATACTCACATATAATTCGTACCATCTATGCATCTTAACCATTTACGCAATTTAGCTTATACCTAAATCATTCACATAATATCATAACATCATCGATTTAAAAGAGCACCAACATTTATAACAAAAGTCCCAAAAAGCATACTTGACTAAAAACTTAGCCATATTCGCATGGCTATTACATACATGAACCAAAGTTTCCATCAAAATTAAATAAAGTCTTTCCTATACATGCCTTCTTTGGAAAAACCAAAATGAAAGAGTACCAAAACAATTTGATAGTGTGGACGACTTTCCGAACGATCCCGACGAGCTTGTAGCTTGCACCTAATCTATAAAACAAAGGAGAACATTTCACACTAGTAAGCTTACTAGCTTAGTAAGTCCTAATCTCATGATAATAAAACATACAAATAATTGAAATTAAACTTCCAACTTATTGTATTCCACATAAGCACTTAAGTCAATTACTTATACAAGGCTGAATACTAGAAATTCAATAACCCAAGTAAAGTAGAAATCATTTCATTAAAATTCATATAAGCATATCGCATGAAAATCTCCTTTCTTAGCATTTATACTTTGAAAACCAATTGTTCCATAATAGCACATTCTAACTCAATTCCATCATATTACACCCATCAATATTAACTTCAACACATATAACACAATTCTCATAATATTAATTCGACTCAAGTGATATTAAGCATAACATACCTTACATGCTTACCTGAACCATATACTCAATAAATTAGCTTTAAGTTGTCTTGAACAAAGATTTGATTTCTCTTTTGTAAAATACATCACCGCATCAAGCTCGCTAGCCGTAAAGCCCGAAAGTAACACCGCACGAGGCTCGCTAGGCGTAAAGCCCGAGAAACACCACCGCACAAGGCCCGCTGGGCGTAAAGCCCGATAAATAACACCGCACAAGGCACGCTGGCGTAAAAGCCCGATAAATAACACCGGCACAAGGCACTGCTGGGCGTAAAAGCCCGAGTCACGTCAATACAGCTTAAACATTACCAACACACTTCATAACTATTATAAACTCATCTAATTCAATTGGGCTCACTCACATTGGACCAACAAAACCATTTTATCATTATACAATCCAACAATTCCCATCACATACTCAACATAAATCATCAACCTAATATGTCAATATACATTCGGCCATGATGTAAATGGATACTAACATCCATCAATTTTTAATATTCAAGATAACCATAATTAATTCTTTGACACGATTTAACTAAAGGACTTACCTCGGTTGTCGATAGTCCGTGCGAATCGCTTATTCGAGAACCTTCGTCTTTCCCGGTCTAATTCCGTTTTTCTTTGCTCTTGATATAAAACACATTAAAATTTAGCTCATTTAATCGCATTTCATCTCAATTTAGTCCCAAAACACACAAATGGGCAATTTACCATTTTGCCCCTAATGTTTCCCATTTTTTACAAATTGGTCCAATTTGCACAAAACACAAAATATGAAAAATTTTCCAACACTATAGCTTGGCCGAATATTCCCCATAGCCCTATGTGTTCATGCATGTCATTTATTTCATGTTTTAGTCCCTCAAAAATTTATTCTTTCAAATTTAATCCCTATCACTAAATTTTATCAAAATTTCTAATTCCAAACATGATGGTTTAAAACATACTCTTAATAATCTACCATCAAACATCACAAATCATGAATATACATCCATGGCCAAATCCTCAACATGTCTCAAACTCAAAAATTTCAACATGGGTTGTATAGCATTCAAAGCAACGAATTCAAAAATGTAAAAATTATCAAAAACTAAACAAAATACATACCCCAAATTGAGCTCTCCTAATGCCAAAACTCAAGCTTTAAAAATGGAGTTTCTTTCCTTCTCACATTCGCCCAAGAGGATGAACAAAAGCATGTTCTCTTTCTTTCCACTTTCTTTCATTATTTTATGACTTAAAATAAAAGAAATAATCATTTACTTATAACTTATATTAACATATTATAATAACATCAAATTTGTAATTAAAGTGGCCCATTGCCGTCCCTTTTTGTAGTATATGGGCTAATTGCCCTTTTAGTACATCCACTTAAAAAGCCACAATCAATTTAGTACCTTTCACTTTAGTATGCAAATTTTGCTCTTTTCTCGATTAAATCCTTTTTATCAAATTGAGCACTTAAATGACTAAATTTTTCTACGAAACTTTCACACTCACTAAATCACATATAATAAACACGAAATATAATATTAAAATATTACTCAGGCTCGGATTTGTGGTTCCGAAACCACCGTTCCGATTAGGGTCAATATTGGTCTGTTACAGAGAATGTGTATGTAACAACCCCAAACCCGGCCCATTCACTACGACCGAATCTGGTTATGTTATGGGAAAAACTTATTGGCGAAAACAGGTTGCCATTTAACTATTTGTCTAAACTCCTTTAGAGTAGTTTTACTTGCAGAAATCTTGGGCATGTTTGTTTGCGAACCGTTAGGTTACTTTGAAATCTCGGGGTTTCGTCTTTAAAACTCTTAGTTGTCAATTTCCTTAGGTTGGAAAACGTTTAAAACATCAGACTCAAGTGATTTAAGCTTAGTTCATAAAAGTAACATTATTCCCAAATCTCTTTGGTCATAAATTACCAAAAGAAAACCAAATAACTTAAGAGGCTCTTATTACAACATAATGATTCCAAGTACTTGGTGATAAAGTGCATAAAGAAAATGTTAAAACGTCCTTTGCATGGGCCACCTTGTATCCACTCCAACTCGGTCCGATCATCCTTTCACCTGCGATGTTGGATAAGAGATTGGGTGAGTCACAATGACTCGAAGTGTAACTAAACCATCGAAATCCACCCACATGCTAACCACATAACATCCCAATTATCAAATGCAACATGCAAGTATAATTATTTAGACATTACCACAATCTGGGCTTGGCCCACCTTCAAATTATTACAAAAACTGGACTAGGCTCTTTTCACATTAGTCCACTGATCACTGGGTTTGGCCCATGTCCACGTATGTCCCCAAAACATACCTATTCATTGGGCTTGGCCCATTTTCATATTATTTCATGAACGGAATAATGCAATCATGAAACCCACCCAAACCTAGGGTCCGTCAGTTACACACCCCTTATCCAAATTTACCACACACCGGGGACTATCGAGTCACCCTCTCCTTTTCCTCCAAAAAGGCAACCAATGCCATCCACGATGTAGCGTATAGCTAACATCAACCACGATGGAGCACACAAAGAATCCATCAAGCCACGATATGGCATAAGCCGATATCAATCAAGGTAACCACGTGAACTAAATCGCAAAAATCCACAACGCGACCTCGATCGGCGCCAATCCACGATGTAGCACGGTCGACATCAACCACGTACTCAAGTACACCCGCATTCTTCTTTTCATACCCCACCCATGCACATGCCACATAAAATATAATCGTGATAATGCATGCACATGCTTATTAATATCCATAGACATACTCATATACGAGCAAGTAATCACATTGTAACAGGTTCGATACTAACCTGATCCTCGCTATACCCTTTAGGGGTATATATAGCACATTTATTACTGCACTTGTTAGCAAAACACATGACACATAAAACCCGAAACAAAGGGTTAGTTACACACCTTACTACTAGGAGTACTAGACTCGCTCCTCGATGCTATCGTCTAGCGAAACTACGGCTATTTGCTTAACGTTTCCTGTTGCTGGCCCACACCCCGGTGGCCAATCTCGTACAGCAGAAACCGCTCTTTTCTTGAACTTTGGGACAGGGACCTTCCCTTTCCCACCTTGACTGGTACTCGCATCCACATCCATCGAAAGTCACTTAATCAGAACCACACGATTAATCAACGAAGTCATAAACAACTAATTCTAAGTCGCTTACTAATATCCTTACCGAAATAATCTGAGATCCCGAAGGCTTCCCTTAAACCGAATGGAGCAGAACTGGGAGAGGTCGCCCTTGCTGATATTCGGCCAACCACCCTAGGCTACTAAGAGGATATTTCGACAAGGGTGAGAGGAGATTCGGCTAAACCCAAAAGAAGAGGAAAAGGAGAAGAGGCTGAGGATATTCGGCTACAAAGAATTGATGAGCGAATGATGAATGAAAAAGAGCTCCTCCCCTCCCCCTATTTATACTACATAGCCTAGCTCCAACCTCCCACAAAAATCCCTCAAAATCCTCCTAAAATATCTCCCTACCATCCATTCAAAAATTGTTTTGAAAAAAAATAAAAAAAATCAAACCTAACTAGCCAAAATTTAAAAACAAAGACCAAGTCTTCTCCACCTTTCAAGCCTCCCAAAACCGTCCAATACCTCCAAATTTGCTGCCCAAAATAACAAAAACAAATACTCCAAATGCCGCACACCAGGTTCGAACCTGGGACCAACTGCCGCACTCCTTGCCCCAACGCCCAGGCCACTCGGCCACTTTGAATTTCATGCCATAAATCCCCAACATTTAATTATAACATATACCTATCTAAATCCATTACCGCACATAAAAAATACAACACGCAAAAAGCTGCTCCCGTCGCTCGAACCAGCGCCCACGCACACCTCCAGCTCCTAAGTGCCGCACGAAACCACTCGCTAAGGTGCTTTGCTTGCGTCAAAGACTCGCCTCAGCTCCTTTTAAGGCTCCTCCATTGTAACGCCACACCCAAAAATTAAAACCAGATCGCGCTTTCTTGGATCGAACCCAAGACCCTCAAAGGCGCTCATAATTTCCTAAGTCTGCAAGCCACACCACCCCCGCTAAAGCCTTGCTTGTGCCTTAAACGCCCAATTAATTCTTTTAAGGCCTCCCAAAGCCAAGCTCCCCTTTATTACTTAAAAAATCCAAAAATTTTCTAAAGCATTCTTTGCCTTCTAAGGTTCTCCAAACCCCTAAAAATCTATCCAACATGACCATAAGCCTACCAACTGCTCGAGTTATGCTACTTGGTGATAAAGTGCATAAAGAAAATGTTAAAACGTCCTTTGCATGGGCCACCTTGTATCCACTCCAACTCGGTCCGATCATCCTTTCACCTGCGATGTTGGATAAGAGATTGGGTGAGTCACAATGACTCAGTGTGTAACTAAACCATCGAAATCCACCCACATGCTAACCACATAACATCCCAATTATCAAATGCAACATGCAAGTATAATTATTTAGACATTACCACAATCTGGGCTTGCCCATTCACTACGACCGAATCTGGTTATGTTAGTGCGGAAAAGACGGTGGAAAATCTATTTAACTTAGAAAAATTTAGTAAAACTTACTAACTTTTGAAAAATCCATGTTTACTTAAACTTATGAGTAAAACTTTGTTATTAAAATATACTCATTCTAAAAGTTTAATATATACAAGCCAAATTGAATAAGTAGGTTGGAAAAACATAATCATCTTCACATAGTGTTTCAAATTCTTCAACCATAATAAATACTAATAAAATAATAACTAAAATAAATAAGAGTCAAAAGGCCTTTATTACATATTCTATTTAAAACAAAATACTTAAAGTAAGCCTAAAACGTTTAAACTCTTCTTTCTGCATGGGCCACCATGTGTCCTCTCCAACCCGATCCAACTACGCGTCACCGAAATGGTTAATGAAAAGAGTGAGTCCACCGACTCGATGCATAACCACAACACATATTTCCATCCGTATGGGCTTGGCCCATACCCACACAAATCATCGAAACAAATCATGCAAGAATGCATCTCAAATTAAACCTACTATCCAACCGTGACACCAACCTTAGCGGACTCCGCCTAAGGCCGTGGCTAACTAACCACCGCTGATCACATCGTGATCCATAAATCTTACCTCGGCAATCTCATTGCTCGAGGCCGTGGTGAGCCACCGATCAACCAATCGTGATCCCGATATCAAAATCCGTCTCACGGTGACGCACATAGCCATCAACCGCCGAGATGGGCACCGAGCCACACCTCCTTTGAGGTAGCACAAAGCTAGCCTTCAAGCGCTAATGTAGCCTGAGCTATCATTAGACCACGTACATCCCGTGTACACTTCTTCCTTCTTCAATCCAATCCCATGCCCATGTGTCAATAAATCATGCAAGAATATCATATAGAATGAGTATTTATCACTTATCACTACCACATTGTACATATATAAATGTATATCAAGATTAACTTACCATCACCAGTTACTCATCACTTATGCCATTATAAACGGCTATTACACATAATACACATATAAACATGTTAGCAAACCAAATCACAGAAATAGTGCGATGATTACGCACCTAAATGATACCAAAACCCAAAACGCTACTTCTGCTTCTACACCCGCAGACTAACGGACTTACAAAAGGTTCCCAGCGATAGGCTCTTCTCCCCTACAATCGATCTTGGCATAAAAACAATGAACACTTAGGCCATTCGGCCAAAACTAAACAACATAATCATGCTAATCAACCTTTAAGGGTATAATCGTAATTTTACCTACTAAGGGTATTTTCGTAAATTCACACCTGCAATGGCCTTTCTGAAGGCCTAATGTCGCCACTAGCGACTCAGCTACCACTTCCGGTTGTACCGGACGATTGGGCCTAAAACCCGATTCTGGCCCATCCGGGCCCACACGCTCGTGTGGCCCACCGAACACGAATCTAGCCACGTATATAACTTCCACCTAGTCTAGTTCAACATATACTAACCAATCATGCAATTTACTCATATGGGCCCACGGGCCCATTGGGCCCACTTCGGCCCATCGAGGCCCAAGCAGCCCCAACCCACGAGAATACTACTGATGGCCTCAACTATTGCATCGAAGCCCCACACGCTCGCGCACGCTCGTGTGGCTACTATTGCCGTGGACCGCACTTCTGGCATTTGCCGCCTACAACTAGAGTAGAGAGAGTTACACACCGATAGGACTCTGGGCTAATCCGCTCCCGATCACTCTTGTGCCCAAACGCCCTCCAAGATGTGTTTTCTCTCCTCCTAGGATGCTCCTTATATAGCTAGCTCTTCACCTTCATTCTTTGTGTCTTTCCGATGTGGGATCCCTTCGTCAAGAGAGTTTAAATTCAATCAAACTCTCTTGCCGTCAATCCGCAAAATAAATACTCCATTGCTTGCCATGAGATTCGAACCTGGCTCCTTTGCAACATAATCCACGCCACTAACCACTTAGCCACAAGCTCCTCTTGTGTCTCAAACCATGCGCAACTAAATTTAAACTATGGGCCAAATTCTAAGGTCCAAGCAAAAAGAAACCAAAATGCAAAAGCCAAGACTTGAACCTTGGACCTCCTTCCTTCCCTTGTGGCGTCACCCCCTTGTCTCTTATGTGGCGTCACTTTGCCACTACACCACACACTCTACTTGTGTTATTTTCCTCCATATTTTATTCTTAAGGCCTATCTGCCAACTTCCAGGGTTTTTTTTCCACCTAAAACCAAAATTTCCCCAAAGCCAATATTTGATCCCGGGACTTCATAGAAGCCCTCTAACCTTCCAAAATCACTTATCCAATAGGTCCAACTTGCATTTAAGCCGATCTCTTGTTCTCTAAAAATTTAAACGCTACTACGCCTAAGGCCCATTGGGCTCAATTCTCCTAGGCCCAATTTTGGGATGTTACAGTGTATTGATTATCGACAATTGAATAAAGCGACGATAAAGAAAAAATATCCGTTGCCTCGTATTGATGATTTGTTTGATCAGCTGAAGGGAGCTACAGTGTTTTCAAAGATAGACTTGAGATCTGGTTACTATCAGTTAAGAGTTAAAGAATCTGATGTGCCGAAGACCGCTTTTAAAATGAGGTATGGACATTATGAATTCTTAGTGATGCCTTTTGACTAACAAATGCTCTCGCAGTTGTTTATGGATCTAATGAATCTGGATATTCGCACCGTATTTGGATCGCTTTGTAGTGGTGTTCATTGATGATATTTTGATCTATTCGTGTGATGAGACGCCGCATGCCGAGCATTTGAGAACGTATACAACTCTGCGTGAGAAACAATTGTATGCTAAGTTTAGTAAATGTGAATTTTGGTTGCGTGAAGTTTGTTTTTGGGGGCATATTGTGTCACCACCGATATACGAGTTGATCATAGTAAAATCTCTATATTAGAATGGAAGCCTCAGAAAAATGTGTCCAAGTCCGTAGTTTTCTCGGGACTAGCGGGATATTATAGACGGTTTTTGAAAGGCTTCTCGATGATTGCGACTCCATTGACGGTTGTTACAAAAGATGCTAAATTTGAATGGTCGAAAAGTGTCATCGAGTTTTGAGCGCTTGAAAGTGTTGTTGACTGAGCGCCAAATGTTAGTTCAACCAGAATCGGGAAAAGAATTCATAGTCAATAGTGATGCATCGTTGAATGGTTTGTGCTGTGTGCTGATGCAAGAAGGTAAAGTTATTGCTTATGCTTCGAGGCAGCTAAAGCCGCATGAAAAGAACTACCCAACGCATGACATTGAATTGGCTGCAATCGTGTTTGCATTGAAGATTTGGCGTCACTATCTGTTTGGGGAAAAATGTCACATCAATACTGATCATAAGAGCTTAAAGTATTTGATGACTCAAAAAGATTTGAATTTGCAACAGAGAAGATGGTTAGAATTGTTGAAAGACTATGAACTTGTGATAGATTATCACCCAGGTAAAGCTAATGTTGTAGCTGATGCTTTGAGTCAGAAATTTTTATATGCTTTGCGAGATATGAGTACTCAAATAGATCTGCGTGATGATAGTGCAGTTATAGCTGAGTTAAAAATAAAGCCGATGTTTGTACATCAAATTTGTGATGCTCAAAAAATGATGTTGAAATGATGGCTAAAAGAACTCAATGTTAATAAAATGCTGAATCAGAATTTTGAGTTGATAGTGATGATTGTTTGAGATTTAGAGATCGCATTTGTGTTCGGAGAAATTCAGAGTTAATTTCGATGATTTTGAATGAAGCTCACAATAGTCCATTAACTGTACATCTTAGGAGTACGAAAATGTATAATGATCTGAAATAGTTTTATTGGTGGCATGGTATGAAACGAGACATCTCTGACTTTGTGTCGAAATGTTTATTTTGTCAGCAAGTCAAAGTTGAACATCAAGTTTCGTCTGGCTTGTTACAACCGATTATGATTCCTAAGTGGAAATGGGAGAGAATTACGATGGACTTCGTGTTGGGTTTACCCTTATCTCCGAGTAAGAAAGATGCAATCTGGGTGATAGTGGACAGATTGACGAAATCAGCTCATTTCGTTCCGGTAAGAACCGATTATTCTTTAGATAAGTTAGCTGAACTGTATATCGATGAGATTGTGAAATTGCACGGAGTACCATTATCTATAGTGTCTGACAGAGATCTGAGATTTACCTCGCGATTTTGGAAGAAATTGCAAGATGCTTTAGGCACAAAATTACATTTTAGTACTGCTTTTCATCCGCAAATAGATGGTCAATCCGAACGAATCATTCAAATTCTTGAAGACATGCTGAGATGTTGCATACTTGAATTTGAAAGTACGTGGGAAAAGAATTTATCATTGATTGAGTTAGCATATAACAACAGTTTTCAATCTAGCATTAAAATGGCACCATATGAGGCTCTTTATGGTCGAAAGTGTAGAACTCCATTGTATTGGACTGAGTTGAGTGACAATAAGATTCACGGGGTTGATATGATAAAAGAGACTGAACAGAAAGTGAAAGTAATTCGTGACAGTTTGAAAGCGGCTTCAGATTGTCAAAAGTCTTATGCAGATTTGAAACGAAAAGATATTGAATTCGAAGTCGGCGATAAAGTGTTTTTGAAAGTATCTCCATGGAAGAAAATACTTCGATTTGGCCGGAAAGGCAAGCTGAGTCCGAGATTCATCGGACCATATGAGATCATTGAGAAAGTTGGGTCAGTTGCTTACAGATTGATGTTGCCACATGAGTTAGAAAAGATTCATAACGTGTTTCATATGTCAATGCTTTGACGGTACAGATCAGACCCGTCTCATGTGATTACTCCTACTGAGGTTGAGATTCAGTCAGACTTATCGTATAGTGAAGAACCGATCCGAATTATGGCACGTGAGACCAAAGAGTTGAGAAATAAGAAAATCTCTTTAGTGAAAGTATTATGGCATAAACACGGTGTTGAAGAGGCTACGTGGGAGCCTGAGATCATTATGAGAGAGCAATATCCACACCTATTCACTGGTAAGATTTTCGGGGATGAAAATCCCTAAGGGGGAGAGTTGTAACAACCCGATTTAGACCCTAGTTAGAATAGTGGTTTCGAGACCACAAATTCGAGGTTGAAACAATATTTTAATATTATTTTCTATGTTTACATTATGTGATTTAGTCTGTGTGAAATTTCTGTGTGAAAATTTTATCGATTGTGTGTTTAATTTGTGAAAAGGACTTAATTGTATAAGGTGTAAAAGCTGTGTACAGATTTTTAAGTGTCAAATTGTGGATGGCTTTTTAAGGTGGAGGCTTTATGAGGTAAATAGTCAATTTTTTAAGTTAGTGGATGGTTAAATGACTTATAAACCATAATGTTAATTTGTCCTTTATGATAATAAAAATGTTAGATATGTCATTTATGTATTAAAAAGTAATAATAATAAAATAAAAAGATGAAAGAGGTCATCTTTTATGCATCCATTTTTGACCGAATTAGCAAAGAAGAAGAAAGGAAAAAGAAAGCTAGGTTTCGGTTGATGTTAAGCTTGATTCAAGGTATGTTTGAGAACGGTTTTTGATAATTTCTACGTTTTTGTAATCGTTGCTTTGTGCTCTACAAAACCCATGCTAAATTTTGTGAATTGATGATTTTTATAAAATGTGCCATTGATGAAATGGTAAGCTTTGTGATGAGTGTTGGTGTTAAATGAAAGATATGTGTTTAATGAACATGTTTTATTCTTGAACTTTTGATGAATTTAGCTAATTAGGGCTAAATTGAGAAAATAGCATTTTGAAGGATTAAAATGTGAAATAAATGAAAGGTGTGGGCTTGTATGAATATAGTGAGAATTCGGCTAGGCATGGGTGCAAGCTAATTATGTGAATTTGATGATTTTGTGAAAGAGGGACTAAAGTGTTGAAATGTAAAAATGTGAGGGCTATTTTGTAAAATGCCCTAAATATGTGTGTTTGGACTAAAATGAATGATTTGGTGATTGAATGGATTGAATTTGAATGTGTATAGACCAAGAAAGGATAGGTTTGGATCGAGATCGAGGCAAAGATAAAGTGCTCGATTGACCGACCGTTTCGATAGTTCAACGTCCGAGGTAAGTTCAGACACAATACGAACATTTAGTTATGTTAAATTTTATGAAATGAATGTTATAATGATATTGAAATGTGGATGTTCTGTGAGAGTTGAGTTTGAGTTATGTGGCACTAAGTGTGCGTATTCGAAAACGTGATCGAGATGATCAGCACTGTGTGTTGGCACCGTGTGTGCGATACCAATTGAAGAGCGGTTTGATATAAATGCACTATATGTGCGATGATAATTAAGCTTCGGCTAAATATCGGGGCACTAAGTGTGCGATTGAATTAAAGAAGAGACGGAAGTGGATCGAAAGGGAAAAGTGAGTATTGAGTAGCGAATGTAATTGACTACTAGGTGTTGACTAAGGTATGCTCGGAACCTATGTGGTTGATGAATCCATGAATGAGATTAAGAAATGTTAAATGAGCATTTTAGTTTTGGATGGCATGATATATATATGTATATGTGGAATAATCTATGTGATGATTTGCTTTGTTATAATGTATCATGTTACGAACTTACTAAGCTTTGAAAGCTTACTGTGTGATTTGTTTCTCTGCTTTACAGTGTCAGTAAAGCTTGCTCGGATCCAGGAATCGTCAGCATCTCAATCACACTATCGGCATTCTATTTTGGTACTTTTGGAAAGATGTACATAGTTGAAATATGGCATGTATAGGCTAGTTGTTTTGAATCATATTTGAGATGTGTAAATAGCCATGTGATGTGGCTAGCTAAGTGTTGGTAATGTGCATGAGTGAATATGGTATTTGGTGCATATTTTGATATGGCGTGATGGTAATGAATTAACATATGAATGGTGAATTCAATGATGAATTAATGCCTTAGTGATTTAGTGAGGTTATGGATGATTTATACCTAGATTTACATGTAATTTGGTTGTATAAAATGGCATGCTTAGAAATGAGATTCTATGTGATGATATGATGATTGTTGGACATGAAATTTGTTGCCAAATTGTGTCTATAAAGATGCTCAAATGTGCTTGTAGGATTGACCAATGTGGGTGGCATTTTGGCCTTGGAAACGGCCTAATTGAGCCACACGGTTGTGGCACACGGGCGTGCCTAGTGACCGTGGGGCTAAGTCAGTAGCTAGCCTAATAGCACACGGCCAAGACACGGGCGTGCCTAGTCGGCATGTGAGAAAGTCAGAAAATGGCGTAAGAGTACACGACCTTAGCACACGGGGTACTGGGTGGCCGTGGGTGTAAAGTTAGATTCGACCACGGCCAAGGCATACGGGCGTGCTTGGTGGCCGTGGATGGGAAGTTAGATTTGACCACGGTCAAGGCACACGGGTGAGCTTGGTGGCCGTGGATGTGAGGTTAGATTCAACCACGGGGAGGACAAACGGGGGTGTTCAGCTGCCATGGGAGGCACACAGTTTGCCCACACGGGCGTGTATCCCCTGAAACCTAGAAAAGTTTTTAAATTTCGAAAAGTTTCTGTATGTGTTTCGGTTTAGTCCTGACCCCTCCCTACCATGTGTTTAAGGTCTTATACGTCTTAAAAAGGGACTAATTATTTATGTTTGATGTATTATGATGATGATTGACTTTGTGTCGTAAATGGGTTGTGAAATGATTCTATTGTCGGGTAATGCCTCTTAACCCTATTCCGGCGACGGTTTCGGGTTAGGGGTGTTACATGAACAATTTTCAAAATTTCAGAGGTCACACGCCTGTGTAGTCAGGCCGTGTGCCTCACACGACTACCAGACACGCCCATGTGTCCAGGCTGTGCCAAAACAGGGCATACATACTGACTTATCCACACGGCCACCAGACACGCCCGTGTGCCATGGTCGTGTGAAATTAAGCTAGCTACTGACTTGGTCACACGGCCACCAGCCACGCCCGTGTGCCACGGCCGTGTAACTTGCCCAGGCACACTTCGAAGTGGCCCTTGAGCCACACGGTAGAGACACACGCCCGTGTCCCTTGGCCGTGTATGTAAAATAGGCCATTTGCAAGGCCAAAATGCCACCCACACTTGGGTCATACCTACAAGTACATACAAGCCTATTTTCACACACAATTTGGCAACCAAATACATGTCAAATGATCAACTTATCATCCCAACCAATCTCATTTCTAATCATGTCAACTTATATACTAAATTGCACAACGAAAACACATGCATAACCAAGCATGATTCATCCACAATATCACTAGATCACAATGG
The DNA here is from genome assembly GCA_025698515.1 of Gossypium sturtianum. NCBI lineage: Eukaryota > Viridiplantae > Streptophyta > Magnoliopsida > Malvales > Malvaceae > Gossypium > Gossypium sturtianum. The sequence goes on from CM046950.1 coordinate 128,257,368, forward strand.
CATCAATCCATCACTAAGCTTACCATTCATAAGACATTTTCATTGCCATCAAGCCATACCATAACATGAATCATATACCAAAATCACACATGTATATTACCAACATTTATCTAGCCATATCACATGGCTATTTACACATCTCAAACATGCTTCAACACAACTAGCCTATACATTCCATATTCAAATATACACATCTTCAAAAGCACCAAAAATAAATTGCCAATAGTGTGATAGAGATGTTGACGATCCCCAGATCCGAGCTAGCTTTACTGACACTGTAAAACAGAGAAACAAATCACACAGTAAGCTTTCAAAAGCTTAGTAAGTTCGTAATATAATACATATTACTCAATAATACCACATCAATACACAATTAAACCATCACATAGATAAATACACAATTAGGCTCATCATTAATCTCAACCATATGCTCAAGTATCTATTCATTCAACTTTTGAGGTTATCACCAACCACATAGGTTCAAACGTACCTTGATCAACACATAGTTACTCACCATTAATGTTACTCAATTACTCGATATTACCTCTCGTTCAACCTTTTCTATTCCTTTGATTTATCTGCACACTTAATGCCAATTTCATAATCGAAACATAATCGCCACCGTACACTTAGTGCCAATATGTTAAACTGAACTTATATCGGTATCGCACACACGGTGCCAATTCGATAAGCCGAAGCTTCTATCTTTTCGCACTCACAGTGCTAATCATCTCTGTCTCGTTTCTAATTTTACACACTTAGTGCCCTCTAATTCAATTCTGCCCATAGTATTTCTTATCTCATAGTTATATATATATTCATTCAATTCACATCACATAGATATAGTTTACAGCTAGTATTATATCTGAACTTACCTCGGACGTCGAAATACCGAAACGATCGATTAATCGAGCACTTTGTCTTTGCCTCGATCTCAATCTGAACCTCTCTTTTCTTGGTCTATACACATTCAAATTCAGCCCATTCAATCACCAAATCATTCAATTTAGTCCAAACACACATATCTACGGCATTTTACAAAAATAGCCCTCACATTTTCACATTTTGACACTTTAGTCCCTAATTCACAAAATCATCAAATTAACATAATTTCACTTAGTATAAGCCTAGCTGAATTTTCCTTGTATTCATAAAAGCCCACACATTTCATTTATTTCACATTTAAGTCCTCAAATTTCTCATTTTCACAATTTAGCACAAATTACTCAATTTCACTAAAAATTCAAAGACAAAATATGTTCATCTTTCACATATCTTCCATATTTCATCATCAACTATCACAAAACTCAAACATTCATCAATGCCATATCTCAAAATCACCATCAAATTCTAAAATTAAAGCATGGGCTAGCTAAAACACTATGCAACGATCACAAAAATGTAGAAATCATCAAAAACTGAACAAAAATCACATACCAATTGAAGCTTGAAATGGCTGAATGTTTCAAAGCCCTAAACCTTTCTTTTTCTTCTTCAATTTCGGCAAGGAAGATGATGAAATGAACAAATTTTGTGTTTTGTTTTATTTTGTTATCATTAATACAACAATTACCATTTTTCCCTTAATGAAATTTAATTATAACAAACAAACCATGCTATCATCTTCCACTAATTTATAAAATGAGATAATTGCAACATAAATCCTCTAAATTATAAAGATAACAATAATTAAGCACATAACAATCAGCACACAGCATTTTACACTTTATGCGATTAAGTCCTTTTCGCAAATTGAACACACGATAAAATCTTCACACAAAAATTTCACACAGGCTAAATCACATACTGTAAACTCAGAAAATAATATTAAAATATTATTCTGACCTCAGATTTATCGTCTCGAAACCATTGTTTTCGACTAGGGTCTAAACTGGGCTGTTACATTATAAGTTAAATAGCCATGGGTAAAATGGTAAAGTATGTGTTAATGTTAATATAATTAAAATAAAACAAAGGCTAGTGGAAGTGTTCATCTTTGTTTGCCGAAATTGAAGAAGAAATAAGACAATCATGGCTATTTAGGGTTTGGTCCTTTGAAGCTTCAATTGGTATGTGATTTTTGTTCGTTTTTTGATGATTTCTACGTTTTTGTGATCGTTGCTTTGTGTTCTATCAAGCCCATGTTTTAATTTTAGAATTTGATGAAGAATTTTAGATGTTCCATTGATGAATGCTTGATCTTTATGATAGTTGGTGATGAAATATGAAAAATATATGATAGATTAATATATTTTGTTCTTGAATTTTTTATGAAATTGGCTATTTTGGGCTAAATTGTGAAAATAAGAAATTGAAGGACTAAAATGTGAAATAAATGAAATATGTGGGCTTTTAAGAACATAAGGAAAATTCGGCTAGGCATGTGTGAGATGAAATTATGTGAATTTGATGATTTTATGAAAAAGGGAGTAAAGTGTCGAAATGTGAAAATGTGAGGGCTATTTTGTAAAATGCCCTAAATATGTGTGTTTCGACTAAATTGAATGAATTGGTTATTGAATGAACTAAATTTGAATATGTATAGATCAAGAAAAGAGGGATTTTGATCGAGATCGAGGCAAAGATAAAGTGCTCGATTAATCGACCCGTTTTGTTACTTCGACATCCGAGGTAAGTTCGTGTATAATGCAAATTGTATAATTTATAATCATGTACTATGAAATGAATGAATATGTGATTGATGAATTATTAATGTTCATTGTGAATTTGAGAAATGTGGCAATAAGTGTGCGAAATAGAATTTATACAGTAATGAATGGCACTGTGTGTTCGAAATAGAGAAAGTATTGACTGTACTAATTGGCACTGTGTGTGTGATACCGAATCAAGTTCGGTTTGATATAGAGGCACTAAGTGTGCGATGTTATTTAAGCTTCGGCTATGAATTGGTCACTAAGTGTGCGATTGAATCGAAGAGATAATGAAGATTGATCGAAATGTGGTATCGAGCATTGAGTAGCAAAATTGGTTGTAAACTAGGTGTTGGCAAAGGTATGTATGAAACCTAAGTGGTTAATAAATTTGAAAGTAGATTAATGGATGGTTATGTGAGTATTGGATATAATTGAGCATGTGTATCTTTGTTAAATTATCTATGTGATGGTTTAATTTGTATATTGATTTGATTCAATGAGTTAATTGTATTATATTACGAACTTACTAAGCTTTAGAGCTTACTGTGTGAAGTGTTTCTCTGTTTTACAGTGTATTTAAAGTTAGCTCAGATCCGGGGATCGTCAGCGACTCAATCACACTATCGGCTATCTATTTTGGTACTTTTGGAAGTTGTATATATTTGGTATATGGCATGTATAGGCTAGTAATTATAGTATGTTTTGAGAAGTTTGGATCTTGCCATGAGTTTTGGTTTGATAGTTAATGGTTTAGTATATGCTTTGGACATGTGAAACGAATGATTAATATGTGTATATGTGTTTTATGTGAATGGTCATTTTGAGATAAGCTAGTTAAATGGAAATGGTACGTTTTATGATTAGATTTTGTAAGGATTAAATGATGAAAGGATTACATGATTTGGGTGAGAAAATGATAGTTTAGATTGGCATAGAGTTGGATTTGAATATGAAACACCCCAAACCCAGCCCACAAGCCTCGACCGGATCTGACATGTTCCTTCAGAAAAACTTAACTTAATTCCGTTTCCTGTTCTAGTAAAATAAGTCGATTATTAAAACAAGTTTGAAATTTTAACGAGTTGAAAACCAAGTTGTCGTTCAAGTTTGTATTTCATTAAAACGTTTCCTTCATATTTCGTAAATTAAAAGAATTACCAGATTTTAGGGCTTATTAAGTTGAAAACTGTAAGTTGATTAGGTGATAAAACATTTGAAGTTGTTTTAAGAAAATATTTGATTACTCAATTGTTTACCATCGCATAGACATGAAGTTTAAACGCAAAATTTAAAACAGTTAAATAGTGGCCTTATTACAAAGTAAATACCAAAAATAAATCCCGAAAGAAAAGTATGCTAAAGAAAACGCAAAGTTCAACCATACAGAAACCCAAAAACGCTGAGCATGGCCACCACATAGTCCCTGCCGACCCGGTCCATAGCACTAGGTATCACCTGCAAAATGTTAGCCCACGAAGGGTGAGTCCACAGACTCAATGTGCAACAACCAACACTGATTCCCAACCGATTAAAGCCTTTATTGCAAACATTTTGGGCAAAGCCCATCCTTAATCATATTCGGCCATAGACCCATATCATAGCATATTTAAATCACATATGTATACAAAGATGAAAATGCAACCCGAACCCACCTAGATATCCAACCTCTACACACCACCCATACCTGCCAATCACACCGTGGGGATTTCTAAATCGACCATCCATCCGCTACACACCCTCGAAGGCAGTTGCTGCAGTCAATTGCTCATCGCCCTTAATACGTGGCATAGCCACCGGATAATGTGACAATGTCACCGAATCATAATATTGTGACATGAGTCACCGGATTAATGCGGTAAAACCACCGGAACACTTCCCCTTTTATCATTATCACCCATGTGCCCATGCATCATACAAAATATACAGATCTCATGCAATATACCTTACCCCAAAGCCATAACGAAATTACACATATTTTCATATCAATGTTTATAAACATTATTAACGGAGTGTTAAGGGGTAACGTACCTGAACGCACTATACCATTGAATGGTACCCTTAGCCATGTTATTCGTATTTTTATTAACACATATTTAACATAATACTATTAATCTATCGGGAATTAGCGTAGGGTTACACACTTGATAACAGTGAGAATGACACTCTCGATACCGACACTCTCGCTTATCGTGATAACAACGATCCGCTTATCCCTTTTCGATCTTGCCCACAACCCGGTGGCCAATCCGTCATCGCAGAACCGAGCGCTTAAATCTAGGGGTAGGAACTACCCTTTCTCTCCTCCACCGTATTATTCGCATCCATCGAATATCACTTAATCGTAAAACCCGTTAATCGATATGTAAGATCTAAACGAAACACAATCTATAACTTAAATACTCTTACCAAGTAGATCTCAATCTCGAGACTCCTCCTTTATCTCTGTCGAACTCCTCCTAAAACACCACGCTTAGAATCGGTCATCCCTTAAAAACAATATGGCCTTTGGCCGAATACTACAACTCCCTTACCTTCCTCGATTAAATCCAGAAAATCGTCACCGCCCTTGGAAGTTGTCGAATCCCTACATAACCTATGTTAGATTCAATTCTAACATTAATGGACGAAAGTAAGTGGCCTTCGGCGTAAGGTCATACTTTGCTTACCTTGAATATCAAAATCCCCAAAGATCTCCACTGCTCCTAACGTTTGCTTCCAAGAAGGGTTACGAATCCAAAACCTTGCATAGATTCGGCCATAACATCATTATAGGATTATGCCTCTGATTTCGACAGGCTAGAATAATACAGAGAGATTCAGACCGAAAGAGATCTCTTACCGAAAAAGAGTGACCAAACACAATGATCAACTGGCTTCTAAGAAATCGACAAGAGGAAACCCAAAGTAGAGAAGTCGATTTAGAGGAGAAAGATGATCGGCTTTTAGTGCTTAAGAACAATCGGTTTCAAAGGGGTAGAGATGCAAGGAGACGTTCAGCTATGAAGGGTAATGGCAAAAGATGTGGGATTCGGCTTCAATGTTTAATGCTTGGTGATCGGCTATGGTCAAAATGTGCTTTCAGCTTTTGAAGACAGAAGAAAGCAGTGTGAAGAAAAAGAGAAAGATGAAGAAAGTGACCTTAATGGTCTTCCCAAATTCGGCTAAAGCAAAGAAAATAGAAAGGGCTTTGAAAGTTTTCTGACTATCACTTTCGACACAAGTCTAAGGAAGGAAAAGAAAACTAAAATGCACCTTAACCCTTAAGCAAATTCGACACCTAGCTCCCCCTTGCATGACCGAATAAGCCCCCCTCCAAAGTCCTACATTCGGCCAACTCTCACCCTCTTCTCATCCCCTTTTTTCTCTCCACTTTTTCCTCCTATTTCTTCTCTTCTCCTCTCATTCATAAGAGTTTGAATGAGTCAACACTTATCTTCCTCTCTTAGCTGAATTTTTAAATAATTTGACCAAATCAAAGGCTCATCCATTCAGTGTCCCTGTGCCGTCCAACACTGCACTTCCTTGTCGAAAAATAAAAGCCCAAAACGCTACCTTTGCTGCTCGAACCTAAGTCCCTTCACACTCCCCGAGCGCGCCACTCTCACGTGTTCTAAGGGCGCCGCCCCTGCCACTTTACCAGTTAAGTTATTGTGTCTTAATCCACATACTAAACTTCTTAAGGCCTAGCTCCCTTAGCTCTCATTTAAGACTTAAAAATCCAATATTCTTCTAAGGCATCTACCTACTCCCCAAGGATCTCGAAGCCCCCAAAACACATACAAACCACACACAAGCATGCTACTACATACATTCAAGTTAAAACGCATAACCCCTAAATCCCGGATATTACAGAATATGAGATGAATGATTATGTTAAGAGGTAAAATGGTGCGAATTGTTGTATATGTGGATGCCTTTATGGGGTATGAAACTATGTGGTTTGATGCTTGTAGGTGATTCTATAGTGTGGTTGGCAAATTGGCCTTGCAAATGGCCTATATTTGCCCACACGGTTGAGCACACAGGCGTGTGGCTCGACCGTGTCCCTGAAGTTTTAAATTTGATACAAGTCAGTTTCGACCACGGGCTAGGCACACGGGCGTGTGACAGGTCATGTGAAGCAAGTCATTTTTGACCACGGGCCAGGCACACGGGCGTGTGGCAGGCCGTGTGGTGCAAGTCAGTTTCGACCACGACTTGGACACATGGGCGTGTCTAAGGCCGTGTGCCACCCACACGAGCGTGTGACCCCTGTAACTTTGAGAAATATTGAGTTTTTTGGAAAAATTTTGTACGAACCTGGTTTAGTCTCGACCCCTTTCTATCACGTATTTAAGGTCTCGTAGACCTTCTTAAGGTACTAAATGATTATTTTTTGATATGTTTGGATGATGACTAACTTTGTGTTGTAAAATGATTGCAAATGGTTTAAATGATCGGTAATGCCTCTTAACCCTATTTCGGCGATGGTTACGGGTTAGGGGTGTTACAATGTAGGCTCGTTTAAGGGACACTATCATTGGTTGTGAATGAATTGTATTTGATTTGACAAATTTTATATGAAATATATGATTATAAGTGTTGTAAATCTGGTAATGCTCCGTAACCCTATTCTGGCATTGAATACGAGTGAGGGGTGTTACACTTTACCACACTATCCATTGACTCTTTAGTACTTTTGAAACTATGTTTTGAGTATATGGCATGTATAGGTATTTTGAGTCATTTTGATTATGGATTGATAAAGATTTTGGTCATTTATAATGGCTTGTAAATGTTTATGTTTTGGTTTGCAAATATAGCCATGAGATTTGGTTTAATTTGGCAGATTTTGTTATGTGTTTATGTGTGTATATATGGTTGATATTGAGTTCTTGGATGGATATGTGAATGACCATATTATGAAGTTTGTGGAATTGGTACCTTGCTTGTGAATTGGTACAAAATGAGGTATGTTAGGTAATGGTTTAACTAGTTGATTGGTATGTGTATTTTAGTAGGATTTGGTTGAGTAAAACTTGAGTTATAAGAATGTTGGTTATTATTATTTGAAATGGTATGAAATTGTTTTGAATGTGGTTAGAATGGATGTTCTATTATGCTATGAATTGGTGCCATTTGGGTTGCTTAGGTACATGAGATTGAGGGTGGAAAATTCGCTTGGTAAGTAGTCTATTTTTGTCCACACGGGCGTTTGTCTCAGCCGTGTGTGACACACGGTCATGATACATGGTCGTTTGTCCCCTGGTGTTGAAATTGAAGTGAAGTCAGTATTCTCCACCCGATCTCACACACGGGCGTGTGATCGACCTTGTGGTACAAGTCAGTATACCCCCTAATTGGCACACGACCTAGCACACGGGCGTATGACTTGGCCGTGTTGCATAAGCCAATATAGCCTACAGGTTTAGCACGGCCTATCACACGGCCTAGCACACGGGCATGTGTGGCCATTTCGAAGGGCACACGGGCTAGACACACGGGTGTGTGGTTGGCCATGTGACCCAACTCAGTAACCTCACTTGTTTGGACATGGGCTGGGACACGGCCATGTGCTCCTATTTCGAATGTTCACACAGCCTGTGACACAGGCGCGTCTGGATGCCGTTTGAGACACACGGCCTGACCACATGGGCGTGTGTCCCCTGTTTTGAAGAAAAATTTGCTAAGTGTTAAAAATTTTCCTGAGTTTCTAGTTTAGTCTTGAACCACTTCCAAAGCATGTTTAAGGCCTCGTAGGCTCTTAATAGGGACAAATTGATTGAGATTGAATGATGAATGATTGAATTGAGAAAATGTATGTTAAATAGTTGTTTAATTATTTCGTAAGTTCGGTAATACTCCGTAACCCTATTCTAGCATTGAATACGGGTGAGGGGTGTTATATTTATTGGTATCAGATCTACGGTTTAGTCGATTCTATGACTAACATAGTGTGTGTGAGTCTAGCTATATATGCCATATATAAACTCTGATAGTGTGATGACTCCTAACATCTTAAAATGTGTTTTCATATAGTAATGGATCCTAATCGAGCTATAGCTGATGAGGTTGAGAGTAATGTGCCTGCTCCCACGCAAGGGACAACGCCATCTGATTCTAGACCCGTGACGGGTAGCCAAGGAGGTGAGGCTAAAGAAGCCTTCTTCCAAATGATGAACGAATGGTTCACTCAAGATATTCGTATGAACCCGACTGCTCAACAACCTCCACCCCCTCCTGTTCCTCAACCTGTACCCGTAGCTCCTCAAGGAGTCGAGCTTTTAAGATTGAATAAGCCTCCAGTTGATAAGATCCGTAAACACAGGGCTGAAGAGTTCAGAGCTAATGTTGATAATGACCTTGAGAGAGCTGAGTTTTTACTTGAAAATATGATCTGAGTGTTTGATGAACTTTCTTGTACATCAGCTGAATGCTTAATGTGTGCTATTTCCCTTCTGAGAGACTCTGCGTATCAGTAGTGGAATACGTTAGGATCAGTGGTGCCAAGAGAAAGAGTCACCTGAGAGTTCTTTCAGATCGAGTTCCGAAAGAAATACATCAGTAAATCGTTCATTGATCAAAAAGCATACAAAATTTCTAGAATTGAAACAAGGCCGTATGACCATAACCAAGTATGAAAAAGAATTCATACGATTAAGTAAATATGCTCGAGAGTATGTTTCTACTGAAGGGATAATGTGCAAGTAGTTTGTTGATGGACTGAACGAAGACATTAAACTTCTGGTTGGGATTTTAGATTTAAAAGAATTTGTTGTGTTAGTTGACCGGGCTTGCAAAGCCGAATACTTTAGTTGAGAAAAGAAGAAAGTTGATTTAGAGGCTAGAGATTCAAGGAAAAGACAGATGAATAGACCTTCTCATTCTTCATTAAAGAAATTATGAGATTCGTACAGTAGATATAATGCGTCAATGGGATATCAGAATAGAGATCGTGGAAATCAAACTGTGAATTCTAAAGCTCAAGCTACGTCTATTCCGAGTGTTGGCAGTGTGAGAAATAACAAACCCGAGTGTCAATAGTGTAGGAGAAGACATTTTGGTGAATGCTAGAATAAGAGTATTAAAGCTTGTTTCAAATGTGGTTCACCAGATCACTTTATTCGAGAATGTCCAGACTTATTAGAGAAAGAAAAAGTTCAGAATGTAAGATCGAGAAATACAAATGCGAGAGGGAGACCACCAAGAAATACTGGGAATGTATCCAGTGGTAGATGTAACACCCCTAACCCGTATCGGTCGCCGGACTAGGGTTAAAGGTGTTACCGGACAGATCGGAATCTTTTAAAGACATTTCATAATACAATTCATCAATCGCAATCAAAGTGTCCCTTTTATAGGTCAACGAGACCATAATCATGCTTTAGAATAAGGTCGGGACTAAACCGAACACATATGGAATTTCTCAGAAATTTTAAAACTTTTCTCAGTTACAGGGGTCACACGCCCGTGTGAGCAGGCCGTGTACCTCCCACGGCTACCAGACACACCCCTGGCCGTGCCAAAACAGAGCATGTATACTGACTTATCCACACGGCCACCAAACATGCCCGTGTGCCATGGCCGTGTAAAATTAAGCTAGCTACTAACTTGTTCACACGGGCACCAGGCACGCCCGTGTGCCACAGCCGTGTATGCAAAATAGGCCATTTGCGAGGCCAAGTTACCACTCACACTTGGGTCTACCCTACAAGCAATATACCAATTCATTTCATGTACACTTGACAACCAAAGACATGTCAAATAATTAACAAATCTCCACATTCAATCTCATTTCCAATCATGCCAATTTTCACAACCAAAGCATATATAAATTCAAGCATGATTTATCCACATTTACCTTTCATATAACCATTTCCTTGATCAAACACACATACTCAAAATTCATCCAGATGCTTACCATTTCATAGTCATGGGATCATGCCCAAAACCAATATCACATGCCATATTCACAAATGCATAATACCAACATATAACTAGCCACATCACATAGCTATTTATACACATTTCAAACATAATCCAAAGTGACTACTCTATACATGCCATATTTAGCTATATACACATTTTCAAAGTACCAAAACAAGTTTGAGTAGTGTGATGATGATCCTCGACGGTTCCCGAGCCTTTAGTAGCTTTGACGATCTATAAAATAGATCAAACACACAAAAAGTAAGTTTTCAAAAGCTTAGTAAGCCATATACAAATAAATTTAGCATAAAATGCACATAACCATATTGATACAACAATATTAATGTTTCTCATTTCAAATTCATCACATATTCTTTGGCTCATTTGCTTAGCCATAACTTGCCACATTCTTCAACTCAAATATCACATACACACATAGCTCATTAAAGCATATATTCACATATTGTCTCATCATTTCAATACACATATTCACCTTAGTAAGTTCATATAGACACTTACCTTTCATACACACATAGTGTACTTCTCAAACGTACCTGAAACGGATATACAATTTATAAAGCTATTCATTTCACGGACTTGCCCGTTGAACCGTTCGGAATCTAATAGGATACTCAGAGTGCTCGGAATAATTATACAATGCCAACATCCTAGACGTGGTCTTACATGTAGTCAGATGTCGATGCCACTGTCCCAGATAGGGTCTTACACGAATCAATACGATGCCAATGTCCCAGACATTGTCTTACACGTAAATCTCCTATCGATGCCAACGTCCCAGACGTGGTCTTACACGAGATCTCGAATCAATGCCATCGTCCTTGTAACACCCCAAACCTGGCCCATTCACTATGACCGAATTTGAAATGCCACTGCGGAACACGTTCGAAAATATTCTTACATAAGAGTAAAAATCGTTAAAAATTTGTTTCCTTTAATAAAACATTTTCGTGACTTAAAATATTCCAGGTAAAAATTAAATTATTATGAAAACACCGGATTCAAAACTTTATTATACACACTTAAGAAAATAAAATCATTTGCAATCAATATTTAAATTGTCAATCCATAATAAATATAATAATTAAACTTAATGAAAAATACTTAAACAACCTTAAATACTTTAATGGGCCTTATTACAATAAAGACTTAATCAAAATCTCAAACTATAAATACTTAATTAATTAAATTATCTTACGCATGGGCCACCTCGTATCCACTCCAACTCGGTCCGATCATCATATCACCTGCGATGTTTGATAAAATATTTGGGTGAGTCACACGGACTCAGTGTGTAATTAAACCACTGAATTCCACCCACGTGTTAGCCACATATTAACCCATATATCAGATATCAAGTATCATATTCACATACTACCACATTCTGGGCTTGGCCTATATTCATATCACATTCATATAAATAGGTAACTAACCACTTGATTTCACATATCGGGCTTAGCCCATTTCCACACTGATCCACATTCATATACTAGCTTGGCCCATTTCATATTAATCCACATCACATATTGGGCTTGGCCCATTTTCACATATATTCACATGCAAAGTTATGCAATTATGAAGCCCAACCCAGCCTAGGGTCCATCCTCTACACACCCCCTTATCCAGCCTACCACACCAGGGGATTATCAAATCACCCTCTCCTTTTCACTCCAAAAGGCAATCAATGCCGTCCACGTGCAATTAAGCACAATAATCCACAACGCGACCTCAGTCAGTGCCAATCCACGATGTAGCCGTAGCTAACACCAAAACCACGATGGGACACATAGTCACTCATCAACCATGATATGGCACATAGCCGATATCAACCACGATGAGGCACATAGCCACTCATCAAGCCACGCCGAACTAAATCGCAATTAATCCACAACGTGACCTCGATCAACGTCAATCCACGATGTAGCTCAAGGCTAACATCAAAAACCACGATGGGACACATAGTCACTCATCAACCACGATATGGCACATAGCCGATATCAACCACGATGAGGTACATAGCCACTCATCAAGCCACGCAAAACTAAATCGTAATTAATCCACAACGTGACCTCGATCCAACGTCAATCCACGATGTAGCTCAAGGCTAACATCAAACCACGTACTCGAAGTACACCCGTACCTTCTTTCATATCATATCCCACCCATGCACATGCCACATAAAATAATGATACAATGTAATGATGCATGAGCATGTTCATCAAGCATATTATCACATATTCATATTAATAATCACATATCATCAGGTTTGGTACTTACCGGATTATCGACATACCCCTTGAGGGTATCCTTATCACAATTTCCACTGCACTAGTTAGCACATTCATAACACATACACATTTCACATACATATCATATACCCGGAAAACGGTGGGTTAATCACACACTTGATTATTTAGCGAATCCTTAGCTACTTGAATTTAACACGATCCCGGAACTTCCTCTTATTCCTGTCGATTTAGCCCTAATACACATAGCCAAAATCAGTCACACTTATACCCAAATATATGGCCTTAGGCCGAATACTATACATCACTTACCTAGCTTACTTAACCCTGAAATATTTGCTTACTTCCTGAGTTGTCGAAATCCCTGCTACACATCTGTTACAATCGACTTCTATATCCAAAAGTCATTAGAAAGTGGCCTTAGGCCGAATACTTCATTAACTTACCTTGAACACTTCAAATCCCAAAGCTTCCCCTTTAATGCTCCTTCTTTCGGCTACACACAAAAAGGACACACTTAATGGCACTAAGACATTCGGCCATGCTCTAAAATCAAGACCAACCCTTGATTCGGCACACCCATGAAGAAAGAGTAAAACGATTCATAAGGAAGGATTACTTACCACTATCGTTGGTTGCGAAGACTAAAAGAGAATGGATCACGGCTTTTAGAAAAGGTTCGGCTTTACAAAAAAATAATATTGTGGAAAAGTTCAATGAAGATTCGGTTAAACCCCAAAATCACAAAAGAATATTTGGCTACAAGGAATAATAATGGAGCTTCGACCCTAACAAAATAAATGAGAAAAAGGAGAGGATTTTCCTGGTTACAAAATTCGGCAAAAGAGACTAAAAAAACAATTATAATTCGGCATTTAACCCCCCTTTCAAAACCGAAAATACAAGCCCCCAAGGTGTCCCACATTCGGCCACCACTATGCCCCTTATCAAATCCCACTTTCTTCTCTAATTTATCTCTATAAAATCACCTATTTTATTCCTATATCACTTATTCAAAACCAATTAAAATAAGGCTATCCTTATCTTCTATTTTAACTAAATAAATAAAACAAACAAAGCAATATTTATCCTACCTTCTTCGCAACCGAGTTTTAATAGGAGAAATAAGCCAAATCCTCATCCAATTTAAACTCCATGTGCCGTCCAATTTCTTCCTTCTTTCCCGCGCAAAAGCAAAAAATAAACACCAAACTATCTGCTCACACGCCTTGAACCCACGACTGCTGGAATCCTTCTTGTAGGTAGCGCCCCCCCAAGCCACTCCGCCACGATTCTTTTTGTGTTATAAACTCCCCCAATTTCTTTTAAAGCCTCCTTCCTTAGGTCCCCCTTGTCTTAATGCCAAAAGCTAAAAATAAAACCCCACTCCTTGCTGCCCACGTGAATCGAACCTCATCCCCCTAGAGCACCCTTTCCTACAAGCGTCCAAGCCACTTTACCCAGGCGCTTTTTGTGACACGCCCACCCCGAATTTAGGACATCCTTAGCCGAGCGCATCCTTGACGCAAAAACATAAAATTCTCCTTTTTGCTTTCCCCGCAACTCGAACCACCTCCCTTCCTCCCAGCCCATGACGTCGTGTACCAAGGCCCTAAGTGGCGCCCTTGAGCCACTTTACCAAGCCCCATTTAATGTCCAAACACGCCTAATATTCTCCTTAAGGCCTCCTTAGCCCAATTCCCCTTTTTACACTTAAATCCATATTTTTTTCCAAAGCATTCCCCTATATTTTAAAGTTCCCGAAACCCTTAAAACATATCCAAACATACTCCAAGCCTACTATCACTCGAATTATGCACGAACGCATAACCCCTAATCTAGGATGTTACAGTCCCAGACGTGGTCTTACATGATATCACATAACGGACACCTATGTCATGACATATACTATCCTATCTATTCCTAGGTTCAGACGAGACTTCTCGAACATTAACCATCTCTCGATACTTTCTCGGAATCCATTTATTCATCATTTTGAGTATTATTGTAACATCCCAAAAACGGGGTTATTTGAAATTTCATTATTTTCTTATGTATGAACTACTGGGATATTACTTATGGAATAATAATGGTCAATTTAAGGCTTTGTGTTGGCTCGATTTGGTAGGAAATTTTAATTTTTAACTTTTAAAAGAAGGGGGCCTTGGTAAGTGGTGTTATAAGAATAAATTGGGTATTTTTAACACAAAATAGGCCTTGGAAAAGTGGCAAAGCAAGCCCACTTAAGAGCTACATGTGACGCCACCAAGGAGCAAGGGAGAGCTTGTGTTCGAGTCACGGAAATCCCCTTTTGTTTTTGTTTTGTTGGACGGCACATAGGGAGAGTTTTGCTCCCTTTAAATTCTTTTTTTTTAGAGATAATTAAGGATTTTATTAAAAAGGGATATTAGGGATATTATTAGATTAAGTGGATTATTGATTATTAATTGATTAATAGAGATTAATTCAAATTAATTTTGAATTAATGCAAATAAGTGGCTGTGAGAAGTTTTAGGCTTTGAGTCGAATTTGAACTCCTTGAACAAGGAGGTGTGGGCGGCAAGGCTATTAGGTGATGGCCGAATGTGGGACTCCTTGGTGAAGAGGAGTTGGTGGGAGTTGGGCTCCTAGTTGCCAAAGTTGGACGGCAAGTCAAGAGGGGGTGCCAATGCTTATAAATACCCCAACCCACCACCTTGTTTTCTTTTTTCCCATCTCTAGCTTGCCAGAAAAACATAACCCTTTTTCCCTTCTAATTTTCTTTATTTTCTCTCAAACACTTTTAAGCCGAAACTCTTACCACCTTTTCCTCTCAATTGATTTTCCTTCCATTGTCCTCTTCATAATAGCCGAATATACCCAATCGTGAGTGCCGAATCTCTTTCTCCTTTTAAAGCACCTTGGCCGAATATTGTGCAAGAAAAGGGGTGGCTTTCCTTTAGTCGATTCCAAAAGGTAAGGGTCTTAGGCCGAATGCTTATGTTTTTCTTCCCATCATGTCGACTTTGATAAAGGTAGGTAATTGGTTTCACAATCATAATTAAGGGTGCTAACTACGATTCAACCGAATTGGTTGTAGGATCTTCGGGATTGGAAACAAGCAAGTAGGTTCGTCCACGTTTGACAATTAATTTTGGTAAGGACCTACACATATATTTGGTATTCGCTTTAACCAAGGCTACTAACTTATTGATTGACGATTGTTGGAAGCAGAGGCACTTTGAGGGTGGTGTTTAGTACTCGGCGATTGGGTAAGGATTCGGGTACAAAGTATGACCCTTTAAATTGTTTGGTTTGGCCGAATGGGCCATATCACTAACCTTGAGAGTTGGCCAATATAGGGGCAAAGACTTGAGGGTGGCCGACTTCTCTTCTCTGATTTAGACTCCTTATTGGTGACAGTGTGTACATACACACCATTTAACTTGTTAATTATGCTAAGTAATGTGATTGCTAGCTTGATGTATGTAGCAATGGCTTGAATACCATAACGGTATATGGGGTAATCTGTAAGTACACATGTGCATATGATTGCTATTTTATGCTTTTGGGAAGCATGTTGTGACAATACATATGATAAATCTATATGTGACCGATGACTATGTGGGTTGATTGAGTGGAGGGGCGGTGTATTCGTCTTTGACGAGCACCGGTGCTTTGGTAGCACACCGTGACTATACGTCACCGTGAGGTTTGGTACCTCCGAGGTTTGGTACCTCATAGCGACTTGTCCCCGTGGTTAACACCACCGTGGGTTGGCCCCACTTGAGATATGGGATCGTCGCGGTGATTTGGTATCACACGATGGGTTGGCCCCATCACCCGATTTGTGTCTACTGACACCGTGCTTTGGTAGCACATCGTGACTATATGTCACCAAAGTGGTTTGGCACCACCAGGTGTTTTGGTAACACATCGTGATCGCGCGGTCACCAAAGGGTTTGGTACCACGTGGGGTAGACAAAGGTGTTTGGTTGGCTAGGTTGGGTACTCGATACTTTGCTTAATTGATCATTATATGTGGTGTATGAAATGTTGTATTAACCGGGGAAGGGTTACATCTCGAGTCTTGGTGACTCACCTTCTCCTTTAATATTTTTTCAGTGACTCGTAGATGGCGGTTGAGGAGCGGTGGGACTCGAGGCGGCCATGCAAAGGATTTTAATTTACTTTAACTTTAAAGTTGTTTAATTTTTATTTTGGGTTGTAATAAGGCCTCCATAAACTATAGTTGCGGTTTTTTTATATGTTGGATGTCGACTTAAACTATATCATTAAGTTAAATTAAATCACATGTTTTCTTTTGGTAAACACGAAAAAGTTTAATCGTGCCATCGGGTACACTTGAAATCGATAAAATAATTGGGCTTAATTAAAATCCCAAATTGGATCTAAGGTTAGCTTAACAAGACAACCAAACGAGGAGGTTTCAATAGAAAATTAAATGTTTTTCAAAAAGCGATCACAAGGTTTTACCTCGTAATAACTCGATTTGGTCGTAGTGTTTGGGCCGGGTTTGGGTTGTTACAGAATTGGTATCGAGCCCTGGTTCAAAACTCCTACTGTGGGGCCCAAGGCCCAAAAATGTTTTTGTAGGCCTTATGGTATGATTTCGGGTTTTTAAGCAAAGATGGCCCGAGTCTCCCACCCGATCCGCCTGTAAGTACATCTAAACCTTTGTGTGAAATATATTCTGTAGAAGGGTAGGAAGCATGGAACGAGATAGACTTAAAGAACTAAACCAACCTATGACTTAGTCAATGAGGTAGGGTGTGGTAACCCCAGACGCATGTCTAGGATTGGATCCTAAGAGCTTGGTATTTAAGCGGTCCTCGTGACTCACCTCCTCTTCGCAGTATCCTACCCAGTGCGTAGCTTCTGGTTCACCCTAACTCGGAAGGCTCGATGGTGTGGTAACCTCATGCGCATGTCTAGAAAGGTTCGGTGAGAGCTTGGTATTTAAGCGGTCCGCGTGACCCACCTCCTCTTCACTTGAATTCTGCACAGTGCGTAGCTTTGGTTCACCCCGACCAGGAGGGCTCGGTCATAGGCTAAACACAATGATTAAAACCCAAAAAGGGAATCGACCATGTTTTCAAAAAGAAGGAAACAACAAGCCCTAATGTTTTAAAAACGTATCCAATAACCCTCTTAAAACCTAGAACACTTAGTATACCATGTTTTTCTCGGAAAACTTGACTTGTGAAAAATTACCAAATACCCCTAGGAGTAAAATTACCAAAATGCCCCCGACCCTAAAATATTGATTCAATGATTTTGCCTAAAAATTTCAACTATTTTATAAAACATTCAATAATTAGCTTTGGAAATCATCATGAAAATATCTTGGCCCCGAAAAGTACGAAAAATACCCTCAGTAGGAAAAAGACGAAAATACCCTCAGGTTAGAAATGGGCGTAAATGTCCGATGAGTGAATAGGTATGGAAAGTATTAAGGAATGGATGCATGGACTTCTTTGTGTGAACTAGGATAGGAAATCAAACATTGGTTGCTCGAAAGAATCTCTGATTAAACCTCATCCATAAAACTTCTTCGCGAGTAATAAAGTGAAACAAATGCTAACGCATAAAATTTTTCTTAATCGATTAAAAGCGCGGTAGATAGAATGAGTTCTAGAGGACGTGGACGCCGTGGGCGTGGTAGGGTAGGATGACGGTGTCCGAACCCGTCAGTCGAGACAAGGCTCGAGAAAATGAGGTACCACCGCCACCACCACCTCCTACTTTTAGAGCCGAGGAGCCGAGCGGCACCGGTGGCGACCGGTATCGCAAGTCGTGTTGCGAGTCTTGGAGATGGTGGTGGGGCTGGTGGAAATGTTGGAGCTCTGGAATCGTCCCGAGCGACTCGATCTAACTGAGCGAGGCATTCCGAGGTGTGTCGGGAGTGGCACCCAAGTCTGTGGAATCATCGGCTAGAGTCAATCGAGAGGATCATGGATGACCTTGACTCGATCAAGAAGAGAAGCCGAAAGGCGTGTCGCTTCTAAAGGATGAAGCGTATCGCTGGTGGCTTACGGTTCGAGATGGGGCTACAACCATGATTTGACTTGGGAGTATTTCGAACCGCCTATCGAAGAAAAAGTATGTGGGCACTAGCTACACCGACGCCAGAGAGAAAGGCTTTTCTCGGGATTAGTTCAAGGAACTAAGTCCGTGTCGGAATATGAGGCGGAATTTTTAAGGCTAAGTAGGTATGCGAGAGGCATAGTGGCTATCGAACATGAGCGCCGTGGTCCGCTTTGAGGATGGACTCGAGATGATTTAAGGTTGCTTGATTGCCCCACAAAGAAAGTTCGTGAGTTCTCATCCCTAGTGGAGAAGGCTAAGGTAGCCGAGGGAATCAAGGAGGCCGTGAGGCGTAATTATAGTAAGAACAATCGGAGAGAAGTTTTGGGTCACCGGATCAAGCGGTAGTACTCGAGAAAAGGCTAGGCCAAGTGGGCCCAATCGGCGACAAGGCCCACAATCATAATCGTCAGGCCGACTCGGTGCAATCGGGCCGTGGAAGACCCATTGGGGAGGTTGTTGGGCGGTGATAAAGGATGCTTTGAGTGTGGGTCTTTGGAGCATCGCGTCAGAGATTGTCCCCAAAAGCTAGCTAAGAAGCGACCGTAGGCGCGTAACTGCACAAGATAGAAATGTAGGACCACGAGAGGGTCGTGGTAATGGTAGAGGAAACAACGGTCCCAACCGAGGTCGTGGAACTCAAGGCGGAGGTTCAGGCAACACAGAGGCTAGGCACTGGCTTAGTCTATGCAGCAAGGTGTCGCGAAGAAGGTGACGACCTGGATGTCATAACCGCAGACGCTTTTTAATTTTTGGTTTTCCTTATGTTGCATTGGTTGATGTGGGCTCGACACACTCGTACATTGCTAGTAGTGTGGTAGGAACTATGGACCTAGACTCAAAAGCGCTTCTAGGGAGATGACCGTAGTTAGCCCCTTAGGTCACTCCGTGAGTCGTAGATAAACTCTATAGAGGTGTACCCCTAGAACTTCAAGGGGTAGTGTTTGTAGCCGATCTAATGGAACTACCATTTGGAGAGTTCGATTTGATCCTTGGCATGGATTGGTTGGTTAAGTACCAAGCAAGGTTGGATCACGCGACCAAGCGCATGGTTCTTAAAACTAGCTGAAGGTGATGAAGTGGTTATGATAGGAGATCGAAGGAATTATCTATCCAATGTAGTGAGTGCCTTAAAGGTCAAAAGATGGTCAAGAAGGGTTGTGAGGCGTATTTGGTTCAAATCTATGCTTTGGGAGCTAAGGAGTTGGAAGTTGAAAAGGTCCGAACGGTTGGGGAATTTGTTGATGTGTTCCCGTAAGAACTTCCGGTTTGCCTCCGGATCGGGAAGTCGAATTCGATATAGACTTGCTACAGAACGGCACTGTGTCCATAGCACCATACCGAATGGCACCAAAGGAATTGGTGGAGCTAAAGGCTCAAATTCGTGAGCTCTTGGATAGGGGTTTATACGACCAAGTATATCTCCGTGGGGAGCGCTTTGTTGTTTGTCAAGAAGAAGGACGGTTCTATGCGGATGTGCATCGACTACCGTCAGTTAAATAAGTTGACGATCAAGAACAAGTATCCGTTGCCTCGGATTGACGACTTGTTCGATCAACTGAAGGGTGCCTCGGTGTTCTCGAAGATAGACCTTAGGTCAGGTTATCATCAACTTAAGGTAAAGGAGGCTGATGTTCACAAAACGGCATTTCGAACTCGGTATGGGCATTTTGAGTTCTTGGTAATGCCATTTGGGTTGACTAATGCGCCAAGTGGCATTCATGGACTTGATGAACAGAGTATTCCAGCAGTACTTGGACCAGTTCGTCGTGGTATTCATAGACGACATATTGGTTTATTCAAGGACAGAAGAGGAGCATGACAAGCATTTAC
Organism: Gossypium sturtianum; assembly: GCA_025698515.1. Taxonomy (NCBI): domain Eukaryota; kingdom Viridiplantae; phylum Streptophyta; class Magnoliopsida; order Malvales; family Malvaceae; genus Gossypium; species Gossypium sturtianum. The sequence goes on from CM046950.1 coordinate 128,278,114, forward strand.
GGATAGTTCTGCAAGTATTGAGGGAGAAGCAGTTGTATGCCAAATTTAGTAAGTGTGAATTTTGGCTTAGGGAAGTGGCTTTCTTAGGTCATGTAGTGTCAGCCGAAGGAATTAGGGTAGACCCCCGCAAGATTGAGGCAGTATTGGAGTGGAAACCACCTAGGACGGTGGCTGAAATACGAAGTTTTCTGGGTTTAGCAGGATACTATCGGAGATTCGTGGAAGGATTCTCTCTAATAGCAGCGCCGTTGACTAAGTTGTTAAGGAAGGGTGTCCCGTTTGTATGGACGGAAAAGCAGCAAGAAAGCTTTGATAAGCTAAGGAAGATTTTGACTAAGCTCCGGTTTGGTGCAACTCAAGCGTGAAAGTTATTCACACGATCTATTGTGATGCATCTCACACCGGTTTGGGGTGTGTGTTGATGCAAGATGGGAAGGTAGTAGCCTATGCATCCCGCCGCTTAAGATCGCATGAGGTTAACTACCCAACTCACGACTTAGAGTTAGCGGCCATGCGTCTTCGCTCTCTCAAGATATGGAGACATTACCCGATGGAGAGAAGTCGATGGTCTACACGGATCACAAAAGCTTGAGGTATCTTCCGACTCGTAAGGATCTCAATCTGAGATGGCGTCGATGGATTGAACTACTAAAGGACTACGATCGTTCAATTGAATACCATCCGGGTAAGGCTAATGTAGTAGCCGACGCATTGAGCCGGAAGGTGATTTTGACTTAAGAGCGATGTTCGCTCGGTTAAGTCTATATGACGATGGGAGTCTTTTGGCGTAACTTCAAGTTAAGCCGACATGGATTGAGGAGATTAAGGGAAAGCGGTTAGTGGATGAAGGCTTGAGTTCAAGAGGGTACAAGTTCAAGACGGTGGTTTGGAAGGGTACACCGACTAGTGAAGGAGCGCTTTGTTTTCAAGGACGAGTATGTATGCCAAAAGATACGGATTTAAGGCGTAAAATTCTCCAAGATGCACATAGCAGCCATACGCTATGCACCACGGAGGAAGCAAAATGTATGGAGATTTGCGAAAGCAGCTTTGGTGGCCGGGGTTGAAGCGTGAGATAACGAGTTCGTAGGAAAGTGTCCGACGTGTCGCCAAGTTAAGGCCGAACATCACCACCATCGGGACTACTTCAACCGATAAAGATCCTCAATGGAAATGGGAGAGGATCACCATGGATTTTGTTAGTGGGCTACCCCTTACGCCCACTAAGAAGGATGCGCTTTGGGTAATTGTGGATCGCCTAACTAAGTCGACTCACTTCATGCCTGGTGAGAATGGATTACTCACTCTGAAGCTAGCAAGGTTATATGTGGTTTGAGATAGTCGATTGCATGGTGTGCCAATGTCGATTATCTCGGATAGGGATCCGAGGTTCACGTCAAGGTTTTGGAAAGCGTTGCATCAAGCTTTGGGTACACGGTTAGATTTCAAGATGCGGCTTTCCATCCACAAAATCGACTGACACTCGGAAAGGGTGATACTGATTTTAGAAGACATGTTAAGGGGTCGTGTCTTGGATTTTAGTGGTAGTTGGGAGGAGTACCTACCATTAGCGGAATTCGCTTATAACAATAGTTATCAGCGAGTATTCAAATGGCTCCATACGAGGCCCTATATGGACGAAAGTGCCGTACTCCTACATGTTGGACGGAGTTGGGAGAACGACAAGTTATGGGTCCAGAACTGGTAACCGAGACGGAAGACAAAGTCAAGGTGATTCGGTCTCGTCTCAAGGAAGCATCGGATAGGCGAAGTCTTATGCCGATCTCAAACGCAAGGAAATGGAGTATCTCTGTGGGAGACAAGGTCTTTCTGAAAGTGTCGCCTTGGAAAAAGGTGTTGAGATTTGGACGGAAAGGGAAGTTAAGCCCAAGGTTTATTGGGCCATATACGGTTGTGAAGCGAATAGGACCAGTGGCTTATCAGCTAGAGTTGCCGGCGGAACTGAGTCAGATTCATGACGTCTTTCACGTATCAATGCTGAGACGGTATCGGTCAGATCCTTCGCACGCTGTGCCATGAGCGCGTGCTTAATCGAAGTGAATCCAGATTTATCTTTTGAAGAGGAGCCAGTTCAGATCTTAGACCGAAATGAGAAAGTTCTACGTAGGAAGTCAGTGCCCTTGGTGAAGGTGCTGTGGCGAAACCATGGTATAGAAGAAGCTACGTGGGAACCCGAGGATGTAATGAGGCAGCAATACCCCCACCTTTTCTAGTTAAGGAATTTCGAGGACTAAATTTATTTTAAGGGGGTAGAATCTGTAACATCCCAAAAACGGGGTTATTTGAAATTTCATTATTTTCTTATGTATGAACTCATCGGGATATTACTTATGGAATAATAATGGTCAATTTAAGGCTTTGTGTTGGCTCGATTTGGTAGGAAATTTTAATTTTTAACTTTTAAAAGAAGGGGGCCTTGGTAAGTGGTGTTATAAGAATAAATTGGGTATTTTAACACAAAATAGGCCTTGGAAAAGTGGCAAAGCAAGCCCACTTAAGAGCTACATGTGACGCCACCAAGGAGCAAGGGAGAGCTTGTGTTCGAGTCACGGAAATCCCTTTGTTTTTGTTTTGTTGGGCTGGCACATAGGGAGAGTTTTGCTCCTTTAAATTCTTTTTTTAGAGATAATTAAGGATTTTATTAAAAAGGGATATTAGGGATATTATTAGATTAAGTGGATTATTGATTATTAATTGATTAATAGAGATTAATTCAAATTAATTTTGAATTAATGCAAATAAGTGGCCAGGAGAAGTTTTAGGCTTTGAGTCGAATTTGAACTCCTTGAACAAGGAGGTGTGGGCGGCAAGGCTATTAGGTGATGGCCGAATGTGGGACTCCTTGGTGAAGAGGAGTTGGTGGGAGTTGGGCTCCTAGTTGCCAAAGTTGGACGGCAAGTCAAGAGGGGGTGCCAATGCTTATAAATACCCCAACCCACCACCTTGTTTTCTTTTTTTTCCATCTCTCGCTTAGCCGAAAAACATAACCCTTTTTCCCTTCTAATTTTCTTTATTTTCTCTCAAACACTTTTAGCCTAAACTCTTACCACCTTTTCCTCTCAATTGATTTTCCTTCCATTGTCCTCTTCATAATAGCCGAATATACCCAATCGTGAGTGCCGAATCTCTTTCTCCTTTTAAAGCACCTTGGCCGAATATTGTGCAAGAAAAGGGGTGGCTTTCCTTTAGTCGATTCCAAAGGTAAGGGTCTTAGGCCGAATGCTTATGTTTTTCTTCCCATCATGTCGACTTTGATAAAGGTAGGTAATTGGTTTCGACAATCGTTAATTAAGGGTGCTAACTCATGATTCAACCGAATTGGTTGTAGGATCTTCGGGATTGGAAACAAGCAAGTAGGTTCGTCCACGTTTGACAATTAATTTTCTGGTAAGGACCTACACATATATTTGGTATTCGTTTTAACCGAAGGCTACTAACTTATTGATTGACGATTGTTGGAAGCAGAGGCACTTTGAGGGTGGTGTTTAGTACTCGAAGCGATTGGGTAAGGATTCGGGTACAAAGTATGACCCTTTAAATTGTTTGGTTTGGCCGAATGGGCCATATCACTAACCTTGAGAGTTGGCCAATATAGGGCAAAGACTTGAGGGTGGCCGACTTCTCTTCTCGGTTTAGACTCCTTATTGGTGACAGGTGTGTACATACACACCATTTAACTTGTTAATTATGCTAAGTAATGTGATTGCTAGCTTGATGTATGTAGCAATGGCTTGAATACCATAACGGTATATGGGGTAATCTGGTAAGTACTGTGCATATGATTGCTATTTTATGCTTTTGGGAAGCATCTTTGTGACAATACATATGATAAATCTATATGTGACCGGATGACTATGTGGGTTGATTGAGTGGAGGGCGGTGTATTCGTGCTTTGGCGAGCACCGTTGCTTTGGTAGCACACTCGTGACTATACGTCACCGGAGGTTTGGTACCTCCAGAGGTTTGGTACCTCATAGCGACTTGTCCCCGTGGTTAACACCACCGTGGGTTGGCCCCACTTGAGATATGGGATCGTCTGCGCGGTGATTTGGTATCACACGATGGGTTGGCCCCATCACCCGATTTGTGTCTCACGGACACCGGTGCTTTGGTAGCACATCGTGACTATATGTCACCAGTGGTTTGGCACCACCGGTGTTTTGGTAACACATCGTGGATCGCGGTCACCAGCTGGTTTGGTACCACGTGGGGTAGACAAAGGTGTTTGGTTGGCTAGGTTGGGTACTCGATACTTTGCTTAATTGATCGTTATATGTGGTGTATGAAATGTTGTATTAACCGGGAAGGGTTACATATCGAGTCTTGGTGACTCACCTTCTCCTTTAATATTTTTTCAGTGACTCGTAGATGGCGGTTGAGGCAGCGGTGGGACTCGAGGCGGCCATGCAAAGGATTTTAATTTACTGAACTTTAAAGTTGTTTAATTTTTATTTTGGGTTGTAATAAGGCCTCCATAAACTATAGTTGCGGTTTTTTTATATGTTGGATGTCGACTTAAACTATATCATTAAGTTAAATTAAATCACATGTTTTCTTTTGGTAAACACGAAAAAGTTTAATCGTGCCATCGGTACACTTGAAATCGATAAAATAATTGGGCTTAATTAAAATCCCAAATTGGATCTAAGGTTAGCTTAACAAGACAACCAAGCGAGGAGGTTTCAATAGAAAATTAAATGTTTTTCGAAAAAGCGATCACAAGGTTTTACCTCGTAATAACTCAGATTTGGTCGTAGTGTTTGGGCCGGGTTTGGGTTGTTACAATTATTCATAGCAATTCAAATTCCATATATTCACAAATAAATCAATTCAAATACATTTATTTGTATATCGACTTACCTTGAATTTGGTTTAACGAAAACGTACGACTATTCAATGATTTTTAACTTTCCCCGATCTAAATCTATTTTCTTCGGTTCTTGATCTATACATTTACAGATTCAACCAGTTCATTCATCAAATCATTCAATTCAATCCAAAAATACATACTTAGGGTAATTTACGATTTAACCATCACATTTTCATATTTGGACATTTTAGTCCCTATTTCACAAAACATCAAATATACAAAATTTATTCACACACATGCATAGCCGAAATTCCCTAGGGACCATTCAAATCCATATTTTTCATCCAATTCATAATTTAGTCCCCCAATATATTATTTTCACAATTTAGCCCTAATTAGCTAAATTCACAAAAAATTCATGAACAAAACATGTTCATTAAACACATATCTTTCATTTAGCACCAATACTCATCACAAAGCTCACCATTTCATTAATGGAACATCTCATAAACATCATCAATTCTTCAAATTATAACATGGGCTTGATAGTAAACTAAGCATCAATCTCAAAAACATAAAAATCATCAAAAACCAAAGTCAAAACATACTTTAATTTGACCACAAGCTAGCCGAATATTTGAAGAATTCAAACCCTTTCTTTTCTTTTTGATTTTCAGTGGTGAAACATAAAAGATGATAGCATTTTAGCCTTGGTTTTGTTTAATAATCTTTTATTTATCAATTTTCTAATTTAGCCCTTTTAATAGACATATTATAACATATAATTCAAGGCCATTATTGACTATTAATCAACCACTATCTTAAAAATGGTTTTATTGCCACATAAGGCCTCCCCATTTAAAAGCCATCTCAAATAGGTGTCTTTTCATTAAGCATGCAAATTCTGCATTTAACCCTTTTAACAAATTAAGCACACAGACAGACAAATTAAATTATGGAACTTTAACACATGCTTAATCACATATCAAAGGCACATAAAATAATATTAATATATTTTATTGACTTAGATTTATGGTCCCAAAACCACTGTTCCGACTAGGGTCTAATCCGGACTGTTATAGTAGAGGTATGACTAGAGACTCAACTATGAGATCTGAGGCCAGAGCACCTGTTAGAGCCTACACTATTCGCACTCGTGAAGAAGCATCGTCCCCAGATGTTATTACCGGTACATTCTCTCTTTATGATTCTAGTGTGATTGCTTTAATTGACCCTGGATCGACACACTCGTATATATGTATGAATTTGGTGTTTAATAAGAGTTTGCCTGTCGAGTCTACTAAGATTGTGATTAAAGTATCGAAGCCCTTAGCCAAGCGTGTTCTAGTTGATAAAGTTTGCAAGAATTGTCCTTTAATGAATCGGGGTTTCTATTTTCCGGCTGACTTGATGCTTTTGCCATTTGATGAGTTCGATGTAATTCTAGGAATGGATTGGTTGACTTTGCATGATGTTGTTGTGAACTGCAAACGAAAGTTATAGAATTGAAGTGTCAGAATAATGAAATTCTTCGGATTGAATCGAATGAATTTCCTGTTGTGATTTCATCTATGTCAGCTCAGAGATGTGTGAGAAAGGGTTGTGAAGCTTATCTTGCTTATGTGTTGGATACAAAAGTGTCTGAATCAAAGATTGAATCAGTGCTAGTTGTCTGTGACTATCCAGATGTGTTCCCTGAAGAATTACCTGGGTTGCCACCAGTTAGAGAAGTTGAGTTTGCTATTGAGTTAGTACTGGGAACTTCACTGATATCTATAGCTCCGTATAGGATGGCTCTGACAAAGTTGAAAGAGTTAAAAGCTCAATTGTAAGAGTAAACAGATAAAGGTTTTGCACAACCGAGTTTTTCGCCCTAGGGTGCGCCAGTATTGTTTGTTATGAAGAAAGATGGGTCCATGAGAATGTGTATTGACTATCGTCAGCTCAACAAGGTGACAATAAAGAATAAATATTAGTTGCTGAGAATAGACGATTTGTTTGATCAGTTGAAAGGTGCAACAGTGTTTTCAAAGATTGATTTGAGATCTGGCTGTCATCAATTGCAAGTTAAAGACTCAGATGTGCCGAAAACTGCGTTCAGAACGAGGTACGGACACTATGAATTTCTTGTTATGCCTTTTGGACTAACTAATGCTCTTACATTTTTTATGGATTTGATGAATCGAATCTTTAAACCGTATTTAGACAGATTTGTTGTGTTCATTGACGATATTCTGATCTATTCATGAGATGAGTTTGAGCATGTCGAGCATTAGAGAATTGTGTTGCAGACCTTGAGAGATAAGCAACTGTATGCTAAATTCACCAAATGTGAGTTTTGGCTTCGGGAAGTCAAATTTTTGGGATATATAGTTTCGGCGGATGGCATTCGAGTTGATTCGAGCAAGATTTCTTCAATTATAGATTGGAAACCTCTGAGAAATGTATCTGAAGTCTAAATTTTTCTAGGACTAGCTGGCTATTATCGACGTTTTGTGAAAGGATTCTCTACGATTGCAACACCGCTGACTCGATTACTTCAGAAAGATGTAAAGTTTGAATGGTCTGAGAAGTGTCAGCAGAGTTTCGAACAGTTGAAAGCATTATTTACAGAGGCACCAGTTTTAGTACAGCCAGAGTCGGGTAAAGAATTCATAATTTACAGTGACGCGTCACTGAACAATTTGGGTTGCGTGTTGATGCAAGAAGGAAAAGTTATAGCTTATGCCTCCAGACAGTTGAAACCACATGAAAAGAACTATCTGACGCATGATTTGGAGTTGGCTGCTATAGTTTTTACATTGAAAATCTAACGTCATCATTTGTACGGTGAAAAATGTCACATCTTTAGCAATCATAAAAGCTTAAAGTATATTATGACTCAGAAAGATTTGAATTTGCGACAACGGAGATGGCTCGAGCTACTAAAAGATTATGAGTAAGTGATTGATTATCATCCGGGGAAAGCGAATGTAGTCGCAGATGCTATAAGTAGAAAATCGTTGTTTGCCTTGAGAGCAATGAATACACAGTTGACATTATCTGATAATGGTTCGATTCTAGCTGAGTTAAAAGCTAAACCAGTATTTATTCAGTAAATTTGCGTAGCTCAGAAATGTGATAGTGATTTGCAAGCTAAAAGAGTGCAATGCAAGTCGACTAGTGATTCAGAGTACAAAATCGGATCCGATGATTGTTTAATGTTCCGAGATAGAATTTGCGTACCAAAAAATCTAGAGTTGATTCAGAAAATTTTATACGAGGCACATAGTGGTTGTTCATCTTGGGAGTACTAAAATGTATAATAATTTCAAGAAATTGTATTGGTGGTCTGGTATGAAATGAGATATTTCTGAGTTTGTATCGAAGTGTTTAATTTGTCAGCAAGTGAAAGCTGAACACCAAGTGCCTTCGGGTTTACTTCAGCATGTAATGATACCAAAGTGGAAATGGGACAGAGTTATAATGGATTTTGTATCGGGATTGCCTTTGACTCTGAAAAAGAAAGTTGCTATTTGAGTTGTCGTTGATCGATTAACGAAATTAGCACATTTCATCCCGGTACGTATACACTATTCACTTGATAGATTAGCTGAATTGTACATTGCTGAGATTGTTAGATTGCACGGGGTTCCAGCTTCGATTATTTCGGATAGAGATCTGAGGTTTACATCACGGTTTTGGATAAAATTGCAAGAAGCTCTAGGTACAAAGTTGAATTTTAGCACAGCTTTCCATCCGCAAATCGACGGACAGTCTAAGAGAGTAATTCAGATTCTCGAAGATATGCTCAGATGTTGTGTTTTAGAGTTCGAAGGAAATTTGGAGAAATATTTGCCACTAGTTGCATTTGCGTATAATAATAGCTTTCAATTGAGCATAAAGATGGCACCGTACAAAGCTTTATATGGTCGTAAATGTAGAACTCCATTGTATTGGACCGAGTGATCGTTATGTCAGACTCTTAAAATTTATATAATGAATGATCTAGCCTAGAAACTAATTGTGACAACGATTGAGGCAAGCGCACCTACCGAATAGTAGTATAGTTTAGTGGCAAGACTAGAATGTCGAACCCAAAGGAACCAAAAGTACTAATACTAACTTTCTTTCTATTATTTAGCCTAAGAATTAAAGTGAATTATTGTTAATCTAAAATTAACTAACTACTAAGCTAAAGACGCTAAGACAAAGACAATGAATTGGGGAAATACTTGTGGGAAAAACCAATTGATTAAGACAATACCCAAGGAAGAATCCACCTAGACTTCACTTGTTATCTAACTCTGAACCAGATGATTTATTCACTTGACTTGATCCGTAGGATTCCCTAATTTATACTAATACCTCTCTCGAGGCTACTAACGTCTAACCTTAGGTTGATTAATTGAAATCTCTTTCGAATTAAAACCCCTGGAATTGCATTAACTCGATCTATGGACTCCTATATTAGGTTTGACCCTAATCCGGCAGATTTTCGTCACCCTATGTCTAGGCGCGTGAGCAACTCCACTTAACTATGCTAGATCTACTCTTAGGCAGGGACTATTCCTCCTCTGCCTAAGCACATCAATACTTGAATCAATATCCTGAAATATCAAGACAAGAATTAAGAACATATAATTAAGAACAAATCAAGTATTTATCATATAGCTTAGAAAACAATAACAAGATCCGTCTTAGGTTTCATCCCCCTCAGGTATCTGAGGGTTTAGTTCATAATCATAAAAATATACATCTCAGAAGAAAAGATAAAACAAAACATAAGAAAAACCCTAAAACCCCCTGAAGGAATTGAACAGAAGATCTTCCGTCTTGAGTATGACTCTAGCTTCTTGAGATGAATTAACTGGCTTTCTTCGAGTAAATCCCATGATTCTGACCTCTCCGGCTTGGCTCCTTGGCCTAGTTGGATGCCCCCGACAGAAGGCTTCTGTCGACTCCCCTTATTAGGTCATACTTAGGGTGTTTATATAGGCTTCGGAATGTGTTTCTTTGCCTCTAAGTATCCTAATCCGAGTGAAATTCCTCTTTGTCACGGCAGGGACATGCCCGTGTGGCACGCCCATGTGAATCGACTTCAGGCCGTGTTCGAGCCTGCTAAAGGGGCACGGTCGTGTGGTGAAACCCCAGGCTGTGTCGATTTCTCACTTTGGCCCATTTGGCCCGTTTTAAGCCTGTTTTCCGTTCTTTTCATCCTCATATGCTCTCCTGAGTATAAAACATGAAATTAAAGGATTAATAGCACCAAATTCCATTATTGAAGGGATAAATCATCCAAAAGCATGCTAAATGTGGAGATAAAATATGTTACTATTACGGTTTATCAAATACCCCCACACTTAAGCTTTTGCATGTCCTCAAGCAAAATTATCAACTCACAATTAAAACGAACTTCCTCGATTCATAACCTTCATCAACAGTGTTTCATCATAATTCATAGGTAATTCATACATTGATAATTTAACCGGAAAGTTCCTAAAGATTCAAACAATTAAGGTCATAGTTTTTATAGTACGAAAGATAGGTGTTTCCCCTTACCAAAATAATTACCTCTAATTTAAAATCGATAAAAATTGACATCCTCACTAAAGATTCACTCAAATCACTCAAAGTGTTTAAGGTTCAAAAATAAGCACTCAGAAGTCAAACATGAACAGTTAATCCCATAGGCTTGCATGAAAATCAAATCTCCACCACTATAATATGAGACGATACACAAATCAAAATGTCTTTAAAAAGGGTTGTAACGGGGCTTAGGTTAAAAGGTGTGGATAAAGGCTGAATTAGAAGGTTAGAATCGAGACTGAATTGACAAATTACCTAACTAAAAAGTTGTACTAATACTAAATAATTACATCACGGAAACTTATACTAATAAAATGAGCTTCTTCTAAAGATAATGAAAATTAATAGTTTGAGCTCATAGAACTAATAATGAATATACTTCATTTTTTTTAAGAACAAATCAAGTACAATAATAATAAGATAGAGTTTAATAATTGGAATAAAGAAAATAGTTAAGTAACCGATCAAATCAAATCTCGTTATAGGGGTAGTCAAGAGAAATGGTGATCACAAATACAAAGTTGGTTTTGGGTTAATATTAATGGGTGAGTCAATAAAAGGGTTGTTAGGATCAAAAAGGGGTTCACTAGGGGTTAATTGTGAGGGTAGGATTTTAGTGGAGTAAGTGGGTTAAAACCTAGGTGCCTTTATCATCTCTGTATATCAAATCAAAGGTGTGGTCTCGACATGTATAATCGATGCAAGTTCTAGAATAACAGATCAATGTTGACACACTCATAATCAATAAAGTGAGCACGAAAAGGAATGTATGCTCTAAAAGGCTCAAAATCTCACAAAAATTATGGGCTTTTGATGTCAACTTTGTAAATTTCAAATTTCAAGGTAATACTTAAATTCAGGTAGGCAACCTAACTAAATTTTAATTTCATGAAAAATGGACTTATCATGCTTGATTCTCTAGTCTCCTAAAGTTTAAATCATCACTGCACAATTAACTATGACTTAATCCAAAACATATCAATGAAAATCATAAATCAAAGGAAGTTTCATTCTAACAGTTTATGAGAGAATTACTTAAGAACAAGGCATAATTCAGGAATTTGAGAATAATGCAAAAAGTTAGGCACTTTTTCACGATAAAATTCACCCCACACTTAAGATGTACATTGTCCTCAATGTACAAAGATATATAAAAACAATATAGTAGAAAATCAAAAGATAGGGATAGGGGTGACACTCCCTGAATTTTGGATGAAATCCTTGGAGGATGATTAATGATGATGACTTAAGCATAGGTGAATGTGGTGGTGATTACTCTGGTGATATGTTCGTTCTTGGAGTGGCAAATTTAACCTACTTAAACTGCGAAGTCATCAGTTAAATGTTTAGGGAGTACTAGTTAATGGATGTTGTTAGAGATACTCGAGAGTTAGGCAGCCATTGATAAAAGAAATTAAACTTTACTAATAAGAGTTTTAAACAAGAAAGGAAAAAAGTTTTAATTAACCGAAAATAAACTAGAAATAAAGATGAAAAATAAATATTAAAAATGAAGAATAAAGAAAATATAAGGACTCAAAGGTCCTCATCATCGGCTGGGTCGCGAGGTGGTGGCGGCGATGAAATGTGTAGGTGCGGACATATCTAGTGGAGGGTGGTGTCGATACGGTCGAAGCACTGGAAACATTGCTGCTCAAACCATGTTAGGCACTCAAATATGTCTGCCAGAGAGGCTGCCGCATGAACTGGGTGATGGCTCGGTGGTGGTACCTCGTGTGGTGGGGGAACATCATCAGTAATGTTTTCAGGATCCTCCTCGTCGGTGGGAGGTGCTAGTCGATATTGGGGAGGATCGGTCCCACGTCGATGTTGGATCATCCTTATGTGCAGCATCATCTAGATGCCCTGTGGGGACATCTGACCTATTAGTGTGAGTGAGGAGATCTGAGCGGCGGTGTTGAGGAGCCCGAAATATCGAGCCAAGTGTGTGATGTATGGACCCATAGATATGACCCCTCTCCTATGTTTCTCCATCTGATGTTGAATGGCACGAGCTATGAAATAGGATAGGTCGAAAACGTGCCCGTTTGCCATTCACCATAGGAAGTAGGCGTCGTGAGTGTTGACGATGCCAGTGCTCTCTTGTCTACCTGTTAGTGTATGAGCTAAAATAGCGTGTACGTACCTCAGGGATGGGGCGAGAGCCGTTGCCTTTGAGCAACTGGGGTCATAAGTGGCGTTGTTAGGGGCTATGTTGTACCAACATCTCGTGGGGGTGTTATGGATATGGCGATGAAGCTCCGAGAGATCATTATCCTCCAAGAATTCGTTGGTATAGAGTCCCAATGCGGCCCCGAATTACGGTACATTCAGTTCTTGTATAATGCCTCCGAGACGAAATTGGATCGTACCGGGGTCATCGTGGCGCGTCATCACCGTCTGAAGGTGGAACGTGGAACAGAGCTCCAAAGTGAGCTCCAGATATGTGGGCTCGACGATATTGAAGAATTGGTCCCAAGGATAGGTAGTCAGGAGTGTAACACCCCTTACCCGAATTCTACGCCGGGAACCGGGCCTGAGGCGTTACCGAACTCAAACCGCTTAATCGCCACTTAGGCTCAATGTCATTACTCGATATAACCTCATTCTCGACTTACGAGGCTTCACTCATGCACACGAGGGCTCTCAAGACTAATCTGAAACTTTTACGATCCTTAAATTTTTTCTCTTTTATACAGGTCTCACACGCCCGTGCAAGATTAGACACGCCCGTGCATGAGTACACATGCCCATGTCCCCAGACCGTGCCTAAAAACCCAAGCATTCTGCCAAATGCCCCATGGCCATGGGACGCCCGTGCTCCCCGACCGTGGTGAACACTGACTTTCCTCTCACGGCCTAGAGTCTAGACACACGCCCGTGTGGCTAGCCCGTGGCCAACACTGATGAATCCCACACGCTCTAGGCACACGCCCATGTGACTAGTCCGTGGTCTATTCTATTTTCAAATATTAACATACAGAGGATGCACGGCAACAGCACACGCCCGTGGGCTGACCGTGTGTCACACAAGGTCTAGACACACGCCCGTGTGTCTACCCACATGGTCAAGAACAAGACTAAGTGTCAAGTTCTTTTCACCCTTCTAACATACACAACATATACTCATCTAACACCATCATAATCAACTCAAATTGAAGTGCATTCTCACATAGAAAACTACATCTTTCTTTCATATAATGTAATAGCCAACAACCATGGCATTATACAAAATAAGCTATCCATCTATAGGCCAACACATCTTATCCATTTACAACAAAATTTACTAACTTATCTAGCCCCTATACATGCCATATACAAAACATTAAGTTTCATGTACCAAAGTGTGCTGATATGTGGGCTATCTTCCGATGATCCTCGTATCTCGATTCAACGCTTTCAATCTATAAGACAAGGGAAAAGAAAGAGAGTAAGCTTTGAGCTTAGTAAGTTTACACATAAGCAACTAAGCATCATAGTATAAGCCCAACCACAATTAGCATTATACCAACATATAATATACAACTATGCTTAGTCTTTCTATCCCTTACCATATTACCGACACATCATGAGTCACATGCTCATAATTATTGAAATGCACCCCTGCGTTAATTATCACATTTACACAATATACAACACGTCATTATTGCTCAATAATGCATCCACATAGCTAACTCACATAGCTAATCCACACAGCTAATATACACAATTAATCCACACAGCCAATATCTCGGTGGTTTCGCACTTAGCACACCACAATCAATTTATAAGGTGGTATCGCACTTAGCCTACCACAAAGGTAATAATCGTGATCTCGCACATAGCCACTAAATGATATACCTAATGATAGCATCGTACATAGCCAGATCATCGTCAATATGCATTTGGATTGTATCTCACTTAGCCCACCATCTAGCATTATCACAACACATGCACAAGTCTATTTACCCAATTATTCATCCATTCACATCTATATTACACTCATTCTACTTGAACCACATAGGTTCCCAATCATTCTCATTCATGCTGCACCCTCACTAGCATTTACAAATTGTAAGTATGAATGCATTGTTTATGCATAGACTTACCTCGATACTCAAAAGTATTAAAATGTGCAATTTAGTCCACCACCTTGCTTTTGCCTCGATTTCGATCCGGGCTTCATCTTTCTTGATCAATAATGAATAAATCAACTTATTCAATACACACATTGACTAAATTGACCCACATCTCATACTTTAGCAAAATTACTATTTTGTCCCTAAACTTTCTCATATTTACACTTTAGTCCCAAAGGCTCGTAAAGTGATTTTTATTCAACTTTCTACTCTTTCATGCTTAGCCGAACCACTTACTCAACTAAAGCATTCATCAAATCTCACTAAATCACCCATGTATGAACAAACTTAAGATTTTCACAACTAAGTCCCTACATGCATTTTCATGGAAAACCACTTAGCAAAAGATGTTTCTACTGCATCAAGCCTTCATATTCTTCCATAAAACATCAAAATACATGCATGTCATACATGGCCACATTTTTGAACATCCATCATAGCTCATCAAATAGCTAAAAATAGCTTACTCATGCTACAAGGACTTCAAAAATACAAAGAATATCAAAAACGAGGCTAGATACACTTACTAGCAAGCTTGAAAGTTTTGAAGAACCCTAACAATGGCTCTTGGAAATTTCGGCAGCCTTGGAGAAGAAGATGAATGAATTTTGTCATCTTTTCTCCTATTTTAATCACTTAATTGTTAAATGACCAAAATGCCCTTTTTGATAAACTTTCTATTTTAACTCATCCATGCCCATTTTTGTCCAAAAATTAGAATTTGGATAAATTTCTATTTAAGGACCTCTAATTAATAATCTAAAGCTATTTCACACATATATCTTCTAGAAACACACATTTTGCAACTTTTGCAATTTAGTCCTTTTGGACAATTCAACCACAATTTCACAAAATTGCTTCATGAAAATTTCACACTAGCATGCATACATAATATAAGCCTCAAAAACTCATTCATGACCCTCAGATTTGTGGTCTCGAACCACTATTCTGACTAGGCCCTAAACCGGGATGATACAAGGAGAGCCCGTACGTTGTCGGCTAGTTGGACCTGCTCCAAAGTGGTCCAATCAATACATCTCCCTGTGCCGAGTGGTCGCGCATGAAGTATCTTATAAAGGTCCTCTTGGGCCCCTGGAGGAACTTGTAAGAATGGGTGGCGCACTTCGGCGAATGCGCTGGCTGATGACGAACCGGGTCCCTTTCATTTTTTGGAACTCGGGACTGCAGTTTTCTTGCCTTGGGATGATGACATTGTAGTCCTAAAAATATCAGATATTCAATGATTCAAGTAATATTTCAGCCAAGACATATTGCATAACTTTCAAGGATTTCAGCAATATCAAAAATATAACAAGGACAACAATCATAATAAGAATAAACTAATGTTAATCGTTATTATTTAAGCAAAGATTAAATGAATAAATCAATCTAATATGACTAATATTAAACAATAAGAATAAACTAACTAAATAATATTCTAGTAAAAAAAATGTAAAAATGAGGAGTGACCGGTAGAGTTTTTGGAGAGGAGCAGGGCGGTTGAGGTGGTGAATGGAGCACGGGCGCTAAGGGGTGATACACGGGCCTGTGCTACGAATAGATGGGGGAACAGGCTGTGTCGCGTCTGCGGATGGGCATGTATTCCGTCGGCACGGACGTGGTCTATTTTTTTTCTATGTGTATATGGAAGAGAGAAATAGCTAAGGGGTATGGAGAGTTAAGTGAGGAGAGGGATTCGCTGGTGGCCAGAATGGGTTGGTGTTTTTAGAGAGAAAACGGCTAGGGTTTTGGCAGTTTGGGGGAACTTTTGGGGAAGACGGGTGTTGGTTGCTTTAAATAGGGGTGGGGGACACGGGCAGGGGCCACGCCAGTGTTCCCTTTATTCTGCCCGTGTTTTTCGAGAATTTTAAATTTAGGCGCATTTATGCTGTGTCCCACGCCCGTGTCATTTGTTCTACGCCCGTGCTTCGTAAGTCAGTGTCGTCCACAGTCATAGGGCACGGGCGTGTCTTATGCCCATTTTTGGTTACTCACTGTTCTTCACGAGTTGCATGCACGGGCATGTCGGACGCCCGTGTTGATTACTCAGTATCGAGCACGATCGAACTGCACGGACGTATGTTTTTATCGTTGCACGTGTTCTCTAAATAGTTTCGACCACATCCGCGTCGCATGACCGTGTCATTTAGTTAGAGCCCGTGTATCGTATAATTTTTTTTCCTGTTTCTGCACGGTCTCCGCCACGCCCATGTACCCATTCGTGGCGTCCACACGGCCACGGCCACAGCCGTGTGTAAGGCTGTGTGGTGGGGAAACCTGCACTTTATTAAATTGGTTAGTTTGTAGTTACGTGCTTAAAATTGAAAATATGACATTAGTGAAGTTAGTGCTCGGGTTGCCTCTCGAGAAGCGCTCATTTAAAGTCTTAAGCTAGACTTACCCTATTTTCATTTCTAAATGCAGGTTCACAGAGCCGAAGCTCCTCTCTCAAATCCCTAAAACCGTCTCTATTATAAATTTTCAGTCGCTGACCGTTTACCTTGAATGTGCCACGAGATGGATGAGTTACCTCGATTGTGCCATAGGGAAAAATAGTTTTGATCACGAATGGACCTGACCATCTTAATTTCAGCTTTCTAGGAAACAGTTTGAGCCTTGAATTGTATAGCAGGACTATGTCTCCTACTTCCAATTGCTTTGATTGCTTTAAACGAGCATCATGGCGTTGTTTTGTTGCCTCTTTATATAGTCGTGAGTTCTCATAGGCATCAGCTCGCCATTCATCTAGCTCATTTCATCTGCATCATCCTCTTCTCACCTGTAGTTTTAAGATCGTAATTTAAGAATTTTAAAGCCCAAAAAGCTTTGTGCTCTAACTCGAATGGTAGATGACAACTTTTTCCGTATACAAGTTTGTATGGGGATGTTCCTAGGGGGTTTTAAACGCTGTTCTATAGGCCCATAAGGCATCGTCTACTTTTAATGCCCAATCTTTTCTGTTTGATTCAACCGTTTTCTCTAAGATGCGCTTAAGCTCTCGATTTACTGCTTCTACTTGCCCACTGGTTTGAAGGTGATAAGGGGTAGCTATCCTGTGGTGTACTCCATATTTTTTTAAGACTTTATCAAATTGAGTATTACAAAAATGAGTACCCCTATCACTAATAATTGCTCTGGGTGTTCCAAATCAAGAGAACAGTTTCTTAAGAAACTTCACTACTACTCTGGCATCGTTAGTAGGTAAAGCTTCGACTTCGACCCATTTTGACATGTAATCTACTGCTACTAGGATGTATTTATTTCTGAATGAACTAGGAAATGGACCCATAAAATCAATACCCCATACGTCGAATATTTCACATGATAGCATATATGTTTGAGGCATCTCATCGCGTTTAGAGGCATTACCTATTCTTTGGCATTTATCACACGAAGCGACATACATGTTGGCATCTTTAAACAGAGTGGGCCAATAAAAACCTGATTCGAGTGTTTTATGTCCTGTCTTAATCCCGCTGTAATGTCCTCCTGAAGGTCCTGAGTGTCAATGTTCTAGGATTTTGCTTGATCTGCGCATATACGGAAAAGAAAGGGGTCCTCCCAAAAATAGTTCTTCGCATCAGCAAAGAATCACTTCTTTTGATGATGTGTTAACCTTTTTGGTAGGATGTTAGCAGCTAAATAATTCGCAATATCTGCAAACCAGGGTACGTCAAAGTCGGTTATAGAAAAGAGTTGTTCTTCAGGAAAGGAGTCGTTTATCTCACTCTCATCGAGTTCTCTGATATGTAGATTTTCAAGCCTAGAAAGATGATCTGCTGCAAGATTTTTAGCTCCTTTCTTATCATGAATTTCCAAATCAAATTCCTACAAGAGTAGAATCCATCTTATGAGTCGAGGTTTTGCATCGGATTTAGTTAAAAGATAACGAAGAGCTGAATGGTTAGTGTAAATGACAACTTTAGATAGTATCAAATATTGTCTAAATTTATCAAATGCAAAAACCACTGCTAGCAATTCTTTTTCTGTGGTGGTGTAATTTTCTTGTGCAGCCGTTAATGTCTTGCTAGCGTAATAGATCGGCTAGAAGTGCTTGTCTCTTCATTGTCCCCCAAACCGCACCTCTATCGCAAAATCACTCGCATCACACATTAGTTCAAAGGGTAGATTCCAATCAGGTGCAATTATAATTAGAGCATTTATTAATTTATCTTTGAGGATATTAAATGCATCTAAACATTCCTGATCAAAATTGAAAGGTACATCTTTTTCTAGTAATTTTGTTAAAGGCTTAGCTATTTTAGAAAAATCTTTAATGAATCTTCTATAAAATCCAGCATGTCCTAGAAAACTTCTAATAGCCTTGACTGAACTAGGAGGGGTAATTTTTCTATGGTTTCAACTTTTGCTTTGTCTACCTCAATCCCTTTACTAGAAAATTTATGTCCTAACACAATCCCTTCTCGAACCATAAAGTGACATTTTCCCAATTTAGAACCAGGTTCGTTTCCTCACATCTCATTAGAACTCATTTTAAATTTTTAAGCCAAAGATGGAAAGAATTACCGAATATCGAAAAGTCGTCCATAAATACCTCCATAATGTCTTCCACAGGTTCGTCAAAGATGGCTAGCATGCAGCGCTGAAAAGTAGCAGGAGCATTACATAATCCAGAAGGCATTCTACGACAAGCAAACGTACCGTATGGACATGTAAATGTTGTCTTTTCTTGATCCTCGGGGGCTATTTGGATTTGGAAGTAGCCGGAGAGTCTGTCTAGGAAGCAGTAGTACATATGCCCAGATAATCTCTCTAACATCTTATCAATAAAGGGCAAAGGGAAGTGATCTTTTCGGGTGGCGTCGTTCAACTTTCTATAGTCGATACTGACTCTCCAACCCGTGACTGTTCTAGTAGGAATCAATTCATTCTTTTCGTTTGCTACAACGCTCATGCCCCCTTTGTTTGGAACGACCTCCACAGGACTTACCCAAGAACTATCAGAAATAGGATAGATTATTCCAGCATCAAGAAGTTTAATTAACTCAGCTTTATTAACTTTTTTCACGTTGGGATTCAATCGTCTTTGAGGTTGCAGACATGGTTTATACTCATCTTCCATTAAAATTTTGTGGGTGCAAAACGATGGGCTTATTCTTTTAATGTCAGAAATTTTCCAAGCTATGGCTCTTTTATGTTTCTTTAGTACTTGTAGCAACTCGTCTTTCTCTTTGGGTTCCAGTTCTGAAGAGATAATTACTGGTAGAGTAGAATTATCCCTGAGAAATGCATATTCTAAGTGATCTCGCAACTATTTTAATTCCAATTTCGGTGGCTCATCAATAGAGGGTTTTTGTTTTAGTTCGTCGTTGATTTCAATGCCCTCTTCTTTCTTTTGTCTAGAGGTAGATGTATTCAACTCACCGGTATCATCTTCCCCCTCACTTTGGGTAAGACACAGCTCTATCGTGTCGTCATGGATGATTTCCTGCAAAGAATCTTTAATAAAATAATCAATGGCATCAATAAAATAACAGGAATCATCTTGTTCTTTGGAATATCGCATAGCATCGTAAATTTGAAAAATAATTTCCTCGTCGCCTACCCTTAGCGCAAGTTTACCATCACCTACATTAGTAACAGCCCTAGCAGTAGCTAAAAAGGGGCGTCCCAAAATTAAAGGTACTTCAATGTCTTCATCCATGTCAAGCACAACAAAATCAACAGGAAATATAAATTTATCCACTTTTACCATAATATCTTCAATAACTCCCCTAAGATATTTAATAGATTTGTCAGCTAATTGAATATTCATCCTAGTGGGTTTTGGTTCCCCAATACCAAGTTGCTTAAACATTTTATAAGGCATTAAATTAATACTGGCACCTAGATCAGCTAATGCTTTCTTAATATTTAAACTACCAATTAAACAGGGAATAGTGAAACTTTTTGGATCTTTTAAATTGGTTGGTAGCTTGTTTTGGAGGATAGCTGAACATTCTTCATTGAGTTCCACTGTTGATATCTCTTCAAACTTCCTTTTATTTGTTAGGAGCTCTTTTAGGAATTTTGTGTATGTCGGCATCTGTGAAATAGCTTCAACAAAAGGTAAGTTAATATGTAATTGTTTAAAAAGTTCAAGAAATTTACCGTATTGTGCATCTAATCGGTCTTTCTTCAACTTTGTCGGATATGGGATTGGTGGTTTACATTCTTCATGAATCGGTGTTGCATTCCCAACTTCCTCATCTTTTGCCTTATCAGTTTCGTTTGGTATCTTTTTCTTTGTTTCAACTAATTCCTTTCCACTTCTTAGTGTAATTGCCTGCACCTGCTCTTTTTCCTTCGGTAAACTTTCTAGTCGCCTTTCAGAAATTAACTTAGTTAGTTGTCCAATTTGATCCTTAAGCTCTTGAATCGATACTTGCTGATTGTTCAATATCGTTTCGTTATTTTGGAAACGGGTTTCTAACACTTCTATAAATTTTGTCAGCATCTCTTCAAGGTTTGGCTTCTTTTCTTGTGGGTAGAATTGTTGTCTTTGGTATTTTTAACTACCCCACGAGAAATTGGGGTGGTTCCTCCAACCTGGATTATAAGTATAACTATAAGGGTTATTTTGAGGTCTGGAATTATTACCCATATGGTGAACTTGCTCGTTTTCAGCACTCGAGTTGTAAGGTGGGTATTCTGTGTTGTTCATCCCTCCTCCATTCATATCGCATTTGCATAATCGGATGTATCTCGCAAAGAATGACATAAACCATCAATCTTTTATTTAAAAGTTCTACCGATTTGATAGCATTGTTATCTGCGTCGAGGTTGAAAACTCCACGCTTTTGTTGGCTTTGTCCTTGTAACTTGCCACTGATAGTTATTCAGTGACATCTCTTCTATAAACTCGTAGGCCGCTTCAGGAGTTTTGTTGTTCAGCGTTCCGTCGATGGCTGAATCAATTAACTGCCTGGTTGAAGGGTTTACACCATTGTAAAAGGTTTGGACCTATAGCCATAAGGGTAATCCATGGTCTGGACACCTTCTCAATAGATCTTTGTATCTCTCCCATGCATCATAAAGTGTCTCTAAATCCATCTGCACAAAAGAAGAGATATCATTCCTTAACTTAGCCGTTTTAGCCGGCGGAAAATATTTTTATAAATTTTTTTCGGTCATTTGCTCCCATGTAGTGATTGACCCACGTAGAAGAGAATTCAACCACTGTTTGGCTTTATTCCTCAAAGAAAAGGGAAATAACCGAAGATGAATGGCATCATCAGAAACTCCATTTATTTTAAAGGTATCACAGAATTTAAGAAAATTCGCTAAGTGTGTGTTAGGATCCTCATCCTACTAACCATCAAACTGAACAAACTATTGTATCATCTGTATAGTGTTAGGTTTCAATTCGAAATTATTTGCAGTAATAGTAGGTCTAACAATACTAGATTCAGTACCAACTAAACTAGGCTTAGCATAATCATACATAGTATGAGGCGCATGATTTTTGGCCACATCTGGAGGTAGCGGATTATTCTCAGCCACCTTTTTGGTAGTATTGTTCTCGTCTTCTTGCTCTTCTTATATATAAGTTAAGCTTCACCTTATTTCTCTACGATTTCTGCAAACGGTTCCTTCAATATCACAGTCGTAAATTAAGGGTCCTGTCGGGTTCCTTCCTGTCATAAACTAGAGGTATCTGTTAGGAACAAAATAAAAGAAAGAAAATTAGCAATGTTAAAAACAAAATAAACGTAAATTGTAAAAATAAAAAAAATGGCTAAAGTAATAAAAATTGAGCGTTCTTAATATTTTGGTTCCTCGGCAACGGCGCTAAAAACTTGATCGTTATGTCAGAGTCTTAAAACTTATATAATGAATGATCTAGCCTAGAAACTAACTGTGACAACGATTGAGGCAAGCGCACCTATCGAACAGTAGTATAGTTTAGTGGCAAGACCGGAATGTCGAACCCAAAGGAACCAAAAGTACTAATACTAACTTTCTTTCTATTATTTAGCCTAAGAATTAAAGTGAATTATTGTTTAATCTAAATTAGCTAACTACTAAGCTAAACACGCTAAGACAAAGAGAATGAATTGGGAAATACTTATGGGAAAAACCAATTGATTAAGACAATACCCAAGGAAGAATCCACCTAGACTTCACTTGTTATCTAACTCTGAACCAGACGATTTATTCACTTGACTTGATCCGTAGAATTCCCTAATTTATATTAATACCTCTCTTGAGGCTACTAATGTCTAACCCTAGGTTTATTAATTGAAATCTCTTTCTAATTAAAACCCCTAGAATTGCATTAACTAGATCTATGGACTCCCATATTAGGTTTGACCCTAATCCGACAGATTTTTGTCACCCTATCTCTAGGCGTGCGAGCAACTCCACTTAACTATGCTAGATCTACTCATAGGTAGGGTCTATTCCTCCTCTGCCTAAGCACATCAATACTTGAATCAATATCCTGAAATATCAAGACAAGAATTAAGAACACATAATTAAGAACAAATCAAGTATTTATCATATAGCTCAGAAAACAATAACAAGATCCATCTTAGGTTTCATCCCCTTCAGGTATCTGAGGGTTTAGTTCATAATCATAAAAATATACATCTTAGAACAAAAGATAAAACAAAACATGAGAAAAACCCTAAAACCCCCTAAAGGAATTGAAGAGAAGATCTTCCATCTTGAGTATGACTCCAGCTTTTTGAGATGAACCAACTGGCTTTCTTTGATTAAATCCCACGATTCTGACCTCTCCGGCTTGGCTCCTTGGCCTAGCTGGACGCCTCCGACAGAAGGCTTCTGTCGACTCCCCTTTTTAGGTCATACTTAGGGTGTTTATATAGGCTTCGGAATGTGTTTCTTTGGCTCTAAGTATCCTAATCCGAGTGAAATTTATCTTTGTCACGGCAGGGACACGCCCGTGTGGCACGCCTGTGTGAATCGACTTCAGGCCGTGCTCGAGCCTGCTAAAGGGGCACGACCGTGTGGTGAAACCCCAGGCCGTGTCGATTTCTCACTTTGGCCCATTTGGCCCGTTTTAAGCCCGTTTTCCGTTCTTTTCATCCTCATATGCTCTCCTGAGTATAAAACATGAAATTAAAGGATTAAGAGCACCAAATTCCATAATTCAAGGGATAAATCATCCAAAAGCATGCTAAATGTAGAGATAAAATATGTTACTATTACGGTTTATCATCGAGCTTAGCGAAAAACAGATTCCCGGGGTTGATTTCGTTAGAGAAACCAAAGAGAAAGTGAAAGTAATTCGCAACTGTTTGAAAGCAGCTTTAGATCGTCAAAAATCGTACGCAAATTTAAAACGAAAAGACATTGAATTTCAGATTGGCGATGAAGTGTTCTTGAAAGTGTCCTCGTGAACTTCGATTTGGTCGCAAAGGCAAGTTAAGTCCGTGATTCATCGGGCCGTATGAGATTATTGAACAAATAGGGCCAGTAGCATATCGATTAGCCTTACCATCGGGACTAGAAAAGATTCATAATGTATTCATTGTGTCGATGTTGCACCGATATAGATCTGATCCATCACATGTGATTTCTCCGTCAGAGATTGAAATTCAACTTGATATGACGTATAACGAAGAACCGATCAGAATTTTGGCTCGAGAAATTAAAGAATTGAGAAATAAATGCATAGCTTTAGTGAAATTCTTATGGCAACATCACGGATTTGAAGATGCTACGTGGGAGCCCGAGGAAGGTATAAGAAAATAGTACCCTAACCTATTCACTGGTAAAATTTTCGGAGATGAAAATCCCTAAGGGGGAAAGAGTTGTAACAGCCCGTTTTTGGTCAAATCAGAATAGTGGTTTTGGGACCACAAATCTGAGATCAAATTATTTATTTTATTATTATTTTAATGTCTATAGTATGATTGAGTGATTGTGTGAAAATTTCGTTAAGAAATTTTATCGTTTAAATGGTCAATTTGAGAAAAAAGGACTAAATCACGTAAAGCGTAAAAGTTAAGTTCTATTAGCTAAAAGTATCTAATAGCTATAGAACCTTAAAGTAAAGGTCCTTATGTTGTAATTAGACCATAAATAGCTTGAGTGGACATATATGGACAAATATTAAGTGTTTTAAATGGTTTAATGTTAAGGTTAATATAGTAATTATAAAATAACTTAAGTAAAATAAAGAAAACAATGTTGTCATCTTTTAATTCAACATCTTCCAACGAAAATTGAAGAAGAAAAACAAGATACTAGGGTTCTTCATTTGGCACTCTTATTTTCATCAATTAGGTATGTGTTTTTGATCTATTTTTTAATGATTTCTATGTTTTTGTGATCGTTGCATCTAGTACTAGCTAGCCCAGGGACTAATTTGCAAAACTATTAAAGATTTTGAATGTTACCATTGATGAATATGTATGAGTTTTGATGTTTGTTGATAAATTTTGAATATTTGTTGATAGTTACACAAGTTTTGTTAAGTGATTTTGAGTGAAAATACAAAATAGGGATTAAATTGAGAAATGGGTAAAGTTAGTGGTTAAAATATGAAATAAATGAAAATTATGGGCTACTAGAGGCATTATGGTAATTCGGCTAGCATGGGTATATTTTTAATTTCACTAATTTGTGATTTTATGCAATAAGAACTAAATTGTGAAAAATGTGAAAGTTTAGGGGTAAAAGTGTAAATGTTCCTTAAAGAGGTTTTGGACTAAATTGAATGAATAGATGATTAAATAAGTTAATTTTGAATATATTTAGATCAAGAAAAGTGAAATATGGACTTGGATCAGAGAAAAGATAAAGTTATCGACTAATCGACTCAATTCGCTGTTTTAACATCCGAGGTAAGTTCGTATGTTATAATTTCATTACAAATGTATTTTATATGCTTTGATATAGCATGAATTGTGATTATGTGATCACGGACAAGTTCAAAAATGATTTGACGACAATTCGACAGTTGGAATCTCGGTTGAACCTTAGGAATAGTTTAGGATGCTAGTGACATGTCATTAGGTGTATTTGAGTTGGCTTCGGGCCATGTTATTAGCACTTCGAGTGCGAGATATACCGATTTGGCTTCGGGCCATGTAGATCGGCTAATTTGGCTTCGAGCCATGATATCAGAATTTCGGGTAAGTTACCTTGATTTGGCTTCGGGCCATGGTATAGGTACTTATCGTGTGAGACCTTTAGTATTCGACTTCTATTCAGAATGGTTCAACGGGAAAAAGAAGAATGTGGTTGAATATGAGATTAGTACGAGATGGTACAGGTACGTACGGAAATGAATTGAGTATTTAAAATTATGAAGATGATGAGTTCCTTGGTAAGTTATACGAATGATCATTTGTTAGCTTGAGATTTAATAGAATTGTTGCACATTGTTTTCTATTATTTGAATGATTAATGAATGGTATTATTTGCTCATTGTTGACATACGAGCTTACTAAGCGATATAGCTTACTTTGTTGTTTTTCCATATTTTATAGTGATTTCAAAGCTAGCTCGGATTCGGGGATCATCGAAGACTTCACCATACTATCCATTGACTCATTGGTACTTTTGAAACTATGTTTTGAGTATATGGTATGTATAGGTATTTTGAGTCATTTTGATTATGGATTGATAAAGATTTTTGTCATTTATAATGGCTTGTAACTGTATATGTTTTGGTTTGTAAATATAGCCATGAGATTTGGTTTAATTTGGTAGATTTGGTTATGTGTTTATGTGTGTATATATGGTTGATATTGAGTTCTTGGATGGATATGTGAATGACCATATTATGAAGTTTGTGGAATTGGTACCTTGCTTGTGAATTGGTACAAAATGAGGTATGTTAGGTAATGGTTTAACTAGTTGATTGGTATGTGTATTTTAGTACGATATGGTTGAGTAAATGTAACACCCTTACCCGTATCCTACGCCGGAACCGGGTACGAGGCATTATGTAATATCCTGAAATAGGGGTTAGTTGTGATTGAATTGTTTTGCATGAGTATGGACTGTGGTGTTGTTATTTGAGGTGTTTTAAGAGCTAGTTATAAGTCTAGAGTAGGCCCAGGTGACAGGAAAATTTTTGCTTTTAAGTTTTAAGAAAAGGGAGCTGAAGGAGCTAGGGGTTAAGTGTAATTCGTGGGGTATTGTAGCACAAGAATTGGCTTGGCAGAGTGGCAAGGAGGCGCCACTTAGGGCCCTGAGAATGACGCCACAAGCAGGTGGGAGAACTCAGGTTCGAGCAGCAGAAATCCCATTTTCGCTTTACATTTTGATGCCAAGGGGAGGAGTTGTGCTCAAGACAAACTCATCGATAAGGATGGACCAAGTCAAAATATTTGAATTAGTGGCAAGGAGAAAATAAGGAGCTTGTGGAATTCAAATTCGCTTTGAATTAGTGGCCAAGAGGAATTTGAGGAAGTGGCCAAATTTTGAACTCCTCCCGGAGGAGTGTTCGGTTTGGGAAGTCGAGTGAAGGGAGGGTGCCGAATTTTCTTAGGCACCTAATGGGGCATTTTCATTTAGCCGAGGTTCTTGTGTGCTTAGCGTATCAAAAGCCAAAACCATTCTTGAGCATTACCGATTTTCCTAGTGCACATATTGAAGAAAAGCCGAAACTTCTTTCTTGTTTTTGCACCTAGCCGAATGTTCTCTTGGGTTCTTTAATTTTTATTTCATTTTACTTCTTTTTCATCTTCTTGGTATTTGGCCGAATCCCCTACCCTCCCATCTCTCCCTTTTCTTTTCCATTTTTGCTCAAAGCCGAAAGTATCCATCTTCTCCCTTTCACTTTTTATTTTCTTCCTTTCTCAAACTCTTGTGCCGAAATTCACTTTACCTTCCTTTGTCGAATTCCCTCTCCTACTTTCACTTCTCTTTTCCCTTCTCTTTCTCCACTCTAGCCGAACCCTATTTGTTTGCTTCTATCAACCTTAGCCGAAACTCCCTTCACCATTCAACTCTCTGTCGAAAAGTCTTTCTTTCTTTCTTACATTGCTTTGGCCGAATATCAACAAGGGTGGATCTCTTTTGGTCTTTTCTCTAATCGGTTTTGAAGGGATCTCCGGTCGTGAAAGCGATCGATCAAAGCCCTCTATTCTCTAACAATCGAGTTTGGTAAGTCAAGTGGTAAGGGTATCTATGTTGGTTCATCATTCTATGAGTTGTTGAAAAGCCAAGGCTATTGAGACTAAGGTTTGTTGTTGGTGAATGTAGGGGAGGATCTGGTCTCGCATACTTCGGTGTGTGATTTGTTTCGTAAGGCAGAAGGTAAGGGTGGTGTTATTTGTGCGTTATCTCACCCTTCGGGATTTGTTGGTGTGGCCGAATGGCCTTGTTAATAGTCTTGTGATTTGGCCGAAGTAGGGCAAGGAGATCTAGTGCAGTAGATCGGGTTCGGGATTCAGTGGTAGCGTTAGTAATAGGTGTGTAACTTACACACTTTATAACCTAGTAATATGTTAATAACCTGAATGTGTTAAAAGCTGAAATTGTGTAGATCTGTATATGATACCGTAAGGGTATGAGCAAGGATTCGGGTAAGTCCGTTTCGATATGATT
Organism: Gossypium sturtianum; assembly: GCA_025698515.1. Lineage (NCBI taxonomy): Eukaryota > Viridiplantae > Streptophyta > Magnoliopsida > Malvales > Malvaceae > Gossypium > Gossypium sturtianum. The sequence continues at coordinate 128,306,161 of CM046950.1, forward strand.
TATTATAGGATGCATGAATATACGATCTATGTTATATTTACTACATGTTCACCTTAAAGCATGATGGCATGATTTGCATGAGCGTTGCATTGGTATGGGTGATATGAGTGGAGGGGGAAAGATGATATCCGTGACTTTGGGTCACCAGAGGTTTGGCACCTCCAGTGGTTTGGTACCACATATTATTTTGTGACTTTGGGTCACCAGAGGTTTGGCACCTCATAGCGACTCGTCCTAGTGGCTTAGCACCACAGTGGGTTTGCCCCAAACTTGATATTATGGGATTGTCGCCAGTGATTTGGTATCACACGTGGGTTGGCCCCACACCTGGATTATTGATATTTTGTGACTTTGGGTCACCAGAGGTTTGGCACCTCATAGCGACTCTTCCTAGTGGCTTAGCACCACAAAGGGGTTGGCCCCACACTTGATATTACGGGATTGTCGCCAAAGGATTTGGTATCACAACGTGGGTTGGCACCACAGATGGATTATTCGTGACTTTGGGTCACCAAAGGGTTTGGCACCACATTATTATTGGATATCGTGACTTTGGGTCACCAGTGGTTTGGCACCACCAAAGTGGTTTGGTACCACACGGGTAGAAATGGAGTTATGGATGGTTAGGTTTGGGTGCATTATATGTATTGCTTGGTTATGATTTGTGTAAGTATGTTGCATTAACCGGGAGAATGAGTTATGCACTGAGTCCTTGTGACTCACCTTCTCCCTTATCTTTTCAGGTGATTCATAGATCGCGGATGAGGAGCCGGGTGGACTCGAGGTGGCCATGCATTGAATAACTTCGGGTTTTACATGGACTTGATTTGGGTACTTTATTTTCATTTAAGTTTGGTTTTCATTTTTATTTGGGTTTGTAGTAAGGCCTTTTAAGTTATGTTTTTGGTTTAGTTATAAGGTTTGGATTTGTTTTAAACATGGTCAAACTAATTACTTGATAGATTTAATAATTTAAGCCCAATGTTTTCTAACTACAAACGACATGGTTTTCAAAAAATTACCATCGGGTAACATTTACTAATTGAAAATGACAACAACTCAAATGATTTCCAAAACTTGAGGTTTTCCCCACTCAACTCAACGATTTCTAAATAACTCAGAAAAGAACATCGGATTTTAAAATAACATAACCATTTTCTACGCTTATGGAACAATGATTGAGTTTTAGGATCTAATCCCGTGATTTCAAAGCAAAGTATCGCTTTAACTAATCATGCACTGAATTCTACAAACATAAAACAACAAAGAGTTTTACTCAAAAATTTAATCGGTAACCTGTTTTCTTCAAAATGTTTTCCCCTGTAACATGCCAGATTCGGTCATGGTGCGTTGACCAGGTTTGGGGTGTTACAATTTTGGTATCAGAGCCAAGTTCAAAGGCTCGCCTGTGGGCCCGAGGCCCAAAATGTTTTAAAGTATGGTATTGTTGGAAAATATATGGGTTGAAACGCATGGCACCGAGTCTCCTAGACTAATCCGCCCCTGTAAGTACCCCTAACTGATGTTTGCATTTGATTATGATGATATGCTATGAATGACTAGTGATGGTGGACTACCCTAGAGACTGAAACTTATAGGATTCTATGAACTCGCGAAAAAAACAAACAAAACTCTCTAATAAGAACTATTCATAAGACTGTGCTTTAATAACAGTGGAATAAAGACTGACGCATAAAACCTGCAAATCAGATAAGTCAAGACTTTAGTCATGAGCACTCGAGGTGGTCGTGGTCGTAATACGCGAGGACGTGGTCGGGGTAGGATGACAGTTTCTGAACCAGTGGGGTCTTGTTAGGGGTCAGAGAATGAGATACCGGCACCACCACCAGCTGTAGGTGGTGAGTTTCAGGATCAGACGGGGGATGATGCAGTGTCGCAGGCGATGCTGCGAGTTCTTGAGAGGGTAGCTAGAGTAGGTGGAGGCGCAGGAGCTCAGAAATCTGTATCTGAGCGACTCCGAGCCAATGGAGCCGAGGATTTTCGAGGTGTTTCTAGTGTGGCTCCCAGTACGGCTAAGTATTGGTTAGAGGCGACGGAGCGAATCATGGACGATTTGGATCCGATCACGAGGAGAAATCAAGGGGATAGTGTCGCTTCTCTAGGATGAGTCATACCAGCAGGCTCACGGTTGGGATAGTAGTCGCAAATGATGATTTCACTTGGGAATATTTTAAGGCAACATATCAAAAGAAATATATTGATCTAGCTACATTGATGCACAACAAAAGGCGTTTCTCAGACTGATTCAGGGGAGTAAGTCCGTGACGGAGTACGAGGCGTAATTCTTAAGGTTGAGCCGGTATGCTAGGGGTATCGTGGCTCTGAACATGAGCGGTGTGTCGTTTGAGGACAGCTTTGAGAGATGAGCCGAGGTTGCTTGATTGCTCCACGCCAGAGCGTGAGTTTACTGCTCGTGGAAAAGGCTAAGGTAGCCAAGGGGTTAAGGAGTCGGTGAGGCAAAATATGGATAGGAATAGACATAAGAGAGGTTTTGGATCATCCGGGTCGGCCGTAATTCCCAAAAAGGGCTAGACAAGGTGGGTGAATCGACCGAAGGTCCATTGTCGCCAATCGTGGGACCCGCGCAGTTGTAACCGGCGTGGGAAATCTCATTGGGGAGGATGTTGGACCGGTGGAAAAGGATGTTTTGAGTGTGGCTCGTTGGACCATCGTGTGAGGGACTGTCCACGTAAGCAAGCCAGGATTCAGTCTGAGGGTCAGGGTCGTGCTCAGTTCAGAAATGAGGGACCGCCATCGCAGAGGGGTCGTGGTAACGTAGAGAGAGGTAATGGTTCGGTCGGGTCGCGAGCACCGGCAGAGGTGCAGGCAACACTGAGGCAAGACAGCCTGGGTTGGTATATGCAGCGAGGCATCGAGAGGAGGGCGACGCACCGGACATCATAACCGGTACGTTCTTGATCTTTGGATTACCATATACTACTTTGATTGATGTGGGTTCGACGATTCGTGATGTTGCTAGTAGCATAGTAGAGACCATGAACCTAGATCGTGAGACTACTTCTAGGAGATGACAAGAATTAGCCCTCTAGGTCACTCAGAGAAGTAAATAAGTCAGATAGGGATGTACCCCTAGAATTCCAAGGGGTAGTGTTTGTAGTCGATCCGATGGAACTACCGCTTGGGGAGTTCGATCCGATTCTTGGGATGGACTGGTCGGTGAAGTACCGTGCAAGTCCGATTGCACTGCTAAGCGCATGGTTTTGAAGACGGCCGAGGGTGAAGACGTGGTTATGATAGGTAATAGAAGAGATTATCTATCCAACGTGGTATCCGCTTTGAAAGCTAAGAAGATGGTCGAAGGGTCAGAAGCATTTATGGTTCATGTGTGTGCCTTGGAGGCTAAGGAGTCTCATTGTGGAGAATGTCCGAACAAGAAAGGAATTTGGCCGACGATTTCCGCAGGAACTTCCGGACCGCCTCCGGATCGTGAGGTTGAATTTGGCATAGACTTGCTACCCGAATCGCGCCGTGTCTATTGCCCCGTATAGGATGGCACCGGAAGGAATTGGTGGAACTAAAGGCTCGGTTCGTGGAGTTGTTGGACCGGGTTTCATCCGCCAAGTGTTTCACCTTGGGAGCACCGATACTCTTTGTCAAGAAAAAGGACGATACGATGCGGATGTGTATAGACTACCGCCAATTGAATAAGTCGACGATCAAGAACAAGTATCCATTGCCCGTGATAGATGACTTGTTTGATCAACTTAAGGGTGCATCGGTGTTCTCGAAGATCGATCTAAGGTCGTCGATACCACCAAACTAAAGGTGAAGCAGGTGATATTCACAAGACGGCGCCGCGCACTCGGTATGGGCACTACGAATTCTGGTGATGACGCTTTGGGTTGACTAACGCGCAAGCAAGATTCATGGACATGATGAATCGGGTGTTTCAAAGAAGATTTGGACCGCTTTGTCGTGGTGTTTATAGACGACATATTGGTGTATTCAAATCGGAGGATGATCATGATGCGCATTTGCGAGTAGTGTTGCAGACTCTAAGGGAAAAGTAGTTATTTGCTAAATTTAGTAAGTGCGAGTTTTGGCTTAGAGAGGTGACTTTCTTGGGTCACGTAGTATCAGCCGAGGGGATTAGAGTGGATCCTCGAAAGATTGAGGCAGTGTTGGATTGGAAGCCGCCTAAGTCGCTTCTGCAGATTCAAGCTTTCTAGGTCCGCGCAGGTATTATCGAGGTTTGTAGAGGGATTTTCTTTGATCGCAGCACCGATGACCAAGTTGTTGAGAAAAGGGGTTCCATTTGTATGGTCTGAGAAACAGCAGGAAAGTTTTGACAAGTTGAAAAGGATTCTGACTGAAGCTCCGGTTTTGATTCAGCCGGAGGCAAGGAAGGAATTCACGGTATATTGTGATGCATCACATACTGGCTTGGGATGTGTGCTGATGCAGGACGGGAAGGTAGTGGCTTATGTATCTTGACAGCTAAGACCGCATGAGGTTAATTATCCGATGCACGACTTGGAACTAGCAGCAGTGGTTTTTGCCTTGAAGATTTGGAGGCATTACTTATATGGAGAAAGGTCGATAGTCTACACAGATCATAAGAGTCTGAAGTATCTTTTGACTCAGAAGGATTTGAACTTGAGATAGCGCAGATGGATTGAGTTGTTGAAGGACTACGACTGTTCAATCGAGTATCATCTAGGCAAGGCTAACGTGGTGGCAGACGCGTTGAGCCGTAAGGTTGTACCAGACTTAAGAGCGATGTTTGCTCGTCTTAGCTTGTATGACGATGGGGAGTCTTTTGGTGGAATTGCGTGTTAAGCCGACCTGGGTAGAGCAAATCAAGGAGAAACAATTAGTGGATGAGGGTTTGAATGCGTGGAGGTTGCAAGTTCGTAATGGTGGTTCGTAAGATTACAGCTTTGTCCAGTTGATGGAGTACTCGTGTTTTCGTGGAAAAACTTGTATGCCAAGGATGTCGAGTTAAGGCAGAGGATTCTTCAGACGCACATAGCAGCCCATACGCTATGCATCCCGGAGGTAGTAAGATGTACAGGATTTAAGAGAGCGCTTTTGGTGGCCGTGTCCAAATGGGAAGTAACGAGTTTGTGGGAAAGTGTCCGACGTGTCGCAGGTCAAGGCTCGAATGTTAGCTTGTTGTCGAGCTTGCTTCAAATGGTGAAGATTCCACAATGGAAGTGGGAGAGTATCACTATGGATTTTGTCGCTGGATTACCCTCACGCCTAGTAAGAAGGACTCGATGCGGGTAATTGTGGATCGCTCGACTAAGTCACCACTTCATACCTGGTAAGGGTTGATTACTCGCCGTAAGTTAGCTAAGTCAGTATGTGTCGAGATAGTGAGGTTGCATGGTGTGCCAAGATCGATCATCTCGGATAGGGATCCCGATTTACGCCGAGGTTTTGGAAAGCGTTGCATCAAAGCTTTGGGTACGCGGGTTGGATTTCAAAGACGGATTTCATCCACAAATCGACTGACAATCAAAAAGGGTTATACAGATCTTAGAGGATATGCCGAGGGGTTGTGTTTTGGACTTTAGAGGTAGCCGGAAGAATTTCTACCATTAGCCGAGTTCGCATACAACAATAGTTACCAAGCAAGCATCAAGATGGCACCATACGAGGCGCTGTATGGTAGGAAGTGTCGCACACCTACATGCCGGACGGAGTTGGGTGAGCGCCGATGTTGGGACCAGAGTTGGTTGCGTAAACCGAGGATAAAGTTAAGTTGATTCAGCTCGATTGAAGGAAGCTTCGCATGAGCGTGCAGAAGTCATATGCCGATCTCAAGCGGAGGGATATAGAGTTTGCCATGGGTGACAAGGTCTTTCTCAAGGTCTCACCGTGGAAGAAGGTATTGAGGTTCTAAGGAAAGGAAAATTAAGTCCAAGGTTTATTGAGCCGTATGAGGTAATCGAGACGAGTGGGACCAGTGAGCCTATCACCGAGTTGCCGCAGAGCCGAGTCGATTCACAATGTGTTCCATGTCTCCATGCTTAAGCGTTATCGTTCGATCCATCGCATGTTGTAGCAAAGTGGAAGAAATAGAGGTGAGTCCAGATATGACCATGGAAGAGGAACCAAAGGCATTCTGGATCGAGATGTGAAAGTCTTGCCTAAGAAGTCCGCTCCACCGGTGAAAGTAGTATGGAAAACCATGGCGTTGAAGAAGCTACATGGGAACCAGAGGATGTGATGAGACAAAGAATACCTCAACTCTTTTGACTGTAATTTCGAGGCCAAATTATTTTTAAGGGGGTAGAACTCAGAATATCCTAAAATAGGGGTTAGTTGTGATTGAATTGTTTTGCATGAGTATGGACTGTGGTGTTGTTATTTGAGGTGTTTTAAGAGCTAGTTATAAGTCTAGAGTAGGCCCAGTGACAGAAAATTTTTGCTTTTAAGTTTTAAGAAAAGGGAGTCAAGGAGCTAGGGGTTAAGTGTAATTCGTGGGGTATTGTAACACAAGAATTGGCTTGGCAGAGTGGCAAGGAGGCGCCACTTAGGGCCCGAGAATGACGCTGTATGGTGGGGAGAACTCAGTTCGAGTAGCAGTAAATCTCATTTTTGCTTTACATTTTGACGCTAAGGGGAGGAGTTGTGCTCAAAGACAAACTCTGTCGATAAGGATGGACCAAGTCAAAATATTTGAATTGGTGGCAAGGAGAAAAATAAGGAGCTTGTGGAATTCAAATTCGTTTGAATTAGTGGCCAAGAGGAATTTGAGAAAGTGGCCAAATTTTGAACTCCTCCTTGGAGGAGTGTTCGGTTTGGGAAGCTGAGTGAAGGGAGGGTGCCGAATTTTCTTAGGCACCTAATGGGGCATTTTTGGCTAGCTGAGGTTCTTGTGTGCTTAGCGTATCAAAAGCCGAAAACCATTCTTGAGCATTGCCAATTTTCCTAGTGCACATATTGAAGAAAAGCCGAAACCTCTTTCTTGTTTTTCCACCTAGCCGAATTCTTTAATTTTTATTTCATTTTACTTCTTTTTCATCTTCTTGGTATTTGGCCGAATCCCCTACCCTCCCATCTCTCCCTTTTTCTTTTCCATTTTTGCTCAAAGCCGAAAGTATCCATCTTCTCCCTTTCACTTTTTATTTTCTACCTTTCTCAAACTCTTGTGCCGAAATTCACTTTACCTTCCTTTGCCGAATCCCCTCTCCTACTTTCACTTCTCTTTTCCCTTATCTTTCTCCACTCTAGCCGAACCCTATTTGTCCGCTTTCTATCAACCTTAGCCAAACTCCTTCACCATTCAACTCTCTCATCGAAAAGTCTTTCTTTCTTTCTTACATTGCTTTGGCCGAATATCAACAAGGGTGGATCTCTTTTGGGTCTTTTCTCTAATCGATTTTGAAGGGATCTCCGGGTTGTGATGCAATGATCCAAGCCCTCTATTCTCTAACAATCGAGTTTGGTAAGTCAAGTGGTAAGGGTATCTATGTTGGTTCATCATTCTATGAGTTGTTGAAAAGCCAAGGCTATTGAGACTAAGGTTTGTTGTTGGCCAATGTAGGGGAGGATCGGTCTCGCATACTTCGGTGTGTGATTTGTTTCGTAGCGCGTAAGGTAAGGGTGGTGTTGTTTGTGCGTTATCTCACCCTTCGATTTGTTGGTGTGGCCGAATGGCCTTGTTAATAGTCTTGTGATTTGGCCGAATGTAGGGCAAGGAGATCTAGTGCAGAGATCTGGTTCGTGATTCAGCAGTAGTGTTAGTAATGTGTGTGTAACTTACACACTTTATAACCTAGTAATATGTTAATAACCCAATGTGTTAAAAGCCAAATTGTGTAGATCTTGATATGATACCGTAAGGGTATGAGCAATGATTCGGTAAGTCCGCTTTCGATATGATTTGTTGTAGGATGCATGAAAATATGATCTATGTTATATTTACTATATGTTCACCTTAAAGCATGATGGCATGATTTGCATGAGCGTTGCATTGGTATGGGTGATATGAGTGGAGGGGGAAAGATGATATCCGTGACTTTGGGTAACCAGAGGTTTGGCACCTCCAAAGGTTTGGTACCACGGATTATTTTGTGACTTTGGGTCACCAGAGGTTTGGCACCTCATAGCGACTGGTCCCCGGTGGCTTAGCACCACAAAGGGGTTGGCCCCACACTTGATATTATGGGATTGTCGCCAGGTGATTTGGTATCACACGCGGGGTTGGCCCCACCGGATTATTGATATTTTGTGACTTTGGGTCACCAGAGGTTTGGCACCTCATAGCGACTCGTCCCAGCTGGCTTAGCACCACAAAGGGGTTGGCCCCACACTTGATATTACGGGATTGTCGCCAGTGATTTGGTATCACAACGTGGGTTGGCCCTACAGATGGATTATTCGTGACTTTGGGTCACCAAAGGGTTTGGCACCACATTATTATCTGATATCGTGACTTTGGGTCACCAAAGGTTTGGCACCACCAAAGTGGTTTGGTACCACACGGGGTAGAAACGAGTTATGGATGGTTAGGTTTGGGTGCATTATATGTATTGCTTGGTTATGATTTGTGTAAGTATGTTGCATTAACCGGAGAAGGAGTTATGCACTCGAGTCTTGGTGACTCACCTTCTCCCTTATCTTTCAGTGATTCATAGATAGCGGATGAGGAGCCGGGTGGACTCGAGGTGGCCATGCATTGAATAACTTCTGGTTTTACATGGACTTGATTTGGGTACTTTATTTTCATTTAAGTTTGGTTTTCATTTTTATTTGGGTTTGTAATAAGGCCTTTTAAGTTATGTTTTTGGTTTAGTTATAAGGTTTGGATTTGTTTTAAACATGGTCAAACTAATTACTTGATAGATTTAATAATTTAAGCCCAATGTTTTCTAACTACAAACGACATGGTTTTCAAAACTTTACCATCTAGGTAACATTTACTAATTGAAAATGACAACAACTAAAATTATTTCCAAAACTTGAGGTTTTCCCCACTCAACTCAACAATTTCTAAATAACTCAGAAAAGAACATCGGATTTTAAAATAACATAACCATTTTCTAAGCTTATGGAACAATGATTGAGTTTTAGGATCTAATCCCGTGATTTCAAAGCAAAGTATCGGTTTTAACTAATCATGCACTGAATTCTACAAACATAAAACAACAAAGAGTTTTACTCAAAAATTTAATCCAGTAACTGCTTTCTTCAAAAACGCTTTCCCTGAATATGCCGTATTCGGTCGTGGTGCGTTGACCGGGTTTGGGGTGTTACACATTACCAGACTTAACAATACATTTGGTCAAATTAATTAACACATATACAAAATGACTTAGTCAAGCCCCTATACATGCCAGAACTTAAATCATTTATAAATAAAGATACCCATAGATAGCTTGATAATGTGAAGCGATCTCCGACGACCTCCAACCCGAGCTTGTTTAATAGGACTCTGTAACATGGGAAAGAAAAAGGGGGTAAGCTTATAAAACTTAGTAAGTTCACATGTAAAAATAATAAGCATTAGCAATGAATTTAGCTTACTACTAAGCTGTCATAACTTACATAAATAATGCTAAGTTCTTACTTTCCCAAATTACTCATTTGTAGCCTTACCAAAGCCTCAACGTGACAAATCCTCACAACAAGTTCTCAAATTGATACAATCATTAAATCACATGCTTATACCTTATTACTCATGTTCACCTTAATCTGTCTACTTGAATTGCTGTCACTAAATTATTTTTTTCTTGAGCTACAAAGCTCCGAATTACAAACCGTTAATTTTCCCTGAAACTAGGCTCATTTATCTTCTTACCATAAAATTTCCAGAATTTTTTTTCTTATCCAATTAGTACAGTTTATTCATTAAAGTTTCCCCTGTTTTACTATTTGACAGTTCTGCACTCTCTTCACAAAATATCAGATATCTCATTGTACAGAATTCAAATAATATTTTTGTTTGTTCCAATAAAAAATAAATTTACTAAGGATTCTAAATATATAACCCATTCCCCATAATTATTTTTTTACAATTTATAATGATTTTTCTAAGTCAGAACAGGGGATCACATAATCATTCTGCACCAGTCTTACAAAAATTTAAATATTTCAAAATATGAAATTCTTTTGTTTACACCGTTTCTTTTATGTAAAAATATACTCATTCAGATTTAATTTCATATCTTATTCAACCTCTAATTCAATTTCCACCATTTTTGGTGATTTTTCAAAATCACACAACTGCTGCTGTCCAGTATTGTCTTCATGCTAATTTCACTTTTTCAAGATTTTCTTGTATTCACTTTCTTTTTTACACATATGCACAAAAACATAGTATAACTTAGCATATAACTATCATTTGATCATAGGCACATCTCACTCATTTGCATCCTTACAATTGATGCATCATAACCCAAACACTTTATTCAACATATAAATCATACAATAGTAATTTCATACACATACCTGTATTATTTGTTCATACGATTTCCTACATAATTTCATACCTGCACTTCACTTATACAAACGATTTCATATTCACACTTACACATATAAATGCATCAATTACAAAGTTCACTTGCATATTATTATCACATGATTAAATCCTTTTCACATTCAATCACTTTTCATTATATCAATTCAATACCCGCTGAACCATACGGAATTGGATAGGATACACGGATAATCACACATATCGCATAATGCCAACGCCCCGCACGTGGTCTTACATGCAATCACATATCGATGCCATATCAGCATAAAGTCCGCTAGGCATAAAGCTTATAATAATTCACCGCATAAAGCCTACTAGGCACAAGCTCAGATCACACACCGCAAGAAGCTCCGATTTAATACACCGCATAAAGCTCGCGAGGCATTTAGCCCGAATATTATACACCTAAGACAAAGCCTCTAGGCATAAAGCCCGATATCTTTCACCAAAGACAAGGCTTGCTAGGCTCAAAGCTTGAATATCAATATTATAAAGCTGTCTCACACACATATCATACATCGAACTTTTCATATATTTCATAATCTTTATACTGGACTTTCAAATGTCGTAATCTCGCATTTAATTAAACTCAAATATATTATTTCCATGCATAATCATATTCAACTATCTCAATTATAACTCTATAAAATTCAAAACACCATATTAAACTAATTTTAATTCAAAATTAACGATATTTACTATAACAATTTCTCAATTCATATATTTTCAATTCAATTAAAACAAATATATTCAAATGCTCAGTTTATATAAGCCATGTTTATTATCCACCCGAATTCCTGTACATATATAACATCTATAACATTTCCCACGTCACCTTATTGATCGATACGTTATATCATACGATAATCTTTTATATTCAATGAACTCGCACACTTAGTGCCAAATGGATAATCGAAGCTATATATAGATATTGCACACAAAGTGCCAAATAAATAGCCGAAACTATATATAGATATCGCACACACAGTGCCAAAACTTTGTAACGTATCGCACACTTAGTGCCGTCACATTAACATCTCGCACACTTAGTGCCAAATCCTTGTAACGTATCGCACACTTAGTGCCGTCACATAAAACTACAATATTTCAACGCATTTCCATGTACCATAGACATATTTTAAATCAATTTATAAACTTGGCACATTAAACATTTAATTCAACATAATTCACTTAATTCACTAATTTAGCTTTCAAATATAAATTACAACATTATTGCATTATTATTAACATATCAACTTACCTCGAATGCCGAAACGGCTAATTTTCTCGACTTAGCCCACAACTTTGTTCTACCTTGATCTTAGTCCAAATTTCATAATTTCTTGATCTAACATGTTAAATAACACTCATTTAACACAATTTTACCAACACACTAATCAATTCAATTCACATATCAAATTATGGAAAATTTATAATTTTGCCCCCTAACTTTTCAAAAATTACACTTTTACCCCTAAACTCGTAAATTAAACTTTATTCCTTTTTCTTATGTTTTATGACATGCTGAACATTTTCCCTTCTATAGCAACTTCAAATTCTTACTATAACACATACTTATGAATAATAACAACTTTTACCGATTAGCTCGTTTTACTCGTTTTTACCGAAAATCACTTAGCAAATATCATTCTCCTAACCTCAAACATCCATATTCTACCATTAGATTTCAAAATACATTCTTATCTAGCATGGGTATATTTTTTTAAACTTTGATTACATTTCAAATTAATGGTAGAAATAGACAAATTAAGCTTCGAGGATCTAAAAAATACGAAAATCATTAAAAACGGGACAAAAACCGTACCTATATAAGCCATAGAAGCTTGGCCGAATGGAGCTCATCCATGGCTGCCATTTTTGGTTTTTACAATCGTTTGAAGAAGAGAGAAGAAAAAAAAAAGATGATAGCTTTTATCATTTTGTCTTATTAGGCATTTTAGCTAAATTACAAAATTACCCTTTTTATTTCAACCAAATTTCAAAAATTACCAAACAAATATCTCCCACTAACTTATTAATGGGCTAATTATCTCATAAGGACTTCCAATTTAAAAACACATAACAATTTAACACCTCTAACAAATAGAACTCAACTTTTGTACTTTTTACAATTTAGTCCTTTTGACTAAATTGAGTGCTCAAACGTCGAAATTCTTGAACGAAATTTTTACGAAATCTTTCCGTAAAATTGTATACCATAAAAATACAATAAAAATAAAATTTTCCTCGTCGGAATTGTGATATCGAAACCACTATTCCGACTAGACCCAAATTTGGGTTGTTACAACTCTCCCCCATTTAGGATTTTCGTCCCCGAAAATCTTACCGGAATGAAGTTTAATATCTTTCTCACAATTTCCAACATCACTAAATAACCCTTTTCAAGATGATACTTTCAAAAACACTCTGTCATAGATCTAAATCCCAATATAACTCAGTCAATTCTGTCAAATAAAGAATCGATACATACTTTGAAATAATTATGCTAATTTCACAAACGCTTCTAAACAATCTACTAGCATTTCTCTTGATCTGAAGATTGAGAAAAACCCGATACGAAATTCACAATAGTCCTGCCTTATTATCATTTTAATATTATCACTGATATCAGAAATCTTGAATACACTTAACATTCAACTTAATTCTGTCGACATATCAACATCTGAATACAGAGTCAGAAGTACCAGGTTCATAATCGTATGCCCAAAACATTTACTTCAAATCACTGCACTTATTGGTTACTCCTTGAATGGATAAACCAAATATTACTACAAATAACTCTAAACAAAAAATTCTACATAAATCCAGAGTTCCACAGTACATGAAGCCCGCCTCAGAATAATAATAATCAAATCCAACTTGAAATTCAAAATCAATAGTCGATCCTCACTATACTTATTTAGCTGATCACCCACGAGCACATGTTGAGCTTCTCAAATTCACAAATATACATCACTTTAGCTTTTTACTTAACCAAAATCAAACTATCATTTAATATGATCTATCAGGTAACGAACTCACACAAAATAAACGAGGACTTTTCATATAAGCATCTGTAATTACACTTGGCTCCCCACAGATCAATCGATAATCACTCACAATCTTTCAATAGCTTAATTCATCACCACTGTCTTAAACTCAAATTTTGCTGTGTCATCAGATATATTAAACTCTCGAAACCAGGAAACATATGACAATCCTCGTTAAACAAACAGTGTCATCAAATTTTTCAATACAGACATAATAATAACCATATCTAAATTACTAACTGAATAGCTCTTTTTAATGTAATATTAACCGTCTGAAAACATGAACCATTACTTTACATTCTAGCGAATATACAGATTCAAATCCGTTCACTAGTACATCACTGAAAATCATAATTCCATTGCTCAATGCAAACTAAATTCAGAACTAAAGCTTCAGTTAATCATACCTTCAACTGTTTCAACTTTGTTAGCATGCCTAAATTGTTCAAACTTTCACAATTGGAATAACCTTATAAATAGAACAACTTTAATTCAGAATAACATCACCTATTTAAGATAAATCTAATACGAATTAACTCAGACGAAACATAACATCTTACTTGAGCTCATTGAAAAATATCATAATTACTTGAGGAAACAAAATCATTATATCATTGGAATTTGACTGTCACAATTCACATTTTTGTCGATACTGATTCAATGATAAGTCACACTTGATAAGTAAATAATAAGGATGGAAAAGAAAACCAAGATAATGAAATCCGAGATACAAGACCACATTGAATATCTTGGAATACCATTCATACTAAATAATAGAAATCCTGACAATTCCGTAAAGAAAACCAGAAGAGAAAGAAACACGGTTCATATGTTCTGAAGTCGATTATAACAGAGATAAAACATATTCTATACAGATATAAACAGGACAATAGCCAGAAGAAACAGTAGAATCATTTCATATAAGTTCATTGTCAACTCTTATCTCAGACGTAACGAAATTGATTTCCAATAAAAGATAGTGGAATACCAATAATAGATCAATCAAACTGACGATTCTTTACTTAGAAAACAAGCAATCATAATGGTCTCCAAAAAGATACGAACACATAGAATGCCTAGAAGAAATAGTCGTAAATTGCTCAACTATGACTGTCATACTTAAACATCTTCACATGACAAACATCATTCTTCTGACTAATTCTGCCCTCGCTAATTTCCACATTATTCCTTTCACTAAAGAAAATCACTTCAGAAAAATTTCAGTTAATACATCCTTTCAGTATCGTATCCGAATAAATTGATTTATCAAAGTTAACTTCTTTACTATTTATGATATTGTATAAACTAAATAATTCTTGGGTCAATCTAATATCTTTCTAACTCTGTCCTTCACTTGTCAACCATTTTCAGTCTCTGATCATATCTATAGTTATTCTATCACTAAACTCTTTGATTCCACACTTAGGAACTTAATCAACATGATTCTCATAAATTTCTGTTATAAACACCTCATCGGTAAGGGGGTAAGGTCTTACAGCCTCTAACTCGATTCTCACACATATATATACATATGACACATATTTCATTATCAACATATGTCATTATAATTATACTATCCACTTCAAGCAATTTATCATTCATATTTATCTCACACAAAATTTCCAATCATCTCGTTCAAACAAGTGCACTCATTCATACATTCTATGAAATTTAAATAACTTTACTTATCACATTCACTAATCAGTTTTAGTCAGCATGCAACAGCATATGAAGGCCAAACAAATATGAGTAAGCATATCACTATATAACTTTCATTTCACACATTATCACATATACACATTACGGATTCTTATTCATACCTTTCTTAGTTTAACTCATCATAACTACACTTTATTCAAATACTTCAGTATCACTATCAAATGGTCGGATATAGCTCGGTTGGAAAGTACTTCTCTTTTAACAAGATTGTCCTCAATTGCGTCGGAAGGCATCACACTATCACATATTGGTGGCATGTATAACTAGACTCTCACACTTGCTATGTTAGTCCGAGAACTGACTAAATCTGGCTCTGATACCACTAAATGTAACACCCCTTACCCGTATCCTACGCCAAAACCGGGTACGAGGCATTACCAGACTTAACAATACATTTGGTCAAATTAATTAACACATATACAAAATGACTTAGTCAAGCCCCTATACATGCCATAACTTAAATCATTTATAAATAAAGATACCCATAGATAGCTTGATAGTGTGAAGCGATCTCCGACGACCTTCAACCCAAGCTTGTTTAATAGGACTCTGTAACATGGGAAATAAAAAGGGGGTAAGCTTATAAAGCTTAGTAAGTTCACATGTAAAAATAATAAGCATTAGCAATGAATTTAGCTTACTACTAAGCTGTCATAACTTGCATAAATAACGCTAAGTTCTTACTTTCCCAAATTACTCATTTGTAGCCTTACCAAAGCCTCAACGTGACAAATCCTCACAACAAGTTCTCAAATTGATACAATCATTAAATCACATGCTTATACCTTATTACTCATGTTCACCTTAATCTGTCTACTTGAATCGCTGTCACTAAATTATTTTTTTCTTGAGCTACAAAGATCCGAATTACAAACCGTTAATTTTCCCTGAAACTAGACTCATTTATCTTCTTACCATAAAATTTCCAGATTTTTTTTTCTTAGCCAATTAGTACAGTTTATTCATTAAATTTTCCCCTGTTTTACTATTTGACAGTTCTGCCCTCTCTTCACAAAATCTCATATATCTCATTGTACAGAATTCAAATAATATTTTTGTTTATTCCAATAGAAAATAGACTCACTAAGGATTCTAAGTATATAACCCATTCCCAATAATTATTTTTGTACAATTTATAATGATTTTTTCAAGTCAGAATAAGGGATCACGTAATCATTCTGAACCAGTCTCACAAAAATTTAAATATCTCAAAATATGAAATTCTTTTGTTTACACCGTTTCTTTTATGTGAAAATAGACTTATTCATATTTAATTTCATATCTTATTCAACCTATAATTAAATTTCCACCATTTTTGGTTATTTTTCAAAGTCACACAACTGCTGCTGTCCAGTACTGTCTTCATGCTAATTTCACTTTTTCATGATTTTCTTGTATTCACTTTCATTTTTACACATATGCACAAAAACATAGTATAACTTCGCATATAACTATCATTTGATCATAGGCACATCTCACTCATTTGCATCCTTACAATTGATGCATCATAACCCAAACACTTTATTCAACATATAAATCATACAATAGCAATTTCATACACATACCTGTATTATTTGTTCATACGATTTCCTACTTAATTTCATACCTACACTTCACTTATACAAACGATTTCATATTCACACTTACACATATAAATGCATAAATTACAAAGTTCACTTGCACATTATTATCACATGATTAAATCATTTTCACATTCAATCACTCTTCATTATATCAATTCAATACCCGTTGAACCATACGGAATTGGATAGGATACACGGATAATCACACATATCATACAATGCCAACGCCCTGCGTGTGGTCTTACATGCAATCACGTATCGATGCCATATCGGCATAAAGTCCGCTAGGCATAAAGCTTATAATAATTCACCGCATAAAGCCTACTAGGCACAAGCTCAGTATTACACACCGCAAAGCTCGATTTAATACACCGCATAAAGCCCAAGCTAGGCATTTAGCCCAAATATTATACACCGCACAAAGCTCGCTAGGCATAAAGCCCGATATCTTTCACCAAAGACAAGGCTTGCTAGGCTCAAAGCCCGAATATCAATATTATAAAGCTGTCTCACACACATATCATACATCAAACTTTTCATATATTTCATAATCTTCATACGGACTTCCAAATGTCGTAACTTAGTTGAATTAAACTCAAATATATTATTTCCATGCATAATCATATTCAACTATCTCAATTATAACTCTATAAAATTCAAAATAAAGATATTAAACTCATTTAAATTCAAAATTAATGATATTTACTATAAAAATTTCTCAATTCATATATTTTCAATTCAATTAAAACAAATATATTCAAATGCTCAGTTTGCATAAGCCATGTTTATTATCCAGCCGAATTTCTGTACATATATAACATCTATAACATTTCCCACGTCACCTTATTTATCGATACGTTATATCATACGATAATCTTTTATATTCAATAAACTCGCACACTTAGTGCCAAATGGATAACTGAAGCTATATATAGATATTGTGTAACATCCCGGGTTAGGGGCTGTTTTGTTGTTGCATGATATTGCATGAGTTTAGTGTGCTGTGTTGCTATTTCGGTGTTTTAGGGGCTTAATTGTGGGCTAGGAGTGTGCCTGAGGGAATGGGAAAATTTTGGTTTTGGGTGTTAAGTGAAGGGAGCTGAGGAAGCTGGGGTTTAAGAATTTTAATTGATGTTTTGTTGCACAAAAGAGGAGCTAGCTTAGTGGCAAAGCATGCGCTACATGGGGAGCTTGGTGTGGCGTCATCTACTTGTGGTGGAGGTCCAGTGTTCGAGCTGCAGAGTCCCCATTTTGGCTTCTTTTTGGGACGGCATGGAGGAGAGGTAGAAGGCTAGTGAAATTCTACTTGGACTTGGTCTTCACTTTCAAATGTAAGGTGGAGAGCAAAATGTGGAGGAGGATTTGGTCCACTCATTTCAAATGAGTGGTGGTGAGGGTGTTTGGGGATTATGGCCGAATTTGTGGGGAGTTGGAGTGGGGGAAGTGGACGGCTAAGTGTGGGAACATGTTAGCCGAAATTCACCTTAGCAACCTAGGTAATTTCGGTCACTTTTGTCAAGGAGTAAAAGTCTCTTCTTTGGGTCATTTGTTAGCCAAGTTCTAAGGGTGTTTTTTTCATTTCTCTTTGTTTTGTTTTACATCTTTTGAAACCCAAAGACTAAACCTCAACAAGTCACGAAAGTTTGCATCTTTGTTCCTAGAGTACTTGTAGCCGAATACCCTTTCCCATCTTTCTCTTTTCTTTCAATTTTGTAAACCGAAACTACTATCTCCTTTTTCATATCTCGCTTTCTTCTTCTTTGCTTGGAAACATTGTAGCCGAATCTTACCCAAGACATTTTCTTCATCTATTTGTTCTTTCCAAAGCCGAAGGTACTTCCTCTATTTTTTTGTTTATTTTATTTATTTATTTATTTCTTTCTTCTTCTCAATTGCCTATTTGTCTAAACTTTCTTCCAAAGCACTTTGTTGCCGTAACTCTATTTCCTTTTCATTTCTATTCTTTCTCTTTTACCTTTCGTAACCGAGTATAAGGGTGTGTTAAACACTTAGGCTGAATCTCTCCTCTCCTAGAAGTCCTCTTTTGGCCGAATATTGGGTGTTGGTAAGCTCTTGGCCGAATGGCCATTTCCTTTATCTCTCAAGTGTTATGTTGTTTTGGTTTATGGAAGAGGGTTAACCATTCGCTTTAAACATCTCATCTTAGGGCAATCAAAGATTTCAAAGCGCTTGGCTGGAGCCTTTCCTTTGTGAATCAATTGGGGTTGGCCGATTGTTGGAAGGAGAACTATTGTGGTTCGGTTTGATAAGAAATCAAACCATCAAAGAAGGTGAGGGATCAACATTAACCCCTTTGGTTAATTGATGTTGGCCGAATGTTGTGGTTGCCTAATGGTTTTCTTGTGGCGATTATAGGAGCCAGTAATCAAGGAGCCTTAGATCGCTTTTGTCGATTTTTAGACTCAGATTTACTGTGTGTAAACTAACACACTATACTTAGTAATATTGTTATTAAACCTGTTTGCCTATTAAAATCATGACAAGATGATGGATTATTGGATACCCAAACGGGGTATGTGTACGTATCCGGTAAGTCTAATTTATTACAAGTTCTATTATGGATACCTTGGGTATTATGATCTATGTTTTGTATGCTATGAGATGTAATACTAGACATGTTGGCATGATATGCATGACTTGTATGATATGCATGATCACATGAGTTGGTATGTTGATGGGTGATATGAGTGGAGGGAGCAAAGATATTTTGTGTCGACGAGCAGCACCGTGTTTTTGGTAACACACTTTGTGACTTTGGGTCACCAAAGGCTTTGGTAGCACATTTGTGTCTTTGGGACACCGTGAGGTTGGGCACCTCATTGCGACTTGTCCTCAGTGGTTAACACCACCGTGGGTTGGCCCCACTTTGAGATATGGGATCGTCTGCTAGTGATTGGGTATCACACGATGGGTTGGCCCCATCATTCGATTATTGTGACTACGGTCACCAAAGCTTTGGTAGCACATTTGTGTCTTTGGGACACCGTGAGGTTGGGCACCTCATTGCGACTTGTCCCCGTGGTTGACACCACCGCGGTGGGCCCCACATGAGATATGGGATCGTCTCGCTAGTGATTGGTATCACACGATGGGTTGGCCCCATCAATTGATTTGTGTCTACGGTCACCAAAGCTTTGGTAGCACATTTGTGTCTTTGGGACACCAGTGTTTTGGTAACACATTGTGACTATATGTCACTGATGGTTTGGCACCACCAGTGGTTTGGTACCACACGGGTAGAAAAAGGAGATACGGATGGTTAGGATCGGGTTGCATTAATTATGTTGCTATGTATGATGTGTGTTAGCATGTTGTTTCATCGGGAGCGGGATTTATGCATCGAGTCACTCGACTCACCCTCTCCTTTGACATTTCAGTGACCCAGAGACGCGGACATGGAGCCGGGGTGGACTCGAGGTGCACATGCCATGCTTTAATAAAAGTTTTGCTCAGACTATTCACTTTGGGTACTTTAGCTTACTTATTTTGATTTGAGATTTAATTTGGATTTGTAAAAGGCCTTTAAATTATGTTTTATGATGGTTATGTTTTAATTAGATTCGCAACCTGCTTAACAAATAACTTGGTATGAAAATTTACTAAAAATTTGGTAAGATAATGTTTTCAAAACTATAACGCAATGTGCTTTAAACTATACCATCGGGTATCTCACTATGTTTTGCTATAAAGTAAACTCAAATGATTTTCAAATTCAACTCAATATTCTACTAAGTCAAAAATGTTTCAAAAAAGTACTAAGAAACTATTGGAAGTGCTAAATGAAATCAACTCGTTTTAACTATATACTTTGGATAAGTTTTCAAAATCTAATCAAACAAGCCTACTCAAATTTTCCTCAAATTCACTATGTTTTCACCCCGCTTTTAAACGGAAAAAAAATCGATCACTCAAAGACGCTTTCCCGTAACATACCGTATTCGGTCGTGGTGTCTTGTTCGAGTTTGGGGTGTTACAATTGTGGTATCGAGCCAAGTTCAAAGGCTTTACTGTGGGCCCGAGGCCCAAAATGTTTTCAAAAGGTTGTTTTGTTAGTCTTTATTCTTAAAGTATGGTTTGAAAGGCATGGCACCGAGTCTCCTGCACTGGGGTCGCCTGTAAGTACCCTTACCATTGCTTGTGAATTGATTGGATGTGATATGATTTGATGAATAGCAATAGTATACTACTTTAGAGATTGAAACCGATAGGATTTTGTGAACTCATGAGAACAAATCCTCTTAAAATATTCATAAGACTTGCTTTAAAACAAAGGGAATAAATATTGATGCATAAAATTCTTAATCGATACGAAAAAGATTAGTCATGAGCGCTAGAGGTGGACGTGGTCGTGGACGAGGTCGTGGTAGGATGACGCTTCGAGCCCGTAGGATCCGTCGTGGTTCGTAAATGAGATATCGGCATCGCCACCACCGGAGGTGGTGAGTTCCAAGATCGACCGGGACGACGCAGCGTCACAGCGATGCCGCGAGTGTTGGAAAGGGTAGCCGTGTAGGTGGTGGTGCAGAGTTAGGAAATTGCTCTGAGCGACTCGGCAAATGGGGCCAATTCTTCCGAGGTGTTTCGTGTTGCTCCCAAAGATCGCCAATATTGGCCGAGGCAACCGAGCGGATCATGGATGATCCGACTTGACACCAAGAGAAGTCAAGGGCATCGACGCTTCTCCGGATGAGTCATATCGCTGGTGGCTCACGGTTCGAGATGTGTGGGCAGCAGAGGATCCGACATGGGATTATTTCGTGGTCGCATATCAAAAGAAGTACATCTGAGCTAGTTATATTGACTCCAAACAGAAGGCATTTCGAGGCTTGTTCGGGGGTAAATCTGCTTCGAGTACGAGGCCGAGTTCCCCAAGTCGAGTAGGTATGCCGTGGGCATTGTGGCCACCGAGCATGAGAGGTGTGTTCGCTTCGAGGATGGGTCATGCGAGACAAGTTGAGATCGGCCGATTGCTCTCGCCAGAGCGCGAGTTTGTCAGTCTTAGTTGAGAAGGCTAAGGTAGCCGAGGGTGTTAAGGAGTCGCGAGACAGGCATGGACGTAAATAGGCATAAGAGGAGCTTTGGGTCTTCCGGATCGCCGGGTAATCCGCAGAAGAGAGCTAGACCGAGTGGGCCGAATCGGCCTGCTAGGTTTGTTGTCGCTTGGCGTGGACCGCCGCAGATGTGATCGCAGTGGGAAATCTCATTGGGGTGGTTGCCGGACCGGAGGAAAAGGTTGCTTCGAGTGTGGTTCTCTCGAGCATCGTGGTGAGGGATTGTCCGTGTAGGTTGGCCGATTCACCGAGAGGCAGGGGCCGTAATCGGGCTCAGAGGTAATGGACCGCCACCGCAGAGGGGCCGTGGTAATGGCGAGGCGTAACGCCTTCGCCGGGGCCGTGGAGCACCGCAGAGGTGCGAGTAGTTCCGATGCTAGACACCGTTTGGTGTATGTCGCGAGGCGCCGAGAGGGCGGCGACGCACCGGACGCCATAACCAGACGCTTTTTGATTTTTGGTTCTCCATATACCGCTTTGATTGATGTGGGTTCAACGCACTCTTATGTTGCCGTGAGTATAGTAGAGACCATGGATTTAGACCCGAGATATCTTCTAGGCGCATGACCGTGATTAGCCCTCTAGGTCACTCAGTAGTAGTAGATAAACCGCTTAGAGAGGTACCCTTAGAACTCCAAGGGGTAGTGTTTGTCATTGATCCGATGGAACCGCCATTTGGGAGTTCGATCCGATTCTTGGGATGGACTGCTTGGTCAAGTACCAAAGCGAGGTTGGATTGCGCGCCAAGCGCATGGTGCTTAAGACGGTTGAGGTGAAGAGGTGACTATGATAGGTAATAGGAGGGATTACTTATCAAATGTGGTATCCGCTCCGAAGGCGCAGAAGATGGTCGAAAGGCCGTGAAGCGTATGTGGTTCATGTGTATGCCTTGGAGGCTAAAGAGTCCGATGTAGAGAAGGTTCGCATCATTAAGGAATTTGCCGATGTTTTTCCCGAGGAACTCCGGTTTGCCGCCGATCGCGAGGTAGAGTTCGGATAGATCTATTACCCTAATCGCGCCGGTGTCTATTGCTCGTATAGGATGGCGCCAAAGGAGTTGGTGGAGCTTAAGGCTCGAGATCCGTGAGCTATTGGATCGAGGTTTTATTAGGCCTAGTGTTTCGCCGTGGTGTGCGCGGTATTTTTTGTCAAGAAGAAAGATGGCACGATGCGGATGTGTATAGACTACCGCCGCTTGAATAAGTCGACGATTAAAAAAGTATCCGCTGCCACGGATAGATGACTTGTTTGATCACCGAAGGGTGCCGCGGTATTTTCAAGATCGACTTGAGGTCCGGGTATCACCGCTAAGAGTTAAGGAGGCCGATATCCATAAAACAAATTAAGCTTCGACTCGGTATGGGCACTACGAATTTCGTAATGCCGTTCGGGTTGACTAACGCACCGGCAAATTTATGGATATGATGAACAGGTGTTTCAACAAAGATCCGGATCGGTTCGTGGTGGTTTTCATAGACGACATCTTAGTGTACTCAAGGACGAGAGAAAGAGCATGATAAGCATTTGCGAGTGGTGTGTTGCAGATTTTGAGGAAAAGCAAATTTCATGCTAAGTTCAGTAAGTGTGAGTTCGGCTTAGGAAGTGACTTTCTTGGGTCATGTAGTGTCGGTGAGGGGATTCGAGTAGATCCTCGTAAGATTGAGGCGCTTTTGGATTGGAAGCCGCCTAAGTCGCGGTGGTCGAGATTCGAGTTTTCTGGTTTACCGGATACTACCAAGGTTTGTTGAGGGTTTCTCATTGATAGCGCCGCCGATGACCAAGTTGCCGAGGAAAGAAGTTCCGCTTTGTATGGACCGAGAAGCGCAGGAAAGCTTCGATAAGTTAAAGAAGATTTTGACCGAGGCTCCGGTTCTAATTCAACCTAAGGTCGGTAAGGAATTCACGCCTTTTTGCGACGCATCACATACGGGATTGGGTTGTGTCTTTGATGCAAGAAGGTAAGGTTGTGGCTTACGCTTCTCGGCACCGAGGCCACATGAGGTCAACTATCCGACGCACGATTTGGAGCTAGCAAACCGTAGTCTTCGCTTTAAAGATTTGGAGGCACTACTTGTACGAGAGAGATCGATAGTCTATACAGCATCACAAGAGTCCAAGTATCTACCGACTCGTAAGGATTTGAATTTAAGGCGCCGCAGATGGGTTGAGTTGTCGAAGATTACGATCGCTCGATTGAGTATCATCCGGCAAGGCTAACGTGGTGGTCGACGCGTTGAGCCGCAAGGTTGTTTCGGACTTAAGAGCATTGTTTGCCCATTTGAGTTTGTATGACGATGGGAGTATTCTCGCGAATCGCAAGTTAAGCTTCACCGGTGGAGCAGATCGAGAGAGAAACAGCTTATTGGATGAGGTTCTGTGCGCGCCAAGGTTACAAGTGCGTAATGGTGGTTTGGAGGGTTACAGTGTCTAGTGATGAGGTGTTGTGTTTTCTGGTAAGGCTTGTATGCCTAAAGATGTTGAGTCGAGGCAAAAGATTCTTCAGACGCACATAGCAGCCTTATGCTATGCATCCCGGAGGTAGCAAGATGTATAGGGATCTTAGAGAGCGCTTTTGGTGGCCTGGCTTGAAGAAGGAGGTGACAGAGTTTGTTGGGAAGTGTCCGACTTGTCACAGTCAAGGTCAACAACACCGATTGCCGTCGGGGTTGCTTCACCGTGAAGATTCCTCGATGGAAGTGGGAAAGGATAACCATGGATTTCGTCGGTGGGTTACCGCTTACGCCAAGCAAGAAGGATTCAGTTTGGGTAGTGGTGGATCGCTCGACTAAATCACCACTTTATTCCTGAGGGCTGACTACTCACTTGAGCTTAGCGGCCGTATGTGTCGAGATAGTGAGGTTGCACGGTGTGCCGCTTGATAATCTCTGGATAGGGATCCTAGGTTTACGCCAAGGTTCGGAAAGCATTGCATCGTGCTCGGGTACTGCGTTTGGATTTCAAAGACGGCTTTTCACCCGCAAATCGACGGTCAATCGTAAAGGGTCATTCGGATCTTGGAAGATATGCTTGAGAGGTTGTATCTTGGATTTCGTGAGGTAGTTGGGAGGAGTTTCTACCATTAGTCGAGTTTGCCTACAACAACGCTTACTGCGAGCATCAAGATGGCACCGTATGAGGCGTTGTATGGTAGGAAGTGTCGCTCACCTACGTGTTGGACTCGAGTTAGGTGAACGCCGCTTGTTGGGACCCGAGTTGGTTGTGAGACCGAAGACAAGGTTGCTCGATGATTCAGCGATTGAAGGAAGCTTGGACCGGCGTAAGTCTTATGCCGATCTTAAGCGGAGAGATATAGAGTTTGCTGTGGGGGATCAAGTTTTCCTGAAGGTCTCACCTTGGAAGAAGGTGTTGAGGTTCGGAAGAAAAGGCAAGCTAAGTCCGAGGTTTATTGGGCCGTATAAGGTTCTGAGACGAGTTGGACCAGTGGCGTATCAGCTTGAGTTGCCAGCAGAGCTTAGTCAGATTCACGATGTTTTTCATGTTTCGATGCTTCGGCGTTATCGTTCAGATCCGTCGCATGTGGTAGCAGTGGAAGAGATCGAGGTAAATCCAGATTTGACCATGGAAGAAGAACCTGTGCAGATTCTTGATCGAGATGTGAAGGTTCTGCGTAAGAAGTCTGTGCCTTTGGTTAAGGTACTTTGGCGGAATCATGGCGTAGAAGAAGCTACGTGGGAACCCGAGGATATGATGAGACAAAGAATACCCGCAACTCTTTTGATCGTAATTTCGAGGTCGAAATTATTTTAAGAGGGTAGAACCAGTAACATCCCTGGTTAGGGGCTGCTTTGTTGTTGCATGATATTGCATGAGTTTAGTGTGCTGTGTTGCTATTTCGGTGTTTTAGGGGCTTAATTGTGGGCTAGGAGTGTGCCTGAGGGAATGGGAAAATTTTGGTTTTGGGTGTTAAGTGAAGGGAGCTGAGGAAGCTGGGGTTTAAGAATTTTAATTGATGTTTTGTTGCACAAAAGAGGAGCTAGCTTAGTGGCAAAGCATGCGCTACATGGGGAGCTTGGTGTGGCGTCATCTACTTGTGGTGGAGGTCCAGGTGTTCGAGCAGAGAGTCCCCATTTTGGCTTCTTTTTGGGACGGCATGGAGGAGAGGTAGAAGGCTAGTGAAATTCTACTTGGACTTGGTCTTCACTTTCAAATGTAAGGTGGAGAGCAAAATGTGGAGGAGGACTTGGTCCACTCATTTCAAATGAGTGGTGGTGAGGGTGTTTGGGGATTATGGCCGAATTTGTGGGGAGTTGGAGTGGGGAAGTGGACGGCTAAGTGTGGGAACATGTTAGCCGAAATTCACCTTAGCAACCTAGGTAATTTCTGGTCACTTTTTGTCAAGGAGTAAAAGTCTCTTCTTTGGGTCATTTGTTAGCCAGAAGTCTAAGGGTGTTTTTTTCATTTCTCTTTGTTTTGTTTTACATCTTTTGAAACCCAAAGACCAAACCTCAACAAGTCATTAAAGTTTGCATCTTTGTTCCTAGAGTACTTGTAGCCGAATACCCTTTCCCATCTTTCTCTTTTCTTTCAATTTTGTAAACCGAAACTACTATCTCCCTTTTTCATATCTGCTTTTCTTCTTTTTGCTTGGAAACATTGTAGCCGAATCTTACCCAAGACATTTTCTTCATCTATTTGTTCTTTCCAAAGCCAAGGTACCTCCCTCTATTTTTTTGTTTATTTTATTTATTTATTTATTTCTTTCTTCTTCTCAATTGCCTATTTGTCTAAACTTTCTTCCAAAGCACTTTGTTGCCGTAACCCTATTTCCTTTTCATTTCTATTCTTTCTCTTTTACCTTTCGTAACCGAGTATAAGGGTGTGTTAAACACTTAGGCCGAATCTCTCCTCTCCTAGAAGTCCTCTTTTGGCCGAATATTGGGTGTTGGTAAGCTCTTGGCCGAATGGCCATTTCCATATCTCTCAAGTGTTATGTTGTTTTGGTTTATGGAAGAGGGTTAACCATTCGCTTTAAACATCTCATCTTAGGGCAATCAAAGATTTCAAAGCGATCGATTGGAGCCTTTCCCTTGTGAATCAATTGGGGTTGGCGATTGTTGGAAGGAGAACTATTGTGGTTCGGGTTTGATAAGAAATCAAACCATCAAAGAAGGTGAGGGATCAACATTAACCCCTTTGGTTAATTGATGTTGGCCGAATGTTGTGGTTGCCTAATGGTTTTCTTTTGGCCGATTATAGGAGCCAGAATCAAGGAGCCTTAGATCGCTTTTGTCGATTTTTAGACTCAGATTTACCGGTGTGTAAACTAACACACTATACTTAGTAATATTGTTATTAAACCTGTTTGCCTATTAAAATCATGACAATATGATGGATTATTGGATACCCAAACGGGTATGTGTACGTATCCTGGTAAGTCTAATTTATTACAAGTTCTATTATGGATACCTTGGGTATTATGATCTATGTTTTGTATGCTATGAGATGTAATACTAGACATGTTGGCATGATATGCATGACTTGTATGATATGCATGATCACATGAGTTGGTATGTTGATGGGTGATATGAGTGGAGGGAGCAAAGTGATATTTTGTGCCGACGAGCACCGTGTTTTGGTAACACACTTTGTGACTTTGGGTCACCAAAGCTTTGGTAGCACATTTGTGTCTTTGGGACACCGAGGTTGGGCACCTCATTGCGACTTGTCCCCGTGGTTAACACCACCGTGGGTTGGCCCCACTTTGAGATATGGGATCGTCTCACTAGTGATTGGGTATCACACGATGGGTTGGCCCCATCATTCGATTATTGTGACTACGGTCACCAGTGCTTTGGTAGCACATTTGTGTCTTTGGGACACCGAGGTTGGGCACCTCATTGCGACTTGTCCCCTGTGGTTGACACCATCGTGGGTTGGCCCCACATGAGATATGGGATCGTCTGCTAGTGATTGGGTATCACACGATGGGTTGGCCCCATCAATTGATTTGTGACTACGATCACCAAGCTAAGCTTTGGTAGCACATTTGTGTCTTTGGGACACCAGTGTTTTGGTAACACATTGTGACTATATGTCACTGGTGGTTTGGCACCACCGGTGGTTTGGTACCACACGGGTAGAAAAAAGGAGATACGGATGGTTAGGATCGGGTTGCATTAATTATGTTGCTATGTATGATGTGTGTTAGCATGTTGTTTCATCGGGAGCGGATTTATGCATCGAGTCACTCGACTCACCCTCTCCTTTGACATTTCAGTGACCCGTAGACGCGGACATGGAGCCGGGTGGACTCGAGGTGCACATGCCATGCTTTAATAAAAGTTTTGCTCAGGACTATTCACTTTGGGTACTTTAGCTTACTTATTTTGATTTGAGATTTAATTTGGATTTGTAAAAGGCCTTTAAATTATGTTTTATGATGGTTATGTTTTAATTAGATTCGCAACTCGCTTAACAAATAACTTGGTATGAAATTTTACTAAAAATTTGGTAAGATAATGTTTTCAAAACTATAACGCAATGTGCTTTAAACTATACCATCGGGTATCTCACTATGTTTTGCTATAAAGTAAACTCAAATGATTTTCAAATTCAACTCAATATTCTACTAAGTCAAAAATGTTTCAAAAAAGTACTAAGAAACTATTGGAAGTGCTAAATGAAATCAACTCGTTTTAACTATATACTTTGGATAAGTTTTCAAAATCTAATCAAACAAGCCTACTCAAATTTTCCTCAAATTCACTATGTTTTCACCCCGCTTTTAAACGGAAAAAAAAATCTGATCACTCAAAGACGTTTTCCCCGTAACATACCAAATTCGGTCGTGGTGTCTTGTCCGAGTTTGGGGTGTTACATATTGCACACACAGTGCCAAATAAATAGCCGAAACTATATATAGATATCGGACACACAGTGCCAAAACTTTGTAACGTATCGCACACTTAGTGCCGTCACATTAACATCTCGCACACTTAGTGCCAAATCCTTGTAACGTATCGCACACTTAGTGCCGTCACATATAACTACAATATTTTAATGCATTTCCATGTACCATAGACATATTTTAAATCAATTTATAAACTTGGCACATTAAACATTTAATTCATAATAATTCACTTAATTCACTAATTTAGCTTTCAAATATAAATTACAACATTATTGCATTATTATTAACATACCAACTTACCTCGAATGCCGAAACGGCTAATTTTCTCGACTTAGCCCACAACTTTGTTCTTTCCCAATCTTAGTCCAAATTTCATAATTTCTTGATCTAACATGTCAAATAACATTCATTTAACACATTTTTACCAACACACTAATCAATTCAATTCACATATCAAATTATGGAAAATTTATAATTTTGCCCCCTAACTTTTCAAAAATTACACTTTTTCCCCTAAACTCGTAAATTAAACTTTATTCCTTTTTCTTATGTTTTATGACATGCTGAACATTTTTCCCTTCTATAGCAACTTAAAATTCTTACTATAACACATACTTATGAACAATAACAACTCTTACCGATTAGCTCGTTTTACTTGTTTTTACCGAAAATCACTTAGCAAACATCGTTCTCCTAAACTCAAACATCCATATTCTACCAGTAGATATCAAAATACATGCTTATCTAGCATGGGTATATTTTTTAAAACTTTGATTACATTTCAAATTAATGGTAGAAATAGACAAATTAAGCTTCGAGGATCTCAAAAATACGAAAATCATTAAAAACGGGACAAAAATCGTACCTATATAAGCCATAGAAGCTTGGCCGAATGGAGCTCATTCATGGCTGCCATTTTTGGTTTTTACAATCGGTTGAAGAAGAAAGAAGAAAAAAAAAGATGATAGCTTTTATCATTTTGTCTTATTAGGCCATTTTAGCTAAATTACAAAATTACCCTTTTTATTTCAACCAAATTTCAAAAATTACCAAACAAATATCTCCCACTAACTTATTAATGGGCTAATTATCTCATAAGGACTTCCAATTTAAAAACACATAACAATTTAACACCTCTAACAAATAGAATTCAACTTTTGCACTTTTTACAATTTAGTCCTTTTGACTAAATTGAGTGCTCAAACGTCGAAATTTTTGAACGAAATTTTTACGAAATCTTTCCGTAAAATTGTATACCATAAAAATATAATAAAAATAAAATTTTCCTCGTCGGATTTGTGATCTCGAAACCACTGTTCCGACTAGACCCAAATTTGGGTTGTTACAGTAGAACTTGAGTTATAAGCATATTGGTTATTAGTATTTGAAATGGTATGAAATTGTTTTGAATGTGGTTAGAATGGATGTTCTATTGTTCTATGAATTGGTGCCATTTGGGTTGCTTAGGTACATGAGATTGAGGGTGTCATTTGGTCATGGTACATGGCCGTGTGTCCCCTGGTGTTGAAATTGAAGTGAAGTCAGTATGCTCCACACGATCTCACACACGGGCGTGTGATCGGCCGTGTGGTACAAGTCAGTATACCCCCTAATTGGCACACGGCCTAGCACACGGGCGTGTGACTTGCCTGTGTTGCATAAGTCAGTATACCCTACAGGTTTGGCACGGCCTATCACACGGCCTGGCACACAGGCGTGTATGGCCATTTCGAAGGGCACACGGGCTAGACACACGGGCGCATGGTTGGCCGTGTGACCCAAGTCAGTAACCTCACTTGTTTGGACACGAGCTGGGACACAGCCATGTGCTCCCATTTCGAATGTTCACACGGCCTGTGACACAGGCGTGTCTGGTGGCCGTGTGAGACACACGGCCTGACCACACGGGCGTGTGTCCACTATTTTGAAGAAAAAATTGCTAAGTGTTAAAAATTTTCTTGAGTTTCCGGTTTAGTCCCGAACCACTTCCAAAGCATGTTTAAGGCCTCCTAGTCTCTTAATAGGGACAAATTGATTGAGATTGAATGATGAATGATCGAATTGAGCAAATGTATGTTAAATAGTTGTTTAATTGTTTTGTAAGTCCAGTAATGCTCCATAACCCTATTCTGGCATTCAATACGGGTGAGGAGTGTTATATGATAGGTCTTCGACGACCTTCCAATCGATCGAGCTTTCGATAAACTATAAAACAAAGAAAAGAAACTACGTAAGCAACGAGTGCTTAGTAATCTCGTATAAACTAAAACATAATTTACCATGTCATTCATACAATTCAAAGATTAAACATAAATCATCATAAATGCCACAAGCTTAGTAAAAGCCTATACAACATCACCAACTCACAAGTTAGTATACTTGTCCATGATACAAATGAAACCAACCATAAGATATGTAAATTTCCATATGCAATAAAATCATTAGTTCATAAATACTTTCATAAGGTCATGATTCAATCCATGCATACTTACCATTCCATTTCCTTTTCTTACCCATTGAACCATCTAGAATTACATCGGAAACTCAGGAAAGCTCACACATAGTGTGCCTTTACATATAACCATAACCTTTCCTTTGCATCAATGCTCACACGAGCTGTGAAATGGGCCTACTCGCACGAGCTGCCGGTCAGAATGTAAGCTACACAATGCTGCTCACACGAGTTGTGGAGAATCCACAACAAATGCAGGACCTCAACCATCGGTAGGACATTCAAGACCAGCAGCCGAAACATGAAATCCCTAATGACATGTCATTTGTATCCTAAGAATTCTTAAGGTTGAATCGAGACTTGTTTTCTGTCAATTCATCACAACATTTATACATTTGTATTTTAATTCATTCACATTAAAACAACATAGAAAACATTCAATTTAACTAACATTAAAACGATTACAGTGCATACGAACTTACCTCGATAACCAGGGTGTAGAAGTAAAGTTGAACTAATCCAAAGCTTTGACTTTTTCTCGATTTAGATCCGATTGTGGTTTATCTTGATCTAAATAAATAATTTCATCCAATTAAGTACTTCTAAGATTCAATTTAATCCATAACTTATAATTATGCAAATTTATGAATTTACCCCTAACACTTTGACTTTTCACAATTTAGTCCTTAAACCCATAACATAAAATTTAACCATTTTAACCAAAATGCAATTTAACCCATATTGTGAGGGACCTTAAAGCAACTCATATTTATCAACAATTCACATAAAACCCTATAGATTTACACCTTTAACAATTTAATCCCTAATTCCAAAATCCATAAAAAATCACCTAACAAAACTTGTTTATTTTACAACAAAGATTAATAATCAATCAAATAAAAAAAAACAAATCCAAAAACATCCAATGGCAAGTCTCTCAACTTTTAACAGTTATGCAAATTAACCCTCGGGCTAGCTAGACCAAGCTAAAACGGACTCAAAGACATAAAAATCAATAAAAACGAGACCGAAATCACTTACCATGAAAGCATCTAAGTTGGCCAAACTTTAGAACCCTAAAATGGTTATTCTTTCCTTTAATTTTCGGTGGAGAAGATGATTAAAGAAGATGAAGCCAATTTTGTTTTATTGAATTTAGATTTTATTTGTTCAATTACCATTTTAACCTTTAAAAACTATCATAATTTAGATGAAACCATATCCGCGCATATCAACTAATTCATTAAATGGTCTATTTACCATTCAAGTCCTTTAGTTTAAGATTTCACAACCATTAGACCCCTTTATCTAATAAAACTAAACTTTTACACTTTTTTACGATTTAGTCCTTTTCACTTAATTAACTATGTAAACTTCAAAATTTCTTAAATTTTTTAATAAGACCTTAATATAATCCTGTAAACATTAAAATAATAATTAACTTGTCAGAATTGTTGTGCCAAAACAGCTGTTTCCAACACCATTGAAAATGGGTTGTTACAACTCTCCTCCCTAAAGGAATTTTCATCCCCAAAAATCTTACAAGAAAATAGGTTCGGGTATTGCACTTTCATAGCTTCTTCCGGTTCCCAGGAACTTCCTCAACTCCGTGACATTTCCTAATAGCCTTAACTAAAGCTATACATTTATTTCTTAATTTTTTAACTTCTCGAGCTAAGATTCTGATCCGTTCTTCACTATATGACATATCTGGCTGAATCCTAACATCTATAGGTGAAATAACATGTGAAGGGTTTGATCGATACCGTCGTAACATCGATACATGAAACACGTTATGGATTTTCTCTAGCTTTGACAGTAAAGCCAAACGATAAGCCACTGGTCCAATCCTTTCAACGATCTGATACGACTCGATAAATCGTGGACTAAGCTTCCCTTTAGGGCCAAAACGAAGAACTTTTTTCCAAGGTGATACTTTTAGGAATACTCTGTCACCGACTTGAAATTCAATATCTTTTCTTTTCAAATCTGCATAAGATTTCTGACGATTAGAAGTAGCTTTCAAACTATCATGTATTAAATCAAGACCGAATATCTTTTTCTCGCTCAAGTAAGTCCAGTATAACGGAGTTTGACATTTCTGACCAGAAAAATCTTTGTACGCCGCCATTTTAATGCTAGCCTGATAACTGTTATTGTACACAAATTAAACCAACGGAAAAAATTTCTCCTAGCTACCCTCGAACTCTAAAATACAACATCGGAGCATATCCTCAAGTACCTGAAATACTTGCTCAGACTACCCATCGGTGTATGGATGAAATGCTGTATTAAAATGCAGTCGAGTGCCCATAGCTTCATGTAACTTACTAAAAAATCGAGAAGTAAACTGTGGATCTCTATCAGAGATAATAGACAACGACACACCATGTAGTCTAACAATCTCAGAAACATACAATTCAGCCAACTTTTCAAGTGAATAA
Organism: Gossypium sturtianum; assembly: GCA_025698515.1. NCBI lineage: Eukaryota > Viridiplantae > Streptophyta > Magnoliopsida > Malvales > Malvaceae > Gossypium > Gossypium sturtianum. The sequence goes on from CM046950.1 coordinate 128,339,823, forward strand.
TTCGTACGCATTGGAATAAAATGTGCGGATTTAGTCAAACGATCCACCACAACCCAAACAACATCTTTCTATCATGGAGATAGAGGCAATCCCAATACAAAATCCATCGTAACTCGTTGCCATTTCCACTATGGAATCATCATAGGTTGTAACAAACCAGAAGGTACTTGATGCTCGACTTTAATTTGCTGACAGATCAAACATTTGGATACAAACTCTAAAATCTCTCGTTTCATACCTGGCCACCAGTACATCTATTTCAAATCACCATACATTTTATTGCTACCAGGATGTATTAATAAGCTACTACTGTGAGATTCCTGTAAAATCTTTTGAATGACATCATTATTCCTCAGAACACATATTCTATTTTTGAAACACAAACTACCATCCGAATAAACATGAAAGTTTAAATCAGGTGTTGACTCAATCTATTTTCGTTTAGCAACTAACTCGGAATCACTTTTCTGAGCTTCACAAATCTGTTACAGAAATGTCGGTCTAGCTTTTAATGCTGCTACAATAGAACTATCATCAATCAATGACAACCGAGTGTCCAAAGCTCACAAAGAAAATAAGGATTTCCTACTTAAAGTATTAACAACAACATTAGCTTTCCCCGGATGATAGACAACGATCAAATCATAATCTTTTAACAGTTCTAACCATCTACGTTGTCTCAAATTCAGTTCTTTCTGTGACAACAAATACTTCAAGCTTTTATTATCCGTGAAGAAATTACATTTTTCTCTGTATAGATGGTGTCGCTAGATCTTTAAAGCAAATACAATCACTGCAAGCTCTAAATCATGAGTCGGGTAATTCTTCTCGTGCGATTTCAACTACCGAGAAGCATAAGCTACCACTTTGCCTTCTTGCATCAAAACACAACCCAAACCATTTAATGAATTATCACTATAAATCATAAATTCTTTATCGGACTCTGGCTGAACCAACATAGGAGCTTCGGTCAATAACGCTTTCAACTGATCAAAACTTTGCTGACACTTTTTAGACCATTCGAACTTGACATCTTTCTGAAGCAATTTCGTCAACAACGTAGCAATCATTGAAAATCCTTTAAAAAATCTCTGATAATATTCGGCTAAACCCAGAAAAATTCTAATTTTTGAAACATTTCTCGGAGGCTTCCAACCTACTATAGCTGAAATTGTACTCGAGTCAACCCAGATACCGTCTGTCGATACCGTATGTCCTAGAAATCCAACTTCTCGGAGCCAGAACTCACATTTGCTAAATTTAGCAAACAGTTGTTTCTCGCGTAAAGTTTGTAAAACTATTCTCAAATGTTGGGCATGCTCAGTTTCATCTCGAGAATAAATTAAAATATCATCAATGAACACAATAAAAAAAATATGTCTAGATACAGCCAGAATATTCTGTTCATCAAATCCATAAACACAGAAGGTGCATTGGTTAAAGCAAAAGGCATAACAAGAAATTCGTAGTGTCTGTACCGGTTCTAAAAGTAGTTTTCAGCACATTTAAATCTTTAACCCGTAATTGATAATATCTAGAACAGAGATCAATCTTTGAAAAAACTGTCGCACCTTTCAGCTGATCAAACAAATCATCGATACGTGGCAAATGATACTTGTTCTTGATCATGACTTTGTTCAACTATCGATAGTCGACACAAAATAGCACTGACCCGTCCTTTTTCTTAACAAAAAATTAAAGGAGCATCCCAGGAGAAAAACTAGGCCGAACAAAGCCTCTGTCTATCAACTCTTGCAACTGTGCTTTCAACTCTTTCAATTCTGTAGGTGCCATTCTATACGGATCTACTGATATTAGAGAAGTTCTCGGTATTAACTCAATAGCAAAATCAATCTCTCTGACTGGCGGTAACCTTGGTAATTCTTTTGGGAAGATATTCGAGAATTCACAAACAGTCGGAACATGATTCTAATTTCAACTCTGAAATCCTAGAATCAAATATATAGGCTAAATACACCTCACAGCCCTTTCTGACATATTTCTATCCCAACATAGCTGAAATCACATTAGTTGTATAATCATTTCCATCTGATTCAACTCGGATTATCTCACCATTCTAACATTTCAACATAATTTGCTTTCATCTATAATTCACAGTGCATTATGCAGAGTTAACCTGTCCATATCCAGAATCACATCAAACTCATTAAATGGCAACAACATCAAATCAGCCAAAAAGTTACAATCCCGAATCATCAAAGGACAGTTTTTACAAACTTTATCAACTAACACATAGTGACCTAAATGATTCGTTACTTTAACCACAAAGGTATTTTCTTATCTGATACTAAAGTTGTGCATACATAAGAATGCATTGATCCCGGATCAATCAAAGCATTAACATTAGTATCAAAGATAGAAAATGTACTAGTGATCACAAAGGTGTTGAAGCTTCCTCTCGAGCTGAATGGCATAAGCCTTAGCTGGTGCTCGTGCCTCAAACCTAATAGTAGAATCTTTCTTTTAACTTCGACTATTACCCACATTTTCACTATTTTGGGCCGGTCTCCCTCTCGCATCCGTGTTACTCGAACGAGTGTTTTGAGCTTTCTCTTTATCTAATCTTTCAGGGCAGTCTCTACGGAAATGATCATAAGAACCGCATTTGAAGCACAATCCATCTTTCAATCTACACTCCCCGAAATGTCGTATATTACATTGTTGACATTCAGGTTTGTTATTTCTAACACTACCCACACTCGCTACAGATGTAGCCTGAGGTCTTGAACTCGAATGTTGCTTTCCTTTATCTCTCCCCGAGAATCCCACTGAAGCTAATGAATGACTATGAAATTCCTTTGACTTCTTCGATGGAGATGAGAATGACTTTCCCATAGGTTATTTACCCATGTCACGAGCCTCAAAATCTACTTTCCTTTTAGCTTTATTGAGTTCTTCGGCTTTTGTGCTCAATCTAATAAAACCACAAATTCTTAAAATTCTAGAATTTCAACTAACAACTTGATGTCTTCGTTTAAACCGTCTTCAAACCGGGTACACATAATAGCCTCTGATGGTATACACCCCGAGCATATTTTTTGAGTCGTACAAGTTCTTTCTCGTACTCAGCTACAGTCATACGACCTTATTTCAAGTCAAGAAATTCTTTTCGTTTCTTATTGAGAAATCACTGGCTAACATATTTCTTCCTGAATTCTGTTCGAACGAAATCCCAGTTCACACAGCATTTAGGTACTACCGCGATCAAGGTATTCCACTACTGATACACTGAATCTTTCAATAAATATATCGCACACTTTAAACATTCAATTGGTGTACAAGATAATTCATGGAAAACCCTCACAATATTTTCCAACCAAAACTCGACTTTTCCAAGATCATCTTCAGCTGTACCGCTAAACTATTCAGCTCTGTATTTACATATTTTACCAGCTGGAGGCTTCCTTATACATACTTGTTCCAAACCTTGAGGAATAATAGGGACATGTTGGGCTATGAGAGGGAGTAGAGGTCGTTGAGCCAATGGGTTCGTTCTCACGAACTTAGAGAACCATTCAGACATCATTTGGAAGAAGGCTTCTTTCGCCTTATTTCCCTGGCCCTTAGCTACAGGCCCACTACCACTATTAGGTGCTCTGCGTAGGGAGGCTTGCGGGTTACTTTCAACCTCACCAGAATCGACTCAGTTGGATGACATCTTATCTATACAAAAATATAGTTCAATTTGAGTCAGGAGATATCACTCTATCATAGGTTATATAATGGCATGTATTAACATCCTAATTTAGGGCCTAGTCGGAATAGGGGTGCGAGACCACAAATTCGAGGTTTATGAATGAGTTTTTGAGGTTTATGCTAAGTATGCATGCTAGTGTGAAAGTTTCATGAAGCAATTTTGTGAAACTGCGATTGAATTGTCCAAAAGGACTAAATTACAAAAGTTGCAAAATGTGAGATTCTAGAAGCTATTTGTGTGAAATAGCTTTAGAATATTAATTAGAGGTACTTAAATAGCAATTTTCCCAATTTTAAATTTTTGGGTAAAATTGGGCATGGATGAGTTAAAATAGAAAGCTTATCAAAAAAGGGCATTTTGGTCATTTAACAATTAAGTGATTAAAATAGGAGAAAAGATGACAAAATTCATTCATCTTCTTCTCCAAGGCTACTGAAAGTTGAGAGAGCCATTGTTAGGGTTTTTCAAAATTTTCAAGCTTGCTAATTAAGAAAGACAAAGCCCGGATCGAAACCGAGGCAAGAGTAAAGTGGTGGACTAAATTGCACGTTTCAATACTTTTGAGTATCGAGGTAAGTCTATGCACAAACAATGCATTCATACTTAAAATTTGTTAGTGCTAGCTAGTGCATAGCATGGTTGAGAACGGATGTGATAGATTTTGTGAATGGATGAATGATTGAGTAAATAGATATGTGAATGTGTAGTGATAATGCTAAAAGATGGGCTAAGTGCGATACCATTCTAATACATATCGACGATGAGCTGGCTATGTGCGATGCTATCGTTAGGTATATTGTCTAGTGGGCTATGTGCGAAACCACTACGATTACCTTTAAGGTAGGCTAAGTGCGATACTACCTTATTAATTGATTGGGGTGGGCTAAGTGCGAAACCACCGAGACATTAGCTATGTGGATTAGCTGTATAGATTAGCTGTGTGGATGTATTATCGAGAAATAATGATGTGTTGTATATTGTGTAAATGTGATATTGAATGCAGGGGTGCATGTCAATGGTTATGAGTAAGTGACTCATGATGTGTTGGGGATGTGGTAAGGGATAGAAAGAGTAAGCATAGTTGTACATTATATGTTAGTATAATGCTAATTGTTGTTTAGCTTATACTATGGTGCTTAATTGTTTATGTGTAAACTTACTAACCTCAAAGCTTACTCCATTTTCTTTTCCCTTGTCTTATAGAGCAAAAGTTTTGAATCGAGATACGAGGATCAATTGGAAGATCGCCCACACTATCAGCACACTCTGGTACATTAGACTCAATGTTTTGTATATGGCATGTATAGGGGCTAGACAAGTTAGTGAATTTTGTTGTATATGGCTATGATGTGTTGGCCTTTAGATGAATAATCTATTTTGTATAATGCCATAGTTGTTGGCACTTTATAATATGAAAAGTTGTAGTTATCTATGTGAGATTGTAAGATTTTGAGTTGATTATGGATGTGTTGAATGAGTGCATGTTGTGTATGCTAGAAGGGCGAAAAGAACTTGGCAAATAGCTTTGTTCTTGTCCATGTGGGTAGACACACGGGCGTGTGTCTAGGCCATGTGTGACACACGGTCAGCCCATGGGCGTGTGACTTGGCCTTGTGTCCCCTGCATGTTAGTATTTTAAATCAGAATAGACCACGGACTAGTCACACGGGCGTAGGCCTAGAATATGTGTGTTAATCAGTGTTGGCCACGGGCTAGCCACACGGGCGTGTGTCTAGACTCTAGGCCGTGTTAAGGTAGTCAGTGTGCACCACGGGCGGAGAGCACGAGCGTGTACCCTAACCGTCGGGCATTGGCAGAATGCTTCAGTTTTCATGCACGGGTAGTGACCATGGGCGTGTGTAACCTCCACGGGCATGCCAAATCATACACGGGCATGTGAGCCCTGTATAGATGGAAAAGTTTTAAGATCGTAAGAGTTTTCGATATGGTCTCGAGAGACCTCGTGTCTTTGAGAGAGGCCTCATAAGTCGAGATTGAGGTCGTTGTGATGGCCAAAGAGAGTGGTCATGTTGTGCCTAAGTGGCGATCTTGAGGGTTTTAATACGGTAATGCCTCGTGCCCGATTCTGGCATTGAATACGGGTAAGGGGTTTTACATTTAATGGTATCAGAGCTATGGTTTAGTCGGTTCCAGGACTACCGTAGCGGGTGTAAGAGTCTAGCTATACATGCCATAAGTGTACAATGATAGTGTGGTGGCTTCTGATGATTTTAAATCCTATTTTATATAGAATATGGATTCCGATCCATTGACTGCTGATGAAGCAGCTAGTAATGCACCGGCTCCTGCTCAAGGAACCGTGCCTGTTCAAAGTGGACCCGAGGCTAGGGGTCAAGCGGAAGGGGCACGAGAAGCCTTTCTCTAGATGATGAGAAATTGGTACTCGGATTACGTTCTAGCGAACCCTAATGCTCAACCTCCTCCTCCTCCTCTTATACCTTAGCCAATTCTTGTGGCTCCTCAAGGTATTGATGTAGTGAGGATATCAAAACCCCCTGTAGATAAGATTAGAAAACACGGGGCTGAGGAGTTTAGAGCTAAGGTTGATGATGACCACGAGAGGCGAGTTCGTTAGAGAACTCGATGAGAGTGTTTGAGGAACTCTCTTGTACTCCTGAAGAGAGCTTGAAGTGTGTCGTATCCTTGCTGAGGGACTCGACATACCATTGGTAGAAGACGTTGACGTCAGTAGTCCCAAGGGAGCGGGTGACGTGGGACTTCTTTCTGGAAGAGTTCCAGAAGAAGTATATAAGCCAACGATTTACTGACCGGAAAAGGAAGGAATTCCTTGAGTTGAAGGAAGGAAGAATGTCAGTAGCGGAATATGAGCGTGAGTTTGTTAGGTTTAACAAATACGCTCAAGAATGTGTGTCGACAGAGACCATATTGTGTAAGAGGTTCGAAGACGGAATGAATGAGGACATCAAACTCCTAGTGGGTATTTTGGAGTTAAAAGAATTTGTGGTGTTGGTCGAAAGGGAAAGTAAGGCCGAAGAGTTGAGTACAGAAAAGAAAAGGGCTGTGAGTGAAGCCCGAGATGCTAGAAAGAGGCCGATGGGCAAGTCGTATCAAGCCCAGTCAAAAAGGTCCAAGAAAGTGAGTCCTAGGACGACAGTACCGGCGGGTTATTCTTATCGAGACTTGGGCAATACTCGTTCGGGTTTGAGAGTCCAAGCTACTTTGATGGAAAGTGTGGGCAATCCAAAGAACAAACTGGAGTGTTCAAGTTGTGGTAGATATCACACCGGAGAGTGTTGGGGTAACAGTCGAAACTTTTATAAGTGTGGTTCCCCCGACCATTTTATCCGAAATTGCCCCGAGAGGGATGATAAGGAAGAGAAGCTAGAGATGAGATCCAGTGATGTGTCTGCAAGGGGTAGACCACCAAGGAACTCGAGAGGCGGGAGTAGTGGTAGAGGTGCATCTAGAGACTCTGCTGTGGGACCGGAGGGTCGGGCACCTGCGAGGACGTATGCCATTCGCACTCGCGAAGAGGCATCCTCCCCTGATGTGATAATGGGTACTTTTTCTCTCTTTGACACCCTTGTTATTGCTTTAATAGATCCAGGGTCTACTCATTCTTATATTTACATGAGTTTGGCATCTAGTTTGAGTATGACTGTTGAGTCTACGGACTTTGTGGTTAAGGTGTCAAACCCGTTAGGTAAGCATGTGTTAGTGGACAAGGTGTGTAAGAATTGTCTTTTGATGATTGAGAGTCATTGCTTTCTGGCAAACCTAATGTTATTGCCGTTTGATGAGTTTGATTTAATCCTAGGCATGGATTGGTTGACTACCCATATTGTCTTAGTGAACTGTGGTAGTAAGTTTATTGAATTGAAATGTGAGAGTTGAGGTGTGGTTCAGGTTGAATCAGGTGGATCGAATGGTCTACCAGTGATGATTTCTTCCTTAGTGGCTGATAAATGTTTGAGAAAAGGGTGTGAGTCCTATCTTGCTTTTGTGTTGAATACTCAAGAGGTTGGAGTAAAGTTTGAAACAGTGCCAGTGGTTGTGAGTATCCAGATGTATTCCCAGAAGAGTTACCCGGATTACCTCCAGTGAGAGAGGTTGAGTTTGGGATTGAGTTAGTTCCGAGAACGGCACCTATTTCGATTGCTTCGTATAGGATGACACCTTTAGAGTTGAAAGAAATGAAGGTTCAGTTGCAAGAGTTGATAGATAAGGGTTTTGCAAGACTGAGCTACTCACCGTGGGGTGCTCCGGTGTTGTTTGTGAAGAAGAAAGATAGGTCTATGAGGTTGTGTATAGACTATAGACAGCTTAACAAAGTGACGGTTAAGAATAAGTATCCTTTACCAAGAATTGATGATCTTTTTGATCAACTGAAGGGAGCTATACTGTTCTCCAAGATAGACCTGAGGTCTGGTTATTATCAGTTGAGAGTGAAAGAGAAGGATGTGTTGAAAACTGTATTTTGGACAAGGTATGGCCATTATGAGTTTTTGGTTATGCCGTTTGGTTTGACGAATGCACTGGCGATTTTTATGGATCTGATGAACCGTATTTTCAGACCGTATGTGGACAAGTTTGTAGTTGTCTTCATTGAGGACATATTGATCTATTCTCTGGATGAGAACGATCATGAAGATCATTTCAGAATTGTCTTGCAAACTTTAAGAGATAAGCAGTTATACACTAAGTTTAGCTAGAGTGAGTTTTGGCTCCGAGAGGTCGGATTCCTAGGACATATTGTGTCGGGTGATGGTGTTAGAGTTGACCCGAGTAAGATATCGGCTGTTATGGATTGGAAACCGCCGAGGAACATGTCGAAAATCAGAAGTTTCTTGTGATTAGTAGGATATTACAGATGTTTCGTAAAGGGGTTCTCTGTGATTGCTACCCCGATGACAAAACTATTGCACAAGGATGTCAAGTTTGAATGGACTGAGACATTTCAACAGAGTTTCGAGAGACTGAAAACAATGTTGACTGAGGCACCAGTTTTGGTTCAACTAGAATCGGGGAAAGAGTTTGTGGTTTATAGTGATGCGTCGTTTAATGGTATTGGTTGCGTGTTGATGCAAAAGGGTAAGGTAATTAAACTACGCCTCGAGGAGACAGTTGAAACCGCATGCGAGAAGAATTATCTCGACTCATGATTTGGAGTTAGGTCGTGATTGTTTTTCGCGTTAAAGATTTGGCGACATTACTTATATGGTGAGAAGTGCCGAATCTTTACGGAGCAAAAGAGTTTGAGATTTTTGATGGATCAGAATGATCTGAATTTGCGACAGAGACGGTGGCTTGAGTTGTTGAAAGACTATGAGTTAGTCATTGATTACCACCCGGGAAAAGCGAATATGGTTGCGGATGCCCTGAGTAGGAAATCCTTGTATGCTCTAAGAGTTATGAGGATGAGTTTGGCATTATCTGATGATGGTGCTATTCTGGCAGAGTTGAGAGCTAAGCCACTATTTGTTCAACAGATATGTGAGGCTCAGAGAAATGACAGTGAGATGTCAGCTAAGAGAGATAAGCGTGAATAAGAAAGTGATTTCGATTTTCGAGTGGGCTCGAATGGTTGTTTGCTGTACCGTGACAGAATTTGTGTACCTAGAGATGAGGAGTTAATCTGAAAGGTTTTGCATAAGGCCCACAATGGATTTTTGTCAGTACATCTGGGCAGTACGAAAATGTACAATGATTTAAAGAAGTATTATTGGTGGTCGGGTATGAAAAGAGATATTTCAGAGTTCGTGACAAACTGTCTGATTTCTCAACAAGTGAAAGCTGAGCATCAAGTGCCTTCGGGATTGCTTCAGCCAGTGCTGGTACCTGAATGGAAGTGGTATCGGGTTACCATGGATTTTGTGATGGGGTTGCCGATGACTCCTTAAAAGAGAGATGCTGTGTGGGTTGTTGTGGATAGACTAACGAAGTCGGCTCACTTTATTCCAGTACGTGTTGATTATTCACTGGATAAGTTAGCTGAGCTGTATGTTGCAGAAATAGTGAGGTTACATGGTGTACCTATGTCTATAATATCGGATAGGGATTCGAGGTTCACTTTGAAGCTTCGGAAGAGGTTGCAAGAGGCTTTGGGAACAAAGTTGAATTTCAGTACTGCGTTCCATCCGCAAACCGATGGTCAGTCTGAAAGAGTGATTCATGTTCTCGAAGATATGCTTCGATGCTGTGTGTTAGAATTCGAAGGTAGTTGGGAGAGATATCTACCTTTAGTCGAATTTCCTTACAACAACAGTTATCAATCAAGTATACAGATGGCTCCGTATGAGGCCTTGTATGGTCGTAAGTGCCGGACTCCTTTGTATTGGACCGAGCTTAGTGAGAAACGGATCCATGGAGTCGATCTTGTGAAATAGACTGAGGAGAAAGTGAAAATAAACCGTAATAGTCTGAAAGTTGCTTCGGACCGACATAATTCGTACGCGGATCTGAAAAGAAAAGAAATTGAGTTTGAAGTGGGCGACAAATTATTTTTGAAAGTGTCCCCATGAAAGAAGATTATGAGATTTGGACGAAAAGGAAAATTGAGTCCAAGATTCATAGGGCCGTATGAGATTATAGAGCGAGTTGGGCGATGGCGTCTCGGTTGGCTTTGCGATGAGAGTTGGAAAAGATTCATAATGTGTTCCATGTGTCGATGTTGCGGCCAGTATCGCTCTGATCCTTCACATGTGATTCCTTCGATGGAAATAGAGATAAGACCGGATATGTATTATGATGAAGAGCCGATTAAGATCTTGGCTCGAGAAGTGAAACAATTGAGAAATAAGAGCATAGCACTAGTGAAAGTGTTATGGCAGAAACACGGTGTGGAAGAGGATACGTGGGAAACGGAAGAAGCTATGAGAGAGCATCATCCAAACCTCTTTACTGGTAAGATTTTCGGGGGCGAAAATCCCTAAAGGGGGGAGAGTTGTAACATCCTGATTTAGGGCCTAATCAGAATAGTGGTGCGAGACCGCAAATCCAAGGTTTATGAATGAGTTTTTGAGGTTTATGCTATGGATGCATGCTAGTGTGAAAGTTTCATGAAGTAATTTTGTGAAATTGCGGTTGAATTGTCCAAAAGGACTAAATTGCAAAAGTTGTAAAATGTGAGATTCTAGAAGCTATTTTTGTGAAATAGCTTTAGAATATTAATTAGAGGTGCTTAAATAGCAATTTTCCCAATTTCTAAATTTTGGACAAAATTGGGCATGGATGAGTTAAAATAGAAAGCTTATCAAAAAGGGTGTTTTGGTCATTTAACAATTAAGTGATTAAAATAGGAGAAAAGATGACAAAATTAATTCATCTTCTT